>CM053773.1:229209012-229229317 GCA_028658325.1 Potorous gilbertii | reverse complement strand
AGGAAGGAAGGAGGGAAGGAGGGAGGGAGGGAGGGAAGAATGAAGGAAGGAAGGAAGGAGGGAGGGAAGGAAGGAAGGAGGGAAGGAGGGAGGGAAGGAAGGAAGGAGGGAAGGAGGGAGGGAGGGAAGGAAGGAGGAAGGAAAGAAGGAAGGAAGGAAGGAGGGAGGGAGGGAAGGAAGGAAGGAAGGAGGGAGGGAAGGAAGGAAGGAAGGAAGGAAGGAAGGAAGGAAGGAAAGAAGGAAGGAAGGAAGGAAGGAAGGAGGAGGGAAATAAGCATTTATTGAGTACCTGCTATGTATTGTGCCAGGCATGATGACAAGCACTTTATAAATCTCTTCTGATTCTTGCAACAACCTTGGAATGTAGGTGCTACCATAACCCCCATTTTAAGGGGAAAGAAACAGACAGACAACTATATGATATAATATATTATACATATGATATATGATATAATAAAACATTTTTATACAAATAAAGTTAGATCTAAATAACTGAAGTAATATTATTGTTCATGGATAGGTAAAGCAAACATCATTAACAATGAAAATTTTACCTAAATAATCTATTTATGAAATGCCATCCCAATTAAATTACTGAAAAATTATCTTAATGAATTAGAAAAAAATAGCAACAAAGTTCATTTAGAAGAACAAAAGGTCAGGAACTTAAAGGAAACAGGGGGGAAAAATGTAAAGGAAGCAAATTTAATAGTATCAGACCTTAAACCTTTTCATAAGGTCAGAGCATTGTTGAAATGCAAAATTAATCATTTTGATAATTTTAAATCAAAATTTCCTTGTATCATTAAAACCTGTGGAGCCAAGAACAGAAGTGATGCAGAAAATTGGGAAGAAACTTCTACAGACAATCTCTCAAATAGAATGGGATTGGGTTGGAATATTGTTGTGGCATAGGAAATGATGAGCTGGCTGATTTAGAAAACCATGGAAAGATTTAGACTTATGAAGGAAGATGCTATCCATCTTCAGAGAAACAGATAAGCAGAAATAAGCAGTGTGGTATTATATGTCTGTATATACATATATATATATATATATATATGTGTGTGTGTGTGTGTGTGTGTGTGTGTGTGTGTTTATAGATATCCATGAATATATATGTGTGTGTGTGTTTATAGATATCTATATGTGTATATATATGTATGTGTGTGTATGTGTATGTGAATGAGTATATATATGTAGGTAGGTGTATGTATACATCACACATATATCCACACTTAATTGTACCCTTCGGTGGGGGGGGGGAGGAAAAAAAGCAAAAAGTAAAAAGTTAACAGCAAAGAACAAAAGAAAACCTCCAAGGAAGCAAAGAAAAACTGGACAGCTTTGAAAACAATGTGTAGCATTTATGAAATAGGTTTTTTTGAAATGGAAATGTATTGCTGTATACTGAATCAGCTCTTATGTTCTGCTACGTACGTGGCAATTCTCTTTATTTAAAATAAATTGAAGTTTAAATACATTTAAATAGTTTAAAATAAATTTAAAGTTTAAAATAAATAAATTTAAATAAGTTTTAAATTAAATTTTAAATTAATTATTAAAATTAAATAAGTCTAAAATAAATTTTTAAAAAATTTTTAGAAGAAAAAAAGAAATAGGCAGACAGAAGTTAAGTGACTTGCCCCAGGTCACATGTCTGAGGTTGAATTCGAACTCAGATCTTCCTGACTCCAGGTCCAGTGCTCTATCCACTATACCACCTCTAACTGTCCCAACAATGCCTTGCAGACATCCCCACCTTCAGTCCACATTTGTCTTTAAGCTGCTTTGAAAGAGGTCCTCTCACTGTTTCTGATAGACTTGGCCCTTCACAGCAACACAAGGACCTAAAACATTTCCAAAGGATTCGATGAAAATGCCATCCACAAGCAGAAAAGGAACTACAGAATTGGAACGCAGAATTAAGCAGACTATTTTCTCTTGTGTTATGTTTTGTTTTGTTTTGGTTTTTCTCATAGTGTCTTCCATTTGTTTTAATTCTTCTATGCAACATGACTTATGTGAGAATGTGTTCAATAAGAATGTATGTGTAGAATCTATATAAGACTGCATGCCGTCTTGGGGAGGGAGAGAGGAAAGAGGGGGAAAAATTTAAAACTTATGGAAGTGATTGTTGAAAACTGAAAACAAATTAATTTTTAAAAAATTTTAAAAAATAGATCCTCTCAGCACATTTATCTATAACATAGTTTTTTCTTAGGCCTTCAGAACTGTTTCAGGCTGTTTTTAACACAAATGCCTGAATTCTACCTTTTTGGCAAAAAAACCCATCTATTTAGTTCATATCTTATGGGAGGAGGGCCATGCCCTATAATAGCATCTCCCACCTCCATGCCTTTGCACAGGCTGTCCTTCCCACCTGGAATGCACACCCTTCCCACCTCCACCTCTTAGAATCCCTAGCTTCCTTCAAGGCTCAGCTTAAGAGTCACCTCCTCTGTGAAGATTTTCCTGATTTCTCCCAATTGCCAATGCTCTGTCCCTCTTCAAATTGCCATCCATTTATTTATTTGTGCGTATGTTGTTCTCCACCTAGTAGAATGTAAAATCCTTGAAGGTGGCAACTGTTTCATGTCTTCATATCTCCAGAGCCTGCCACTCTGCCTGGCACATGGCTAGGCATTTGTTTGTTGAACCGAATTGAAGAAATGTTTCCGAAATGAATGAATGCCTATCCAAACGGTGATGACTTTGAACCTCTGTCAACTGTCCTTGAGTACATCCCCTCCCATGTTGTATAAGCCATGGGGGCAATGGAAGAGAAAGAAGATACCCATCTTTCCTTTTTGTTTACAAGGGTCACTTAGCCACCAAGCAAGATACATTCAATTTACATCAGCAGGGCAAAGCAACTTGGATTTTCTCCACCTGGCCAACTCAGCTTTTAGGTGCCACATTCAGAGCCAGAATGGCACAGAGTGCTGGACATGAAGGTATCTGGGTTTGAATTCTGCCTTAAAGACTGTATGTCCCTAATGGAATTACTTAACTTCTCAAAACCTCAGTGTTCTAATCTGTAAAATGGAGACAGTGCTACTTGCATTACTGATCTACTTTGCAGGGTTATTGTGAGGAAGATCCTGCGTAAAACTTTTAAGTTATCATTGGCATCATCATCCCCCAGGGTCACTGAATGCTTAACAGTTTTGAGGAAGGCAGGAGTGATGGCTAAATCTATTGGTGTTCCTTAGCTATTCTGGGAGGCCTACAGAGGAGTACAAGGTGTGGTAATAAATTTTGAGTTGTCCTTAGGAGACTATTCCCTCAACCCAGATCATGAGATGCAGTATATTCTGACTGGTCAACAATCTTATTAGCACCCCCTTAGGAAGGGTGAGACTCAGAACTTGGCTCCAAGGTTCCTCCTGGGCTCCCACAATCCTTCCTCCCAAATCTGATTTGGTCCTCCTAGAAAGACAGCCCAAGCAATAGCCAAGGCACCCTTCCCCTGCCCCATACCTGCCCTAGCTCTCTGCCTTCTAGGTATGAGCTGATGGAGGAAAGGATTGCTTGCTGGTGCATGTCCTATTCTTACTCACATAATCAGAATCTGTCATTTTATCAGGATAGAGAGTTCCTGGTATGAGAGTACCCTTCCCCAATGTGCTTTACAACCTATCATCAATCAGTCAATCAATCAATAAATATTTATTAAGTACCTGTTATGTGCCAGGCACTATACTATGTACTGGGGATACCAAAAAAGACAAAAGATAATACAGTAGATGAGATCAAGTGAATTGCTAACTCAGCTAGAGTCACACAACTAGTAAGTGTCAGAAACAATGTTCAAACACAGACCTTCCTGCCACCAAAGCCAATACTCTATCCACAGACATGTGCTGCCTCTTAGATGTCTGGCCTTCCCCTTTATAACTGTATTCTTTCTTCCCTTACCTTTTCTTTCTTTTTAAATATCACTGATGTTTCCCATGGGCCCCATCCCACTAACCTTGCAACAGAACTCTCCTTCATTAAAAAAAAAAATGGGGTAAGCAAAATAAATTATCACATTGTGCAAGTCTGAAAGTGTAATTTCGTTCCCTGCTGTAGGCTACCATGTCTCTACTGCATGCCTCTTGGTTTTAACCCATACAAAAGAAGGGCCATAATTATAACTAGACTAGAACAGAAGTTCCCTGAGAGCAGAACTCTTTTTTTACTTCCTTCCTTCCTTCCTTCCTTCCTTCCTTCCTCCCTCCCTCCCTTCCTCCCTTCCTCCCTCCCTTCCTCCCTCCCTCTCCCTCTCCCTCTCTCTCTCTTTCTGTAGCCCCTGCGCCAGGTACAGTGCTTGGCACACAGTAAGTTCAAGGTAAGTCTGGTATGAACAGAATTATAGAATCTCAGAGCAGGAAAGACCTTCTTTAGAGGCCATTTTGTCCAACCCATACCTCAAAAAAAAAAGAGTTCTTATAACAAAATAAGTAGTCACCTATTCTCTGCTTAAAGATATGATGTAAAGAAGCCCTATCTGCCAAGGCATGAACTCTACTTTGGGCCCGTTCGATGCTAGGAATTTTCGTCCTGACATCTAGCATAAATTTGCCTCTACCATTTCCACCTGAGACTCCTCATTCTGCCTTCCAGCCAAGCAGAACAAGACTAATCCTTCTCCCAAGTAACAACCCCTCAGACACACGGAGACAGCAATGCTGACCCTCGTGTGCAATGGACACAGGGCCCTTCCCCATCCTGGCTGCCCTTCTCTGGACACACATCGGCTTATCAATGTGGCACCCAGACCTGAATCATCATTTCCAGTTTCAGATGATTTAACAAGGCACAAAACAATCATTCCCTGGATAAAAGACACCCTCACCTGGCCACAGCCTGAGATCTTTCTTCATCCCATCCAATCTTCTCCTTTTTACCTCCATATTGCCCCAATGAGGAAAGTTCTTGACAACCACAGTAGCAGAACCAGGCTGTGCCAAATGGTACCAGCCCAGATAAAAGGCAGCGGCCCTGTTGAGCTCATGCTCCAGAGTCACCTCAACCTAGGTAGGGAAGATGGCTCATAACAAAGGTAAAGAAGGAATGAAAGGAAAGAACAAGTGTTTATCAAGCTCCTGCTATGTGCCAGGCACCATGCTAAGCACATTTGATCCTTAAAACAACTCTATAAGGTAGATGTTCTTACTATCTCCACTTTTACATTTGAGGAAACTGAGGCCAATAGGTCAAGTGATTTACCCAGGGAAGCGTCTAAGGCTGGATATGAACTCAGAACTTCCTGACTCCAGGCCCAGTGCTCCATCTAATGAACCACCAACCAGACAACAACTAGCATAGGCATTCTCAAATGAGAGTCACCCATCCCTATCCCAACAGTTTTCTGGGTGGGGCAGTGTTCTGTTATGGAAAAGTTGCTAAATTCAGACCCTGGATTCAAATCCTGACACTAAATATATTAGTTATGTGAATCTGAGTAATTAATTTCACCTCTCTAAGCCTCAGTTTCCTTATCTGGATGATGATGATGATGATGTCTGTACTACCTACATCACAGAGGTTGCGAGATGCTTTACAATAATTAAAGTGCTATGAAAATGAGTTCTCATCATCATATCATCAAGCCACTGCTGTTTCTGCTACCTCCAATATAGCTAATGGTCTTGACTAGAGATTTCCTACACAGACCGATGCCTAGAATTTCCAAGTCTAACATTTCCCTGCTGATTCCTAAGGAAAAACCAGCCCAGACACAGGATCCAGGAAAAGCTATCATTGGATATGAGGGGAAGTAATAGTCTCAGTGCACTCTGCCCAAGTCTAACACCCAGAATTACTGTGTTCAGTTCTGGGACCACTTCTTAGGAAGAACCAGCCCAGACACAGGATCCAGGTAAAGCGACCATTGATATGAGGGAGGTGATGCACTCTGCCCAGGTCTAACACCTGGAGTTACTGTGTTCAGTTCTGGGTCCCACTTCTTAGAAAGGACAGCTCAGGAAGGAAGTTGAAGAATGACCACAATAATGAAGGGTGCTGGCTGAAGTAACTAGGGATGCTTAGCCTGGAAAAGCTAACGAAAGACCTGGGAGTTGTCTTCAAGCAGCTAAAGGGCTATGCTGGGGAAGATGGACTGGACTTCTTCCTGTAGGTCTTAGAGAAAAGAAGTAGAAAGAAAAAGGGAAAATTGCATTTAGGTTTGATACAAAGAAAGTCATCCTAATAGTGAGGTATCCCAAAGCCAAATGGACTCCCTTGAGAGATAACCAGGTTCTCCTTTACTGGAGGTCTTTAAGAAATAGATAGCCATTTGCTGGGCATATTGTCAAGAGGATTCATAATTTATTATTGGGCTCTCTGGCTTCTGATACTAAGAACCTGTGATTCTAGGGCCTCAGTGAAATCCTTGATAGTCTGACTGGAACTTGCTCTCTGAACGTACAAGCAGTTATATGATGATACAGGCATAGAGCATATTTATACTTGAAACATATTTCTTCCTTTTCCCCTTTGCTCCCCAAGGGGCCCCCCATGCCTGCTATACCAGTCCTTGCACACGACACAGACACACCCACAAACCTGTCCCAACCTGTACACGTGGATATACATATGCTCCAGATCCAATCGGCAAATTCCTTCTCTGCCCTCACCCGGCCACCTTACCAAACACCAGTGGACTTTTTCTATCCAAAATGGGAGTTTTTGAAAAAGGAGAAGGGGTGGTTGGGCAGGGGGTGATTATCATAGGAATGAGAGCTGGGAGAGGCATTTGTAAACATCTGGTCCAATTACTTCATTTTACCAAGCAGAAAGAAGCAGACCTCTAAGTGATGGCCACATATCCAAGGATCAGTGTAGCTATGTACAAAGAGGTTCATGAGGCATTTGGCTGACCACTAGGTGATGAATATTTTAGCCATGGCAGATATAAATGGAGTGACACAGAACGATCCCAGGGTATCAACCAGAAGAGACCTCAGAAGCTATTTAGGTCTAGCCCATAAGTGAAAAATAATCCTCTCCACATTAAGTGATGAATTTTTTAAGCTTCAGAGGTCCATGAGAGAAAGACCTTGTCCTCAGGGATCTGATTTTCCTATCCTACCCAACGAATTATCCAGTGAGGGAGCCAAGGCCCAGAAATTTAAGTGAGTTTCCTGAGGTTACACTGGTAATAAGAGACAGAGCTGGAATTAGAATCTGGAATTAGAATCCAAGGCTCTTTCCACTTCAATGTCCATTTGGTCTCATAATGCCCTCCCCCGACAAGATAACCAGGGCTGGGCTTCTGCTCATTTTACAAATGAGGAAACTGAGATACAGAGCAGTTACACAATTAGATTACTTTAATCAAAGCTCTTCCCTTGGACTTTACTTCTTGAATGCAAAGGGGCTGAATGGAAATAAATCTTCCACCCTTCGTACCATACCAAGTTCACAGAGATGTCCAGTGGGTCAAAGGCTTGCAAACATGACTTCTGGGGATGGTACTTCACAGCTTTCTCTACTTTTTCTACTTTTCTTGCCTCAAACATAAAACAAACATAGGACATTCATAGGCTTAGAGAGAAATAGACCTTTGTTACTTACTGGCTACCAGCAGCTGGACCCTGTGTTCCAGGTGGTTTCCCAGGGTCTCATTCAGGACTTCCCAACAGGTATAGTTTCCCTCATCCTGTGGATCCAGTCCTGTGATATGTAAGGAACTGGCATTCACCAGGGAGTATCGGGATTCAGGTGGGAGGGTTGTGTTGGAAGAAAGGAGAAAGGTAGCTTCAGGCTTGGTCCTATACCAGCTCACCAGGCCCCCAGGGCTGGAGGTATTGCTACAAGGTATGGTAATGTTCTCTTGTTCTTCTCCAATAAATACAGCTTTGGTTTCTGCAAAGGAGAGAAGCCAGATGGTTAGCACCACTCTGAAATACACGGCCAGTCACCTGAGATATTCTCATGGCTTTGACTTTTTCCCCACATCCAATAAGCAATTTTAAAAGGGGAAAATGGAGAGAGCCACCACTTTAGATCAGAGGCCAAGGGGTGATTACAAGCAGCTTAGCTAATAACATTGCTAATTAACTCACCGTATCCTCTCTATGAAAAAATACAAACCCTAGTTTAGTAGTCAAAGCCCTCCAAAGGTTGAATCTAACCGACCTCTCTGGTTATTTTACATATATGCAACCTTCCAACATAACTGCACGACTAGCTGTCCTCCAAAGTCAACAGTAAAGCTATGGAATCCTAGGTACCTTTAGCTGTCCCCCACGTTTGGAATGTACTGTCTCTTCAAATACATCCTTCAGAATCTTTGTCGTCTTTTAAGGCTGACCTCAGATATTACTTAAGTGAAGAATTCCCTGACCCCACCCCTTGCCTAGAGATGTGAGCATTCTCTGTCTTTTCAAATCACCTTGCCATTTATTTAGTAGGTTATATGTCAGAAATGAACTCATTTCTATAATGCTTTGAACTTTGAAAAATATTTCCTGGACACAATCCCACAGAATGGGAAGTGAAAGTTTTACCACACTCATTTTATAGAAGGAGAAATCATGGTTGTGTAAAGTCATATAACTAAGGTAGGATTAGAATCTGGGTCTTTTCAACTCCAAGTTCTATGCTCTACCCATTACACCAGACTATTTCTCAATCACCCAGTATGGAATAGAAACTCCTTGAAGGCAAGACTGTGTCACTGTGGTAATCCCAGATCAGCACCATGCCTTGTATACCAGTGGTGCTTAAAAAGTGTTTGAAGAATGAACAAATGCTTGAAGTTTGCCACTCCTTCTCCTCAGCAGACCCTAGCACCAGACCAAGGGGCAGGATATAGCATCTTGAGATAGCAGGTAATACAGGTTAGTCCTAGTCTCATCCCAGTAGGTTCTGTCTCTGCCAATCACTCAACAAGGATCAGACACTGAATTGCCAGGCTTTCGAACCCTACTGCAGAGAGCACAGTTCCAATGGGCTGGCCATATTTGAATGCCAAAGGTACACTTGCCTGAAAGACTATTTTAAAGAGAACTCATGCAAGGCAAGCACTCACATGGAGGTCAAAAGAAGCAACCCAAAGCCTCAAGATCTCAAGATCTCTCTGAAGAGTTTGGAAATTTATTGTGTGACATGGGAGAATGGCACAGGACTACCCAGTATCAGAGAAAGTGCTGTGCTCTATAGGCAAAGTAGAATTAAAGGAGCTCAAAAGAAACACGAGATGCACAAATTTAGAGAATCCACCCCAAATGTTCACATGGAGTATTTGTGGTAGAGCATTCCTGAGTTCGTACTGATCTGATTAGCCACGGTCAGACACACTGTTCCTTAACCCCAGCATAGTGATGTCATTTTGGTCTTCTTAAGGACAGCAACCAAACAACCACGTGTCAGGCACTAGGAGCTGGGTGCTGAGAACCCAAAGATAAAAATGAAACAGACCCTGACCTCAAGGAGTTTAAATTATATCAAGAGACACAATAAAATGAATAAAGGTGATTTTAGGAGTGAGGGAATACATTAGCCACTGGAGGGCACTGGGAAAAGTTTCATGTACAACGTGGTCCTTGAACTGAGATTTGAAAGGAGTGAGGGATTTTGTGGAGCCAGAGGTGAAGAGGGCATACATCTCAGGTATGGAGGGACAGTGACATGGAGAGGAGAGATGGAGTATGGTGTGAGCAGAACAGGAAGCAGGTCAACTGAGTTGGACATTGGCAAGAAGGGGAGACATATAATAAACAGTCTGGAAAAGGAGATTGGAGCCAGACTGGGAAGGACTTCAAATGACAGAGGAGTTTGTATTTTATCTTATAGAGGGGCAATAGGGAACCACAGGAGTTTACTGAATGAGAGGGACATGGAGAGAACTGTGTTTTTGGAACATCCATTTGGCAGAAGTATGTAGAAAATTCCATGCAGATGAAAACTCCCTCCACCCTTTAGCAGGGGATCCTGAGGCGTTTCTGTGGCCAAAAAAGAAAAAAAAATTGGTGGGGGAGGGTTTTGGTTTACTTATTATTTTCACTGGTTTTATTTGTTCCTAAGAGTCGTCAGAGTAATGAACTTCTTTGCTTAAGAGCTAAAATGGTCCTCAGGATAAAAGAGAATCACACTCAAAGCCTCTTCAATATGGTAGGATTTGTGTGTTTGTGTGTGTGTATATCTTTAAAGGATTAAAAGTACATGTGTTTGTTTATTATTGTTTTACATATATATTATACATACACGTACACATGCACACATATAAGTCTGCTCATGACAGCTTGTTTCTAACACTCTGTGACCCAATTTCAGGTTTTCTTGGCAAAGACATTGGAATGGTTTGCCATTTCCTTCTTCAGATCATTTTACAGATGAGGAAACTGAGGCAAACAGGGTGAAGTGACTTGCCCAGGGTCACATAGCTAGTAAGTGTCTGAGGTCACATTTGAACTCAGGAAGAGAGTCTTCCTGATTTCAGGCCTGGCACTCTATCCACTTCACCAACTAGTAGCCCGTCAGTGTATAAAGTAGTCACTTAATAAATGCTTGTTGAACTGAATTGAATATTCTTAATCCCTATCAATCTACCAGACCAGGCTTAGGGGATCCTATTTTCATCTCTATCCCCCTAGAAACCCCTGTCACCATCTTCATCAAGAGATAGTTGATTGGACATGTATAAGTGATGTTACACTCCTTGCCTTCTCAGTAGGTTGGAGGAGAGACAGGCAGGAGAGAGAGAATTCAGAACTCAATTTTTTTTAAATGAATGTTAAAGATAAATAAAGAATATTTTTTTTAGGAAGATAGTTGGTATGGTGATCTTAGAGACTCAGAAGAGGTCTGGATTCAAATCTTTGCTCCAACACTTGCCAACCGTATGACTTTGTATTAGAAACAATTCCCTTTTCAGTCAATTTTTTCCTCTTTAAATGGGAAAAGTGGCAAGTGAGAAACATAGGATCACAGACTGAGAACTGCAAGAGAACTTCGAGGACATTGGGTAGGGCTCATTTGCTCAGTGAGAAGTCCGGCTAGTTAGGAAAGGGTTCTATAAAACTCACAGTACTTGGGTAACGTGACAGATCCTAATAGTCCCCTTTCTAGAGCACTATGTAGCTTACATAGCATGAGTATGTCCATCCCATTTTACAGACTGAGAATCTGGGGCAGCAAAGGATAAACATATGTCTTCCAAGGTCCTTTTGGCTCCTAAATTCTGGGAAAGAGAAGGGGAAGGGCCTGCAGTGGTGGGAAGAGACCGGGTTTCTTTTTCTCTCTGACCCCCTCCCCACTCCCCAGATGCCTCTCTGTGCTTTATGTATTATTAAAAGTTGGCTTCTGGCTTGAATGTAAAACTCTCATCTCCAGGAGGAAAAGTATTCTATTTGAAAACTTCCAGAATAAGGGAAAAGGAAACTAATGTTGGATCCAGAGGGTAAGGCTTTACCACTGGCCACCTTCCTGACAGGGAGCAAGTCACCTTCCCAATCAGGTCTCAGTTTTCTCATCTGTAAAAGTCAGGGACTGGACTAAATGACCTCTAAAGTTCCCCTTCTGGCTCTGATCTGAATCTTGGAATTAAATAAAACTCCCTCAATAGTCCGGTCTAGGGGGGGGTACAGAGGACCGGAGCCTAGCGGTGGGGAGGGGCGGAGCAGGGGAAACGTACACCAGGAGCGCAGGAGTGGGGCGGAGGAGGAGGAGAAAACAGGCCCGGAGCCTGGGGGTGAGGAAGGAGCGGGGCGTGTCTGGAAGTCTGTGTATTTACAGACAACCATAACAAGTCAATGGGAAAGAAAGAATTAGTTCCCAGCCTAGTTCTAGCCAGGGCGCTCGTAAAACGGAAACAGAGTTCATGATGGACGATCTCAAAGCCCCCTCACACACCCATCCACCCACACCCACACACCCACACCCACACACAACATATACATCCACACACACCCACGCACCCACAAACACATACACGCGCGCGCGTTCCTTCGGAGAGCTCCAGGACTGCCAGTTTCCAGTCCCGCAGGGCCCACACCCCTGGCTGTCAATGTCACCCGCCAGAAGCGGGTGCGGGGGACTGACGGAATTCCTGCTCTGGCCAGGAGGGGACCAACCACCCCGAAGCCCCAGATCCCCACGGGACGGCTGCGGCTCCAGATCTGGCAGCTCTCGAAAGAAACTACTGGAAGCGCAGCGACAACAGGAAGCTGGGCACAGGGGCAGGGGCAGTGCGTCAGCCCCCCTGCCCTGCCCGGCTCAGCCCTTCCTGGCCTTGCCTTGGCCAGGGCTTGGAAAGCTCAGCCCTTCCTGCTGCTTCTGGAAAAGCGTGCCTGCCTGTCCTGATACCAACTCGCCTGCCTCCCTCCCTCCCTTCCCCAGCCTCGGGTACCTGGAGGAACGCGGTTTGCGGAGGACTGCTCGCACAGGACGAGGAGGAGGAGGAGAGGGAGGAGAGGGGTAGGCACCCTGCCTCGGGGCATCTCGATCTCAGCTTCCGTGGCTCTAGGGCTGCGGGGGCACAGAGCAGCGCACGGCGGAGCAGGCGGGCACAGCGCAGGCTGACCCGGGGAGTTCAGCGCTCCAGGAGCTCTTGGCACAGAGTTTCGCCCGCGCTCGGGGGCTCTGCCAAGATGCTGGGGCTGGGGGCGGAGCCGCCGGACTCCCCAGGGACCAGGAGGCTCGGAGCTCTCCCCAGCCCGACCCTGGGAGGCTAGCACGCTCGCCCTCTCGGCCCGCCGGCCCGCTCACTCCCTCACACACACACACAGAGCAGCGGGACCGCAGGCTGGATGCTGTGTGTCCATCGGTCGGTCTGTCTGTCTGTGGGTCAGTCCAGGCCTAACCCGCCTCCCTCCGCAGAGATGCTCGGAGCCTTCCTTAGCCCAACTTCCTCTTCTAGCTCTGGGGGACCGGCCGGGGAGGCGGGCACCGAGCCGGACTAGCCTCACCCGGGGCCTGTGAGGTGTGGAGTCAGCACAGGCGGAGGCGGGACCGAGCCGTCGGACCCGCCTCCGCTCCCCCTGCCCTCCTCCCTCCTGTCTCCTCCCCCAAGTCTCCTGGCTGGCAGCCCTGCCCCGCCCCCGCCCAGGGCAAGCTGATCTCTGATCCCAAGAGGAAAGCTGGCATCCAGGGCGCACCCCGCCCCAGGGAAACAGAGTGAAAAGGTCCTGCCAGCTTGCCAGCCTGCCCACTCTGAGCTGACTCCCCGGCTTGACAACTCCTGTTTCTCCTGGGAACCCGAGTCCGAAGTGCAGTTAGTGTGTCAACGAGAATTTACAAAGTGACTACTAAGTGCCAAACATTGTGCTAAGCGCTGGGTATATCAAGACAGACAAAAACTCATTCTAATGGGGGAGGCAAACATGCAAACGACTCTGTATAAACAAAATATACACAGTGTGAAAAGAAGGCGATTTCGGAGCGTGAACATTGGGGTGACTCGAAAATCCTCCCGTAGCAGGTGAAATTTGAAGGAAGCCAGAGAAAATAAAAGACTGGTGAAAAAACATTCCAAGGGTGAAAAAACGTTCCTAGGGTGAAAAAACGTTCCAAGGGTGAAAAATATTCCAGGCCTAGAGTTCAGAAGTTTCTGGAAAGGGAGCCAGGCAAGGAGGGGGCCCTTTAGCAACCCCTGGAGCTGATGGGTGGAGTAGGCTGATTTCCATAGACTCACTGGAGCGACCAGAGAGACTAGAGGAAATCCAACTTCCTCTTTTGACAGAACTACAGGAATCTAGGGTCACACTTGGCTAGCTGTGTGACCCAGGGTAAGTCATTTGACCTCTGAATCTGTTTCCTCATTTGTAAAATGGGGATGATAATGGTACCTTACCTCACTGGGATGTTGGAATGGAATAAAATAATGTATATTTCAAAAGTCCTTTTAAAGCTGAATAAATGCCAGCTATCATTATTGCTGAAATGAAAACAGTCAAAACAATACTTAAGTGCCTACTATGGGCCAGGTTCTGTGCTAGGCTCTGAGAATTCAAATACAATAAATAATAGCATCCCTAATTTCAAAGAGTTTACATTCCATGACAAACTGACCTAAAGTCAGGAAGATCTGAGTTCAATCACTAGCTCTATTACCCCATGCAAGTGACTTGACCACTGTCTGTGTCCATTTCCTCAGTTGTCAAATTGGGATAAAGATAATGCTTATTTCCTAGAGTCGTTGGGAATGTCTGGGGGGGGTTGATTTTGCTTTGCACACCTTAAGAAACCCTACTGTTATTATTAATGAATGAATAAAAGGGCATTTATTAAATGGCCTACTATGTGCTAAGTTGCTAAGCACTTACTGATTGACATAGCATTGAAAAAGTTCCTGCTAGGAGCAACCAACACTGAAGAAATCAGTCCTAGTCAGACAGAAAAGAAGTGGTCATGGTAGTGGTGGTATCTGTGTTTAGTACCAAAACCCAGGTTTCCCAACTACTGGTTTAGAATTCTTTCCTCTAAGGTAATCACCATCCCCCTGGATTTTACTTTTTAGTAGATGAGGCAACTGCTTTCTGGTCAATGTGGCTTAGTGAATAGTCAGCCTTGGCATCAGAAAGTCCTGGATTCAAATCTAACCTCTGATACCTACTAGTTGCATAAAACTTGGCAAAAAATAGCTTCCCATATCGGTGTCATCACAGTTTCAATAAAAAAAAAAAAGCTGACAAAATTGTGGTAAGCTGATGAAGAAAAAGACCTATATTTGACTTCAGAGGACCTGGCTTGGAGGGTAGGCTCTACCACTTCTGGGTAGTAGTACAGTGGTAGAGCTCTGAGCCTGGAATCAGAAAGACTTGAGTTCAAATCCAACTTCAGACCCTTATTAGTTGTGTAACTGAGCAAATTCCTTCTATTTGCCTCTATTTTCTGATCTGTAAAGTGGGAATAACATTAGCCTTTACTTCCCAGAGTATTTATAAGGGCATAATGAGATAATATTTGAAAAGAGCCTAGCACATAGTAGCTGCTTAATTAAAGTTGGTTTTCCTACCTCTGATCTTTGGTTTCCCCACCTGTAAAATAAGGGGATTGGACTTCAGGTATTCTTAAGCTGACATCTGAGAAATTATTTGTTTTGATAACTAAGTATAATTGTAGGAATTCTATCCTTTGTAATCTCATATATTTTATTTTATGCATTTGAAATATTCTGAGTAGATGACCCCAGGATTCACCTATCTGCCAAAAGGGGCCAGGGCACGCACATAAGTTAGGGAACCCTAGAATAGATGATCTCTGAGGTCAATCAAAACATCTTAATAAAATAAAAAGGAATAAATATCTACTCTCTCCCCCAACCTCTAAGGTGCCCTTTCTGGTTCCTCTTGTCTGCTCAAAAACTTTCAGGAACTTCAAATGCTCTGACAAACCTTTGTAAGGTACCTACTAAATGCCAGGCACTCTGCTAGACAGATAGGTGGGGATACAAAGACAAAACTCCAAGCAGTTCCTGTCCTCAAGGACTGACTTTTCAAGGAAAGTCAACAAGCATTGATTGCATTTTCCTTCCTTCCCTCTTTCTTCCTTCCCTTCTTCCCTTCTTCCTTCCTTCTCTCTATCCTTTCCTTCCTTTCTTCCTTCCTCCCTTCCCTCATCTCTCTTTCCTCTCCTCCCTTTCATTCTTCCTTCCTTTTTTGCTCCTTTCTTCTCTCTCCCTCCCTTTCTTCTTTCCTTTTCTTTTTCCTTACCTTTTGTCTCTCTTTCCCACCTTCCCTCCTTCCATTCCCTCTTTCTTTCTTCTTCTTTCCTTCCTCTCCCTGTCTCCCTTTTCCTCCTCCCTCCCTTTCTCCATTCCTCTTCTTCTTTCCCTTCTTTCTTTCCCTCCTTTCCTTCCCTCTCTCCTTCCTAAAGGTGAACTGCCATTCAACTCTTTCTTGCCTGCCTCTTGAATCCCTTGTTCTGTCATATCTGACTTCATGATTCTGTGGACCAAACCATGGGGTTTTCTTGGCAAGGATACTGGAGTGGTTTGCTATTTCTTTCTCCAGTGGATTAAGGCAAACAGAGATTAAGTGCCTTGTCCAGGGTCACACAGCTAGTGATGAACTGAGGCCAGATTTAAACTCAGTCTTCCTGACTTCACACTTGGCACTCTATCCACTGAGCCACCAAACTGCCCTGTCAAAGCCCTACCCAAATTTTATAGCCAAGATTAAACACCATTCCTTCCTCAAAGTTGATAAGATCTTTCCTCTGAGCCTTCACGTGAGACGCTATATTACACGCTTGTCAAATGCAGTTATCTCTTTACAATATGGGTTAACACTTTTGTATTTGTATCTTAGCCTCCTCTGAGACAAGACCTGAAGATCCACGAGAGAAGGTTTTGTCTGACTGGTTTACCTCCAAAGAAGCCAAAATGGCTGGGTAGCAGTTTGTACAGCAAGCTCCTCAATCCCCTCACCTCCCCCCAAAACAGACAAATTTCTCCAAACAGATCTAGAAAGTGCACCAGACCAAATCCTGGTTAGGGAATCCAAGAAATTTACAAGAAGTTTCTCTGATAAAGGCTTAATTTCTCAAGTATATAAAGAACTGAGTCAAATTTGTAGAATGAAACAAAACAAAATAAAAAACCAAGCCATTTCCAATTGATAAATGGTTAAAGGAAATGAACGGGCAATTTTGGGGGGAAAAAATCAAAGCTATCAATAGTCCTACCAAAAAAATACTATAAATTATCACTGAATAGAGAAATGCAAATCAAAAAAACTGAGGTACCACCTAATTGGCTAATATGATGGAAGGAAAATGACAAATGCTGGAGTGTATGTAGAAATATTGGGACACTGTTAGTATACTGTTGGTGGAGTTATGAATTGATCCAACCACTCTGGAGAATAATTCTTCCCAAAGGACTATAAAACTGTGCATACCCTTTGATCCAGTAATACCACTACTAGGGGTGTATTCCGAAGAGATCAAAGAAAAAGGGAAAGTACCTATTTGCACAAAAATATTAATAGCAGCTCTTTTTGTAGTGGCAAAGAATTGGATATCGAGGGGATGCTCATCAATTGAGGAATAACTGAATAAGCTGGGGTGTTTAATTGTGGTGGAATACTACTGTTCTATAAGAAATGAAGGGCAGTTAGTTGGTTCAGTGGTTAGAACTCTGGGCTTGGCATCTGGAAGACTCATCTTACCAAGTTCAAATCTGACCTAAATAGTTACTGGCTATGTGACCCTGGACAAGTCATATAACCCTGTTTGCCCCAGTTTCTTTATGTGCAAAATGAGCTGGAGAAGGAAATAGCAAACCACTCCAGGATCTTTGCCAAGAAAACCCCAAATGGAGTCACAAAGAGTCAGTCATGACTGAAGGAAACAAGAAATAGGAAATGACAAGCAGGATGGTTTCAGAAAAATCTGGCAGGTCTCATGTGAATTTATGCAAAGAGAGTGTACACATACAGTGCAATGATGATCACCTTTGAAGGACCTAGCTACCATTCATCTCCAGAAAGAGAACTGATGAATTTTCAACACAGATTGAAGCATACTTTTAAAAACTTTCTTTATTTTGTGTGCGTGAACAGGTGTGTGTGTTTGTTTTCTTTTGCAACATGGCTAATATGGAAATATGTTTTGCATGACTTCACATGTATAGCCAATATCATACTGTTTGCCTTCTTGAGGGGTAGGGGAAAGCCTGGAAGAGAATTTGGAACTCAAAAATTTTTTAGATGAATGTTAAAATTTTTTTACATGTAATTGGGAAATATTTAACAAGATAGGTCACAGTGAGTCATTTTCCCAGCCCAGGTTGGCACAGAGAGACTGGGGAAGAAGTCTGCCCAGGAGCATTCAGCAAAACATTCAACAAGCCGAAGGCAAGATGAGGTCCCAGATTCATACAAAGGCATGACCTAGTCCAGAGTGCAGGAACAACTACTCCAGTATCTTTATCGAGAAAACCCCAAATGGGGTCATGAACAGTAAGACATAATTGAAATGACTGAACAATTTAGAAGGACCAGAACTCATAAGAGCCTTCTCTGGATTCCATTACAATTCATACAATGCTCTCTGTTTAATCTCCCCCTCACTGAGGGTCTGGTACTGGAGTTCAAGCAAGAGAGAATTTGCGAGCATAGTGGTAGTGGAGACAATTTGCCTCTATGGCAATTCAAACCTCAATTGCTCCTTGCTCCCTGATGAAAACTCACACTCAGAGCAGTGACTAGAATCTCTCCCTGCTAAGGAGAGTCTGAGAACTCTTTAGTCATAGCCACCCGATGTGTTCAGTTATTTTTCAGTCATGTCTGACTCTTTATGACCCCATTTGGGGTTTTCTTGGCAAAGATCCTGGAATGGTTTGCTTTTTTCCTCCTCCAGCTCATTTTACAAAGGAGGAAACTGAGACAAACAGGGTTAAGTGACTGAGGCTGGATTTGAACTCATGAAGATGAGTCTTCCTGATTCCAAACCTAGTATTCTATCCACTGTGCCACCTACCTGTCCTCGCTACCCCATATGGCTAACAAAAATAAGGGACAGACCAGAGTTCTCCCAGACTAAGATTAGGTCTTTACGTCCCGGTACCCAGTTAGAGATTAAAACCCTCAGTAACAGATAATTATCTAATTTGGGTTTAGCATTACTGGATACTCCCAAGATGCTCTTTGGTTTAGCTTGAAAACGAATATGAGCCTGTAGAACAGGTAAGTATATTCCTGTGTGCTGTACAATTCGGTCAGTAGCAAAGCCTGATGGGATATTTTTGCCAGTGAATAATCTAGGGAGATAATTCAGTCCCCTCTGGGTGTGGTTAGGAAGTGTAACTCATTCAGTAAATATTTATTCAGTACCTGTTCAGAGGCATGTAGGTGACTGGAGATAGGCAGCCAGACTTGGAAGTCAAGAAGGCTTCTTGGTTCAAATTCTGCCTCAAACAGAAGGGGTATGACCACAGGATTCCTATATAAAACAAGAGAAATGGGGGTGCTAGGCTCCTAGATCTGATACTCTGGCTTCTAAACAAACCCCACCCCCATCTTCTGTTATCTAACACCCCTCCCAGCTCTGAAATTCCTAGGATTCAAAATAAAAGTGCGGAACAAATAAAAGTCATCCTCAACCGAGCTGGATGTTTGCGGAATGCCAGAGTAAATTTCCCATGGGGTATGAATGATAGAAATCAGATAGGCAAGAATCCCTGGGGCAGAACGGGGTGGGAGAGGGGGTGGAGGGGGGCAGGAAGAAAGAATTCTATGGACAATTAAAAAACATCAAACATTTGCAAAGCATCTACCCTGTGCAGAGCACTCTGGGTTGGGGGGAGAGGGGTTACTCGGTTTGTTTATTTATCTGTTTATTTAGAATTGATTTTTTTTTTCTGTGAGCAAACATCCGCCCTCTTTCCTTCCCATTCCCCACCCCATTGAGAATGAAAGAAAAACAGCTCCCCTGTTACAAACAAGTATAGTCAAGCAAAACAAATTTCCACAATGGTCAAGTCTAAAACAATGTGTGTGTGTGTGTGTGTGTGTGTGTGTGTGTGTGTGTGTGTGTGTGTGTGTGATTCTACACTCTGAATCTTTTACCTTAATCAGGAGGTGAGTAGCATGTTTCATCAAAGTTGTTCAGTTGTTTTCTAGTCACGCCTGACTTTTTGTGACCCCATCTGGGGTTTTCTTGGCAAAGATACAGGTGTGGTTTGCCATTTCCTTCTCCAGTTCATTTTACAGATGGGAAAACTGAGGCAAACAGGGTTAAGTGACCTGCCCAGGGTCACACAGCTAGTGTCTGAGGCTGGATTTGAACTCAGATCTTCCTGACTGTGGACCCAATGCTCTAACCATTGCATCATTTAATCCTTGCCTAGGACAGTTACTAGGTATAACGCTGTGAGCAAGTCATTTCCTTTCTCTTGGCCTTAGTTTCTTCATCTGTAAAAGAAGGGGGTTGGTCCAAAATCTACCACTTATTGTGATCTCAGGCAAATGCCTTAATCTTTCTAGGCCTCATCTGGAAAATAAGAGAACTGGGTTAGAATTTAAGGATTCTTAACAGGGAGATCTAGGTTTTTAAAAAAATTTCCAAGCTATTTCAATATGATTGATTTCCTTTTCAAACTTTTGTATTTTATTTTGTGCATATAAAAAGCATTCAGAGAAAAGGCTTCACCAGCATGTCCAAGGGGTCCTTTACACACCCCAAAAGGCTAAGAACCCGGACTAGATCATGAATTGGCCTTTAGCTCTTTATGTGATGATGTCGGTAATGATACCTAACATTTATTGAAATGCTTTTATGTATGCTAACTCAGTTGATCCTCACAACATTGTGAAATGAACGCTATAATTCCCATTTCAGAGATGAAGAGACTGCCACTGAAGTTCAC
>CM053773.1:229186717-229208512 GCA_028658325.1 Potorous gilbertii | reverse complement strand
ATTGTTCCAAGGTAAAACTCAAACTTATTAAGAAAACTTTGCAGTTTCCTCAACACAATCCAACTTACTCTGCTTTTCCTGTTCAATTTTGAGACTGTCCTCACTCTCCATTTATAGTGTATTTTTAAGAGATAAACTAGATTGAACATACAGAGAAAAATAGTTTCATAGATAGGTAATCAGAGAAAGAGATAAAGACAAAAAGAGAGACAGATACACAGCTAGGTAGACAGATGAATGGCAGATAGATGGATAGGTGGCTAGATAGATAGATAGATTAGATAGATAGACAGATAGATTAGATAGATAGGTAAATAGATAGATGGGCATGTTCTATAGCAGGGATTCTTAACTTGCAGTCCAAAAACTTGTGTAGATAGATATAGGAATTTTATTTCTTTTGTAATCCTATGTGTTTTTATTTTATGTATTTAAAAACATGACTCTGGCATCACCAGACTTCCAAAGAGGGCCATGACAAACACAAAAAAGTCAAGAACTCCTGCTCTATATAATGCCATAGAACTGTAGTGTAAGAAGCTCATGGTTGACTGACGGAGTCAATTCATTTAAATTCAACTCAACTAACATTTATCAAGTACCTGCTATAAGCTGGGCTCTGAGGATACAAAGACCAAAAAAAGAAAAGCTGTCCTTGCCTTGAGGGAATTTACAACCTAACATGGGGAAACTGTAAATACATAAGATTTGGGGTGAGGAGAGTACTAACAAGGGGTGAGGGCTGAGCAGAAGCTTCATAGACATTAGCTCCTTCTTGGAGGAAGAGAAGGAATTGGAAAGGGCAGACTTGAGAAGGGAGTGTGGACAGTATATTCCAGCCATGGAGGACAGTTCATATAAATGATGGAGTATGGAATTCTAGGAGCACTTACTAGTCCGGTCTGACCAGAACATAGTGTTCCTCTTAGAAGAACCCTGCAGAGCAGTTTTCTAAGAGCAGAGAAAATTCAGCACTTGGCTACATGTGTCTCTGGGAGATCTGAAAACAGAATGAGTCTTAAAGGGACAGCAATACCTTTTGACTTCCTCTTGTCCTGGCAGGAGATATCAAGAACAAGGGAGAGAAGAGAAGAGAGATTCTAGGCACCTACTCTGAGAGATGATAATTCAAGAGGTATAGAAAGTAGCAGCCAGAATTGATCTGCTAATGAGGCTCCTTGGAGCTATCTCTGCCCACCTTGGTCATTTGGGATAGAATGAGTCTAAACAAGAAATAGGTCTAATTGTTATTGAAACCCTGCCTGCCCTAGGTCTACCCGGACAGGGGTATTTGCACACCTCTTCTACACTAGCAGAGACAGTTTATATTAAATGCAATTTTTTTCTCTCTTCCTCACAGTTCACTTACACTGTTTTCATTACTAATCTCCACTAGTTAAAGATTTGATCCATCATAACTTCTCTAGTTTCATTACTAATCTCCACTAGTTAAAGATTTGATCCATCATAACTTCTCTAGTTTGTATGCTGCTTTGTGAGTGAGGAGTTCCAAAAGAAGGAGGAGCAGGAGTTGGCATATTGTGCGAACAGTAAAGGGGACAGAGGGCATGGACACTCTCTGTCTACATTTTTCCAGTACAGATGGGGGCTCCTGAAGTATATGAAAGAGAATCTTATTTTTATATTTCATGAACTTTCCAATTTGAAGTAAAGAATATATGGACTTGGCTCTTTTTTTCTCTCCTAATTTAATGGAAACAGGAGCTTTTAAAAAAGCAACTTGACCATCTGGTAGGGGCTAGGTTTTGCTATGGTGGCCATAAAGTCCATTAATTCCGCTGTTCTTTACATATGCACCAAAAAAAAAATCTTCTGTTGGGTAGAGCTAAAAGTATCTACTACAGAGTAGGTGGTATTAGTTGAAGGAAAAGGGAGGGGCTGGACAAGAGAAAAGAAGTTCATGTTTCAGAAATGGGGGGAATAAAGTAAGAACTCATTCTCTCCAACAGGCGAACTTTTCCGCCTTATACAAAAAAACCCTCACAGAAACACCTCTATACTCTGAAGAGGAATAATATGAAATCAGTCGAGTAAGGTAGGTATGAGCAAGTGACAGAAGGACTTAAATGCCAGGTTGTGGTGTTTTTATTTTTATTTTTATTTCTACCCTAGAGGCGATAAGAAACCACTGAACATTCTCAGGAGTGGGGTGGCCAATCAGAGCTTTCATTCAGAATGTTAATTTAGCAGCTCGTGCAAGATGTAAAGTCATTATCAGTGACCATTATATTGTCAATGTAGTTGGAATAAATCAGGAAAACTATAGAGGTTAGCTCTGATGGCCAGCATCTAGCATGTAGTAAGTACACATACCCTATCTCAGACCAACGTAGAGCTGATTGAGGCCTTAGAAGAGGGAATGTCAGAGCTGGGAGGGCCTTAGAAGAGGGGATGTCAGGGCTGGGAGGGCCTTAGAAGAGGGGATGTCAGGGCTGGGAGGGGTCTTAGAACAGGGAGTGTTGGATCTAGAAGGGTCCATCCCTATCCTAAAGCCCATATATTATATGGTCCCCATATTAGTACTATTCATCAAAGGCCCAAGTTAACATTTACTCCAAACTTTGCTCCCAGAAAGACAAAAGAAACCATGACCTCCTCAAGGATCCAGGTTTCACATCCCTATTCCACCATCTCACTCTCCACTCCACAAACACACCTCCAGCATCAAAACATTTCCTGGTCTGACCTGATGAGCCCAGGCAGCCATTCAGGGACTGTCCCTGCTTGCTGTTATTTCTTTCTATCCTAAATTATAGACTCATCGTTCTCCTCCCTCATCCCCCAGTGAAGGAGATTTCTCAGGCAGCAGCTCAAAAGCAACTTCAAGTTCAAGAGTTTGGGGATCTGACATTCTCTACAGAAAAAGGCAGCCTGCCTTTTGGAGACATGACAGGGTTGTCACTGTAGTCCCTGTAGCTGGGGGATGAAAGCTATGACCTAGGGGAACAGGAGGCTTGGATGGAACTGTGGGTTCTTTGGATACCAGTGGCCTGAAGGACAGAAGACCTACCCCTCCAGTTGCCCCAAAGTTAGGAAAAGCTAAACCACAGAGTGGCATTATAATTCTTGGAGGGTACTGTGGAAGAGTAGGGCTTCCTTAGGATGTCAGAGTATTTGGTCTTCAAATAGGGACTAAACCATGAGGTGGCACTGACTTGGAAGGACTCCAGAATCCTAATGAAAAAGTAGAGTATACCAGAAATGGCAAATAATTGTGTTGAGTGCTTGTGGGCAACTGCAAAAGCTGTATGTGTTTTCTGTATCTGTTTATGGGTTTCTGTGAATCTTTCCCATCTTTTACATTTTCTGTAGGTTGAAACTGAAAAGATACCCAATTATCTTTGGTGATTTTGTGGGAGCTGGGGACCCTGTTACTCACATCTCAAAAAAAGAAACATGTCATAGATATAATCTCTATGTAAGGTTTTTTTGAGATTTATCTAAGTGACACCTGAGCAGGTATATCATAATAAGCCAAAGAGAATATGAGCTTCTAGGGTGGCTTCTCACAACTGGACCCAGTCTGTTGGTCAAGCGCTTGGGGGATGGAGGAGGGTCACCTTGGATCATAGGTTATATAAGTACACTTGCTCTTCCTTCGTGGTTGGATCATCACCCTCACCTCTTGTCTTGTATAGTGTCTGATGAGATGACTGAACAACTGAGGAGGTGAAAGACTCGGACCTCAAGTTTGACTAGTGCAGAGGGATGGAAAACATCATCATTGGAAAGGAACCAGCAAGCAGGAGGCCTTTGGAATATTGCTAAATAACCAGAAAACCAATTTTGAAAGGAAACATATCAAGTTCCAAAGCCAAGGCTAACATGAACATTAATTTATCCAGTTCATAGTTTGTAAAACTGTAGAGCTGGGGAAGGGGCCTTAGAACAGGGAAAGTCAGAACTTGGAGGGGCCTTAGTACAGGGAATGTCGGAGCTAGAAGGGGCCTTAGAACAGGGAATGTCAGGGCTTGAGAGGGGCCTTGGAACAGAAAATGACAGCTCTGGAAAGGTACTGAGAACATGAGATAACAGAATTGGGAGAGATTTTAGACTACAAGGCATGCAAAATTGGAGCTAAAAAGCAGAAGCCATGAGGAGCCTTCCAGGAACCTTCTCCTTTACTTATCCAGTCCACAATCAGCAGCCACTTCCCAATGCGCTCCTGAAAACCCAACATGAACAGTTTTTGGAGATACCTCTCCATCTGGTCCCTCCCTGACCCACATTGCTCAGTTCCCACCAGATGCTAGATATACCCCACACACATGTACAACTGAAGGATGACCTCCCCATCTCCACCCCTGCTCCCTTCTAACCCATAGGCTCACTCCCTCCTTCCTAACCATCACTGGCCAGAGACATGGCTATTCACACCACTTGAATAAAAGGGAGTCATCAATTGTGATGTTTCCAATAAGACACTGCATCGCTGGGCCTTACCATCATCTGCTGCCACACTATTCTACCTCCAAGGCATTGCCATCTGACCTGCCTCTGCACCTAAAAAATACCAGACCTTTCCATAGGCCCTGCCCCTCAACCCTCCTGTGAGGGTTGTCTCTCCCCCACTCCCAATACCATTCAAAATGTGAACTCCTTGAGAACATTGGCTAGCTTGCCTTTCCATCTATATCCCTGCCTCAGTGCTTAGCCATACTAAGCACTCAGTACATCCCCCTCCCCAGCCCTGTAGGAAGAGGCTTAGACTATAAAATATCCAAGAATGAGGTATGATGATAAATAATAGAAATGTCCCACTCCCCAATTTGAAGCATGCACAGACATTCTATAACTGGAGCTGGTTGGCTAATTATGTGATAAAATGACAAACTGTTGATTACATGACCTCAAGTGGATTCAGAAGGTATTAATCAACAAAAAGTAAGATCTATGTTCCAGTGGAAGGCAAAGACTAAGATTTTGGGGGAGGAGAGACTCCCCCCTCCTTGATTTCCCTACCAGGAGATGTGAACCATAAACATAAGGCCCCACTGTTTCTATTTCTGCTGTATTTATTATTTCCTGCTTTTAGGTTCCTGATATTAGAGATAGATCTAACCTTGGTAACTTCAAAAGGTCAGGAGAGAAAACCATCAGAGGCCTGGGAGCTGGACTCTATGCCAGGACTTGCCAGAAACCAGATAGTAAGGAGCAAAGTCCTGAGAGCCTTGCTCATCCTGGTCAGAGGCAGCCGAGGTACACACTCCTCCATCTACTGGCAATGCCACATTAGGAAGTGAACTGGGCAGAGCAAACAGCCTAAGGAAAGCACTTGTAAGTTTGAGCTCAGTCTCCTGAGAACAACCATGAGTGTTTGTAACTACTTTTCTTGTTTATCTTTGCAATTAATATCTCTTGTAAAAACTAATTCATTGCTTAAATGAACAGGAACACTAGAGTTGTTGCTGTCATCATTTCTGATTCTTTGTGACCCCTTTTGGGGTTTTCTTGGCAAAGATATTGGAGTGGTCTGCCATTTCCTCCTCCAGCTCATTTTACAGGAAACTGAGGCAAACATGGTTAAGTGATTTGCCCAGGGTCATCCGGCTAGTAAGTAACTGAGACCAGATTTGAACTCAGGAGGATGAGTCTTTCTGACTCCAGGCCTAGCACCCTATCCACTGTGCCATCTAGCTGTCCAAGTTGCTGCCATATTTTCATAATATAGTGAGGAATGTGTACCTGGAGGGTGAGAGACAATGACTTTCCTTTCCTCGTCCCTGCTTCACATAATGTGGCCTTACCCCTTACCAAGGCTAACCCCTTTCCCTGTTCAAGTGGTCCTGTTCTCTCCTGCCTCCTCCAACAGATGGTCTTCTCTAGAATTCCCACTCTTTCACTTATTTTCAATCTCTGTCTCTTTCTCTCTCTCTCTCTCTCTTTCTGTCTCTCTGTCTCTTTGTCTCTCTCTCTCTGTCTCTCTCTCCCTCTCTCTCCCTCCCTCTCTCTCTCTGTCTCTCTGTCTGTGTCTGTGTCTCTCTCTCTCCGTCTGTCTCTCTGTCTCTGTCTCTGTCTCTCTTTCTTTCTTTCCCTCTCTCTCTCTGTCTCTTTCTCCACAATCAATAAACTCCAGTAACTCCCTATTGCCCCCAGGAGCAAATACAAAATTCTGTTTGCCATTCAAAGCCCTTCATAACCCAGCCCTCTCTTACTTTTACAATCTTCTTATACCTTAGACTCTGACACATACTATACAACCCCGTGGCACTGGCCTTCTGAATATTCCATTAACTAGAGTCCCCATCTCTCAGCTCTGGGCATTTTCCTCTAGCTGTCCCCCATTCCCGGAGTGCTCTTCCTCCTCTGCACTAACCATTGACCTACTGGCCTTCTTTAAGTCACAAGTAAAATCCTATCTCCTACAGAAAGGAAGTTCCCTAAACTTTCTTAATTCCAGTGCCTTTCCTCTATTAATTCCTTCCTATTTATCCTGTATATAAACTGCTTTGAATATGCTTCTCTGCCTGTTGCCCTCCCCCAATTAGATTATAAACTCCTTGAGGATAGGGATAATCTTTTGTTGAAAACAGTGCCTGGCACACAGTAGGTGCTTTATACATGTTTATCGAATTGAATTTAGCTTTTGTTCCCAGTTTCACTTCATTGCTGATCAAAGTGGAGCTTAGGAGAGAGGTTTACCTTTGAAACACCAGCTTCTCCATAGCTCCCATGGGCTGTGGGGAAGGCACAGGACTCCATTTCAAGGACTAAGAATTCTATTAAGGGCTATAAATGCAGTTAAAAGGAGCTACCCATCTCTTTAAGGCAGAGAGGTAGTATGGTAGATAGAGTATGGGATCTAGAATTATTTCCCCTGTGCCTCAGTTTCTATAAAACATGGAGAATAATGACAGCACAGAAAGTTCAAAGAGATAGCATTTATAAAGTGCTTCGCACACCTTAAAGCACTGTGTGAATGCTATCTATTTACTTCTATTACTACGGCTACTACTAACCTTGTTCGTAAAGTTGACCAAGACCACAGACTTCAAATCTGTGTCAGACCCAGGGACTGAAAAGAATCTATTTCACATTAGCGGGAATGTTCTGCTGGCTCTGTCCTTGCCTGTGACTTGGCTCCTGTCTCCCTCCATCAGAAGAACTCTAGCTTTCTGGGGCAGGGAAGGACTGAGGACTGTGGCCACTCTGTCCCAGCACATGGTAATAAAGCTCAGGATTGGCCCTGAGAAAACAAGAGACCTAAAGGCCAGTAGATGGCGACGGAGAGCAATTCAGAGGGTACACCCAGCAGAGACGAGAGGATGGAGAGAGAAGATGCCACTGAGGCCAGAGATCTTGCAGAAATGAGGAAGCCAGGAGAGACAGTGCAGCAGGTGAGAGCAGCATGATGACCTGGCCAGGAGACACAGCAGCTCAGCAGGGCAGCATCGGCGCTCCGGATTGTCCTCATCTCTGTGTCCTGATGCAGGTATTTTCCACACCTGTACCTTAGTCACCACACTTCCTAGTGTAGGCTCCCTCCCACAAGGTCCCTAGCCGCATGTGTATGTTCTCCCCTCCCCACTCATGTTTCTTGGTCTCGTATGTCTTCTGAACATAATGACCTTCCTTACTAAGAGGATGTACCCCATGTGTACGTTGAGGGGAGTGGCCTCATCTTGTCATTTTGTTTGCCATAATATGCAACTAGTCTTTCATTTAGAATTAATTTCAAGACATTCTGGCTGACTGGAAAAAGAAAACACACCTATAGGGGCCTATGGTTTGAGGAGACTGCTTGACCTACATTATGCCTCATAGGTGGGGTAGCTTTCCTGGGAGGTGAACTATGAGAAGGGATACCCAGAAGAAATGAGCAGCATAGATTGTGAGTGCGGGGGAAAAGACAGGGTGGTAGTCATGAGGCCTGGGTTCAGCTTCAGGCTCTGCCACCAGCTGTACCAATCCCTCTCTGGGCCTCATTTTGTATGTGTGTTCATCCTTTGCTGCCAAAGAAGACCATACCATCAGAGAAATGATGACATGACTTGCACTTGACTTTGTTTTGAGTGAGAGAGGGCTGTGCAGGTCACCAGCCTCACAGATGGCTCTGGATCCAGTGACCAGATATTCATCAGGATGACTGGGGATGACCCAGGATGAGGCAATTGGGGTTAAGGGACTTGCCCAAGGTCACACAGCTAGTGAGTGTCAAGTGTCTGAGGTGAGATTTAAACTCAGGTCCTTCTGATTCCTGCACTGGTGCTCTATCCACTGTACCACTTGGTTGCCCTGGGCCTCAGTTTACTTTAACTACAAAATGGAAGGATTAAACGAGATGAGCTTTAAGCTCCCTCTCTGCCTTAAAATTCTGTGATTGCTCAAGTGGGACTCTCCCTACCTGAGTACTTAGAAAAGTATCTAGCATACAGTATGCACTTAGTAAGGACTCATTGACAGGGGCATACAATATATAAATATATATGTACTTCTAAAGTGCTTGTAGAGGTAGGGACTGGATCTGAGATTTATCTAATTAATCTATGGGGCACTCCAGGGTAAGTAAGCTCGCTCCACCAGTGCAGGTTGGCACTCTCTTTGTGGCATGTGATTTTAGAGAGTGGCTTGGAAAACTGAGATTAAATTATTTTCTCTGGGTTCTGTCTCTCTGTCTATATCTCTGTCTCTTTCTGTGTGTGTGTATGTGTGTGTATGTGTCTGTGTCTTTGTGTCTCTGTGTACATGTCTCTCTGTCTCTGTGTCTCTCTGTGTGTATATGTCTTTGTGTCTCTCTGACTGTGTGTCTCTTGGTCTCTGTCTTTCCTCCTCTCTTCTCTTCTCCTTGCTTTTCTTCTCTTTTCCTCCCCCCTTCTTTCTATTTCATAAAAATCTGTCACAAATACATTATTTTACAAGAAGTTTTCTTAGAGAAAAATCCTGGCCAAAAAAATCCCCATCCCCCACCACCATAATCAGAGAACCTTCTGACTCAAGTAATTTCCAACTCACATTTATAGTAACCATGAAACAAAAGATAAAGACATTCCTCAGTAACAAAAGTACATAGTTTTGATTTGAATTATTTAACAAAAGGAACAATTGTTCTGTGGACACACTTTCAGGAAAGATCAGGCTTCTCTAAAAATTAAGGACAGTCTCTCTTGATCTGGTCAAAGGCTCTGACTTGTGGGGATGGAGGAGTGGGGACAAATAGAGGACACTCCCCAATTCCAATCTTGGACCATCATTCAAAGGAAACTGAGGACATTAGCCTAAGCATGTTCCTGCAACAATTGTAATTAACTTTACAGCAGAACCATCCTAGTATAGTAGGCTTGGGCAGAGAAGGGATCAGCTTAGAGAATTGCCCCCAACCCCATGTCCTAATACCTTAACCAGGTACGAACACATCCCAATCAATCAAAGACTTCAGACTAAGTAGAAAAGGTCCTAGAAAACCATTAGATGAACCTGAGGGAAATTGCATAGGAAATGTACTCAGATCTTCGAAGGCAACCCAGTCACACCTGAATGAAATCAGGAGCTAGATTAAAACCCAAAGACTCCAGCTAGCAGCAAACTAGAAAAGGTTGTTCCAGTCAAACCCCTGAAGAGGAGCTACAATGGGAATGAATGGGAGGAAAATGCATCCTCCTCCTCTTTTCTCCCCTCCCCTTTAGTCAGAGAAGGATTTTGTAGATTTCACAAGGCTGGAATATTTCAATTTTTCATCAAGAGTCCTAGCAGCATCCCTGGGACAACAGTGACTAGTGTCTACACTGGGAGTCAACCGTAGACTGGGTGCACAGAGTCAGGGCTTTATACAGAACCCAGTAGAAAAGATTTAAAAAGGGGAGAAAAAGAATTCCCACAAACAGGATCTGAGAATCACCACTTGGCCAATGTGATCTCTGGACTCAAGCCCACTTTCCCCAAGTACTAGATGAGGACTGTGTCAGAATTTTAGGAAGAATGTTTTCATACTGCCTTAATAAATTCCTTTTCTAAAAGCTAGCTGTCTGGCTATCTAACTGCTTTCAGTGGGTAACTGGGTACAATGGACAGACTCTTCTTCCTGAGTTCAAAACTGACTTCAGACACTTAAAGGCTGTATGACCTTGGGCAAGTCACTTAACCCTATTTTCCTCAGTTTCCTCATCTGCAAAATGATCTGGAGAAGGAAATGGCAAACTATTTCCATATCTCTGCCAAGAAAACCCCCCAAATGTGGTCACAGAGTCAGACAAGACTGACTGAAAAACAGGAAATCATCATGGAGAGAAGAACATTTATGAGAGATGGCTCAGGAGCTATAGCATCAGAAATGTACCTTCCCTCACAGACAACCCTAAACTCTGAGGGGTCAACAGAGTCTGGGGACCTGATCTACCAGGGGGAAAGGGAATTTGGGGAGCATAGCTCCAGAGCATATGCTAGATATGTGTGTGTATATACACATGCCTATACATATGAGTATACATATATGCATATATGTATACCCATATCTAACATATGGGTACATCTGTATCTGTGTAGGTAATGTGTATCCTCTAGCTCAGAGGTGGGGAACTTGAGGCCTTAAGGCCACATGTAGCCCTCTAAATCCTTAAGTGTAGTCTTTTGACTGAATCCAAAAATTCCTAATTTCTTAAATTTAATTCTTAGTTTCATAAGTCAAGAAAATCAGCAAAACAATGTCAAGCCCTGATTTGTGACATTTGTTGATTTCTGAGGTTAAATATTCAAAACGGAAATTTATCAATTGGCTCTCTGGACTGGTTCTAGTACCTTCCCTCCCGCTTTGGAGGTATCCAAAAAGACCTGTCAACTTTGACTCCTTCCTCTTTAATGCTCTTTGTCTCACTGTCCTCAGCAGCACCCTGGGAGTCCTTATGATGACCTGGTTCCCTGAGAAACAGGATCAATGACTTTTTTGGCTGCTCTTTTCCAGTCTAGGTGAAGACAGTAGAGTCTTTGATTTTGGTTGGAAGTGAGAATCAAAATCCAGGCTAGAAATTGAAAGTCATCAGGCTTCTGTTATCACCAAGCTGATAGATATTCACAGTATATACTGGGTAGTTCTGAATCACAAAGTTAAACAGACTCTCCATATAGAAGGCAGAAGCAAAACATTTATTCAGACATCAGAAAGACAAATCCTAACGCCAGAAAACCAAACCTATCATAGTAACCAAGAAGTCAATACACATTAGCACTGTAGGGCACAGCACTATTCCCAAGTCTTCTCTCCGGCCCCCCACCTTCCCAAAAGCAAACACTCGAAACACTAGCTGTTCCTGTCTGTGTCCTCTCTCTCTCCACCCAAAGCCCTAACCACTCTAACCAACTTCTAGCTCTTCTCCACCCTTCCTGTTCCACCATTTCAGCAAGATCCTCCCACCATGGCTTCCATGTGATTTAAGCAGGTCACATGGGCCTATTAAAGGGTGGGAAAGATCTTCAAATTAAGCAAAAATAAATTAACCATACAGCTTCCAATTCAAGGAGCAATCTTTGAAAATGATCTTTGGGGATCTAGATCGGTAGAAGGATATGTCCTCATCTGGAAATGGACTTGGTAGGACCAATGCTATGTAGGAAATTTGCCAAGGTTTAAGCCTATGCTCTCAGAGACCAAGGTGATATGTAGGAGCTTAGACTTTGATGACGAAGGGCAGGGGGGATTGAATTCAAATAGAAATCAATCCCAAAGTTGGCATATTGATTTGGAAAACCACAAATTAACATTTTCTATGTTGTATTATATTTTTATCATTTTTGTTAAACATTTCCCAATTGTATTTTAATATGTCTCTGGCCACACTAAGGCACACTTGGATACCAAGTTTGATGCATCTGATAGAGCGGAGATGATGCCTCTGAAGTGTTGAGGGAAGTGTTTGTATATCTATTGTTACTTCTCATGTAAATCTCTTTTTGTAATAGCCAATTGATACCAAGTGGCTAAATGGAACCGGTAGGTGCTATTTGCTGTCATCTAAAGTTGGGGGACCACAACTGGTGGAGGCTTCAATTGGTAACAAAAAAGATAGCCCCCTCCAATCTCTCAGAACTCCAAGGAGTGGAGTAGCAGGTGTGTCTCTGAGACAATAGAGTTAGAGCATGGGTCGGGAACCTGAGGCCTTAAGGCCACGTGTGACCTTCTAAATCCTTAAGTGTGACCTTTTGACTGAATCCAAAAATTTGGAAATATATATGTGTGTATATGTATGTATGTATATAATATATACATATATTATATATATATATATACATACATGTATATTTTATCAGACTCTCTTCATGTCTTACCTTGTGCTATAGCAACAGTTTACTAATTGGATTTCTGGTTTCTAGTAGCTCCTCTCTCTAATCTAGCATTCACACAGCTGCCAAAATGATTTTCCTCAAGTACTGTCTTCACATGTAACTCTCCTGCTTGAGAACTTCAGTGGCTCCCTATTTCCTCTAAGATTAAAATGTATAATGTTCAGCTTGATATTTTAAGCCATTCACAACCTGGCTCAAATTATAGGGTCATTTCACATTACTGATTGCCCTTTGTGTACTCCTGCTAAACTGATTTATGGTTCCCTGAACACAACATTCCTTCTCCACTTTCATGCCTTTGCATAGGCTTTCATAGGTTCATAGACATAAGATTTACACCTGCAAGGGAGCTTGGAAGGCATTGAGTCCAATTCCCCTCCCCCCATTTTATAGATGAGTAAACTGAGATTGAAAAAGACTCTAAGTGGTGTTGACTTGTCCAGAGACACCTACCTAGTGTCTGAATCAGGATTTGTCTTGGTTATTCCAAATCTAGCTTCCCATTTGTTATGCCACCTGGCTGCAATTCACTTGCAAGTCAAGACATCACCCTCCTGTCATCCTCTGAGAATATAGGACAAACACCACCAATATGCCTGTTGTATATTCCCTCCTTAGACTCCCTAGATACTTTCTAGGTTTAGCTTACATTTCACCTCCAATGAAATACCTTTCCTGATTCCCAGAATTGCTGATGTTTCCTATTTCCTCAAATGATCACCGTTTCTTCAAAGTTACAGCTGGAAGGACCTTTGATATTATCCTTATTTTACATATTGGGAAACTAAGGCACAGAAAGAAAGTTCACTTGCCCAAAGACACACAGGTAAAAAGTGGCAAAGCCTGTATTTAAATTTAGCTCTTTGTTAAATGTGCCTAATCATCTGTGTACAGTGATGTACAGGCTATAAATTGCTTGAGGACAGGGACTGTCTGGTTTTAGTCACTGGTCTGACTTTTGTAGAGGGCTAGATGGAGCCATAGTGCACAAAGTACCAGGTTTGCAGTCAGGAAGACTCCTTTATCTGAGTTCAAATCCTGTCTCAGACACTTACTAGCTGTGTAACCCTGGGCAAGTTACTTAACTCTGTTTGCCTCAGTTTCTCCATCTGTAAATGAGCTGGAGAAGGAAATAGCAAACTGCTCCAGTATCTCCATGAAGAAAATGCTTAATGGGTTAACAAAAAGTCAGATGTGACTGAAATGATCAAACAACAACTACTGACTTTTTCCGTGTGAAGACTTTCCTGACCTTTCTTTCTTTCAGATGCTTGGGTTTTATGGCCTTGGAAATTATCTATTCCCCTAATGTCTCCCAAATTAACTTGTTTTTACTCTGTATGTGTTTGTTTACATGTTGTTTCCCCAATATAATGTAAACTCCTTGAGGGCAAGGGATTGCCTTTGTATCTCCAGCACTTAGCCCTATGCCTGGCACACAGAAGGCACTTACTGGATTGATACTTCACTCATCTGCTAATACTAGTAGGTTGTCAGTGACTTAGTTACCAGCAGTTTTCCCCCCATAGATAGACCTTCTCTGCTTATTTAAAAGTAAAAATATTTTAGAGGTAACTTAGGATAGGAGATATGCAATTAGGAAGACCTGAGTTCAAATCCTGTCTCAGACACTAATTAACTTTATGACCTTGGGCAAGTCACTTGAGCAGTCACAACATCGTTTCCCTCATCTATAAAATGGGGGTAACAATAATGCCTATCTCACAGGAGTGTTGTGAAGATAAAAGAAGATCATATATCTAAAGAGTTTTGCAAATCTTAAAGTGTCATATAAATATTAGCTATTAGTATTTATTTATTAAACATAAATGCAAATGGGGAGAATCAGATTTATTCATAAATTTGTGGATTTATTGTGTGACTTTACTCATAAATTCATAAATTTGCCTCCCTACTTATCAAGTTAAAAGTTCACCGCAGGTTAAGGACAGATTAACAAAGACATCAAAGACACAGTTCAGCATCTAGATAGCGCTCCTGGCAGCTGTGCCATTTCAATGTTTTGTTTATTTATTTGCTTGCTTTGGAGTTTATGTGTTTGATCAGGGGGGCCTAGGAAGCATTCCTACTTGGCTCAAACCCTACAAAGTTGTTGATTTCATGCTCTGCCTTGTTTGTGTGGCTTGGGAGGGAGACCTAGTTGTTCTAGGAAAAAGGATTTGTAAACATTCTAGCTGTGAAATATTTGAAATATGAAGGTTTGAGGAGGCTGTCAAGCATTCTCTGCACTGGGTCTTAGGTCAAATTCAGTCACTGATTCTTTGGGTGACCCGGAACAAATCATTTTCCCTCTCTGGGTCTCATTTTCTTCTTATAAGAAAAGGAGGGAGTTAAACTAAGTCAGGAATTCTTAGCCTTTGGCAGAGTTTGGTAAAATTCCTTCTTAGGATCATGTTTTCAAATGTATAAAGTATAATGTATTGTAATGTTTTAAATTTTCTCCCCTCCCTAAGACGGTGTGCAATCTGATATAGGCTCTACATATACACTCATATTAAACATATTTTCACCTTAAACCTAATGCCCTCTGAAGCGGAGACTCCTTTGGACTCCCGAGCTTCAAAGTGACTATCAATAGTAACTAACTGTTGCTGTTTCCCACCCAGCCTGATGTCTTTTTTTTTCTTGACCTCATTAAAGGGGCCATGACCGGGCTACTTCTTAAACAGGCCTATTCAATGAATGGGCATTGCCACACCCTTAGTGAATGTCTGCAAAGACCTTGGCCTTAAGGGCCCACGGTCTCCCAGTGCATCCTGGGTCATCTCCAGTCATCCTGAGGAATATCTGGTTTCTGGATTCAGATGGCTTTGGAAGAGAACTGAGGCTGGTGACCTGAACAGCCCTCCCACACTCAAAACAAAGTCAAGTGCTAGTCATGTCATCATTTCTCTGATGGCGTGGTCTTTGACAACGAAGGACAAACACACAATTTTCACATTAGTCAAGTTGTAAAGAAGAATTTGAATCAAGGGGAGGAACCATGAGAAAGAAGAAACAAAACCAAACCAAAAAAGAGAGAGAGCAAACACTATGCTTTGATCTGCATTCAGACACCATAGTTCTTTCTGTAGATGTGGATAACATTTTCCATCATGAGTTGTTTGGAGCTAACAGCCTAGGATATTGCCACTGCAATGGAGTCATAATTTCACTGATGCCAATCTGCCCTCTGGTTCACACCCTGTCCATGGCTGAGTTTCCTGTGTACCTCTTATTTATATCCTGATATGAGGGTTCATCATCAGGAAATATCAGCCAATGAATCTTCCTTTAGGAACAGTATAGATAAGCTGGAGAGAGTCCAGAGAAAAGCAACCAGGGGAAGGCCCCTCGTCCATTTAAGAATGAGTTGAGGGAATGAAAGATGTTTACCCTATAGAAGAAAAGATAGGGAGGTAGGTAGCTTTCTTCGAATATCGAAGGCCCTTAATTCCACTGAAACTGCCCTCTCCCAAAGCTACCAATGATCTCTTAACCAACCAACTGGATAGCTTGTAATCAGTCCTCATCCCTTTTGGCCATCGGTAGCTTTAACACAGTTGATCACTATTCTTCCTGGATATTCTCTTTTCTGGATTTTGGAGATAATCTACTCTCCTTTTCCTTATAGTGTCCCTTCTCATTCTCCTTTGCTGGTTCTTTATCCACATCTCATCCTATATCTGTGGAGGGCCCCAGGGCTCTATCCTGAGACTTTTAAAATATGTTTTTTTAAAAATTGTGAACTTAACATCATAAGAAAGAACATTTTCCACATATACAGTAGAAGACAAAAGGATTGTATGTGAAATCACCAATATTCTTTTTATACCACTTCCCTTTATATAGATATTTATAATAATATATATTACATGAATTATATATTATACACAATATACAATATGTGTCATTCTAGGCAATAATACATGATCTGAATTATATATTACATAATGTATATAAAATAAACCCTATATTATATAGAATAATATCATATATATTATATACATTGTATATTATGTAGGAAAACACATATTATATTCATATAATATATAACAGCATACAATATTAAATATATGTATAGATATACATATAAAATTCATCATGTTACTCTCAAAACTATTCCACTTGTTTGTGCGTCCTTCTGACCTTCCTTCTCTTCTATGTATTTAAAAAATGTTTCAACATCCCCAATCTTTTTGCATTACTAGTGCAACCTCTTCCACCTCCGCCAGTTAAGTCTATAAGTCATTTTGACAAATACCCAAATTAACTATAAAAGACATATGAAGAAAGATACTATCTGCATCCCAGGAAAGAGTGGATAAATAGAAATATGTGTAGAATGATTTTGCATATACATATATTTGTATGTATGTATATATGTGTGTATCTATATTCATATATATGTATATATATTTGTGTCTAATGGTGATTATCTCTAGGGCATGGGAGGGGAGAAGGAAGAAAAAAAGGGAAAAAAAGAAATTGACATGGTAGCTTAGCAAGTTGTATATAGTAGATTGTCAGTTTCATGTGCCATCATCTTTTTTTGTTATATCATGTTATGAAAATGCTTATTTTTTCCATAAATTAGAAATAAATAATTATTTTTAAAAGTGTGGGGGGGGGAAACATTTACAATAAATAAACATAGTCAAGCCAAATGTTATTCCTAACTGACCCCATTGCAAGATGGATGTGTCTTTCTGCACCTTGTATCCATCACTCTCCGTCAGGAGGTGGGTAGCTTGCTTCATCCTCTGGAGACCTCACTGGTCACTGCATTGATCAGAATTCTTAAGACTTTCAAATGTTGTTTTTATAGTATTTTTGTTATTGTATGCTGCATTCTCCTGATTCAGTTCACTTCATTATTCACCGTGATTCTCTGACATCATCTCTTTGGTCATTTCTTATGGCACAATAATATTCCATAGCATTCATATTCCACTCTTTGTTCACTATTCCCCAAATTCCCCTTAGTTTCCAATTATAAAGATACTGCCAGAATTTTGTGTGATACTATGACTCTTTGATACTTAAAAGATTTCTTTCTGGCTACTTCCAATATTTTTCCTTTGATTTTGAAACTCATTCAGCTATGTCCAACTCTTCGTGATCCAGATGGCATTTTCTTGGCAAAGATATTGGAGTGGTTTGCCATTTCCACTTGCCAGTAGATTAAGGAAAACAGAAGTTAAATGACTTGCCTAGGGTCACAGCTAGTGAGTGTTTGAGGCCAGAAATGAATTTCGGTCTTCCTAACTCCAGACCCAGTGCTGTATCCCCTTCACTACCTAGCTTCCTTCAATGTAGAATCTGCCCCCACCCCCCAAAGTCTACACTAGCAAGCCAATCATGACAATTTCCCTTGTGCCATGCCTTGAGAATTTCCTGAACTTAGTAGCTCAAACCCACATAGCTTCCCTCAAGCTATCTTGTGAAGTAGATGGGACAAGTAGCATAATGCCTCATTTGACAGATGAGTAAACTGAGACCAGGAGAGAAGAAACTTTGGCAAGGTCATACAGCTAGCAAATTGAGAAGCTGAGACTTTACTCCATATTGATGCAAGTCATCTGCATTCTCCCACATGCTCAATTCAGCTCATATTTCTTTGTCCTAAGACAAAGGCTCAAGAGCCTGGCCTCCTGATTCAAGGACTCCAAGCCTCACCTTGTGACCTGGGCTGGCAAGTGAGGTGTTTTTCCCCTCTATCATGATGACAGGCAGGGTTGCAGGGGTATAATGTTGGCATGGACTTTACGCTCTATCTCTCTACCTTCAGGCCAGATCCCTTTGCAAACTGAGTTTATCCACTTGGGATAAACAGCATCATTAGTAGCCTTCCGTTATAAAAAGACCCTTCCAAGGTCAGGGATGAACTGGGACAGAATCCAGGCTCCCAAGGCCCCAGGCCTGGCTTCTTCTCAGACTATTTCTGATTCTCTAAGTCGAGCTACAAGCTAAGTCTTGGCCTCTCACCCCAGTGTTGCAACACCCATAGGGTATCGCCAAAGGTCCTAACGAGGATTGCAAAAATTTCGAAACAAGGCAAAATGTAGTAGGAAAAACCTTGGTCCTAGATAGTCTGAGGATTTGAAGCTTGCTATCCATGAGATCTTGGGTGAATCACTTAATCCCTCGAGTCTCAGTTTCTTCAATCTGTAAAATGTAATCTGAGTGGATGAGATGTCTTTTAAGGTCCTTTTCAGACCTAGACCTATTGTGACCTCAGGAAAGTCATTTTCCTTTTTGAGTCCTCGGTTTCTTCATCTGTAAAATGAGGGGGTGGGGTGGGGGTTACACTTGTTGGCTTCTGAGGTCCTTCGCAGCTCTAGAGCTATAATCCTAAATCATCACCCCTCCCTTGGTCTCAGTTTTCCCTTTTCTGTGAAAGAAAAGAACTGTAAGGTGGTCAACAGTGAGAAAAGACCCCTATGTGAAAAAAATATATACACCTATAACCATTATTTATGATAACAAAAAAAGTTGAAATCAAATATATGCTCCAACTTGGCTGGACAAATTATAATATATGAATATACATAAGACTTTTCCTGATCCTGCCTCTAAATTGTTAATGCTTCCTCCCCAACTCTCAAGTGCCCTAGTATTTATTTTGTATGCACATTCACATGTATACAGCTTGTCTTTCCCAAAAAATATAAACTCCCTGAGGACAGAAACTGTTTCATTTTTTTTTTTTGTCTCTATAGCCCTAGTACCTTGCACAGGGTCTAGCATTTAACAAGAACTTGATAAATTCTTGATGATTAATTGCTAGGTAATTAATTGACGAATAATTCAGGGTAAAAAAAATGTCAAGACTTCTATAAAGAGAGATAGTGGGAAGAAAGCAGAGTTCTGAGAACACTAGCCACATTAGCTGAAACAATGTAAAAACATTAACAATACAGAGGTTTCAGAACTCTGGTCAATTACCCTTCCAACCAACCTTATCATTGGTTGAACCTGTTAAAGTTGATACCTCCTTGCTTCCCACCAAGAATACACAAATGAATAGTTTTGAAGGTGCCTATTCTTTTAGTGGACTTTGTTTGAATGTTGGAGGATCATGTTCCAGTTTAAAAGAAAACTGTATCAACAAACTTAATAATAAATAAATAAAGGAGGAGACTGAACTTGATAATCTCTAAACTTTTTTCCAGCTTCATATCTTGGGATTCCAAATGAATTTTAACTCAGGTGAATTTTTTCCAATAGGGCTTTGTTGCATAAAACTTTTAAAGAGATGAGAAGTATCTCAGAGTCAGATATCTCTATTTCTGGGATTCTCTTTTTACCTCTAGGTGGTTAGAGCATTTTACTGAGAGATCTGAGAGGCCAAGTCCAATCCCTCAACTAACCTGAAAAAAACAATCCTCTCTATAATATTTCCACAAATAATCAGTCAATAAGCATTTATTAAGCACTGATTATATGCCAGGCACTGCACTAAACACCGGGGATACAAAACAAAAGGCTCACAGTCTACTGGGAGAGACAACATGAAAACAGCCATCTGCAAAGAAGTTACAGACAGGATAAACTGGAGCTAATCAACCGAGGGAGGACACTAAGATTAAGGAAAACTGGGAAAGGATTCTTATGGAAGGTGGGATTTTAGGAAATAAGAGAGTGGAGATTAGGAAAGAGAAAGGTCCAGGCACTGGAAACAACCAGGGAAGACACTCATAGTTGGAAGCTACAATAATGCCTAGTGTGAGGGATGCGTGTCATTTGATCACAGAATATGTGTATGTGTGTGTAGGTGGGGGGAACATCAGGTTATGAAGGCCTTTGAATATGAAACAGAGGATTTTATGTTTGATCCTAGAGGTGATAGGGAGTCACTGAAGTTTATTGAGTAAAGGAGGTGAGTGACATTGTAAGACCTGTACTTTAGGAAGATCACTCTAACCACAAAGTGGAGAGTGGACTGGAGGGAGAATGGACTTGAGGCAGACAGACCCTCCAGCAGTTTTTTCAATAATCCAGGTGGGAGGTAATGAAGGCCTGCACCAGAGGTAGGGAGTTGGGGGTTGGGGGTGGGGGGGTTGTAATATCAGAAGAGAGGTGTATTTGGGAGGTGCTGCAAAGGGAAAATCGACAGACCATGGTAATGAGGGTATGAGAGGATGAGTGAGGAGTCCAGGCTAACTCCTAGGTTGGGAGTCTGAGGGATTGGGAAGATGGTGGTGCCCTCAAGAGCCATGGGACAGTTTGGAAAGGGGAAAAGGCTTGGGGGTAAATATAATGAATTTAGTTTTATGGAGTCTATGGATGGGACATCCACTTTGAGATGCTAGTCAGAGTCGAGTAGCTTTTGTTTGAGACACTCCTCCACCCCCATGGCAGTACATTCCACTGGAATAGCTCTAATTGTTAAGAAGCTTTTCCTTATGGCAAAAGCCTAAATCTGATTCTACACACATTCACATACACACACACACACACACACACACACACACACACACACACACACATGCACACACATACATACACCACCTCTGTTCCAGGGGCCTGACTCCTCCAATACTGGTAGACTCCTTTCTGTCTTCCTCCCCTTCCCTCAATTTCTTCTCCAGGCTAAGCGTTCTAAGTTCTCTCAATTTATCCTCACATGGCATGGATGGAAACTATGATCCTCCCAAACTAGTTGGAATAAATTCATGCATAGAGAGAATGAAAGACAGAGAGTATGAGAGTATGAGAGAAAGAGAAACAGAAGGACAGAGTTGGAGAGAGGGAGAAAAGGAGAAGGGGTGGGAGAGAGGGAGAGAGAGAAAGAGAGACTAGGAGAGACAGAGAGAATGAGAGAGAGAGACAGAGAGAGAGAAAGAGAGAGAGAATTCCTAGGTTTGCCATGTGCCAAGGCAGAGAAAGAGGAAAGAAATAAGCATCTATTAAGTGCCTATGGGGGATGGAGGGAGAGGCTGTGTACTAAGTGCTTTTCAAATATTTGAAAAGATCAGCATAGGAAGCTATAATAACAATTAACATTGACCTTGTGCCTTAAGCTTTACAGCCCACTCTCCTCACACTAACCCTGAGGTCAGCATTGTAATTATTGTCAGACCCATTTCACAGAGGAGACAACTGAGACCTTCAGAAGGTCAGTCACTTGTCCATGATCACCCAGCTTGCAAGTGTAGGAGGGGCTATTGGAGTCTTCTGACTCCAGGTCCAGGACTCGTCTCACCAGAGCAAATTGCTCCTTCCCTCTCCTTGCTAAGAAGGCTCCAAAATGCTTTTTTCTTAGAAGTAAGAGATTTAAATTCTATTCAACTAACATTTAATAATTGCCTGCTATGGGTAAGGCCATGGTCTCAACACTAGGGAGATGAAGATTGGTGCAATGAAGACTGATTTGGAGTCAGAAGACCTGGTTCAAACCCTGCTCTGCCACCTACTCACTACCTTAAGCTCATAACAACTCTTGGTCTCAGTTTTTTCTCTCTAAAATGAAGGGAACAGAAAAGAGGGTTTACAGAG
>CM053773.1:229036840-229186217 GCA_028658325.1 Potorous gilbertii | reverse complement strand
ACCACTCAGAAAGTAAGCGGCAAAGCTGGAATTTCCACCCAAGTCATCTTACGCCAAATTCAATACTTTTTCCGCTATGTGATTCTGCCTCAATTTGTTTTTCCTTCTCAGGACTGAATCCCCTTTTTTCCTTGCCCTATCATCTTTGATTTTATTGGTGTAAGGAAGTCAAGGATAGGAAACTCCCTCTATTAATATAGGAAAGCTTCAATGCAGCCTCAGGCACGAATTAGCTGGGCAAGTCACTTTAACCTCTGTCTGCCTCAGTTTCCTCAGCTTTAGAGGGGGAATAATACTGTCTACCTCCTAAAGATTTTGGAACACCAAATGAAACAATATTTGTGCATGGCACATTTTGTGGCTCACTTGTGTCTGACTCTTCATGACCCATGAGCCTCTCTTTCTATGGAGTTTTCTTGGCAAAGACTCTGGAGTGGTTTGCTATTTCCTTCTCCAGTGGATTAAGGCAACAAAGGGTAAGTGACTCATCCAAGGTCACACAGCTAGGAAACTTGGGAGGCTGTATTTGCACTCAGGTTTTCCTGACTCTGAGATCAGTATTCTATCCGTTGCTCCACCTAGCCTCTTCTCTATCTGCATGGCACATAGTGGGTGCTTATTAACTTCCTTCCTTCCTTCCTTCCCTCCCTCCCTTCCTTTCCTTCCCTCCCTCCCTCCTTTCCTTCCTTCCTTCCTCCCTCCCTTCCCTCCTTCCCTCCTTTCCTTTCTTCCTTCCTTCCTTCCTTCCTTCCCTCCCTTCTCCCTCCCTCCCTCTCTGTAAAACAAATCAATTTATTGACTATATCAGATCACGTTTGGCTCATTTTTAAGAACGTTTGTTCTTGACAGTAAGTTCATGATTAACAAAGGCAGGGGAATTGCCAAATTGTAGAGAGCTTTGAAATCTCAGGCATAAAAGGCTTGCCTTTTCCAGGCTGAGTCACCGCAGGAGCCATTGAAGTTTTGGGAGCAGGGCAGAGGTGTGCCCCGATCTGTACAAAGACCAGCGCACTTCTGGCAGCACGTGGAAGAAGCGGGTGGAAGGTTTATTCCGGAGCTGGGACAAGGTGCGGGCTGATTGCAACAGCACGGATCGGATACAAAGGCACGCTTGCGCCAGGGCGCAGACCCGGCCTCGGGTATTTGGGACGGATATTTTTTTTTAAATCATGCCAGGCCCAGCCCAGTTTCTGAAACATTGGCTACTGTTGCACTGCAGGAGGACCAAGAGCGGGACAGAAACAACCAGAACAGAAGAGGAGAAAGGAAGGGAAAGAGGGCGAGACGGCCCAGGCCTACTTGGGGGCATAGTCCAATCAGAGAGCAGAAAAGCGAGGTCATTCGCTTCTTATTGGATGGATAACTTTGGGGGCGTGGCCCAACGTGCGCTCCGCCCCGAGTCCAGGGGCAGGCTTCGTTTTTCTCTCAGTGGCAAGTCTAGCTCAATCACGGAGTTGAAAGGTGAGGGGGAGGGGCCAGCTTCTGATTGGGCAGTTCGAGGCGGAGGCGTGGCCCAGAGCGCGCTCGACCTTGAGTTCCCCGGGAACGTGTGGCAGGCCTAACCCAATCATAGAGAAGAAAGCCTAGGGTACCGGCTCGTGATTGGGCATCTTGGGTGGGGGCGTGGTCTGGCGCGCGCTCTGGTCCATGGCCCTGCGCTTTGCTACGCATTTGTGCTCCGTTGCTCGTGCCGTTGGCTGTTGGAGTCGTCCCTGGGGTCGCCGTTCCTTGCTGTGCACCATGCCGGTGGACCTGAGCCAGTGGACCGGGCCCCTGAGCCTGCGGGAGGTGGAGGAGAGGCCGCAGCACCCGCTCAGCGTCAAGTACGCGGACTGCGAGATCCTCGAGCTGGGCCAAGTGCTGACGCCCACGCAGGTACCAGGCCCGCTTGTAGCCCTGGGCTGGGCGGGGATGGATGAAGACGGCCTAGGGGCTCTGCGGAGAAGGGCCGGCGGCCGGGCCTTGGTGCGCCCAGGCTCGGAGGCTGGAGGTTCTCATGCTGCTTCCGAGTGCGGCCTGCACTGCCCTCCGGCCCCTCCCGCCCTGGGACTGAGGCCAGGGAGGAGGCCGTAGGGTGGTAGAAGTGGAGCCGGCAGGGACCCCTCCCCCCGCAGTCGTCAGTTTCTCCTAGTCAGTTGCAGCGGTTGTCCAGACGCGTTCAGTGAAATGATTGAGGCCTGGGTCCAGGAAGTCCACAGGGCTTAGGTTCAAAGATATCACGGATGAGGGGACCTGCCCAGAGTCACCCCGACTTCCTGGGGGCCCCTCCTCGGCAGCTCCCCTGCTGAGCAGCCTCACCCCTACCTGCGCAGCTGAAGGGAGGCCTTGGGTCTTGGGGCCTGCCCACTGAATTCAGATGCCCCTTGGAAAACTTGGGGGTGGGACCCTAACTGTGCTTAGGGTCATGGATCAAAGACTCAGAGCTAGTCAGGAAGGCCAGACTTGGGGGCACACTGAGGTCTAGAGGGATGTCTTCCCCAAGGTCACCCAGTTAATGAGCTGCAGACCTGGAATTTGAACTTAGGTCGTCAGACTTCTCTGTAGCCATCTTTGTGCTGGCCCATACTGCCTTGGAAAAGGGGCAGGGGAAAGAGGAGGGGGAGGAAGGAGCAGCCTTGCGTTTTCCTATTTTTGCCTAGCTCAGAAGAAGTCCTTCACGTTTGTCTTTGCATCACTTAACAGGGTTCCTGGCACACTTTGGTGCTTCATAAATGCTTGGTTTGAGTCTTTGAGGAGGAGAGAGTGGTAATGAGGCAAGGTCCTAGACCAGAAAGCAGCTGGGGCCACCAAGGCAGGAAAGAGATTCTTTTCTTATTCCAGGAAGAAGAAAATGTTCTGTCTGATAATATGGAAGCTCCTTCAGGCAGGGGCTTTTGCCTTGCCCCCTAGGGCCTAGCCCAGTGCCTGGCACAGAGGGCATAGACCTGCTGTGTCACTGGTAAGAAGAAGTGCTCTCTGGCAGTGTAGGCAGTCTCCTCTTTTACAGTTTTGCCTGGAGCCTTAAGAAACTGGCATCATGGCCACTATTTGTCAGAGGTGTTACTGGTTCCTGGGTTGGCAACTATTGTAGTTGTCTGCAGGTGGGTCTACCTGATTCAAATCCCTCCCACTCCCATTCAGGCACCAAAAGCACAGGTCTAATCATGTCACATGTCCCTCAATAAAGTCCAGTGACTCCCTGTCACCTCTAGGAGCAAACACGAAAAAGACCTTCACAACTGTCTCCTATCTTTCCAGTGTTCTCATACCTCACTCCGCAGTGTGTCACTCTGGCCTCCTGGCTGTTCCATAAATGAGATGCTCCATCTCTCAGCTGTACGTATTCTCTGGCAGTCCTCCAGGCCTGGAATGTGATTCCTTCCCTCCTGCTCTAGGCTGCCCTGGCTTCTTTTGGGTCTCAGCCCAAATCCCACCTTCTACAGCAATCTTTTCCCCATCTACCTTTCTATCCATAAGTTTTTATTGAGTTCTTCTATTTCTTACGTCATCATTATGATTCCGGCTATTCCTCCCCCTCTCAGAGTCATTACATAAAATAAAAATATCCCTGTTTCTCCGAAGTGACAGCCAGTTCCTCCGTCTTCTTTTCTATTTTGCTGATATATGTTTATGGAGGTATTTTTCCCCTGAGGAATTCTTTAGCCGCATGCTAGGTATTTTGGTGTGGTGTTTTATCCCTTTCATTACCACTTTCTCTTACATAATTATTGTTTATATAATTTGCTCTTTGACCCACTCATTATGTAGGATTTCACTGTAAATCTTCATTTGAGGCTGTTTTTTGTTTGTGGTTCCTGAAACAATTATTATTTTTATTGCACTGTGGTCTATCAAGTTCCATATGGTGCTGAGAAATGTATATATTTGTTGTCCCATTTAGACAATAAGAGTTAAGACTGATTGTATGAGAAAAGAGAGACATGATTGTAGGGGTCGTAAATCAGAGAGTGCAGGTGTAAACTAGACAGAAAAGGAGGATGGACAATGAAGAGAATAAGAGAGATCCTTTTTGGAAAGGGATACAAATAATGAAAATTTTAAATCTCATGAACAGACCTAGTTGAAGGAGAGGAAGGAGGAATCTATTTATGACGGAGGAAAAAAGGGGAGAAGAATTATATAACCAGATAAAAGCAGAAGAGAAAAATTAATAATAAGCAGAACTCCAGAGGGAAAGAGGGTAACAAACTAGAGGAGGAAATCAAGGTTTGGGGAAGAGAGGCAGTGGGAAAAGTCTGACCACTGGTTTCTCCAGGGATTTGCTCATTCTGTATTCCCTCTACCCTCCCCCGTCCTCTTCAAATCTTTCTGTTAGATTTATCCAGAACTGAGAGGGGGATATTAAAGTGTCCTGCCATTATTGGGTTACTGTCTGTCTTTTTGGAGCTCTGATGTTTCCTTTATGAATTTGGATGCTAAGGCACTTGGAGAATATAGTTTTTTATTGACACTGGTTTGTTTTCTGTGGTTCCTTTCAGCATAATGTAGTTTCTTTGTTTATCCCTTTTTATTTTTTGAATGTTTTTGCTTTTATCAGATTGCATAATGGCAATTCTTGATTTTTTGGATTCACTTGATGCATAGTAAATTTTTTCCCATCATTTCAGTTATGTATTGTATGTCTTTGTTTTTTAATGTGTTTCCTTTAAGCAATAGATTGTAGGGTTTTGTTTTCTTAGCCAATCAATCACTCTTTCTCATTTTACTGGATTGTTTAATCCTTTCACATTTAAAGTAATGAGAGGTTTATTGCTTTTCCCTCAAGTTTTGATTTCCCCCTTCTGCTATAAAAACAATATCTGTCCCCCTGTAAAATCAGTTTTGTGTTCCTTGGGTTACTTGAATCTTTTTTTTTTTTAAGTTGGCCCTGTTCCCACTGGCTCTCTTCTCCTAACCTTGCCCTCCTCTAGTTTGTTAACCTCTTTCCCTTTGGAGTTTTGCTTATTCCTTTTTTTTTTTAATAATTGTTTTGTTTTAAGTATTCTACAATCACTTCCATATATCTTAGATTTTTCCTCCCTCCCTTCCCACGCCCTCCCCAAGATGGTGTGCAATGTTATATAGATTCTACAAATACATTCTTATTAAATGCGTTTTCATCTTAGTCAGGTTGCATAGAAGAATTAAAATGAAGGAGAGTAACCATAAAACGTAACACAAGAGAAAACGATCTGCTTCATTTTGCGATCCATTTCCATAGTTCTTTCTCTGGATGTGGAAGGCATTTTGCCTTAAGAGTCCATTGGAAATTATTTAGATCCTTGGATTGCTGTGAAAGGCTAAGTCTACCAGAAAAATTCCTTGCACACTGTGGTTGTTGCTGTGTGCAAAGTTCTCCTGGTTCTGCTCTTTCTGCTCAGCATCAGTTCATATAAGTCTTTCCAGGCCTCTCTGAAATCTTCCTGTTCATCATTTCTTAGAGCACAATAGAATTCCATTGCATTCATATACCACAATTTATTGAGCTATTCCCCAATGGATGGGCATCCCCTTGATTTTCCAGTTCTTGGCCACCACTTTAGAGAACTGCTATAAATACTTTTGTACATGTGGGACCCTTTCCCATTATGATCTCTTTGGGATACAGCCCTAGAAGTGACATTGCTTGGTCAAACGGTAGGCACATTTTTGTAGACTTTTGGGCATAGTTCCAAATTGGTCTCCAGAATGGCTGGATCAGCTCACAGCTCCACCAACAATGAATTAGTGTTCCAACTCTCGCACATCTTCTCCAGTATTTATCATCTTCCTGTTTTGTCATGTTTGCCAATCTGATAGATGTGATGTGGTACCTCAGAGTTGATTTGATTTGCATCTCTCTAATCAATAGTGATTTAGAGCATATTTTCATATGACTATAGATACCTTTAATTTCTTCCTTAAAAACTGCCTGTTCATATCCTTTAACCATATATCAATTGGGGATGCTTATTCCTTTTTCTCTCCTGCTTTTTGGTTATATAATTCTTCTCCCCTTTTTTTTCTCTCAGTCAAATAGATTCTTCCTTCCTCTCCTCCCTTTCAGCTAGGTCTGCTCATGAGTTTTAAAAATTGTTATTTGTGTCCCTTTCCAAAAGTAATTTCTGTCATTTTCTCATTATCCATCCTCCTTTTCTGTCTCTTCTACACCCACGTTCTCTGATTCATGATCTCTGTAATCATCTGGTCTCTCTCTTTTCTCTATATTCTTCACAACTTCCAAGATGTCCATTCCAAGTTCTCCCCTTTAGGCACTTTCTGCCCCTGCCTTGTAGGGCTTATCCCATGGATTTCCCTTTATCAGCATAATGCCAATTAATTGTACATGTCAGAGAGAACAGTGCCTCATGATAGGACCCCTTCCTCACTACTTCTCTGAGCATGCAGTCCTCCATTCATTTATACCTTCTCTTCTTGACCTTTTTTCTCCCTTTGCCTGGAAATCTACTGTGCTTGTGCTCCACTGCATCTGCCAGTTGTCCCCATGGGTTCCCTCCCAGAGATAGGCCGAATAGATTTTTCAAGCACCAAATCTTCCTGGGCAGTCCCTAGTAAGGTCCCCATCTCCTTTCACAGATCATTTCTTTGGAGTATTCATCAATGGAACCCTGTTTTACAACCAAAACAAGGCCTCCTTCTTTCCCCCTTCCCCTTTTTTCAGCCTTTTCCCCTTTCTCTTCCCCCACTCGCATGGAGACTTTTCTCTTTCCGAGACCACGAGGGTCATCTTTCCCTCATTGCTGGCCTTCAGCACAAAATGCATTCGTCTATCTCCTTTCCCACCCTTTTCAAGTACCCTGCCATGTTGTAATAGAGTGTTACCAGATTCTATCCGTAATGCCCCATACCTGCCTCTTCGCTGTTACCCCCACAGAACTTCCATTTTTCCCATGTCCTTGTGTACTGGTCTCTCTGCGGTCCCTCTTGTCCTTGGCTGTTGCATTTAATCACTCATCTCTGCATTTTTGTTGTTTGGGGTGATTGAGAAGCAGATAATTCTGTTTTATCTTTTAAAAGAAGTTTCCAATGCCTCCTTATTGAATGTCGGTTTTTTCTTTTTGGTTTGTGGTTAAGCTAAAATGTGCAGAGTAGGTCACTCTGAATGGTCCTGACGTGCCATCACTTTTGGGAACACATTGTTCCGCTCCCTCCTACGTTTTCTGGTGGGTGCAGATAGTCTTATGTTGTCCAAAATTCCTTTCCTTTGTATCTGAAGGTCTTCTGATCATGTGTCCAATTTGTTTCTGAATTAAGTTGTTAAATTTAACCACTCTTCAAAATTGCAGCCTTGGACTTTTTTTTTTCTGGAGGTGATCTATGAATTCTTTCAACTAATATTTCCTTTTCTCTGTTTAGAAGTGTTGGGAAGGTTTTCTGGTCCAGTCACGTTCTTCTGGGAGACCTGTGATCCTTAGGTTGTCTCTGTGTTGTCTTAGAGAACGTGTGTTTCATCTGCATAGTGATCGTGTTTTTGTGTATTTGCTTCCCTTCTTCGAGGTTATCCTTCACTTCTATGTATTTGCATTCCCAGCCTATTGTCTTTTCTGTCTTGTTTCTTTGGCAGATTCCAGTTTTTGTGTTCACCTCATCATTTCTGCTGTGTGAGATGTCAGTTCTAGTCTCATAATACTCATTTCTCTTGGAACCACTCAAGGACAACATGTTGTGGTTCCATGTTCTCCTTCCATTCCACAGAGTCCTCTGTCTCATTAAGAGTTGGATCATTTGGCTTTGTTTGGCATATTTATTCATAGCTGCCTGAATTCTTTTACTCGATCTGGAGACCGACCGTATTTCCTTCTGCTGTTAATGTTTTTCCTGTTTTTTCTTTGCTAATGTTATAGGTCTTTGGCCCCAGCAGGATTTGGTTCTCTTCCCTCAGGCTTAGTGGAGTGCTGATTGCCCCTTTTATAACACTGTCCCTCTTCTATTTAGTTCAGAGCGCTGCCAGGTTGGTGCTGTAGGGCATCAGCACTGGCACTTCAAAGCTTTGCAGTGCTGGTGCTATAGGGTTGTGATCCCATCAGGCTTTTGGCCCTGAAGGGCTGTTGCCTGCTGCACTGGCTGCAGCTACCTGAGCAACTGTGACATTGGAGAGAGGGAGGGGAGATGGGGGCATGGGGTTTGAGTCCTTGGTCTGCTACTGCAGCCTGGCTGAGGGTAGTGTGGGAGGTAGGGAAGGGGCGTAGGTTCAGGGTGAGTGAACATCAGCTCTTGGGATTTATTTTTAATCTTTTGAATTCTTGGCATCCTAAATTATTGAGATAGGTGAAGTTGTTTTATGTTTGATACATGATTTCTGTTTTGGAGGTTTGAGAAGTTGTGAGAATCAGGAAATGGCTACTCCACCATCTTGTTGCTCACAAGACCTAGAAAATCCTCCCAGACCTTGTTAATTCTAGTACCTTTCCTTCCTTGGTTATTTCTATTCGCGCGCGTGTGCATATGTGTGTGTGTGTGTGTGTGTGTGTGTGTGTATTTGTACATAGTTGTCTCTATGTTGTCTCCCCTGTTAGATTGTAAGCTCCTTGAAGGCAGGAACTCTCATTTGGGTATCTGTATATCTAGTGGTTAATAAATGTCTGTTGACTCACTGTCCAGTGCCCGTAATAAATGTTGTGGATTGATACCCAACTGAGTCAAGGACAGAGCCACAGGCACAAGCACTTACATGTTGCCTGGCAGATTGTAGATGCAGAATGAATGTTTATTGACTGACTGACTTTTCTCAGCAATTTTCTTATTCCCTGGGAGGGTTTGACCCCAATTTTAAACCTGTATATGTATGTGTGTATCTATAAGTACATAGATAGATTCATATATGTTTGTTTAAAAAACAGAGTTTATGCTTTTGGATTCCTGACCCCTTGTGACCTGTTGTCACTGAGCCAGTGAACAGACTAGAATGAGATGTAGGTGAGCTGGATCTGGCTCATAGGATTCAGAGCTGGAAGACCCTTCAGAGGCCCTCTGGTCTTGTCTCCTGCCCCTCCTCTTTTTTACACATGAGGATACTGAGGTCTAGTGGAGGGAAAGGGTTTGCCTAGGATCACCCCAGTAAACAGGAGCACCTGTGGACTCCGATCCACACCGTCAGGCTCCATGTCTTTGCAGTGGCCAGGTAAAAGTTGCTGGTTGGGATGTCTTTTGGCAACAGTTTTAATAAATATTCTGCTAAACAGCTTGGGTCAGTTTTGCTGCCTCCCCTCCTTCCCTCTCCTGCTGAGAGAGAAAACACATATTCATGACGTTTCCTGCCCCTTCTCACCCAGGCTGGGCAGCAGCATCTGACTGGAAGGTGGTATCGGCTCCACTGTACAGCTGCTTCTGGACCATGAAATAGATCCTTTTGTGGGGTGGGTGTTGGCATAAGGTTCCTAGACCCTGTGCTTCAGGAGCAGTAGCAACCTTCTCTCTCTTACTCCTAACAGTGAGTGGAAGGGGAAGACCAGGGCCCAGAGCATAGAGAGCCTTGGGACAGTGGTCTGATTCTGGGGAACAGGACGGGACCCTTTGCTTCTGGAGGCCTGGCTGCCAGGCTGAGGGGCAGCAGGTCATTGGCCTCAGTGTCAGTGTGGGCCTCATTTCCTGCCCTCCCACCTAATTGGTGTGACTTTGGGCAAGTCCCTTTATCTAAAGTGGAGTTGTTCCCTCTGTGAAATGGGCGTGAACAGCTAGTGTTTCTGTAGTGCTTTAGGAATGCAAAGCATATTATCTGTGTTACTTCATGTGATTCTCACAACAACCTAAGGAGGCAGGGGCCCTTTTTACCCCCAAGGAAACTGATTCAGACAGGTTAAGAGACTTGCCCAGGATCATAGAAGTGTTACAAGTCAGAGGCAGAATTTGAACTCAGCACTTCCTGATTTCAAGTCTTTTGACTTAGCCACCATGTCACTAAAACCACCCAATTTTAAGGATGGAGATGAGACTGTATGTAAGCTGGGCCAAATGTCCATTTCTCTTTCCTGCAGCCTCATGGGGTTATCATGTGGAAAGTGTATAATAAACTAGAAAGTGCTATAGCAATAGCCAGTTACCGTTTTCCCCATAGGCTTCTGGAGGTGTACTTGGAAGGGACCTCAGGGGCCATCAATTCCAGTTGCCCTGTTTTCTCCCATCTAAGAACTTGAAGATGGACCTTGTGGTCCAGACAATGCTGTCCGGGTCCAAAGCTGGAGTCTAGGCTGTGATGTTTATGAGCTCTGTGAGCCTGTATGTGTCATTAACTTCCTCTACCTCATGGGGTGCCCTAGAAATGTGTGCTGCTAAGCATTTACTAAGCACCTACTGGGTGCTGAGGGTGCAAAGGTCGATGAAAGAGCCCCTGCCCTCACAGAGCCTCCATTCTGGTGATGGGAGCAGGTGAGGAAAAGGCCTCTCCAGGGCTCTGCCCCCTTTCAAGATCTCTGACAACATAGCATTCCAGAGTTCAGAGGACCATCTGATGTCAGGTGGGAATGTGCCTGCTTTCATGTTCCCACTGTGGTGGTGGTGGGGGGGTTGCTGTCTTCTGGGATCCCCACAGCACCAGAGCTCATGAAGAACTCAGTTAGTTTGTCTTCCCCTCTCCCCCACCTCACAGCCAACCAGCTGGTTATTCCCCTGCAGGTGAAGGGCCGTCCAGTCAGCATTGGATGGCAGGGCTGTGACCCCTCGAGGCTCTACACTCTGGTCCTCACAGACCCAGATGCTCCCAGCAGGAAGGACCCCAAATTCCGGTGAGTTGGAGAAAGGTGGGGTGTGCATGCTAATCATGACAGCGGCTCCCCCAGCTCTGATGGCCCAGTGACACATACACGGGAGGGAGGAGCTTGACTTTGAGCACAGGATGATCCTCCCTGCACAGCCCTTAGGTATGGAGTGATGGCAGTGCTGTAGCATGGTCATTATAGCCTAGCACCATCGCAGAGAGGCAGACAACGCTGGGTTTGGAGTCAGGTGGACCTGGGGGGGTGACCCAGCCTGGGCAGGTCACTTAAGGGCTCTTAGTTTCTTCATCTGCCCAATGGGAATGATGATACACCTCCCTCCTGGCCTGTTGTGAGGCCAGTGTCAGACGAAAGTGTACATGAAGAGCTCGGAGCTTCATCTTAAGGTTTGTTGGCGCTTTCTGCACAATCAGTGCTTGGAGATGTTGTTGTACCCATTTTACAGATGATGAAGCGGAGTCTCATAACTTGTCCATGGTTATTGCTGGGACAGGATGCACAGGACCCTATCCCTGAGAGGCCATTGACCCTCATGGCTGCATTCAGTTTAGTTCACACCCCCCTGTCTCTGCTGCTCAGCCTTTGTGAAATACACGTAATAATTGCTGTTGGCTTGTCCTGTTCCTGCTGCTCCCTGCTCCCTTTACCCCAAAACTTTCCCATTTGGAAAATAAAATGAGGCCAGAAACCCTTTGGCCCAAGGAAGCCTGGTCCAGCAGGAGCAGTCCAACTGGGACTGTGATCAGAGCTTCATTCCACACTCTTGGCCAGCTTCTAGAGGACCAGGAGCCTGAGCAGGGTCAGCCTGATCGAGAGCAGGGCTTTCTCATAGGGTTCCTGCAGACTCAGCCTCCTTCCACCCTGAGGGAAGGAGCCGCAGATCAGCCTTGCAGGTGCCCTCTTCAAGGCTGGAGGCCTTGTCCGCAGGCCCCTCGGTCCGGGCCTTCTCTCTGCTCCTCCTGTGAGAATGAGAGGCCTTTCTTGGCTCAGTGATGTGGCTGGCAGAGGCTCTGCTGGGTCTGGCGCTGCCGAGGGCTGCCGTGGGAGTGGAGGATCATCCTTAGGTTCTGACGCCTCTTTTTGCCCCTCAGGGAGTGGCACCACTTCTTGGTTGTCAACATGAAAGGCAGTGATATCAGCAGCGGCAATGTCCTCTCGGATTATGTGGGTTCCGGCCCACCCAAGGGAACAGGTGAGTCAGGAGCTGAGTGGAGTTGTTTCTAGGCCTGAGCAGATGGAGACATCCTCCGGCAAATGGCTCTGAATGCACAGTCTGGGGTTTTTTAATAGGCATGGTAGGTTCACAGATGAGTTGGGAGGGGCCTCAGAGCAGGGGATGTCAGTGGGATACTAGGAATGAACTCAGAGTTGTCGATAGGGTGTGCATCTTCATTGGTGGAAGGAGTTTCCACAGTGGCAGTTCTGTCTTGGAGGAAGCCATCCTGTGGAGCCTCTGAGCCCTGGCTCATGGCAGTCTCAGAGACTCATGGCTTGCCTGTGTCCCTTCTGCCCCAGCAGCATCCCTTCTCTAAGGGGCCTTGCAGGAAGTCCCGGCTTGTGGCTTCTGCCTGCAGACCCTCCCCCATGATGAGGAGCACTGGGGAAGGAGATCAGAGCGAGCATGGACTTCAGAGGACCTTGGTTCAAATCAGTCACTCAGCAAGCCTCACTAAGCGCTTGACAGAAGGGAAAATTGAGGAGGGCCCCATGACACATTGATGGACATGCCAGATAACTAGATAGCACTGCCTACATGCATGTGTGTGTGTGAGAGAGGGAGAGAAGGCCAGCCTGAGGGTCCTCCTGCATCCTCCATCCCCCACCAGGGCTGACAGTGCTTGCAGGTTCAGCTGCCCCTCCCTCCCTCCCTTTCATACCTGATGAAACCAGTCCAGAGATGCTTCCCGGCTGTGTGACCCTGGACAGGTCACTTTCTCTGTGCATCAGTCTCATTTGTAAAATGGAGATAATATATATTTACATGAAATGGGGTCATCATAGAGCACCTGTTAGGAAATGACCAGCTCAGTTGCAGAGGGATGGTGTGAAGTCATAAAGCTGAGACTTGACCCCTCATCCTCTGGCTGGAGAATGGCAGGTTTTCCCCACTGCTTCATTCATCGTCAATGATGAGAGCTGTCTCTCCTGTCCCTCTCCCTTCAAAGGCCCTGACTTCTGAGCCTGGCCACTCCTCCCTGGCACCACGTTGGTTTGTCTGTGTGCATAGGATGTGCCCAGGCTCAGGCAGGGAGGAATGGTGAGCAGGGTGAGGGTCCTGTGGAGCAGCTGGTGGGGGCTGGCCACCGATGACCTGACTTCAGCGAAGCTGGAGCCTTGCTCCTGCTATTTTTCCACCTTGACCTCCTCTTTCCAGCTGCTGCCAAAGGTCCCAGAGGTGCTGGTGTTTTCCTTTAGATTCGATAGGCAGTGAGCATCTGAGGCAGGATTTGAACCCAGGTCCTCTGTGCAGCCAGTGTTTCAAGAGCTTTGGTGAGTGGGTCGGAATCCCATTGCGTTGAAGATGACTGAACTAGAAGAGCTCCCAGTTGGATATTGTGCAGCTCGAGGCCAGGGGTGCTCACCGGTAATCAGAGTAGTAACGCTAGCCAGCGTTTCTGAAGTGGTCACTGTGTGCCAGTGCTGTGCTAAATGCTTTTACTTATTCTGCTTAATATGAGCCCCTCCTGGGGTCTGGGGGGATGTCAGGGAATCCATGAGCTTGGGTAGAAAAAAATGACATCCTTATTTAAGAATCATGAGTTTCCTTTGTAATCCAGTGTAGTTTTTTTTATTCATTTAAAAACATGTTTCTGAAAAGGGGTTTGTCCCTGGGCTTCCCCAGGCCCCCCAAGGGCTCCAGGACACACCCAAGCTGAAGAGCCCTTGTTCTGGGCTAGTGGTCCAGGACCCGTGCCCTGCCACTCGTGGGTCTGAACAAGAAGAAAGCTTGGGGTTGGGGCATCCGAAGATTGCTACTTTGTCCCATGGAGCCAATCAGGAAGTCACTTCTTCTGAGTGACTGCTGCCATGTGTTTGTCTCGCCCAGCACTGCTGGGCAGATAGAGAGGAAAGGAGGCACTCCCTGGGATCTGTTCATTTCTCTTCAGTGGCTATAAAATTAGGTGGTTTCATTACAGAATGATCCACAGGAGAAGGGCCATTCTCACAAGTAGGAGTTGTACTCTTATTCACAAACTTGCCAATCCACTTACTGCGGTATTTGGAAGCTCCTGGTGCTATGGGATCCAGCCCACTGAGCTGGGCATGGCCTAGGAGGGACCTGGCTGAGCAGAAGGTAGTCTTTAGTGGGCTCAGTTGAGGGCTTGCTTTCTGCTGCTCTGAGGCTAGGCCAGTTAGAACAGCGCTCCCCTGAGCCCCAAGTCAGCTTGGACTTGCTCCCGTACCTCCCACCTCCAGAAGTGGGGGAAGCAGAATGGCTAAGGGAGGGATGGGAAAGAGTCATAGGATAAGTCTGTGGGCCCCATGGGTGGCATTATTTGTCACTGCCAGCTGTGCCCACATCTGCCCTCTGCCTTTCCCCTAGGTCTTCACCGCTATGTGTGGCTGGTTTATGAGCAGAATGGGCCACTCAAATGTGACGAACGTGTACTGAGCAACCGCTCTGGGGACCACAGGGGCAAATTCAAGGTGGCTGCCTTCCGTGGCAAGTACAAGCTCGGCCCCCCAGTTGCTGGTACATGCTACCAGGCTGAATGGGATGATTACGTGCCCCGGCTCTATGAGCAGCTGGCAGGGAAGTAGGCCCTGTCAGCACGTGACCCCTCCCCAGGCAATGGCATCCAGTGGGCGATGTGAGCAGATGCCCCTCCCCCTTATTCCCACAGGTTTGACTTGCTCAGTCACCCACTGGCATGGGGTCTTTTCCTTCTAACGGGGAGGGGCCTTGGGTGGAGGATTTGGGAACTTGCTTTCAGTGATGTCAGCTTGCTGGCTTAGTGGGTGGGGGGAGGGAATCCAGATGTTAGTAATAGTCGTGATTTGATTCTTAGCATCCTAGTGGAAATAAAAATAATCTGTAAAGACACTGATAGCTGAGCAGAGGTGGAGTGCTGCTGAGGCTCCTCTGCCTTTGCTCGGTCTTTGTACGTCCTGTTCCTGGTGTCCTAATTGGAACGCCCAAGGTCCTATTTCATGAAGAGTTTCCTCTTCCAAGAGAACCAGATGGATGGGGTTCTTAGCCTGTGCTTCCTTATTTAAAAAGATTTTAGACCAGTTTGAACCAGCCTTTGGTCTCTTATTTCGTTGGGAAGCAGCTTGGTGGGTCCCTTTGTGTGTTGCAGCTGGACAGGCAGTGGTGGGTTTACCTGAACTCCCGTTCCCCTCCCCCTCCCCCCAGCAGAGAAGTGTGCATGGTTGGGTGAGGCCACATTGTTGGGTTGGAGATGTTTGCTGTGCTCAAATTTTGGTGTTAAATCTGCTGCAAATCTTCTCTGGAAAAGGAGTAGGACCTGACTTACCAATATTTGTGTTTAATTCTGCTATTTGCTTATTGTTCAATTAAAAAATGGAATAACCGGCTGCCTCCTGATTCTTTTTTTCCCCCACGCAAAGTGGTTCTGGTAGACTGGGGATTATGGGAATCTCCCATAATTCTTTGCAGGTAGCCAGAAAGGTGGCTGGCCTCCAGAGAAGCGTGCAGGTACTAGCATTGGGACATGGATAAGCTCTAACTTTGATGTGTCCTCCTTGTGCGACCTTGGACAAGTCAATGAACTAACTGCCCTAGTCTGAGGAGGGAATTGGGTCAGGGGCTTTGCCACCCTGAACTGTGCAGATCTAGCACCCTTATTTTACAGGGGAGGAAACCAAGGCCGAGACAGGTGCACTTAGTGACAGACCTGGCAGGACTCTCATGATGAGGTTCTAAAGTCCCCAGAGAGGAGCTCGATTCATATCCTAGCCCTGGCTAGGATAGGTCTGCGGGACCCTGAGCAGGTCCCCTCCCTGGGTCTCTGTGTTCTCTTCTGCACAATGAGGGGTGGGCCAAGATGGGCCGACATCCCCTCTATCTCCCCCACTCTCCTCTTCTTCAAAGGGCAAGTCCACCATCCCCCCTGTAAGGCCGTACTGTCTATTCCATTGTGAAGCTAGTATGCAAACTCCAAGCCTTTCTTATGAGGGCCACCCTTCACTTCCCAAGCATTTATTGAGTGACTGTACAACAGTACCAGGCACTACTGGGCTCATGAAACAGTCAACAAAAGGAGAAATGGTCCCCTGTCCTCTAGGACTTTACGTTCACCATTCGCAGAGAAGAGGGCCTTTCCTTTTATCCAACCTGCGTGAAGATCTGCAGATACGTGTCAGACGGAGGCTGGTAGACATCATCAAGGATTGTTTTCCTTTGAGGGGATTGAGTTCCCACAGGATAACTCTGAGACTTGCCCAGCCACTAGCAAGCATTGCAGGGAGTGAGGCCAAAGCCTCCGGTGTCCCATGAGCACACAGGCTGCCAGGGTAGTGGCGGTGGCAGTCGCTGGAGGCGGGCAGGCTGCTCAAGTTGCTTCTTTACAGCCTCTGGTAATCCTGAAACAATACCGTGTGTGTACCTGTGTGTGTGTGTGTGGGGGGGGAGTGGGGCGGGAGGGTTGAGTTAGTAGTAGAAAACCTTTATTTTACTTTAGCAAGAAAGAGCTCAGAACAATGGGATTTTTGTCAGAAGGACTGACAGCCCCTATAATAAGGAATCAAGCCTCAAACCACAGAGCCCGGTTATTATGCAGCCAGAGGCCTGGAAGCTCCAAGAGAATAGAAGTGACTGCAGTGCAGCCTGGGATTCCTGCTCCCTTCATCTGGGCATCCGTTGACTAAATATTAAGCTGTCTCACATTTCCTCGCCCTGAACTTTAACTGAAGGTGCCATCCCAGAAAGCTCTGCCTTCCCAGGGTGCACTCCTAGATGTTGTCCTGGGTTCCTCCTCATCCTTTGGAATAGGGCTTGCTGTTTGCATCCCAGGGCCTGCACACAAGAGGTCCTGAATAAATCGATTGTTTTTAAACTGTTCTTGTTCCCTCCCTCCCAAGGTCCTCTCCAAGTGTTGCTTAACTCACTTCATGTGAAGGCCGTAGCAAACAGGTCCATGCCCCCAAGAAGCCCTAGGGTCCTGGGATCCTAGATCTTGAGCTAGAGGGGATAACAGGCTACCTACTCCAACTATCTTATTTTACAGATGGGGAAGTTGAGGCCCAGAGAAAGGAAGTGATTTGCCCAAGGTGACAGGTCAGTGGCAGAACTTTAACCCACATCTGCTCACTTGGGAAGCTGGATCAGCAAGGGCCATAAATCATCTGAAAGCTGGGTTTTAGCCAGCAATGCAATCATCCTCTCCACCACTGAGTTTAGTCAAGTCATTAAAAGAATTTGTTTACTAGGAGCCAAGCAATCAGCTTCCTTCCAGACCGGTCAAGTCCATTTACCTCCAGGCCTCAGTTTTCTCATCTGTAAAACAAGGTACAGAGACTTAGAGCTGGCAGAGTCCTCAGTGGCCCTCTAATCTGACTTGAATTTACAGGCAAGAAAACTGAGGCTGCAGGGAGGCTTAGTGACTTGTCCCCCTGGGGTCACACAAGGAATTTGTTCTAGATGACAAGCTCTCGCCACCTCTCAATCTGTGATCCTTCGATCTCCAGATAATTTGTACAGTTTGAGCAGATGAAAGTCCCACTCACCTTGGACTCTTACATGTTCTGCACTTTTATTGGGCTGCCAGCCTCTGACCATGCTGTGCCCCATCTTAGCTCGCCCAGTCAAGGCCCATCTGTTTGGACCTCGAACCTAACATTGTCCAGCTAAAATGGATCGGAATGGTAGAGGGCTGTCCGGGGGACAAGAACTGAGTGGAGTCGTCCCTCTCAGCAGGGGGGAAGCAGCCTCAGGGCCAAGTCAGCATGGCCCAGCCATCCAGTCACCAAGCATATGATTAGGAAGTGGTGAGATAACAGGTTGGGCACATTGTGAGCTCCCAAGTGCTCTGAATGTTATAACTCATTTTTATCAAAAGCCTCAGGTGTGCCTACAGAGCTCCTGCTTCCTCCCCTGCCATTGGGGCCCCCAGCCCTGTTTGCCTCTGCCCTCCCCGTGGCATAGCACCCAGGGATGGTGCTGATGGCAAAATTATCTAGGGGTTGGGGTAAAGATTGTGGACACGGGCTGACTGTGGCCAGTTTTTTCTGGTCAGAGAAAGGAGAAGCACAGTTGTGACTGAGTTAGGTGTACTGCCTTCTCCCAGTAGGGTAGCAGGGACCCCAAAGCTTGCGTTAGGCCAGGGATGGTCAATATTTTTGTGTACCATGGCTTCCCCTTGGCCATCTGGCGAAGCCTGGGACGCCCTCCTCAGCATCATGTTGTTAAATGCATAAAACAGGATTAGATTAGAAAGGAAACCAGTAGTTATGAAAATATTTATAAAATGTCCCAGGCCCCAGAATAATAGCCAATTATACCAATTTACCAAATGTATACGATGGGCCAGTAATACAGTTAAATACGGAGGAACATCAATTAACCAGAATCACAGAGGCCAGGGATGAATTCATTTAATTTTCAGGCTAATGGAAGAACATCTGCCTTGGTCTTTTTTTGAACTTGTGATTTCATTCAGAGGGAACTCCAGGTGAGGAAACTTTGCACCACTGTAGATCACCACCAGTAGGCTCCTAGAGTTGCCTTAGAGGTTATGGGACTTGCTCGGGGCTACAGCTGCTATATCAAGGAGTGGAACTTGAACCCAGACCTTTGTGACTCCTTAGGCTGACTTGGAACTAATACCTGGAAGACACTTGGCACTCAAGGTGCCAGGCACACGTTAGCTATTATTTCTTTAGTGAATGGAAATCTCACAGGGTCTCCTTGTCTCCACTGTCCCCTCAGTGGGGATAAGGCCCAGAATGGGGGGAGGTTTAGGATGGGCCATTTTACCTAAGCTCTGGAACTGTTCATCACACAGTTCATCACCTTCAGTTTATTTAAAAATAATGACAAAAATCTGTATTTCCCCTTTTCGGAACATGCAGTCAGAGTATAGTTTCTTTGTTGGGTCAGCTGTTAGCATGCTTCCCCCTCTGTCTTTTGGCATTTCATCAGCCCTCGTTGATCAGAGACAGAGAGACACTAAGGCCCAGGGCATGTCGGATATAGGATCTGAGTCTGACTCAAGGACCTGTTAGCAGGGGTTCCGCCAGTAGGACATCAAAACTATTTGGTCCAAAGGATGCCCAGGGTCTGAGCTTATAGCCCCTTCCCATTTCTTCCCCTGGGACTGATGCCAAAGTTGCACACATACCTGTGCTCCTGATGTGTGCGGTCACCTCTTCAGGACTGAATCAATGGTGGTATCCACTCTGATGAGCTTGGCTAGGCTGGTCCTTCCATGCCAGGCTGACAGTCTATCCTCAGGGCCATCTTTCAAGGCTTCCCTGGCTCGGTAGAGTAGGACCAGACAGACTGGCTGAGAAGCCACTCCAGGACGATGTTACCTGTAGAGGTGGTCGTATCTCCTCCCCATCCCCACCCCACCATTTCTGTACTTTCCAGGGTAGAGTCTGACCCTGACTTCTGCCCTATCTGTAGGTCCTAGAAGATACAAGTTGACCCAATATCCACATTTGATGCCACTTAGGGAGCAGGAAAGACCCAGAAAATGCCCTCAGATTCTAGAGGATGGTGGGGGTCTCCTCTCCGCTGGGCTTCAGGATGTGCCCCCCAGGGCAAGCTGAAAGCAAAACCTGCTCCAATGACACAGCGAGACGTTGTGATGAACACTTTTATTTACAAATATAATTAAAAGCTCTGACAGTTATCATGCTCTTTCTTGGAACCTGAAAAGGGTTTTTTGTTTGTTTTTAAAGTGCATGCAAAAGAAGTAAAGCATTTCTTTTAAACCATTTTTTATTGTAAGAAAATACACAGTTTGAAAGTGTGAATAATGTAATATTTATGACCAAGAGATGGGACTGGGGGTAACAGGAGGCAGGGAGGGAGATAGAAAGTAAAATGAATCAAGGTTGTCTGGTTGAGAGACAGTGTTGGATTCCAAATATTGAATTGGAAAAGGGGGGGGAAGAGGACGAGGAAGTAAAAAAATTCGATCAGAGAAACAGTTAAAATACAATATGAAAATAAGTCATACCTCTCCTTAAATTCCTTCTATACACAAAATACACGATTTGCTTAAGCCCAATTTGTGCTACTGGGAATCTGTGAGCTCTTTAAATGTATTCACATCCTCTGCAACAGCAGAAAATGATTATGATACAATCAGAATATGCTGAAGGCAAGCGAAACCCTTGCCAGCAGGTTCTTAAAAATCACAATATCTCTGCCCCCCACCCACCCCCCTCCCAATCCCAGTCCCCAAAAAAGTAATATGTCACCACTGATATGTACATCACAATTAGATTCTGTAAAATGTATCAAATTTCTCAATCTTTAATAAAACTTTTTTTAAATTCCTGATGAATAAATACCAAAAAAAAAAAAAAAGAAAAGAAAGAAAAGGAAAGAAAGAAGAATGCAGCAGCTATTTAAGGTGTAAGGCTGCGGATATTGTGTCTCTCTCCCCCTTGGCATTTATATTTTTTTTATTATTATTTTTTTTTTTGCTTGACTTTTCATAGGTTGGTGGTCATGAGTGATTCCTTTAAAGAAACATACATCCACTTTAAAAAAATTATTTGTTGGTTGGTTTCGTTAAAACTGTCTCCAAAGTTTTCACTGAAACATTTTATAATCACATCAATACTGTGACATACTATGAATAAAAGAGTGGGCCAGGGGGTGGCCAGCACTGAAACTTGACATGGGGGGAGGAAGGGGGCCCTGATGGAGTAAGAATATACAGGCACTAGTCCGACACGATGTCAGTAAGAGTAAGAGAGAGAGCGCGAGAGCGACGCCCGTTCCAATGGGGAATGTGGTTCTGCAGGGTTTTAATTTTCTTTTTCATTTTTTTTGTAAATGGCAAAAAAATTGAATCTCATCTATAGTTCTCCTTAGGATAATCTAATGTAACCAAATTCCCAAATCCCATTCGAAGGCTCTCCATGTCAAAAGTTTCAATCTCACGCTCTTGTCTTTCCAACAGAAGCTTAATCCTCTCGCTGCGTTCCTTCTGAAGGGCGGCCAGCTCCTCTTCAATCTGGAACAAACACAGGGGCTGGTCTTGTGTAGGCCCACCCGTCCAACCACCCCACAGCCTGCTCAGCACAAAAAAGTCAGCCAGGGACCTGAGCTGGAGGCTTCCATCCCTACCAAGAGGACCATATTCATAGGATTCTAGATTCTTTGCTGCAAGGGACCTCCAAGACCATGCAATTCAACCCCTCATTTTGCAGAGGAGGAAACTGAGGCCCAGATAAGTGACTTGCCCAGGGTCACACTGTTACGGGCTAGCTGGAAGGGACCTGAACCTCCTTATTTTACAGATAAAGAAACTGAGGCTGAGATTGAAGAATTTGCCCAGGGTCACCCAGAGAGCAGATGTCCAAGGGTCTGACAGCTAAGTAAAGTTCTTTACAGATGAGGAAACTGAGGCCCAGCTCACATCAGAGGCAGACACAGAACCCCAAGTATTCTGGGCTTTCCCTCCCGGGCTAGGCTGCCTTTGTGAGGCAGATTCAGGCTCCCCAAGGGAGCAGCCCCTGGGACCACGTACCTTTTGCTCAAGATGTGCCCTTCGCAGAGACACCCTCTGCTCCAGCTTCTGGAGCTCTCTCTCGTGCTGGGCCTCCGTCTGCATCTTGATTTTGCTCTGGTAGGCATTAAGCAGCTCCATCTCCTGCTGTAGCTGCAGCCTCAGGGCCTGGCACTCGGCTTCTTGGGCCTCGTCCAGTCTTAACTGGGGGGCAGAGAAGACAAAGCAGAGCCTCACCACTCAGCTCACCCCTTCAGTGGTCTTTAATGTCATTCTCCCCTTCCCCATCGGACCATAAGTTCCCTGACAGCAGGGACTGTTTTTGCCTCTCTGTGCCCCTGGTACCCAGTACACGGTCTGTCCACAGGAGATGCTAGTTAATTAAGGCTTCTTGACTTAATTTGATTCATTAGGCATTCTCATTTTGTGCTGAGGTGAAAGGACAAGCCTTTGGTGCTCTGGGGGCGAAGGGTGAGAAGTGGAAAGCAGTGGCACTGCTGACCCCCATGCTGCCGAGCTCTAAAAGGTCAAAAGGGAGCTGAGATGGAAATCCTGGACCTAGAGCTTTGGGAGTGGGGCCCCCTCTGAGACCTGGCATGGGCTTCCTGCTAGTTCAGGGCCAGATCGCCTTCAATCCGAGAATTGTCACCAGAAGGCAGCAAACTAGCTTCAAAAATTCATTTCTATCAAACTGAATTGAATATTAGGACCATAAGATGTTGAGCTGGAAGGGAGTCTAGAAAATTTTTGGTCAAACCCCTTTATTTTACAGATGGGGAAACTGAGACCAAAGGAAGAAAACCATCTTGTTCAGACTCATGCAAGACAGTCTGTACCAGATCTGAAGTGAATCTGGGTTTCCATATTGCAAACCCAGCGCTCTCTCCTCTGTTTCACACTTCAGGGAGGCAATTCTAAGTGATCCCCAAAATGCCCGGCTGGTTCCTACCAATTTATGTGGCCCAAGGACTCACTGTCTTCTCCATGGAAAGGTTCTACTAGGCCTCCCTCTACCCCCAGCATTTCTTAACATTGAGTCCCACGTCATTTTTTCTTTTTTGTCTGACCCTATGATTTCATCAAAGTAAAGAATTCCTGGCATGGAAACTCCCTCTTTTGATGGTAAGCTTAGGGTCTTAGAAGTTATAGAGGGGAATGTGTTCAAGACAACAGGACCAAAGAGAAACAGAAGGCAAAATCCAGCAAAGACTGGCTTGGGAAGTTCTCGTTTGCTGCCCAGCCAGTGGTCCCAGGATGATGGAACTTAGATCCAAGGCCAAGCACAAGGTTACAGGTAGGGGAATGGGCCACCAGCAGCCCAGGGTACTGTACGCAGAACGTCAGGCTGTGGAAGATTCCTGGACACATGGATGGTGGTGTCAAGAACGAATAATCTCTTGTTCCCATGCACACAGAATAATGATAGCTAGCGTTTATATAGCGCCTACTATGTGCTAGGCATTGTGCTAAGCTCTACAGAAATATCCAATTTGCTCCAGTAAACCTGGGAGATAGCTGCTATTTTTCTCATTTTACAGTTGAGGATACTGAGTCAGACAAGACATTAAGTGACTTGCCTGGGGTCACACAGCTATTAAGTGTCTGAGATTGGATTTGAACACAGGTCTTCTAGAGACTCCAGGTCCAGAGCACTATCCACTGCACCGACTGATTTAACAGAGCCACAGTCTGCTATGGGTGGCCTTAAGATAGACCACCACCACTTAAGATAGCTCCATGAGCTTTGAGAAATTGTTTTTGGATACCTTTGAACAAAATGGGTTCCCTTTGTAATCCTGTGTGTGTATTTTATTTGATGCATTTAAAAACATTCTGAGAAGTGCTGAGGCTTCACCAGATGACTGACTGTCCATCCAATGGTTCCAGGACACAAGAAAGGTCATGAACCCTTCCTATGAAATGCTCGGCAGACCTCAGCCTAGAAATGTGCATATCCTATGTATCCATCTATATTCCATGTTATGTTGCCTTCTCTGCTTCACACAATGTCCCTACTAATTGCCAAGGTAAGAATAAAGGTTTTTAGGACAGTTAAAAAAAAGGAATCAGCCCAGTGACTCTTCTGAGTACCTGAGAGGAATGACATTGTAGACATCAAATATGTAAAATGAAACAGGCCACTCTATATCCAGGTTGATTTTAAATCACTTCTTGCGTTAATTATTTTTCATAGCCATGTGGAGTTCTCTCCTTAATTTCCTGAGGGTGAAATTGGTTCAGGATAAAGGGGCAATAGCTTACCCAGAGTTCCACAGTGAGTCTGGCAAACCCAGGAATAAAATTTCCAGAAACCCACTGTTCCTGACTTGCTTTTGTAAATACTTTCAGAGGCCTTCCTATCCTTTCAGGGAGCTGAAAAGTTATTCAAGTTCAGTCCCTTTGTTTTACATGAGGAAACTGAGGCAGTATAGAGATTTGAACCCAGGTCTTCTAACTCCAAATCTAGCATTAGACAGGAGAGGAGTCAACAGTGTCACAAAAAAAAAGAGATAGGAGAGAATGTCTGGAAGTGTCACAGGCATCAGAAAGGTTAAGGATTGAGAAAAGGACATTAATGAGACAGTGTCTCCACAGCCCCTAAGTGAGCAAAGCCAAAAATAAGAACTGACTATAAAAAGCTACTGTGGTAGCAGGGAAGGCCCAGACAACCTCAGAAGAAGCCAACAATATGAAAATTTCTACAACCAAAGCCTCAAAGTAATATGCTAATTGGGCACGAACCCAATGAGAATTCCTAGAATAGTTAAAGAAAGAAATAAGAGTGGTAAAGGAAAAATTGCAAAAAGAAATGAGAGTGGGCAAGTTATTTAACTTCTGTCTACTTTAGTTTCCTCATCAATAAAATGGGGATACTAGCACCTACCTTACAGGACTGTTTGTGAGGATGAAATAATGTTTGCAAAGTGCTTACAAACCTAAAAGATACACACACACACACACACACACACACACACACACACACACACACACACACACACACACACACACACATATAGTTACTATAGCCATCAATTAACTAGTAATAATTTTACCTTGAGGGGAGGTATTTCTTTGCCTTTACATACTCAGTGTTTAGCAAAATGCCTTTCCCCAAGTAGGTACTTAACAAATACATATTGAATGTAGAGTTTTCAGAATACCATCTAAATAAGCTTGCCTTCAACTCTGGGCAAAATCTACAACGTATTATGAAAGGGGTGACTGGTGAACATTGAAAAAAGAAGAGTGATTACATAGAGCCAGCCTGGTTGCAGGGTTGCATAGGGTTTGACAGACTAACCTTTCTTTTTTATTTTCTAAGTTTTTTGACATTTTCCAAACTAGTATATCTGAGGAATAATATAGATATGGGTTAACTAGGCTTTAGCACAGGATCTGACAAAGTCTCTCACGATGTTCCCCTGGTCAAACAGGGCAATAGCATAGTTAGGTGGGGTGGGAAGGAGTTGAATGGCCAAATTCAAAGTGATCATCAATGGTTTCATTTCAACTTGGTGGGGGGACACTCTGGAGAGCCCCAGGGATCCTGTGCTTGGCCATGTGAGGCTTAATCTTTGTCGGTAATTTGGATAACACATGACAAACAAGGGATTCCAAAAAAGCAGCATGAAGGAGTTTATCAAAGAAATGTTTGACCACAAAAGAAGACAAGTGAAAACAAGGGAGAACAATTGGACATCCACCAGGAAGTCACTGGTCTCTGGAAAGTGAACCCAAAACCAAAAGTTTCCCAGCACAGGGTGAAACCTCTTATATGGAAGGGCACAAACAAGGGTTGAAAAGAATGGGTAGATAATATCCATTCAATGAATCAACAAGCATTGATTAAACATTTACTATATGCTAAGTGCTGAAGATACAAAGAAAGATAGGGCATGGTCCTTGATCGCAAGGAGCTCACATTCTAATGGGGAAATCACCATGTAAGTAACTAGGTACATAGAAGATTCTATCTATCTGTGTTTGTCTATCTTCTCTCTATATATTTATAAATATAGATATGCTTTCTATATAGATCTATAAACATCAATAGTGAGTACATGGGAAGGCACCAGGAGAGGTGAGGAGACAGGGAAAGTCTTCCAAGTGAGGCTTGAGCTGAGTTCTGAAAGAAGTTGGAGAAAATGAAAGACAAAAGTGAAAGGGCAGTGTGTTCTGGACATGAGACAGACAGCCAGGCAAAGACATTGGGGAATGGAGTAGAAACTCCAGGGAGGCCAGAGTTGTTTGATTGTACAGAATACCAAGGGGAGTAAAGTGTAAGAAGACCAATCTAGCTTTTGGTCTGCATGGCAGAAGGGAGTACCCATCCTGGTGAAATTACAGAGCCATTTGACTTATTTTTGGATAAAGTTATAGATGACACACTTTTCAAGTCTTCACACAAAGCTAAGGACAGCCAGTGCACTGGATGATCTTTTGCCAGGATCCACAGGCTAGGATCTTGGTCTTACCTCCAAGTTCAAAAATTGACTTTCTAAGTACAAGTCAGGCAAGGCCTGACCAGAGAGGGATTTATGTGAAAAAGATTAGAGGATTTTAGTGGATGGAAAACTCAATGTGAGTCAACTGTATGATATGACAAACCCAAAAAGTGAATGCAATTTTAAGCTTCTTGAGAGAGGTGGAATGTTGAGGACTAGGGAGGGTGATGGGCCTGCTGGAGTTGTAGCAAAGACACTAATAGGCTATAGAGCATCCAGAAGAGGATAGCATGGAGCCTCAAGACCATACAAAAGAAGGGGAAAGGAAATTGGGCTTTTTCACCTGGAAAAGAATAGACTGAGGCAGATTTGAGGTTGATATTAAGGGGGAAAACCCCACTTCCTACCAGTTTAGAGGTATGCAAAAGTAGGCTGGGCTGCCTGGGGAGATGGTGGATTCCTCCTCAAGGCCTTGTTGGGGACAGCTTGTCCAGGTATGAGTTGAAGTGGGTGACCCCAGAGGTCCTTCTCAAAGGAGGAATTTGGGGATTTTGATTGGTTTTTCTTGGCTCCCACTGACAGAATGAGGAGCACTGAATGGAAGTTAGAGAGAGGTGGATTTAGGTTGGGTGTAACAGCAAAACTCTCCAACAGTGAAGTCTCAACTGCCTTTCCAGCCTTATTACCTATCATTCCCTTCACTGCAAAGTCAAACTGAACTTCTTGCTGTTCCTCATACTTGACACCCCCCCCCCCCCAGCTCCTTTTCTAGGCCTTTATCCTGGTTTTTGTACATGCCTAGAATGCTCTCATTCATTCCTCCCACCCTCCTGCCCTTCAAAAATGTAGAGTTTTCAAAATTCCCAGGCTCCTTGAACACTTGGCTCTGCTGACACCTTTTCCCCTCATGGCTATCTCCCAGGCCTTCCAAATCACATCGATTTTGCATTTATCTACATGTGTGTGTGTTTTCTTCCCCAATTAAATTCATGCTCCTTGAGGACAGGGTCTGTTTTGCTTTTATGCCCAGCACAGTGCCTGGCACATAGTAAGCGCTTTATAAATGTTAGCTGTTACTATCATTGAATGAGATAATAACTGTAAAGTTCTTAGCACAATGCCTGGCATATTAGCATTATATAAATGTTACCTATGATTATGATTAAATACATCATATCCATATGGGTATTTTTTATAATAAAATTAGAAGGAAAAGAAATTGTCATTAAATGGAAGGGTAGCTCACAGATTCTTGGGGAGATGAATATAGTAAGGTCCTCATTGGTGTTAGAAGTGAATCCCTGGAAGTGTACACAAAGATTTGGATTCATACAATATTTACACAATATAATTATGTAAAATTGGTTCCAGCCCAATGTAATAATGTGATCACTTCTGGGGATTCCTTAGTCACATTCGGGACCTGGATGGATGTACAAAAGCTGGTTTCATCTAGTGTTCAAAGTCAACAAGAACCATCATTTCAAGCATGGATCCCTTGGTCCTTGGTGACCTGGCTTTATAGGGCTCATACATGAGGCGTGCGGGTGGAAGGACCATTGTGTTCCAATAATTGCTGTAAAGCAAGTCCACAAAGATCTCAAAAGGACATCCTCAAGCAAGTCAACGTTAAGCTGGGTCCTCAATGCCTTCAGTGCAAAAGTGGGCACGGAGGAAGACAGTGAAAGATACGTTGGAAACTATAGTTTGGTCTTAAATAACGTAAGAGGCCAAAGGCTTATAGATTACTCAGAAGCCTTGACATTCTTCAAGAAGAATTAGAAGGTCCTGGCCATGGTGAACAACATTACAAAACACTAAATGAAGGATGTGTCCCTTGACTGACTGAGTCATTCTAGGATCAGGTAGCTATGTTGTAGTTAGACCACGGGCTGGTTGGAGCACAAGTCAAAAGTGAATTCCAATGAAGGATGGAGATGAAGATGAGGATACCATATGAGAGCATAGCACCCTCGATGCAACCTAATTCAACAAGCTGTTGACTCGGAAAAATGCAAAGCCACTGAATCTGACTTTTGTCAATTCCTGGAGAATCTATCAGAGTCCTTGAACCTAAGGTACCCAAGTTATAGGAGGAGCTTTACTTCTGGAGACTCAGATAGAAGCAGCCAAGTGCTTACTCCACATCTCGGGTATCTGCTTGCACCCTCATCTACTGCCATCTTGGGATGAGGCTAAGGAGCAGGTACTGAGGGTGGTTGGTCTGGCCCCCCGGGGGCCTCATCACCAGTTATTATCTGCCCCCACTGATGTCTCACAACCATAGAAGAACCAGGTCCCCAGGGAGTAACTCTACACAGATTCGGTGCCAAAGGGCACTCATTGTGCCAACGGTAACCCTGAGCTTCAGGGCAACTTCACTTCTGGGGACTGAAGAGTTCAGAAAACTAGATCTTGGTTCATATGTGAGGTTTCTTCTGAGTGTGTGGTCTTCTGCCATCTTGAGAGGGGGCCACAGAACTATCAATGAGTATGAGAGCGATCTGGTCCTGGGGACCTGACCCAGATATTGACTGAAACTCCCAGTTGCCTTCAATCTCTGCTTTCATCAGTTCCCCTAAGATCAATGATCATCCTTTTGTAAGCAGTTCCTAGCTCTAAATATACAGGCATGGGCTCTTTGATGAGCTATAATCACACATCACCAACTGCCTCTTGGATATCTTGAACTGGATGCCCCATAGACATCTTTAACTCAAAATGTTCAAAAGAGAATGCATATCTCTCATATATGCCCCCTTCTCTCCTCTGACACTGCTACCATTTTTCAAGGCCTCATCATCTCTTGGGTGAACTATTGCAAATGCCCACCCATCTCTTTCCCCATTCCAATCCACTCTCCACTCAGTCATCAAATTGAGCCTCCTAAAGTATGTCAGACTGTGTCACCCCACCACTCAATGAATTCCAGTGTCTCCTGTTACCTCTAGGATCAAATATAAAATTTTGTTTGACATTTAAAGCTCTTCATACCCTGATCCCTCCCTACCTTTCCAGTCTTCTTAAACTTTTCTCTCCTCCATATCCTATGATATATTTATTGGTCTCCTTGCTGTTCTGTGACCCAACAATCCTATGTTCTGACTATATTTTCATTGCCCATCCCTGATTCCTGGAATGCTCTCCCTCCTCATCTCTATCTCTTGGCTTCCTTTAAGGCTGAGCTCAAACCTTACCTTCTCTAAGAGCCACTTCACACCCCCCTTCCCCATTAGAGCCTTCCCTCTGAGATTAACTCCCATTTAGACTGTATAGTAGGATATATACTATATATGAACTCAAATTTATAATCCTATTATATATTTTCTCTCTCTCCTGTATCTGTCTTATTTGTATAATTTTGTTCATGTTGTCTCCTCCATTAGACTATGAACTCCTTGAAAGCAGGAGTTGATTTCTGTTTTGTTTTTGCTTTTCTTTGTATCCCTAAGGCTTAGCACAGTGCCTGGAACATAGCAAGAACTTGGTAAGTGCTTCTGACTGACTTCAAAACCCACATCCCCAGAACTGGGGTGACAAGCTGTGGAAACCAATGCATCTGCCTTCCACTAATTCTATGCTCAGTGATCACAGAACCCCACAAGATGGGGACCCTGATCAATTGGTTCTCTGGATCATCTCCTGATCCCTTCATCCTGGTGATTCAAGAGCGGTCATTTCCTGAACAGAGTATCCCTTTTCCTCAATAATTCTTCATTTTGTTTTTTCCATTCTTATTTACCTTTGCCCCACCCTGTTTTAGTACACATCTCGTTTTGACTACCGGTTCCATCATCCATGATGAAAATCCTATTCTGCCATTAAAAAACTCCCTTTGAGAAGGTCCAGGTATTCAAGTATGTATTTATACAAACAAGGAGGGGATTGTGTGGGGGATGGCTAACTTCTGACCCTCACTCTCCTCTGAACTGGGCAAAGAAGGGAAGAGTGAAAACACACATATAGCTCGGTACAAAGTACATCTTACTCAACAGGGAAACTGGAGAAGAGAAGGGAGAGGAATTAGTGGGAGGAATTAGTCTTAAGCAAAGATGTCTAAATGTGAAAAAAAAAATGTTCTTTTTGAGGGGGCAAAGAATGGGAATCTGAGCGAGTGCCCAATGTGATAAGAAATGAGGAAGGGAATGATATCAGAGAAGCCTGAAAAGATTTGTAGGAGTTGATGCAGAGTAAAGTGAACAGGGCCAAGAGAAACATTTCTACAGTGATAGCAACATGGTAAAGAAAAACAACTCTGGGAGAATTAGGAACTGGGAGGTGTCGTTGCCAGCCACGATGCCAGAGGACTAAGATGAAATACACCAGTCACCTTCAGAAAGAGGTGAAGGGCTCAGAGTGCAAAATGAGACATTTCTGAAAGCAGTTTGTTTTGTTCTCAGTATGGGGGGGGCGGGGGAAGGAGAGAAGGCAGATTATGAACAAAAATAATAATAAGCTCCCTTCGAGCCTGGATCCCTTCCTCTCACATCCTCTTCATCCTCTGCAGCTCCTGGAACCTCAGTTCTCTCCAAAGTGCACAGCATTCCTGGCCTCCTCAGTTCTCTCCAAAGTGCACAGCATTCCTGGCCTCCTCAGTTCTCTCCAAAGTGCAAAGCATTCCTAGCCTCCTCAGTTCTCTCCAAAGTGCACAGCATGCCTGGCCTCCTCTCTTTTGGGTGGTCTATTCTCTCCCACACACTGGACCCCGAAGAGAGAGGAGTGGGTGCATTTTGTGCTCTTCCCTGCCCTTTTAGGGTCTCCCTCTGTACCCTCTCCTCCTCTGACGATCACTCCATTTAAGTCTTTGCTGCCATGATACAACCAGTGTTGAGGTCATTCTTCCTCAGTTCTCAGAAGTCAAACATCTCACTCACAGTCTTCCTCCTCACTTCTCCCTTGGCCTTCCTGCTCTGAGACTTTAATAGACTGGTTGATGTCCCCTCAAAAACCTTGACCTCTCAGGCTATCGATCTCCTCAATTCTCAGGGCCAAAACCCTCACTAGACCTTGGCCATCGACATTGCTCTCACCATCAGTCATAACTGCATCACCTTAGTGTTCTTGACCTCCGAAATTTTCCTTTCAGGTCATTACCGTCTGTCCTTCCGTTTGTCCCGGCACCTCGCTCCTTTTAGATCTCTTCTTTTCCTTCTCAACTCTTTAAGTAAGTGTTTGCTTGTTTTCTACCCCAATAGCTTGGGAGCTCCTTGAGGGCAGGGACTGGCTTTTGTCTTTCTTTGTACCTACAGTACTTAGCACAGCACCTGACACACAGTGGGTACGCAGTGCTAGCTGACTAACTCCCTCCCTGCTCTCCCAATCCAGGACCCCTTGCTATCACAGTCTCTCGCTGGCTGGTTCTACTAAAAAGATGAAATTGACTATGGATCAATGTAAAGAATGACACCACTTTACAAGGGCAAGGTGAGGGAGATGAAGCCAGGTGAAGCAGTTTATGATGCAATTTCAGGCTGCATTTTTGCAGTGTGGTGTCCAGGGCTAGGGAGGTGATCTGTTGTACTCTGTGCTGGTTAGATCACATTTGGAGAATTACCTACAGTTTTGGACATTCTGAATGGCTCTGATAAGGTAGAGAGCCTCCAGATATCCAGGCATAATGGGTAAAGCATTGGACCCGAGCCAGAAAGACCTCAAGTCAAACCTGGCCTCAGACATGTACTAGCTAATGTGAGTCTGTCTCAGTTTCTAATCTGTAAAATAGGGATAAAAGCAGCATTTACCTCCCAGAGTTGGTTGTGTAGATAAAATGAGGTGTTACTATCATTAATGTCCCAGAGACATGTGACCAGGATGCTAGAGGGCCTGTGTCACATGAAGGTCAACTGAAGGAATTGGGGATATTTAGCTCCAGAAAAGAAGGCTCAGGAGGGATGCAAGAGTTTCCTTCATTCCTTGATTCCCCTGTGGGCCCTATTTCTTCACTGAGATCCAGCAGTCTTTTCACCCTGGAAGCTGCCTTGGACTTGTAGCCCCTTCTTCTGATGGGTCATTTCCTTCTAGAACTTCCATTCTAAAGAAGGGCCTCTGGGCCAGCCTTCTTTAGCCCTTTATTTCCTGACTCTCCAGATTTCTTTCTCCCCTCTTCATTCTTTCCTCTTCTGTCTTCCTCCACTGGAATAAAAGCTTTCTGAGGGCACAGACTCTTTCTTTGAGCTTTTATTTATATCCTCAGAGTTTAGCACAGCACCTGGTAAGTATTAAGTGCTTAATCAATGCTGGCTATTCTGCCTTGCCTTGGCTTCTTCAAGGACTTGAAGGAGGATTATTAGATTGGTCACATTTGGCCTCAGAGAGTAGGACTGGAGTCACAGTAGGTGAGCACAAGGTGAACTCAACGCAAAGAAAACCCTTCTAAGTCTGTGAGTGCTAACGCAAAGGAGAATGGGTCACCTTGCAAAGGGATGGCTTCCCCATCATGGAGGCCTTCAAGTGGACGGCCAAGGTTAGATCGGATGACTTCTGAGGTCGGTGTTTCTCCCCGCTCCCTCCCCCTTCCACAGGCTTCACGTTTCTATTTCCATAACATCTCATGCCAGTGTCCCTTCTCTCTACTCACTGCAGTTTAAGACCTTATTTTCTCTCCCTTGGACTCTAATAATTTCTTACTTAAACTGATCTCTCCTCTTCTGGCTTCTCCCTCCTCTAATCTGTTCTCCACACAGACAATCTCTTCCCAGACAATAACAGCAATGGTGGCAATAGTGACAATGATGACCACAGCAGCAGGAACAATAAGTGCCACTGAGGCAGGTCTATAAAGCTAGCAAAGCACTATGCGGGTTGTGCACTTGTCATCTATTTCAGTTTTTATTTTATATCACTTGAGCTTCACAACAACCCTGCTGGGTAATTACTATAGAGATTAATATCTTCCTTTTCTAGATTAGGAACTTGGAGCTCCAGGGTCACGCAGCTGCCATAAGTCTGAGGTCGGATCTAAACCCAGGTCTTTTTGACTCCAGGTCCAATGCTCTGTTCCCTGCAGCACCTAGCTGGCTCCATTAGATTCCTGGGTACTCTCCAACTTACCGATGACTCCAGGTCCTGTACTGTTGTCCCCCTACTGCCATTCCTAAGGCACAGGTCTAACCATGCCACTTCCTCAGCCTTCTGCTTAAAAGTCTCCCCATTGAGACTTTTTGGGAAAATCAAAACTCAGACTGGTGCTTTGGGTGCCCTGGGTCCCCCTCTTCTCCAATTAGACCCTGACCTCCTTTTCTAAACTTATCCCACATTATTCCTTTTTATGCATTCTCCATTCCAGTCAAACTGGACTCCTCCTATCTGGTCCCCAAAATCAACATTCCATTTCCCATTGAATTTGTATGCAATGTCTCCCATGCCTGGAAACTTTATCAGGGTTTCTCGGGATTTTTATCTTTAACGCTGAGCTCCATGACGTGTTCCTTTATCCAACCAATTTTTAGTGTTTTCTCCCTCCTGAAATTATCTTGTCTTTACTTACTTGGGCACAAGCTGTATGCCCCTAGAAGTCCTTGGGAGCAAGGACTTATTTCACTGGCACTTTGGGATCTCAAGGCCCTGGGCCACTGCCCAGCACATAAATGTTTGTTGAAACTTTTGCTTAATTTATTGGTCTAAAACAATCACCACAAGGAGAGTAAAAGAACCCAAGGACCTCTTTAGTCAACAAACTTGTGATCTCCTTGACAACTCAAGAGCTACAGCAGGCAACACCAATTTTGAATGTAAGTTCATCTACAAGGCATTAAGATTGATGATGAGGGAAAAATTTGAACAATATTGCCTCACAAAACAGTGAAAAACAGTGAAAGGGAAAATGAGTCTGCATGATGCTTGTAACAAGACCAAACAATGCCCGATCATCCCAAGAACATTTATAAATGAAACTGGTTGGTGGACAACTAACTGGTGAAAAGTAGAAGTGTTCCTCTGGTGACTGAATCTTACCACAAGTAACAGTGGGGTGAACACATATCTGGCTTCTAACCCTCCAGTCCTTGGTGGGCTATCTCAAGAAAGGAAAAGGGCACTCAAGAAAATTAAGATGGTAAGAGTTCTGACCACATACACACAGAGAAGATCTGGTTGGAGGAGTCAGCTTTGGGGGAGACTACTTTTTGAGAAATCTCCAAAAAAGCAAAATTTCTTTAGAATACAAAAGGTCATAAAGGCCCCCAAAGGCAAATAAAATGATATGAGCAATTAGTAATCCCTATGCCTGCTTTCTCATTTCTATGAAGTTTTTCTAAGAATAAACTATGCCAACATCAAAGGAATATGGAAGTAAGCGAAAGGAGCAAGCAGACTTTCACAGATAATTTTTTTGTGTAGATAATAGAGAGCTTCACAGCTACACAGTTTGCTGAGAGGTAGAAAGAATATAAAATCCCATTTGGTTTAGTTGGTTGATTTTTTTGTTTGTTTAAGAAGGTATTTGGTCTCATAAAAGTAGAGAATCATAGAATTTGAGTCAGAGGGGACATCAGTGGCAATCTAGCTAAAGGAATGCCCACTATCTTATATCACTGAGCAGATGGTGAACATGGCTGTCCTTCAGTGAGGCATCTCTCCCGTATTTGGTAACATCATGTAAGATTCACTGGTAGCTGCAACTCTACAGAGATGACTTTGTTCAAGGATCCTGTGATTGTCACTATGAAATGAAACATAAACCATCCATTTTTGCCCCAAGTGTTCACTACTGTCATGCAAGATGTCCTGAACAAAGTCCAGATGGAAGAGGGATTCCTCATAGAGTAGGGATTCTTAACTTGAGGTCCATGAACTTAAAGAGAAGACCGGGAAGACTTCCCTAGATTGCCAAAGGGACTCATGATCCCAAAAAGGTGAAGGATTTCTGTTCTAGAGCAGTGGTGTCAAATTCAAATAGAAATGGATTCCTGTAGCTGCATTTTAAGGTTGAAAACCACAAATTTACATCATATTGTACTGTATTTTCATTTCCCAATTACATTTATAATTTGTCTCTGGCTACTCATGTGGGTTGAAAATTTGACAACTCTGCTCTAGAGTGTAGAATAGTATGGATGCTCCTATTTACTGGAAACACAGGATGAAACACTGCAAAAGAGATGGGCCTAGCTAGGCATACCAGAAAAGCCAAGAAGAAAAAGAAGGCCCATTTCCCAAATTATGACCTATGGTTAGATGGCCAGATCACTGATTATTTAGTCAGTCCACTGGCATACTGGACAGGCACTGCAGATGCACAAAGTGGGTCCAGAATCAAACAGAAGGAGCAAGGACATGGCAGATTGCATTGGGAAATGACACAGTATTTCAGTGATTCCCAGCTACTTCCTGCTCCCCAAGCACTTTTTTTTTAACACCTGCATGTTCCAGGGATGCCCCAAGAATTTTAAAGGAATGCCATGTCCTCTCAAGAAACAAAATTTCAGGCCACCAACAAGACAATGGAAAGATATGAAATGGGCATAAACAGCCTCTAATCCAGAAACTGGGCATGGGAGAATTGGCATAGAAGATGTCAAGGGCATGGATACTTTTGAAAAAATGGTGAGAGCAAAAGATAGTACACAGACAAGTCAAATGTTGTACTGGTTTCCACAAAATATTAAAAAAGAAAAAGAAAACCAGCAATGGAAGACCTTAACATGTTACGCAAATCCTTTATGGAGGTTTTGTGATGTGCACAGGAGAGGCCATGGATGAATGGGCACATTGCACAATAGAGGGAGGTTTCTCATCAGTGGGATTATGGAGTGATCAGAATACTGAGGTCTCCCCAGTGGTTTGATGAATGGGAGAAAGGCATGTGCTACTGAATAGAACCTTATTCTTCTGGCTGTATCTTTGTAATTTTAAGGTAGTATTAGGGAAGGCATTTTCCTGTGGGTTTCAGTGCAGCAGGATAATGACTGTGTAGATACTGGGATGGCCTAGCTTATCATTTCCCCTGGTCTACACTAAAAGGCAGCCTTAAGCAAAGGCCCTGCTGGTGCCATGTGTCACCGAACTGGAAAGGACCTTAGAGATCAGTGGATCAATGAGTCAATCTCTCCCATTTTATAGACAAGATGATCAAGATCCATGCTCTATATCTGGCTTTCTGTCGGGTCATTAGTCTTGTTGAACACAACGCCACCATCATCCCAATGATCCCAATGACTAGATAGCGAATGAGAGGCTTGCAGCTGGTCACCAACTTCTCCAAGTGGTGGGATCTGGGAGTCTGAGAAGACCACTCCATTTGGGAATATTTTCCTGAAGTTTGGCAAATGCTTACCGCTTGAGAGGCCATCATTTCATTAATGCTCTGCTCATACTGTTCTGCCAAAATGGCCAGTTTCCTTGTCTGCTCATCTTTCAGTGTCTTCAAGATTGTTTTGTGCTCATTCTTTGGAGTAACTTCCAACTGGTGATTCTTGAGTGCTTTATACTGTTTGGTCTGGACTTTGCAAGTGTCCTGAAATTGCTTCTTGATCTGCATCTCCATGGCCTGCATGGGAAGATGACAGAAGAGATATGAGTCAACAGTAAATACACCAAACCTTCAGCATGCACATCTTTTGCTTCTGTGCAAAATAAATTCTGTAGACACATGGACACATGTGTCACGTCAGAAGTATTTATCGAGAACCTACTATGAGCCAGGTACTATTTTAAGCATTGGAGACACAAAGAAAGGCAAAAATAGACTTGCTGTTTCCTCCAGAAGAATCTGAGCTCCTTGAGAGATTATTTTTTGTATTCCCTGCCTCTTAGCCTGACACATAGAAGGTGCAAAATAAGTGATTATTGGTTGATTGTCTCTGTATCCTGAGTACTTATTAGCACAGTACCTAACACACAGTGGGTACTGAAGCTTGTTGACTGGGTGATGGTTGATCCAATGTGTGGTACTCTGACAGATGAAATGACATATTTACGATAACTATATATATAGTTTTAAATAAATTAAATGGATTGGAGACAGAATTTTGAATTTAACCTACATGAAAGCGAATTGCTCATTTAGAACTCTGCATCCCCAGCAAACACAGCACCATGGTATTACTAAATCTGGCATGTCAGTGGGCACTACATTAATTTTCATCTGTGGCTATGGTCAAAATGGAATATGGAACTTTTCATTAACAAAACACGTCATACATGTGAAATACTCTGTGTGAGGATCAGGTTGTCTACAGCAGTAGTGTCAAACTTAAAGAGAAAGGCTGTATGTTAACTTTAGAAAACCACATATTAACATTATCTATGTTTGTGGCATTTTATATGGTTTTAGTTAACTACTTACCAATTATACTTAATCTGGTATTCCCACTGGGCTTCCTGTTTGATATTCACTGAACAATATGGATATTTATACCTGATATTCAATGAACCTACTTTAATTCTCAGACTAATGATATTTCCTTTGTATGTCAGCGAACCTAGAATAACATTTATATCTAGCTCTCCAGATGTTTTCAATGGATTCAGATAAAAAAAATTAAACAGAAAAATAAATTCAGAGGTGATTTCTTCCCATCTGATGGCTATATTAACATACTTTTGTGGCAAGGGAAGGATAGCTTATTATTATGAAAGCAAAGGAATCCCCCCTTTATTTCAAGGACAGCATATATATACAGCAAGGACAAGGAGGTGACGAGGCTTGGGGATTTGAGTAGAGGGGGTAGGCTGATCAAGATGAAACCTGCTTTAGTGTTCCCATCACCACTTCAGTGACAGTATGGCAGCATCTACACTCGGGTCTAGATGGCCCACTTGCTTCTTTAATCAGTAGCCAGTGAAACCCCACACAGTCAGTGGTGGTGGGGAGGGAAAGGCCAAGGACTCTGTCAGATTGCTTGGCAGCTCTCATTTGGCAGCTGCAGTGCCGGGTGACAGGCTCATGGGTTGTAAACTGGAGGCCCATGGATTGGTGTCTTAAAGTGGTTAGGAAGAAAATTTCATTCATTCAAGTATTAATGAAGGTAGCTAGGTAGCTCAGAGCACTGGGCCTGGGGTCAGGAAGACCTGAGTTTAAATAGCATTTCAGACGCTTTCTAGCTGTAAGATCCTGAGCAAGTCACTTAACCTCGGGCTGCCTCAGTTCTCTCATCTGCAAAATGGGGATAGTAACAGTATCTACCTCACAGGGTTACTGTTTGTAAACCTTGAAGTGTTATAAAAATACAAGCTATTAAGGGCTTAGTATGTGCCTGGCACTGGGTGCTTGGTGTCGGGGATATGGAAACAGAACTGGCCCATCCCTCAAGGAGCTGATGTGCTGCTGGAGGATACAAGAGATGCACAGAGACTCTAAGGATGGGCCTGGAGCCCTGGATTCACAGGCATTTAGCACTCCAGGAGGAGGAAATTCCCTCTACTACTATAGGTTTGCAGCTTTGAGTCTTAGAATGTGGCCTAAAGTGACAAGAGATGAAGTGAGCTGCCCAAGGTCACACAGCCACTATGTGTCAGAGGCAGGACTTGAACCTAAGACTCAGGTCTTGGCTTTGAGACTAGCTCTTGAAATATAACATATCCATAAGGAGCAAATACAAAGTAATTTTGCAGGGAGGTGCTAGTAACTGAGGGGCTCAGGAAGGAATCATAGAATAGGTCATAGGAGGGCCTTATGTTGATTTCTGAGGGAACATTGGGGTTTTAAAAGGTGGAAGTGATGAGGGAGCGCATTCATGGCATGAAGAGGCAGTCATCTTCTGCAAAGGCATGGAGGTGGGAGATGGACAGTCATGTTCAGGAATATTAGTTAGGAAAGGAGAGTATATGTGTGTGTGTGTGTGTGTATAAATAATATATATATATTCACACATACACATATATATGGCTGTGTGTTTATATATGTGCATATATGTGTATCTTTATCTATCTTTCTATCTAATCATCTATCTCCCCATCCATCCACCCAATCATCCATTCACCTAATCAACCATCTACCCAATCATCCATCCATCCATCCATCCATTCATTCATTCACTTATGCATCTATCTAACCATCTACCTTTCTACCTATCATCTATCATTTATCTATCATTCATCCATTTATCTATCTATCCATCCATTCATCATCCACCTAATACATCTACCTATGCATCTATCTACATTCTCCTTTATAAACTGCACATCGTAGCCATACTATCTTGACTACGCCTTGTCCACAGTTATGCCGTGACCATGACTCTTCCACAGCTGTTCTTGAACATGCCTGTCTATCTTCTACCTCCCTGCCTTTTATCTAGGTCTAAAATTCCATCTATCTCCATATTCACTTAGGTATACATGTAAATATTTGGAGTTTATAGTTATAGTGAGCACCTACAAAGCAGTTGAAGGTTTGCAAAATGTTTTATACTTGTTAACCCATTTGATTGAGAGTAATATGAAGTCTAGAAGGTCAGGCTTTGAAGGGGCCTTAGCTGCCAACGAGAGGAGTTTGAATTTTTCCCTCGAGCAAATTAGAAGTCAGTGGTTGGAAGGCTGGAAGAAAGGACATGAAAGATTCCAGGAGATTCTTTTGCCACAGAATTACAGGGCTTGGAGAATATTTTATCACAGAATTACAGCTCTTGGAGCATACTGGAGAGGTCATTGCTCCATTTCCCTGCCCAGGAGAGGCAGTGTGGTGCAATGGCTAGCGGCTGGATTCAGGTTCCACCTCTGCCCACCTGGAGGATGTGTGCCCTGGGGCTCTGGGAAGGTGTGGTCGCGCTGCCTCCCTGTCAGTCCCCTGATCTCTCCTCGGCCCCTTACCTTGAGGTTCTTGGGCTGCTGCCGAAGCTCCATGACATGTTTCCGGTGCAGCTCCCGCTCGCGCCTCTTGTTATACTCCAGCTGGTTCTCCAGCTCCGTCTGGTGCTGCAGGCGGATCAGGTCCATGCGGAGCTTCTGCAGCGTGTGCAGCTGCCGGTACTCCAGCTCGCGCGTCGACTCGTCGTGCCGGATCAGCATGGCGTGCTCCATCTCCTTCTGCGTCCTCTTCTTATTCAGCTCCTGCATTCGTGGAGGGAGACAGATTCTGAGAAGAAGGTAGCTAAGTGTCTCTTAATTAAATCCATCAGGATCTGGCAGCGCGCTTTAATGGGATGAGATGAACAATCCCAAGGCTCCTGGCCACGGTCCGGAGACCTCATCCCGTCACTTGGCCTGTAGGCTCTGATTCTCCCCTCTGTAAAATGGGACCGCCACCTCATGGCCAAGCTAACTTCACTGAAACATCTAAAGACCCCAGTGACATGCAGTGCGCATGGTAAGTTCTTAATAAATGCTTCTTCAGAGAAGCTAATGATGCAAATGTAGTTTTCCTGAACTTACTGGAAATACTCTATTTTTATACGTACTAGCTTATCTAGATGGCAGTCATCATGGCAACCTGAGACAAGCAGGGAAAGAACTCTGTCCTCAGACATTCAGTAGCTGTGTGACCCTGGGAAAATCACTTCACCTCTCTCTCTCTCAGTTTCCTCATCTGTAAAATGGGGATAATGATAGCACTTACCTCCTCCCAGGATTGCTGTGAGGACCAATGAGATAATATTTCTAGCCTCTAGTGAATAATAACTGTTTATTTCCTTCCCTTCCTGTCACCTGAAATCTCAGAAGCAGGCACAGTTTAGTAGAAGAAGATGAGAATCTGGGATCTTCTCTGTCTGAGTCTGTTTGGATTTTTCCTGCTTTCTGGACTATATTCTTTTTGGGGTGGTGGAGGGCAGGATGATGGGACTAAGAGAGACGGGCTGGGGATTGTTGGGGGAGAAGCAGAAAATCTAGGCAGCTTACTTCGCTAAAAGTATCCATCGGCACAGAAAACACACAAATCTCTTTAAGTCCTAATTTTATCTATAACTTCATGTTTGGATCAGCCCATAGCAGGCACTTCGTAAGTGTTTGCTGAGATGAACTCAACTGGGATAGCAGGAGACCTGCAAATTTGAGCTTCCTGTCCCTCTGAGTAAATGCCATTGAGAGAGCACCCACTGCCCGAGGGCCTCCAGCCTGACTTTTTTGGAGGGTTGATTTGTGGGAAAATGTTCGGGCTTCTTCTCAGCCCATCAAATGAATTCTTTTCCTGGGTACCCATTCTTTTCAAATCAGCATTTCCCTCTAGGTGGCACCAGAGGGTAACTAGTCAGCCCCAGAGCATCCTGCCATCACTCCAAAGCCACTGCTCCCAGGGACTGAGAGAAATCCAATAGGATGCTTCCTATGGATGTGGGTCCTTGTCAGGCCACCGAATGGTTAACCCTATCGTGCCAGGGTCCCATGTTACAAAGTCACATGGCTCGCACATTCGTTCTTTCAAACATTAAGGGTTTCCTAGGAACAAGGACCAATGATAGGGCATCAGAGGGGACCCTGTAAAGAGGAAGACTGGAGGCCCCCCTACTCTGAGCTGAGTCGATTCGGGGAGTGAAGAAAGGGACACAGAAAACAATGACACAAAGCAAAGGGACTGCAATACACAAGAAAAACATAAATAGCAGGAGATTAGAAGAATAGGGGGAAAGAGACAGAGAAAGATGGGGCAGGGAGAAGGGAGAGAGAGAAAGCTACAGAGGGAAAAAAAAGAAGAGAGCAAATGAGAAAGACTGAGGGATGGAAGGAAAAGGGGAGAGAAGGAGAGACAGAGAGTGATAGAAAGACAAAAATAGAGATAGACAGTTGGGCAGAGACAGAAAGAGACAGCAACTGAGGGAGACTGGAGAAAGGAGAGAGAAGAGGAGGAAAGAGCACAGCAGATGCAGAGAGGCTGAGAAAGTAACAGAGAAAGAGAACACTTCTGAGGGCAGGGAGAAAGAGAGAGAGAGAGAGAGAGAGAGAGAGAGAGAGAGAGAGAGAGACCCCCAGAGAGAAAACACTTTTGGGGGCAGGGAGGGCTTATATAATTTAAAAGTAAGAACCAGGGGAAAGAATGCTAAAATTGGAGTCATCAGGCCTAGATTCAAATCCCGGCTGCTACTTATTTTACCTATTTGAGCCAGACAAGCCATTTGAATCTCTCGAGGTCTCAGTTTCCTTGTCTATAGAAGGAAGGCATTATCATAAAGAATGTTTTCCATCTCCATCCTATGGTCTCACTAGCCCCCAAACTGGTCAAAATCGCAAGACACAAAAAAGATGGCAGCTTCTTTGCTTATAAAGCCTTCTTTCCTTTCCCTTGTCCTCTCCTATTTCTTATCTCTCTTTTCCTTCTTTTCACTTCGAAAGAACCTGATTCTTTTTTATCTTCTCCAATGGAAGGCTACAAGTCTGACTCTGGCTTTCCTGATGACCTGTAACAACAGGTAACCTTGGGCAAGCATCTTGAACTGTGGATCTTAGGTTGTTCATCATAAAAAAGGGCTAATAGCCATATTTCCTACTATTCTAGTGAGGATATAAAATTATCAGTTTAGAATGGACAGATGAATTTTGAAATTTAAAAACTATAACAATGATACACATTTATACAGTGCCTTAAATTGTACAAAGAACTTTTAGATGTCATTTCATTCAAGCGTCATGACATTCCTGTGAGGTAGGCATTACTATTTTCCCCCTTTTGCAGATGAGGAAATTGAAGTTGTCCAAAATTGCCAGCTAAGGTGCAGCAGGTATTGTGCTGAGCTTGGAGTAAGGAAGACCTGAGTTCATATCTGACCTTAGACACTTCCTGGCTGTGGTTGAACCTGGGCAAGTCACTTAACCTCCATTGGCCTCAGTTTCCTTATCTGTAAAATGGGGCTGTCACTACTACTACTACCACTCAGGGTTGTTGGGAGATCAAATGACATAATAATTATAAAGTGCTCAGCACAGTGCCTGGCACACAGTATACATGACAATGACTGTTACTTACGAGGATGATGAGGATGATGACGATCACTACTAAACCTAGAAGGCATTTCTTAGTCCTTCTCCTTCTTGACCTCTCTGCTGGTCATGCCCTCCTGCTGGATCCAATGGGATCTCCTCCTCCCTGTCTGACCAATGTTTCTGGTTCTCTCATGTAAATCTGACCTTCCATGGGTTAACCTTGAGTCTCTGTCTGAGGCCTTTTCTCTTCTTTCTCTAGATCTTCTCTCAGGTATCTCATGGACCCCCTTGTGTGCAGCGAGGAGGTGACAGGTGAGACTTTGGGGTCAAATCCAGCCCTCAGCATCTATTACTGGTGTGACCTGAGGCTAGCCTCTCAGCCTTCTTGTACCTTAGCATCCTCATCTCTAAAATCAGGGCTCCTGGGGATATCAGCTGGGAGGGTACTATGTGGGAGGGGGCCTGTGGGAGGCCTGAGGATGGGGGAGAAGGTTTGAAGCAGCCAGAGGGTGGGAGAGAGGATCCAAACAATGAGTAAGAGTTTTGTCCTGCTGCCGCGAGGTTTCATTTGCTATAGACTGTAAACCTGTCCTAACTGGTCTCCTAGCCTCCCCTTGCCCCTCTCTAATCCATCCTCTGCAGAGATGCTAGATTGATATTCTGAGTGCATAGGGCTGGCGGGGTCACAGAACAGAATGGAAAGCATGCTCGCCATTTCTCTGCTCAGGAAGCATCCATGATCCGCTAGTGCCTCCAGGATCAGTGACAAGGTCCTTTATTGGACACGATCTGGTTCCAACCTGTCTTTCCAGGGTGATCACACATCCCTCCCCTATGCTAACTCACTAATTCCAGTCACACAAGTCTTCATACTGTCTGTATCCATGACATTTGATCTCCTCCCTCTATGTCTTTGTCCAGGCTAACCCCCATGCCTAGGATGGACTCATCTCCCCATCTGCCTCTTAGAAACTCTGGTTCACTTTAAGGCTCAGATCATATGCCACCTTCTCCATGAAGCCTCCCTTAATGTCAATCAAGTATTCATTCAACAAGTACTTACCATGTATTACTAATACTATGTATTACTATTCCTACTATTAAGGGCTATACCAAGTGCTCACGTTCCAATGGAGGAGATCATGGCAATACCTAAATATGGAGAAGATATAGCCCAAGAAGGGGAGACACTGGCAGCTGGGGGACCAGGAGAGGTCTTCTACAAAAGGTGGAGGCACCACCCTGAAATTACTTTGTAGTTAACTTGTAATTATCTTTCTATGAAAAAGTTGTCTCCTCTGGCACAGCAGAGTGTAACCCAACCCCCACCCCCAGGAGGGCAGGGACATTTAAAAAAAATATCTCCAACATCTGGTACATAGTAGGAACTTAATAAATACTTCATAAAGACTTAAGCACCTACTATATTCCAGGCACTGTGTTTAAGCTCTGGAGATTTAAAGAAAGGTCAAAGATAGTCCCTGCCCTCAAGGAGCACCCACTCCAATGGGGGGAGACAATAGATCACCAATGATATACAAACAAGGTATATATAGGATAAAGAGGAAATCATCCACGGAGGGGAGGCATCGGAATTGAGAGAGATGGGGAAAGTCTTCCTGTAGATAGTGGGATTTTATCTACAATTTGAGGGAAGCCTGAGAAGCCAGAAGGTGGAGATCAGGAGGGAGAAAATTCCAGGCATTGATGAAGGACATATAGAGAAGATGCTTGGAGGGTTTTGTTTGAGAAATAACTAGGAGACCAATGTCACCGGATCAAAGTGTGTGTGTGTGTGTGTGTGTGTGTGTGTGTGTGTGTGTGTGTGTGTATGTGTGTAGCAAAGAGAGAGTGTGTGTGTATGTATGAGTGAGTATATGAGTATGTGTGTGTGAGTACATGTGTATGTCAGTGTATGTTTGCATGTGTATGAGTGTACATGTGAGTGTATGTATGACAAAGTGAGTACGTATCTGTGAGTGTGTGTGAGAGAATATGTGTGTACGTTGGTGTGAGTGTGAATGTGAGTGTGTGTGTGTGTGTGTGTGTGTGTGTGTGTGAGAGAGAGAGAGAGATTAAAATCCAACAGGATTTTAATATTTGATCCTGGAGGCCATAGGGAGCCACTGGAGTTTACTGAGTAGGAAAGGAATAATACAGCTTTAGGAAAATCCCTTTGGCCACTAAATGAAGAATGGATTGGCGTGGGGATAGACTGGAGGCAGGCAGACCCCACCTCAATAATCCAGGTATGAGGGGACGAGGGCTGGCAGCAGAGTGGGGGAACATTTAAGAGATGTTGCAAAAGTGAAGCTGACAGACCTTGGCTATGGGGGGGGGGGTGAGAGATGGTGAGGAGTCTAGGATGACTCCTAAGTTGTGAGCCTGGGGGACTGGGAGGTGGTGGTGCCCTGAACAGTAACAGGAAATGCTGGAAGCAGGCAAGAGTGTGGGTAGAAAGATAATTTGTTCCGTTTTGGAGACGCTGAGTTTAAAATGTCTATGGGACATGTGCAATAAGTGACAGAGATGTGAAACTGGGGGTCATTAGATATTAAGGCTAGATAAGTAGATCTGAGATCATTAACATAGATGACTGAATCCCTGGGAGCTGATGAAATCACCCAGTGAAATAGTATGGAGGGAAAGGAAAAGAAGGGTTAGTGGGCATGAGCTGGAATTCAGAGCTCACTGATTCCTTTGGAGAGAATAGGGTTAGCTGAATGATGAGGTTGGAAACCAGATATTTAGAATGGTAAGAAAAGAAAAGGAGAAGAGGAAATAGAGGCCCCTATCGTCTATGGCTTCCTCAAGGAATTTAGCAAGGAAAGGCAGGCTAGGTAGAGAGGATAGTAGGGATAGAAGGACTGAGTGGGCATGATAGGAGCAGTTGGGAAGTGGGGAGCAGAGAGATAGAAATCAAAGAGAAGTGAGAAAGTGGGGATGGTGGGTGAGGGAACAATCTGCTGGAAGAGGCAGAATGGAACAGGAGAGCTTGGACAAGGAAAGGGGTTAATTTTGGGAAGGAGGTTATGTCTCATCATGTGACACAGGGCTAAAGGAGGAGAGATGGCAAATGACATCTGATAAGAGATGAGGAAAAGTGGAGAAGAATTCACAGTAAATGGCCTCATTTTTTTCAGTAAAATGTGCCACAAAGTTTTCAGCTGAGAGGGTGCCATGGGAGGTCTGAGGTGGATGAGAAGATTTGGAAGAGCCACTGGCAGAGTGGCAGAGTGAGCTGATGAGGGAGGTATATAGTAGGATTGCCTCCCAGGAGTGAGGGTCCAACTGAGGTTGTGTAACAAACATTTGTAGTGGGTCCCTCAGAATGGTTGTGTGAATACATGTGTAGCTGCAAAGGTGAGGAATAGTGGGAGTGATCTAAGGCCAAGGCTTGGCAGGCATCTTCAGTGATAGGATAAAGGGGCCAAGGCTTCAAGAAAGGAAGACGGGAGTTCTGGTTCACTGGTTCACCAAGTGGACAAGATGGGCAGAAGAGGAAAGAGTGATCAGTGCAGAGGAGATGGACAGGAGAGAGCTGAAGAGAAGGGTTTTGTGAGGGAATGCAGAAGGTGAGGTGGAAAGCCGATAGGTTGTGGCTTGGTAAAGGGATTTCAGGGTTCTTTAAACATGGAGGTGGTACACACGTGGATAATGGCAAGATCAAGGGTATGACCATTTTGTGTATGGCTGAAGTGGGATGGAGGAGAAGCTCATGGGAAATGAGTTGTCTGAGAAATTGGGAGGTTAGAGTGTTTGAAGGAGAGTCAATATGTATGTTGAGGTTCCCTAGTGTGAGGGTAGGTTCTGTTAAGTGACTTGTCCACAGTCATACATTCAGCATCATATCAGAGGGGAGATCTGAACCCAGAACTCTCTGACTACAAATCCAGCACTTAATCCACTAAATACCATGTGGCTCTTCCTGTGTAATCATGATAGCTAATAATAGCTAGCATTTATACAGCACCTACTTTTATGCTAAGCTCTTAATATTATCTCATTTGATCCTAAAAACAACCATGGATAGGCGCTGCTATTGTCATCTGTATTTTACAGTTGAGGAAACTAAGGCAAACAGAGGGCAATATCTTGCCCAGGATCCTATAACTAGTAAGTATCTGAGGCTGGATTTGCACTCAGGACTTCCTGACTCTGGGGTCATATCTCCACTGCGCAATCTCTCCTTGCTGCCTAAAGTATTATGTGAATGCATGTATTATCATTGAAATCCCTCAACTCTGTTGCCTTAAAGCTTTCATAAAAGCCATGGTAAATAAGGATAGTGTAAAAAAGAGAGAGAGAAGGAGAAAGAGAGAGGGTGAGAGAAAAAAGACAGAAAGGTAAGAGAATGACAGAGAGAGATAGAAACAGACAACTGAGACAGAGACTCAGAGACTAAGAGAAAAAGACAGATTGAGACAGAGATAAATAAGGGGGGGTAGAGATAGAAGGGGGGGGGAGAGAGAGAGATTGATTCCAGGTCCTAGAATAGGGCTTGGCCATAACAGCTGCTTGTTCCCTTTACCCCATTCTTTTATTTCAGATATATCTGAATTGTTTGCTACCTTCCTGAGATAAACACATCATGATCCAGAAGGAAAAGCTCCCTGTATAACAATATATAACACTAATCACAGCAGCTCAGGAGACAATGTGTTGTAGCGGCTGGAGAGCTGGCCTAGGAGCCAGAAAGATGTGGGTTCAAATCTCCCCTCAGCCCCTTCTGGGCTCTGTGAATTTGGGCAGGTCAGCTTCTCTCCCAAGGCTCTGTAACACTCTGAGATGCTCAGCTGCCTGGGATGGAGGGAGTTTGATGAGGAGACCAGAGAAAGCCCAAGTTGCCCAACAAAAGGAGCTCACATCTGGGTAGCATTGGCAAGTTTCCAAAGGAAGGGGAACTCACTGTGTGTCAGAGAGGCTTCCCCACCTGACTTTCTCACTAGATACTTACAATAACCTTCTGCTATAGGTTGATATGAGTCTAATAAACAAGGAAACTGAGGTGAGGGAGTTTTAAACTTGTTACCAGGCAACGGTCCTTTCTCACGTTCCTCAGTCATAATTCCAATCCTTCTCAAACATTTGGGAGAAGATGGCGGCCAACTTCCCATTGACTGTTCCACTTTCACTCTGATGCTGTGCTCGGCCCCAGCTTCACTGTTTCTCTCAAATCCCTGCCACTCTCCAAGTCTCAGAGGCTCGAAAGGGGCTTATTTTTATGTCCTTCCTCTACTTCCTTCTTGTCACCTATTTAGTTACTGGCTCCTCTTGGGTCTACCTTAGAAACAGCTTTTCATTTTCTTGGTCACTTTCTTGTACCTCACCTCCTCCACTTCTTTAATCCCTAAGATTCCCTCTGGGCTCAACCTCTTTGGCAGTGAGGTTCAATGGAAAGAATTCTGGTCTTGGAGTCAGAGGTCTTAGGTTCAAATCCCACTTCTGCTGCTTATAAATTTTGTGACCTTGAATAAGTCACCTAAGTTCCCAGCTCTCCCCACCTCTGCAAACCAAGGGGGTTGGACCAGATGACCTTTGAGATCTCTAGAGCTGAGGTCTGTGAGCTGTATGTCACTATAACTGTTGTCCTCTGTAATCTTTTGCATTTTGGTTCATGTATTTAAAATCATGATTCTGAACAAGAGTTCATAGACTTCATCTGACTGCCCAAGATACAAAAAAAGGCCAAGCATCCTGGCTCTAAGCCTATAGTACAAAGATTAGGTACCACCTTCTTCACCAAACCTTTCCTCATTCCCCCAGGTGTTGATGGTTTTTTTTTCCATCTTCAAATTAGCTTACCCTTACTTAATCTGTTTATGTGTTCCATTCCCCAATGGAAAGCACATTTCTTGAGGGTAGGAACCATTTCATCTCTCTATCTCCAGTGCTTAGCCCTGGGCCCCATACGTAGCAGATGCATAAAACTATACTATATAATACTATACTGCATATGATATAATATATATATATATATATATATATACATAATATGCTACATAATACTAGAATATAAATATGTGTTTATATGTATACATAATATATACATATATGTGTATATATGTGTGTATATGTATATGTGTGTGTGTGTGTGTGTGTGTGTATATATATATATATATATATATATATATATATATATATATAAACACTATATACAATTCTCTTACTAGAAAAGCATTCTAAGTGGTCCTCCTGCTTCTAACTCCTCCCCTATCTAATCGAACCTGGACTAGACTAATCTACCTAAATGCAAACTTTAGCTTGTCCCTCTCTTGCTCAAGATGCTTCTCCTTCAGGAGAAAGTCCTAATTCCATATTCTAGTTGTCAAAGCCATCCACTTTGGCCCATTCTTCTAACTATGCCCCAGACCTGGGAGCGGCCTACCTTCAGATGGCAGACTATTCTTCTTACCTAGAGGACCTCCTCCTCTTTTCCATCTTCCTTAATCTTAGGGATCCTGCACAATTTCTGTCTAGCCCAGCTCTTTCCATGAGGCCTTGTCTGCCTTCTCTTTGTTTCTCCTTATGTCCTCCTTGGTCTCCTATAGACCTTTCAGTGGGCCTGGCTCCTTGTCCGCAGACTGAGGAGTCTGGTCTGGCCACTGTGTGAAGTGCCTCATCTGTCCTCTAATATTTTAAGGTCTTTAACTTTGCTGAACGAATGAATGAATGCTATGTTATTGTATGGTTATCTGATGTATTCATGGGGGTTAGTCATGTTGTCTCAAGGGGATTACAAATTCCTTCACAGTAGTTAAGGAACCACAGCCTTTTACTTCTCCAGATCCAAATTTCTCCAAGTTTTAAAACCTCACTCACATTTTTGTACTTGTATTTTGTGGATTTTGACTCAACAAAAGGAAAAAAAATCCAATCCCTGTGTACTTTCTAATGTGATTTATAGCTTTCGGTGGCCTTCCTAGATCAGAAAGGAAACTGCTAAGTGTGATGTTTCCTGTACTAGACTTCCCATTATTAACTGTCTGTGTGATTGGATTGTACAGTGGTTTGGCTGGCTTTCGTCTTGCTCTCCTCATGGGTCTCCCTCAAGTCTCTCCAGCCCATCTCCCACTCAGCTGTCACACTGAGTCAGCCCTTCCCACCCCCCCTGCCCCATTCAATCAGCTCCAGTGGTTCCTATAACTTCCAGGATCTAATGTAAAACCCTATTTAAAAGGCCTTCTTAACTTGGTCCTTTTCAAGTCTTCTTACACCTAATGCTCCTCTCCTTTCTCTGATCCATGGGAACGAGGCTCCTGCCTGTTCCTTGGACATACTGCTCCATCTCTGGACTCTGGGTATTTTCTCTGGCTATCCCCACACCTGGAATTTTCTCCCTCTTCATCTCAGCCTCCTGGTTTTCTCCACTTTTTCTCAGCTAAAGTTCCTCCTTCTGTAAAAAGCATTTCCATGTCCTTCCTAATCTTAGTGCCTTCCCTCTGAGACTACCCCAATTTAACCTGTATATACCTTCTTTATATATTTGGTTGTTCAGTCATTTCAGTTGTGTCCAACTCCCCATGATCCCATTTGGGGTTTACTTAGCCAAGTATTTTCTTGGAGTAGCTTGTCATTTCCTTCTCCAGCTCATTTTGCAGATGAGGAAACTGAGGCAAACAGGGTGAAGTGACTTACCCAGAGACACACAGGTAGTAAGTGTCTGAGGCTGGATTTGAACTCAGGAAAATGAGTTCCTGATTCCAGGGTCAATGCTCTATCCATTTTGTCTCTTCCATTGGTCTGTGAGCTCTTCAAAGGCAGGGTCTGGTTTTTTCCCCTATTTCTTTTTATCCCTAACACTCAACCCAATACCTGGTACATAATAAGTGCTTAATAAATGCTTGTTGATAGATGTGGATGAGAATTTTGGACTGGGGAAACACAGAATTTTGGAATTAGAAGGCACCTCAATAAACTTCTAGTCCAACCCTTATGTGAATGAGAACTCCCTCTACCTCACATTCAAATGGTCATCCTTTGTTTGAAGATCTTGTGTAAGGGAGAACCCATTACCTTTCTTGGTCCCCATTCCAATTCTGGACAGTTCTCACCATTGGTGAGCTTCTTATTCCCTTAAAACTAAATTTGTCTTTGCATCCTGGCCTCTCTGCTCCTACTTCTGACCTTTGGGACCATGGAGAACAAGCCTAATCTCTTGTTTCTCCAAGTCTGCTCCAAGTTACCTATCCTCACTTCCACCAGATCCCCATGTGGCATGACTTTTTGGCCCTTGACACCCTGCTTGCCCTCTTAGATCCATCCACTGGACTATTAATGGACTTTTCAGTTGTGAATAGAATACAATATTCCCAATGTGTTCTGATTTGGCGAGACCATCCCTTTCTCACTCTTGCCTCTCCATTCAGACTAAATTTCATGACCTTTCTGGGTTGCCATAACATATAACTGATTCACTTTGACCTTGTGATCCACTATAACCCCCTGACCCATGCAGACAAACTGCTGTTGGAATACTTAGTTCTTGGTTTTAGGTCTAAAATGAATTATTATTGTACCCTTGGGCAAGTGGAGTGGAGTGATAACAGGATTCAGGGCCAGGCAGACTTGGGGTCCAGTCTCAGCCCTGAAATTTACTCATTGTTCAACCCTGGACAATTCACTTAACTAACCCCTCTGAGCCACTATATCTGTAAAATGAGGGACTTGGATTCAATGAGGCACCTTCTAAGGCACTTTCTAGTTCTAAATCTATGGTCCCTATGACCCCCGGTTCTCCATCTGCAGAAGGAGGATTTGGGACCAGGTTTCTGACATCCTTTCTCATCCTTCACTTAGGGGTCTAGGACTCTTCTCTTTACAAATCCTTGGCAAGGCTGGGAGCGGAGCACCAGACCCATCGGAGGTGCTCGACAAATCCTCATTGGATCAGGTTAAGACAATCTCTCCAAGGCACTGCCTCTCCAGGGAGGCTGGCGCACAAGGACAGTGGGGTTGGTTATGGAGGCCAGCGGCCGTCAGAAATACCTCCCGGATGTTCTGCTGCTCCATCTCGTGCCTTTTGAGCATGGCTTTCCGCTTGAAGGAACGGCAGTGCTTGTCATAGTACAGTCTCTGCTGGGTGAGGAGGTGGGCTTCCTCTTCGGCCTGGCTGTGCTGAAGGTTCTCCTTATGCTTGGATATACGCTCTTGCTTCTCTTTCTTGGGTGTGCTGTGGTCCTCATTCATCTCCTGTATGACCACAAGACCGCCAGGCCCAGGGGAACAAAAGGAAACACATTCAGTTGTGATGAGATAATAGCATTGATTTAGAGCTACTAAGGGACTGAGAGCCCCTGGTTTTAGAGACAAGGACACTGAGACCCAGCAAGGGAGGTGACTTGGCCCAGGTCACATAGCTAGGAAGTATCTATGGAGTGATCTGAGCCTAGGTCTTCCTGACCTGATCTACTACTCCACAACTGCATTTAAGATAAGATCTTCCAGGATACAAACAAAAGGCTGTTTGACTTAATATGTCTTCTGACATCTATGGTTCAGTTTAAGTCAAACTCAAACTAGTCACTTCCTAGCTATGTGATTATGGACAAATCATGTTACCCCCGAAAAGCTCAGTTTCCTCATCTGTGAAATGGAAGGGTTAGGCTTGATGTTCTTCCTAGATATGGGATCTTAGAATTGCAATATATTTTGTGACAAAAACACGTCAGGATGTTGGAAGCCTTGGGTTCTACTCCCTCATTCTACTATCAACTACTTGGGTGATTTAGGGCAAATCCGAACTCTTTGAACCTAAGTTTTACTTGTAAAAGAAGAGGGATATATTATAAAGTCCCTAAGGTCCTGTCCAGCTCTGAAGTTTGATGATCTGTGAGATAATGTACCCCCAAACATTAAAATGCCAATATTATGCAAAAAATCCCTTTTCCAAACTTTCAGGAAGGACCCCATGGGTAACAGGAGAAATCATACAACTATGGTACAGTGGTTCCCAAAATGGAGTCTGTGCACAAGTAGTGAGACATGGCCCGACCCCAAGGTATGTGTGTTCAACCAATCAGAGCATGAGAAGATGGACTGAAGGAGCATATGATCAACCAATCAGGGCATGGGAAGATGGGTCACAGGTCTGACCGTTTTGTTTCCCTACCCAAAAAACTCCAGTGGCTTCCCATGGACTCCAAGATCAAATATTATTTCATCCTTTTAAAAAAAGGTCTATTTATATGTATGTTTATAATGTACACAATTAATCTACATATATATAATTTGCTAGTATACACATATAACACTACATATATTAGACTATTAAAACGTAAATGTACACATTAGAGGATAAAAGTATTTATTAATGGGCATATGCAATCAAAAAAGTTTGGCAACCACTACCCATATAGGAAATCCAAACGTCAGGAAAGACTTGGGGGATGAATAACTCAACTTTTGATCATTCATGTTGTTTCCAGTGCAAAGCCTGCTTTCAAAATGGCACCATCAATAATGTTTGCCTAACTGTCTGCTTAGCTGAAATACATTTTGGATGGCCATGTCCTGTCAACATTTCATACTCTATCTATTCAAACTCCAAATCTAGGAAATCCAGACACTTGATCTCTTGCCTGTTGCACTGAAGGTCATTAAAGAAAACAGTTTTCTTTTAGTATCAGGTCCACTGATGGGGGCTTTCAAATTTGTCCAGAACTAAGTTTTCTATGGCTTCATGATTTTTGTTTAAAGTGAATCTGCAGATCAGACACACTCATATTCAAATGGAGGTAACAAAGACTCTTTCAAAAGCCAAGTATAAAGTCATTTTTAGACTAACCATTATTTGGACGTATTTACCCTTTTGCTGTACTCCACTGATGGGGATCATTGATATTTGATTCATTTTAAGAACCACTTACTTTAATCACATCAGCATGTTAACTGGTAAACATATATAAAAGTTCATTCTCTTCCCCATCCCACCCCCACTTTACTTTTGAAGGGGTTACTGAGTTGGAAGAAGAATGTTTTTTAGGTAGCATAGTGAATAGTGTAAGGTCTGGAATTAGGAAGACCTAAGTTCAAAAGCTGCTTCAGACATTTACTCAGGTATGTGACTGAAAAAGTCACTTCACCTTCTTCAGTCTCTGTTTCCTCATCTGTAAAAGAGGGAAAATAATAGCACCTACCTCTCAAGGTTGTTAAAAGGGCAAAATGAAATCTTTCTAAAGCACTTTACAAACTTTAAGGTTTGTAATTTTTGTAGGGTTTGCATTTTAAGGTTTGTAATGAGTGCTACTTATCATTCTTTTCTTATCTGGGTATTTTTTCCTCCTCCTGGGGCTGTCCTAGGTGGTCTAGGATCTTAATTCTGTCCTGCCATGGAGAAAATGGGGAGATTTCAAGCTATGGTCTTTTGAGCACCCAAAGAATGTTGAATCTAAAATGGCCTCATGCCTAAGGCAAGGAAGATAGAAGCCTTGTGTTCCTCAAAAGGATCTCTTCATTTTCTGCAAGAGTAAGACATGCTAACAGTGAAGATCTTGGTGCAGCATGGACAAGGATCAGACCTCCTGGAGTCCCTGGAGGAAAGGTTGGAGTAAGACGTTCTAGGAGCATCTCTCTAGGTTGCTGCCATGATCCCTCCATTTGAGCCATATTCTGCTACTAGGTGTAAGACTTCTCTAATTCCCACTAGAGTATAAGCTCCCTGAGAGCAGGGGCTACTTTGATCTTCCTTTGTATCCAGAATATTTAGTACAGCTTCTAGCACAGTTTTGTTGTTTCAGTTGTATCTGATTCTTTGTGACCCCATTTTGTGGTTTTCTTGGGTAAAGACACTGAATGCTTTGTCATTTCTTTCTCAAGCTCATTTTAAAACTGAGGCAAACAGGGCTAAGTGACTTGTCCAAGGTTACACAGTTGGGAAGTGTCTGAGGCTGGATTTGAACTCATGAAGATGAATCTTCCTGATTCCAAGTTCAATGCTCTATTTTCTATGGTGCCACCTAGTTGCCAGCCCCTTAATAAATGTTTGCTGATATAATTGGCTAATCAAGTTAGCAACTCTTACATTTGTCTCTCCCTCCAATCTGCCTTTCCCGGACTTTCCCTAGCAGGCTTTAGAAAGGGGCAGATAAAATATAACTTTTCTTTCTCTGCACTTTTGGTCAGAATGCAACAGAATTAAATCATAATAAAAGAGGGAGCTCTTGGCTCCAACCATTACAATAAGCTTGGCTACTAAGGCCTGGAGGTCCAATCTGTCTTCTCCCTGCCCCACACCCGATACTTTGGATGGTGTAGGGCCTTTGGTCACTTGCCTCCTTTATTTTTTCCTTGCAAAGCTTATACTGCTTCTTCTGACTTTCTAAGAAAGTTGTCAAGTCTTTCTTCTGCTGAGCCAAGATCTGTTGCTGGAACTTCCTTTCATCTGCTGCAGCCGCCTTTGCCTACAGAAAAACCCAAAACCCAAAAAACCCCACTAAGTTATTCAAGCAGAATCTGAGACAAATACGCCTCCAACCCAACACTTGGTTGTCTCTTTCCACAGTGACACAGAAAAAAAATCTTGTCCTCTTCCCCTAAATCATGAGGTGTCCTCCTGCAAAGCCATTTAGGGTCGATGATTAAAGACATCAATGGAGAAATGTCCAGAATGAGTCTTCCTATTTCTGAACCAGGACAGAAATGTCAGATTTAATCAAAACTTGACTTTTAAAAGATAAAAATTCTGATTATAGGAAGATTTATGCAAGCCAGCTATATATAAACAAGTGTCTATGGTACACCACCCACAAATTTATAACATATGGGGGTGGAGGAAGGGAGAAAGAAATTGAAGACTGCAGGAAAGGGTTATTAAAATAATGGACCCTTTAAAAGACATTTCTTTTGCTTCTAAGAATCAGGTTTTGCCAGAATACAGGTAGTCCCTAACTTGGGAATAGGTTCTTTTCCAAAAATTCATTGGTAAGTTTGGAATTCCCAAATCATTACCCCAGAGACATAGCGCTGGAAAGAGTGGTTAGAACTAGGCTAGAACACGAAAATCTATGTGACCCGTAATGGACCAGAAGTACGAAAGTGCTATGCGAGGTACAACGTTTTCTACAGGAAGTCAGGTTCAGAATGGCAATTTGGGATTCCAAGTACATAGCTTCCTGACTCCCCTAGAGACCGAGCCTCTCGATCCCTCCTCTACTTTTAACCTTGTAAGCAAGGCATTGGCAGTAGCTCTTACAGCCTGGGATAAGGGCTCCATTAGGATTGGGGAGGACAGGGTCAGGGATAGAGACAGGGGCACTAGTAAGGGGTATTAAGGCTTCTCCTCCTATACCCCTCACAATAATCCATCATCACAGGTATACATAGACTATGGGAAGGGGTTGGCCCCTAACCTATATATACTTCTTCAAGACTCTGCAGGGAAAGACAAAGGTACATAAAAGTAATAGTGGTGGATTTCTGGATACCTAAGAATTGAAGTAAGGTTTAGCTCTATTTCAAAGGACAGTCCAGATGTAAGCCATCCTGGATATTTTATAGTAATTGAGGAACTGGGCTGTGGATCAGGAAAGAGCCTTTTGTAGGAAGAAATGAGGGGAAGGGAAGTGAGAATATGGAACTGGACCTGGAGATGCTAGACCTGAAGTCATTGCTGGGGTGGGGAGTGACAAACCTGGGGAGGGTTGGAGGAGCAGCTAGAGGTGGTTACCTTCCTCATTTCCCGGACCATCACCAGTGTTGACTCTAAAGACCCCACCCTGGACCTACCTGGATGGGGATGTGAGAAGTAGGTGTTGGGGGCCCAGGAAATAATCTCAGGGAATAGAAGACCAAGCGAGGTAGGAGAAGAGAGAGGGAAGGAGAAGGTGAAAGAGAAGAGGAGGGAGGAAATTCTAAGTAATGGGGAGTAAAGAAGGGATGGCTGCCTGGCCACCCAGCTTCTATGAAGTGTTTAAGTGCATAGGAAAACTGGGGCCTGCGGCCAATGGTCCCATCCTGATGACTGCTTTGTAAATCATCCTTAGCAAAATAAGGGAGTTGTGTAGCTAGGGTTTGGTTTTTTTTTCTCTCTTTTGGTCTCTTTTTTCTCTCTTTTCTCTTTGGTTTTATTGTTGCAATAAAAATTAAACAAATAAATATGCTTTAACATCATTCATGCCCTGAAGACCTCAGTGCCAGGGAGCCATTGGGGGAAACAACATGAGAGACTCAGGCTCCAGTCTGGGAATGTTCCAGCTGAACAATCCGAAGCCACCTCAAAAGCCAAAGCATGGTCATGGGAACCCCTGTGGACATGTGCTCAACTGGGCGATCTGGGCTAAGTAGTGGCTGGCCCCAACGCCAGTCCCTCTGGGTACCCCCTCACCGACCTCCTTCTCGATGATGGCCACTTGCTTCTTGGCCAGCTTCTCTAGCTCGATGGACGCATTGTTGGCGTGCGTCTCCACCTCCTTCTGCAGCTTGAGGCGGTGCTCGTCCATCTCAGCCTTCAGCTTGTTCTCCAGGGCAATCAGCTGCTTCTGGTGCTGGCGCCGCATCCGCTTATATCCTGACATCTGTTCCCGCAACTCGTTCTCCTGCTCATGCTCATGGATCTGCCGTGTAACCTAGATTTGTAGAAGGGGTAAAAGCCAGGTGAGGACAAGACAGTTTGTAGCATCATAGACTTACAGGTGGAAGGGACCTCCAAGGCCATGAACTCAAGCCCTGTCATCTTACAGGTAAGAAAAATGAAGCTTAGACAGGTGAAATTGCACAGGATCATAGACTTAGAGGTTGAAATGATACCAGGGGCCATCTAATCCAACACCATCATCTTACAAATGAGCAAACTGAAGCCCTGGGAGGTCAGATAACTTAGCCAATTGCACAGCTAAAAAGAATCTGAGGCAGGATCAGAACCCAGTTCTTCCTGTCTCCAGCCTGATACTCTGCACCATATTAAGCTCCACAGCCATGACTGTGGCAAACAAATCTCTCAAGGAGAAGAGCTAAAAAAAATGCTCCCAAACTTTCCAGCATTGTTTTAAGTGGGTCCTGTCCTCCAGCACAGTCAAGGGGACCACAGAACCCTTCTTCTAGAGAATAGGGGTCTAAGAGTTAGAAACTTTAGGGATAATTTAGGCCATCCCATATCTGGACAAATGTCTCTGTAAAATATCCCCAACACTCTTCCTTTACTGGAAAAACTCCAGTAAATGGGAACCTGCTCCCTCCCAAGGCACAGCCCCATTGTGTCTCTGAACAGCTCTTAGTGTGAGGATTTGTTCCCCCCTACATTTAGCTAAAAACGGTATCTTGGCAACTTCTACCCATTGTTCCTCTGGAGACAAATGCAACAAGTTTGCTCCTTCTTCTGTACAACAGCCTCCGCCCCATTCTTTCAACTGAGTCTTGCTGAGTCTTGGAAGGCATGGTCCTCCAGCTGCCTCACCATCCTCGTCACCCCTCCTCCCTCCAGGGATCCCTATTGGATAATGTCCTTCCTAAAATGTGGTGCCCAGAACGAAGGCAGTCTTCATGGCATGGGATCCAGACAGTGCAGAGGAGGAGGGCACTACTATTTCCAATACTAACTTACTTTTCATGGTGGCTTTTTTGGGGAGATAGGAATTCCTCTTCATGGGAATCTAAAACATACACGCACACAAGCTCACACACCAGAGAAACACCAAAACCAAAAACTAACTTAGAGGGACCTGACAGCTTTCTCTTTGAAGCCACCTGCTCCACTAGGAAAACAGATGAGACATAATTAAGGTAATGAATGTATCCATGAAAGTTCCAAAGAGAAGGCTGCTTATGTGACTTTTTGATATGGCTTATTTAAAAAAAATCCTACATAAAACAAGCATTCCATATATAAAGTTGAACTCAAAAAGGGGATTGTACACAAGACTGTTGATCTCTATTATATGCAGCTTATTTTTCCTTCTAAGTAACACTGAAAATTTTCCTTTCTGAGCTGTCCTGATTGTTCTGGTCTTTAGGGTTCTCTTTAGATATAGACTTGGCTTGGGAATTTCTCTCTCAGCCCATCCTCTGTCGTGGGTTCCCTAAACTCTATAGTTGTAGATTTGAGTTTTCCTCTTCAGCCTCTCTTTTCTGTTTCCTGGATATTCATTCAAGACTCTTGCAGGGGTGGGGAACTGGTGACCTCAAGGCCACATGTGTTCCTCTAGGTCCTTACGGACAGCCCTTTGATGGTCACACTTGAGGACCTAGAGGGTCATATGTGGCTTCAAGGCTACAGGTTCCCCACCTCTGTTCTTGCCCTTTTGACTGTTCTTTTAATATTCCCAATCACTCTCACCTTTATTTTCTCTCATCCATTTTACTTATAAATAGAAATACCTGCACTTCACTTGAAAGAAAGAACCTCAGTGAGCATCCATTTTTGAGCTATTTACTTTTAGCATTATTATTTCCCTAATTTCCAAATGAGTAGTTAACACTCTTTGAGAGTTCCCCACCCCCTGCAAATGTATCTTTGTATTCTTGTACAAGCAGTACTGTGCAGTGGAAGGCAACAGAGCGCCCTGGCTAGTTAGGAAAACTCATCTTCCTGAGTTCGAATCTGGCTTCAGACACCAGCTAGGTGACCCTGGGTAAGTCACTTCACCCTGTTTGCCTCAGTTTCTTCATATGTAAAATGAGCTGGAGAAGGAAATGACAAACCACTCCAGTGTCTGCCAAGAAAACCCCAAATGGGGTTGAGAAGAGCTAGACACAACTGAAACGATTCTTCATCACCATCACCACATCCACAACAACAATACCACAGCAGAGAGGCTAGACAGTCAGCCAGACTGAGCCAGGAGGACTTAGGTTCATGTCTCACCTCTGCCACATGCTGTGTGTGTGTGTGTGTGTGTGTATGTGTGTGTGACTCTGAGCAAGGCACTTAACATCTTAATGTCTGGGACAACCTCTGTGGCAATAAGCTTCAGAGTAGGTGCTTTACAAGCATGAAGGGGTTTCCTCACCTGGGAGTAGCCTATACTAATGAAGCCAATCTGTATTATATTCTTTTATGGTTTTAATAGCATGAGTACAGTACTTCTGTTTCTGGGCTTTGGTGTTTTCCTTTTTGCTTTGTTTATATCGTCTAAACCTTTCCAAATTACATGGCTGATATTTTTCAGAAGTATCACAGTTTTTCATTAGACTGATTTATTTGTTGGGTATTTTTCGGTCTGGGCCTATGATTTACATGGAGTTGGGGAGCTCCTGGTCTGGAGGCTCCCTCCATGTATGCAAATACACAACTGGGCTGTAACTTCAGTCCTAAAAGGTTGCTGGGTGGGGTGGGGTGATGGTGTAATCTCCCAGGTTCACAAGCTAGTTAAGTATTTGAGGAAGTACTCATTGACCAGATATCCATTCATCATCCCAGTCTTTCACTGATATATCATAGACTGTTCATTCATTCACTAACCACTGAGAACAGAGTTCATTTCTATTTTTTTTAACAATTACAAATAATACTGCTATGTATATTTTTGAGTATATATCTGCTAAGATACATTTCTAGTGTTATGGTAGATGAGAGTGATGGATTTGGGATCAGGTAAAATCGAATTCAAATCCTTCGTTAGACACTTACTAGCTGTGTGACCCTGAGCAAGTTGCTTAGCCTTTGCCTGCCTCAGTTTCCACATCAGTAAAATAGGGATAAGGAATAAATAATTAAAAAATAAATCAACCTCCCAGAATGGTTGTAAGGAGAAAAAGTAGCCAATATTTGTAAATCACTGTGTAAATCTTAAACTGTTACATGAGTGCTAGCTATTAATATCAATTATTATTGTAATATTCCCAATAATGAGATCTCTCAGTCATCTTAGGAAAGTCATGGATGATGACGCAAAGACCTTCTATTGTTTTCTGCACATCACACCAACCCCCTACCCCACAATGTGTCTCTCCTGGCCACATCCTCTCCCTTCTTTTCAGGTAGATGGGTCAAAGTGCTTTGAGGTACAAAGAGCACCTTGTTCCCCTACTTCCTTTAGGTGTTCCTGTGGGCTAGATGGAGGCCTTTGGAACAAAGGCATGCTCTTCTGTGACTGGAGAGAATTATCAAAGAACTCTGTTAAACATTCGCTGATCTTTGACAACTTTCCAGCTGAAACTCACTCTAGGGTTAGTGTTCATTCTTCTAGCCTAAGTAGATACAGTCCTCTTTAAAGTGAGGGGAACAGGAGCAGAAGATGAGATGAAGAATTAAGAATGGAAAATGCCTTTGGAAGTGCTGCTTATCTGAAAGGGGAGCATCTCCACAAAAACTGTCCATTGACTAGCAGACAAGAGAAAGTGGATAATCTATTTATAGCCCCCAGATAAATGACTTTAAAAAACAGGCTGGGAGGGGGTGCAGGGAGAAGGGAGAAGGTCAGGATTCTATGTATAAGTTTCACTTTTTCAGGAACACAAAGGCCTTCACCTTATTTAAACTCACCCTTTACAGAAATAATCCAAGCTACGGAAGGGAAACTACCATCTCTCCTGAATCTACCTGTCTCTTAGACAGTGATGGCATTGCAAAATGGACATCCTTAGACAGTGATTGTCAGAAATAAGTTTTTTTCCTTTTCTCAACATTGTTAGAGACAGCTAGGTGGCCCAGTGGATAGAACAGTGGGCAGGCCTGGAGTCAGGAAGACCTCAATTCAAATCCAGCCTCAGAGGCTTACTAGCTGTGTGACCCTGGGCAAGTCACTTACCTTCAGTTTTCCTCAGTTTGCTCATCTGTAAAATGGGGGTAATAGCAGCAATTACCTCCCAGGGTTGTTGTTGTGGGGAATCAAATGAGAAAGTAAATTCACTTAACTTGGGTTTGCCTCAGTTTCCCCAACTGTAAAATGGGGATTATAATAGTACTTCTCTGCCAAGGTGGGTTTGGGGATCAAATGAGATAATTGTAAAAAAATAATCAAAATAGATGCTTAGCTAAGTGTCTGGCACAGAGCCAGTACCACATAAATGCTTGTTCCTTCCCCTTCCTTTATCCTCCTCATCTCTGCTTCACTTACCATAGAGCCAAGTGTGTCTTGGCCAACTCTGAAGCGAACGTTAGACTTTCAGAAATGGGAAAGGCAACAGGTCACCAATCCACCAATAAGCTCTGTCTGATGCGGTGACTTCCCCAGGCTGCCTGTCCTAAAGGAGCTAGGCAGAGTTTCCCCCAGACGGGGTTCTGGGGGCCAGGTAGGCTGTGATTGCAGCAGCTTGGCATCACTGCAGACCAGGACCTACCTAAGGGAAGCATGTTCACACACCAAGGAAGCTCAGTCTCATCAGCCAAATACAAGCTGCTTCTATAGGGGTGTCTTCGCTTGGGGTCCATGAAGAGATTTCAGGAGGTCTGATTTTCCTATTTATATTTTGTTTATTTAATATTAATGTATTATTATTAATTTACTACATTATATTTTCATATAACTAGTTTCCTTTATAAATCTATTTTTTTTGAAATGTTTAAAAACATGATTTTCAGAAAGGATCCACAGACTTAACCAAATTGACTACTTGGAGGGTTCAGGAGCACCGAAAAGGTGATGAAGCCCCATGCTAGAGAAATGGATTCTTGCAAGACTTTCAAATGTGCAAGTTAGTTTTCACACCACCTGATACAGAGATGCCAAGTTTTAGAACTTAAAACCAAAGCCAGAAGTTTCAAACAATGAATCTTGGTTGGCACATAGCCAACAAAATGAATCATGGAGAAAACATAGCTAACTAACACTCTTTTGAATCCTAGCTGGAAAAAATGCCTGTGTAGGTAAGGGATACTATGGAAAGCACTCCTGAAATGATTGGGTTGGGGGTTTGGGCTGAATGGCCTTCTATCTGAGAAATACACAATAACGCTCAGGTTTGCTTCCCTTCTCACTATGAGATAGTATGGCCCATGGAACACTGACTCACAAACAAGGGATAACCAGGTTGGGGTAATCAGGGCTTTGTGCCAAGCGTGGCCACATTTTGAGGGTGCTAAACTGACTCATCAGGTCTTAGAGGAGCAGCCCAGGGCCCTTAGTCTGCGGCCAGAGGTGACTGGGGATGCCTAGTTGGATGACCAACTTTCCAGCCTCTCTCCTTTCACTAGGATGAAGGGAAGTCAAAGAGAGGCATATCATCTTCACTTTGCCCTCTTTACCATAATATTATGGGAACTTTCTACCCAAGCTGAGAGCATAAAGGGTACATGACCAACTAGTATTTGATAGAAGTAGGGTAGGGTGGGGCTAAGAGGGAGCCTATTAAAATTGGGGCACCCCTGTCACAGGCTTCCATTCCCTTTTACCCTATGGCTCAGCCTCCCCAAAAGTAGGGACAGACCCTGGGAGATTGCATGGGGCCTGTTATGGTGCCACCCCCTCCTAGTAGTAGGGGTGAAAATACTTGAGAATGTAATTGCTCAATCAGGATTAGGTGGGATGGTAAACTTTTACTACCACTACCTTTGATCTTTGGTAGGGGGCTCCTGGTCCCTTATCACCCCCTTCCTTGGGTCAGGCCTCACTCACCATCAACATGAAAAGAAAGAAATAGGGGCCAGAGGACACACCTGCCTGTGGATGGGGATGCTGCCAGCACAGGGGAGAGCTGGGTTGGTAAAGGAAGCATGGCTGACATCAGATCTTCCCCCTCCCACACCTGCCATTCTGAACACAACTAATTAGCACCTAATTAGCAAAAACAATGGCTTAAAATAGGAAGCTCTCTTCTTTCTGAAACCAGATTCTTAGAATAAGTGTCCTCCACTCCTGGCCTACACTTCTACCTCTCACTTCTCAATCTTTTGCAAACTGCTTCTTATTTGCTCTACAACCAGAACTGCTCCCTGTAAGGTGTTCAGAGGCCTCTTAAAAGATAAATTCACCAGCCTCCTTGGCTATGCTGAAGTGTGTGACACTGGACCAGATTCTGATTCCTGGATGCTCTGTCTTTCCTGGGTTTGGGGGACACTTCTCTGTTCTGGTTCTCCTCCTACCTGTCTGACCATCCTTCTTATTATTGTTTGCTGAATAATCACTCCCCTTGCCTCTTCCCCACAAAGGTCTTCCCCTATGAGGTCTTTTCTTCTTCTACAATTCAACTTGGTGATTTCTTTCAAGTTTATGGACTCAATTTTCATTTCTGTACATGGTTCCCATATTGATATATTCAGGCCTCATCTCTCCCCTGAGCTTCAGTCTCATATCATGAACTGTCTGTCCGACATCTCCACATGGATGTCCTGTAAAATATCTTGGACTCAATTTGCCCAAAAGAGAACTCGTATCTTCCATCCCTGTTGAAACCCACCCACTTCTTCCAACTTCCCTATTTCTACTGGAAATTTCTACTGGACCAGGGATGGGGAGCACTGGCCTGCTTCCAGGCATTCAGGTTCACGTTCTTGACATTGTCTTCCCTCTTTTCCTGTCCCTAACCTGTAGTGCTGAATTAATATCTAACTCCTGTTGATGCCACCACCATAACACCTTATGCCTCCAATAATCTGGCCACACACCAGCCAGGTTCAGGTACGTCTCTCATTGAGATGACAGCGACAGCTTCCAGTCTCTCCTCTCAACAAACCGATCTTCCGCACAGTTACCGAAGGAATCATCTTCAATTACAACTCTTAAACCATATCTCCCCTGATCTCAAAAACCTTCAGTTACTCTCCATGGGCCCTAGTACAAACTATGAACTCTTTGGTCTGACTTTTAAAACCTTTCACTTCAGTCTGTGTCTCCAGGCTTACTTGCCATTACCTCCCTTTATGCCTGCTTTAATCTGGTGAATTGCCTCACTTCTTCTTACCCAAACCCTGCACTCAATCTTCCAAATCTGTCTTTGCCCAGATCACACCCCCAGGCCTGAAATGCCCTTCCTCCTCACCCTTACCTCTGAGAATGCTTGATATCCTTCAAGGTTCAGCTCATGCGCCCCCTCCTAAGGGAAGCCTTTTTTCATCCTCTTAACTGTTACGGTTCTCTCCCTCCTTAAATCACCATATATCTACTCCATGGTTCCTAAGTTATATTACCTCTGTGGAATATAAACTCCTTGAGGACAGGCACTATTTTTTTTTTTACTGTGGTATCTCAAGTGCCTTGCATACAATAAGTGTTTAATAAATGTTGTTGGACTGGATGGAGGAGAGTATTCTTTAAAACTCTACAGAAATGAGATACCATAATAGTAGTTTACTAGACTACCTGAGTATCATATTGCGTAATCATGGATCTGGAACTTTCAGGAACCTCAGAGAACATTGAGGGCAATCTTTTCATTCTACAAATAAGGAAATTGAGGGAAATTAAGTGACTTACCTTCCCCACACCTCCTGTGGGTTTATCCCCCTCCTTCCCCTAATGGAGGGCATCTTTCCTGCCTCTTGACCTAAGGACACATAGGCCCAGGCATGTCTCTGGCTCAATTTTGATTTACCTTGAAATAGAAGGCTCACCAAATCACCCCCCTGGTCAGCGGATCCCAAATGAACATCAAGCTGTTCATCTCTAACAACTTATGGACTCATGCCCATAGTTAAAGCTGATGTGCACGAGAGAAAAGTAAATGGCCCCAAAGTAAGGGAGACAACGGCAAGAAAGCCTTTGGAATCTAATTAGGAGAACCATTTTTCTTGAATATAGCAATTTTCTCTGAATTTGGAGGCACATCTTGCTATGGAATCAGTGTGACAGTGAAATAACTAAGACCAGCCCCTGAGAGAGCAGGAGTGTTGGCTGCAGTCTGGCTGCTTTCAGAGAGTGGGGTGGCTGGATAGCTCCCAATAAACTTGTCCTGCTATTATGACTTTCCTCAGGGTAGTGGATAACACATTACCAAGGCAGAAGGGAATGATTACTTCCTGTCAGGAAAGAATGGAGGCAAAATAATCCCCCAAAGATGCCAAAGCTGGGGGACAGTGGAAGCATAGACTGTGACTTGGGGAGTTGTCTCCCCAACATCTGTGGCACAAAGGCATCATCCAACTTTCAACTGGAGACACCCCTGGCAGTGACAGGCAACTCACTACCTTCCAAGGTATTCTAGTTCTTTTACTGACCGTGCTACTTCTTTACTCAATAGACTCTAGTGGCTTCCAATCATCTGTAGGGACAAATATCAAGTTTTCTTTCTGGCATTTAAAACCCCTCAAAATCTGGCCCCAGTTTACTTTTCTAGTCTTATTATATATCACTTCTCTTTGTGCAATCTTACAGTGCAGTCAAACTGGCCTTATCTTCACACATGGTATTACAACTTAACCTCTGTTTGCCTCAGTCTCTTCAACTGTAAAATAGGGATCACAACAGTATCAAACTTCCAGGGTTATTGCGAAGAACAAATAAGATATTATTTGTAAAAGGTACTTGGCCCAGTGCTTGGCACACAGGAGGCACAGGGGAATGCTTATTCAATTCCCTTCCGCTTCTCTAATGCCCCCAATTACAGATATCTTCTCTTATCAAATCACCTTACATTGATTTTGTATATATACACATTACATATGTATAGATACACAAACATATACATGAATATCTACTTATATATGCACATATGCACACACAGACACACACATACTCTCTTCCTGTTTGCTCTGATAAAATGTGAGGTCCTCAAGGGCAGAGACTGTATCATTTCTGTTTGACAGGAAGCTCACTCTCCTTCTCCACCTAACTCCCACCCACCCCTCCTAGCTCTGCCCTGTGGATCTGTACCTGCCTAGGTCTTAAGAGCTAAGAAACAAGAGGGAGAATTGCCAGTCTAAAAATGGCAGACATTCATAGCAATGGTGGTTGCCACGGCTTCCATTACAGCAGTGAATTTTTTTTTTTTTAAATAAAATGTAGCCTAACGGAATTTCTGGCAGATTTTTTTAAACCCTAAGCCCTGTGGCTCACTGTTGTAGGAGGGTCATATCTCTGGCTGCCATTGCTGGGTATTGGCAGGAGACATGCATGTCAATTAAAGGTAAGCCAGAAGCAGATAGAGAGAAAAGAAAAGGAGAGGGAGGGGATGGATACTTTCAGGAACAAGAAAGAAAATATTGATGCCTCAATCATTTCCTAGCCCTCAACAATTCTCAAGATACAGAATACATCTGGGGTTAGACTTGTTGGCTCCTGAGATCCTTTCCAAACCTAGGACTGTGATTCCAGTGAGAATTGAAAGGACCCTTAGAGGTCATTGAGTCTAACCCACTCAGCTTATAGATGAGGGAGCCAAGGGCTAGAGGTGATGCTACTTACCTAGGGTCACCCAGCTCATAAGTGCCTGAGGTCTTTCCAGCTTACAGTTCAGCATCCCATCTAGCAGATTCTGATACATTTTTACAGCTTCCCCAACTCATTCATATAAAACCTTCCATCAAATGCCATCTCTGGGCTTAAATCAAGTCAACATGAATCTATAGAGCACCTACTATGTCCAAGCCACCATCTGAGCAAAACTTCATTCATTCATTCATTCATACATTCAACAAGCATTTATTAAGTACCTACTATGTGCCAGGAATTGCAACAGGCTCTGAGGCTTAAAAGACAGAAAAAGAAGCTAGCTCTGTCCTCAAAGGGATTACATTCTATTTAAAATGGATAGTAAATAACATTGAAAAAGAATTAGGCAGATGATAGATGACACTGTATCTCTTAGGCAGCTACGTTGGACTTGGAGTCAGGAAGACCTGAATTCAAATTCAGCTGCCGTCACTTACTATCCATGTGACCCTGGGCAAGTCATTCAACTTCTCTCAGGCTCACTTTACTCATTTGTAAAAATGAGATAACAATAGCTCCTAGGGTGAGGATACAATGAGATAATTTTGTAAAGTGCTTTGCAAAGCTTAAAGTGCTCTACCAGTGCTAGTTATTATTTGTATCCTACGATGTTAAAGCCAGCCCTCCAGATTAAGTCTTTGTAAGTATCAAAATAATGGGTATAAAGCAAGGTGCTGCTTAAATACTTAGAAGAAATGAGACCTACATGAAGTTCATCAAAAGGCTATGAGTCACTTCTTGGCATAAGACAGTTTTTACTCTTTGGGTACTAAGGGAGGTGATAATGGTGGAGAAAATTGTGTGGTGTTGACCCATGTGGCTGGGAGTTGTGCCTGGTAACAGCCAGCTCTGAGAGCCTAGAGAAAGGGTGTTTGGAAAAACTGTCTGTGCTCCCTTAAGATTGCCAAGGAGTCAGTAGGCTGGAGCCCTCTGATCCACTCCCAGAGGAGAGGAGAGTCATGGGATGTGGTTTCAGAAAGCAGTGCTTGGAGGGGAGCTGACTAAGAAAAGAGGATCCAATGTGGACTCACCCAAATTGCCTAAGTGTATTGGAGTCCCCTTCTTAGGGAAACATCATTTTTAATCATTTAGAGTAGGGCTTAGGGGCTTGTGGGTGGTTAGGAGTTAATGCTTTTAATGAGTTTTCCAAGGGGCAACATGGAAAGGGCCATCTCTGATTGACTTTGAGTCCCAAGAGACCTAGGTTTGAAGTTCTGCCACTCCCTGGCTGGCTGACCCTGGTCAGACTGTTTGGATTCCTCAGCTGTAGGGATCAAAAGACTTACGCTCCCTGTCTCACTGCTCCGTTGTGAGGGAAGCACTCTTACAAGAACCCTGGGAATGAGAACTATGACCAGGATGACTCTACATACCCCAAATCCTCATAACAAGATGTAGAGCTGGAAGGGATTGACCTCTGATGCTATGGAATCCAACTCATTCATTGTACCAATATAGAAACTGATACTCAGGAAAGATAAGTGACTTGTCAAAGATTACACAAGCACCTCTGAACCCAACCTTCTGACTCCAAAGCCTAGACTCTTTCGCTATGAATCCGTCCATCTATCTATCCACTCATTCATTCATTAATTCGTTTGTCCTCCAAGCCTTTACCATAGATGAGGCACTGGGTTAAGTTCTGGGGATTCGGAAATAAACAAGAAACATTGTTTGCCTTCAAGCAGCTTACATCCTTTGGCAGAGAGGGGATGGAATAACATGTACTCAGATACATAAATACAAAAAAAATATGTAAAGGCAATACAAATGATTTCTTGGTGGTCACTTTGGGGGATTAAACAAAAGCTTTGCAAGGGAGGAGAGGCTTGGGCTGAGCCTTGAAGGGAGGCTACATCCCAGGCATGTTGAGGTGGAATGTTCCGTATGCTAGGGACAGCAAGTAGGCCAGTTTGTCTGGACAAGGAAGCATCTGAGGGGGAATAATGTGTAATAAGGTAGAAGTTCGGGTCAGGATGAGATTGCAAAGAGATTTAAAAGACAAAGCAGAGGAGTTGGAGTTTCTTCCCAGAGGCCTTTAGGGATCACTGGAGTTTTCAGTTTTAGGGCTTAGAATAAAGCTGAATTTGTATGGAGATTTTCCTACCATGGTAAAGACTTACCTCAGAAGGCACAGGCTGTTTACTTCTTTGCCATATCCCTTCCTATGGAACATGAGATCTAAGGGTTCTTACTTTTGCACAGATGTTCCATTTTTCAGTGTTGCCAATTCTTTTAGCAGGCTAGAAATTTGAATTGGGTGGTGCAGTGGCTAGAGCCCTGGGCCTGGAGGAGTCTGGAGAACCAGGAAGACCTAAGTTCAACTCCAGATTCAACTCTGTGATCATGGGTAAGGCCCTTAACCTCTATGCCTTGTTGTGACAGTAGTCAGCACTAGCTGACAAGAGGTGACCCACTGGAGAAGGAAGGAAATGGCCAATCACTCCACTATCTCTGCCAAGAAAACCCCAAAGACAGTATTGGTATGCTATGGTCTACAGGGTCACAAAGAGTCAGACACAACAGACTGAATGAACAACAACCCAAGGTGAATTGATAGTTTATCGTGATAGCTATTAGAATAGCTGATGCTTTGGGGAGACAGGTGTAACTAAAGGCAAGACCTGAGCTCAAGTCTAGTTTCTGACATATAGTGGCTATGAGTCCCTTTTGTTCCTCAGATAATGATTTAATACTTAAAGTTAGAGGACAGTTGCTGATGTGCATCAGTAGGAGAACATTTTCACAAAGAGGGTCTCCCACAGTCATGGAACCATAGGTCCATATAAAAAAAGTCTCTCTCTCTCCCCCCTCTTCCCATTCATCCATCCATCTCTACACACACACACACACACACACACACACACACACACACACACACACACACACACACACGGATAGGTAAGTGGTCCTGTGGATAGTGTTGGGCCTGAAGTCAGGAAGACTCACTTTCCTGAGTTCAAATATGGCTTCAGATACCTACCAGCTGTAGCCTAGGCCAGTCAATTAACTGTGTTTGCCATAGTTCCTCATCTATAAAATGAGTTGGAGAAGGAAATGGCAAACGATTCCAGTGTCTTGGTCAAGAAAACCTCATGGACAGTACTGGAATGCTATGGTCCATGGGATCACAAAGAGTCAGATATTTGTAGTTTCTTCATCTATAAAATTGGCGTAATAATAACTACCAGTCTCCAATTAGAAAATGTATATAAGGCAGTTCACAAATCTTAGTGAGATGGTATAGTAGGTAGAGTGCCGGGCCCGGAGTCACGAAGACTCACCTTCCTGAATTTAAATCTGTTCTCAGACACTTCCTAACTGTGTGACCCTAGACAAGTCACTTAACCCTGTTGGCCTCAGTTTCATCATCTGTAAAATGAGCTGGAGAAGGAAATGGCCAAATAATCTAGTATCTTTGCCAAGAAAACCTCTCGAAGGGTTGGACATGACTGAGATGACTGTACAACAACACTAATATGTACACAAACATACATGTGTGTATCGTGTACCTCTACACACAATACACATATATACATACACACAAACATATGTGCCTACATAGTGCTTTAAGCTTTACAAAGTGCTTTGCACAAGCCTTCTGAGACAAACAGATGTGTCCTTTGTTGTTTACATGCAAACTTGTGTTAAAAGCAGGAATTCACAACATCATGAAATTTTAAGAGGAAGGTATATGAGATGGAGCAGCAGTGGAAAACTTCTCACTGGCATCATAATACACATCACCAAAGACCAGCAAGGACTCACAACCAGAACATCTTACAGGAACACCAAGGGGAACAGGGGTACAATTTCAACAGTCATGTACACATTTCCTTTTTGATCCTAACAAATATGGCATCTACTAAGAAACCTTGGAGGGTAGTTAGGTGGTGCAGTAGGTCAAGGAGGACCCAAGTTCAAATCAGACTTCAGACACTTATTAGCTGGGTGACCCTAGGCAAGTTACTTAATGCCAAAAGAAAAGAAACCTAGGAAAGTAGAAAAAAATAGGAGCCCATAGAAGAAAGATTCCCAAAAATGTTCTTCCTTTTCTTGACTTTTCAAAGTTGAGACCAGGGGAGGTAAAAAGAGAGCTGAACTTGGGAGTGGAAGGACCTGAGTTCAAATCCTAGCTCTGCACTTTAATAAACTGTGTGACCTCAGGCAAGAGAGTCAACCTCTCTGGCCTCAGTTTCCTCCTCTGTAAAATGGGTTAGATGACCTTTAAGCTTCCTTCTTGCCCTGTTTCTATGAACCTTTTATTCTTGCATGTGGGAGAAAGAGCATAAATTCTGAAGTTCTCAGAAAGGTTCTTCTGATGAATTTCTTTTCACAAATACAATTTCCAGTTTCATACAAAAATAAAGGCCCCCTCCATTTCAAGGTGTCCAAATCACAAAGTTGAAAATCAGAAGTCTATAGACACTCACATTTTAGTTCCCTTCAATAAGAAACTACTGCATTGAGGGAAATGTGTAGCATAGGAAAAATAATTGTTTTTAAAATTTTCAGTATTGCAAGAGGTTACTTGTTCCTGGCAAGCAAAGGTTGATGTTGAGGAAAGGTGAGTTGGTGAAAGTCTCTGTCAACTTTTGTGGCTATTTGAAATAATATACTAAATAATTAGGGTCAAAGGATTCAGAGCTGGAATCAACCTTGGAAATAATTTAATCATTTTACAGATATAGACACTGAGTCCTGGAGAGGTGAAATGGCTAAGGTCACACAAGGAGTCAGTGAGAGAGCTGGATTCGTACCTTGAAACCTTTGACTCCCAAATCTAGCTTTTTTTTTTTTTCTATTCCACCATCTGGCTTCTCTTTATCCTTCTAGTTCTAGTTGCCCTGGATTCTTTTTCTTCCTACATTAGAGACTACAATGAAATTAATCAATTTAGTGTGTACCACTCATTGCGGGTTTCAACAATGACTCAATTAAGGTTTTGATATTATTTCTCTGTTATATTGCATATCGATCACCAGATATCTCATCCTGATTTTCCAATAACCTGAATATTTATGCCACTTTTGCTTGAATTAAGACCCGTGTTCCATGAGAGGTCCAATAGAATTTTTAAAAGGAAAAGCTCTCCTATCCTGGTTTTGATATCCTTCCTGGAATTAATCTTTAAAATACTATAACAAATAACCCCCAGGTGTGAGGGGTTGAAATGTTTGAAAGTCTGGGTTAAGAAAAAATTCAAAAACAACCTATAACTTCTCCCTAGTAGGTTTTAGGTTGGACAATATGGAGAACATTAGCCAAAGACCATCCTTACTGTTTGCTCCCATTCATTTCTTCCCCATAGGAAACAATGACCTCACATAAACTCCAACCAATCTTACCATGACCCCAAATGTTCTCCATCATAGGAAGTGACCCTTTAGAAACAAATAACCTCCTCTGGACTGAGTCTCTCTTTTTGCTAAAGCACTAACCCATCAGTTACTCTTCCTGGAACTGAGTGCTGAGCTAGGGAACTTTCAGCAAATCAAAACCTTGTCAATAGTGCCAGTGGGAAAGAGGGACAAAGAAAGGGAATTCCAGAGGGTTCCTGGCATCCCAGCTTGGAGAGCTAGGGAAAAGGAATATGGAAAGAAGAGGGCTCATGCTCATGGAGAAGGGTCTGCTGCCCAGGGACACACAGAGGAATTCTCCCTGGCTGAGCTCAGAAATGTGAGTAAGCTTGGGACCAACCAGGGGTGATAGTAGTAATAGCTTCCTGGGAGCTCGGGGAGGTCATAAATATATCATGTGGGAATCTGAGCAAGGTCTGTGAAATGGAAATGGAACTCTTCTCAAAGAAAACAAGTAATTTCAGGTAGCATGATGTCAGTTTTCTATTGCATACCTGTTTGGGATGAGAGGATACTCAGTAAACATTTATTTCTTTCCTTGTTTAAAAAAATGAATGGGATTCAATGGTGAAGATTCTTTGGAGAGTAATTAAAAAAAATTATGCCCTACCTTTTGGTTATATTTGAGAGCATGGCATTAAAATGATTTTTATTTAAATAATGATTTTATGCTTTTTTAATTTTTAGAGTCTTAGAAGCATAATGTTTGAAATGCTTTTTATGCATTAGTAATCAATATATTGGAAATTCAAAAAATAGCCCATAGTCCATTATTTAATGCAAAAATAACCTGCTGAGGAGGGCCTCTGAAACACATATACACATACACACACACACGCACACACACACACAGACATACTCACACGCACACACACATACACACTCACACACATACACACACACACTCACACACTCACACATGCATCCTGGCAGGCAATCTGTTCTTTAAGATCTAGAAACCATTATCAATTTTAACAATCCCTCAAGCTTAGATTAAAATCAGGGTGGGGAATCAGGTCTTTTAGAAAGGACAAGAAAACACGGTAATTTCTGGGTCGGCCTCAGATGATGTCATCATAGGTTCTAAATCTGATAGCCAAGCAGTGGACACTAACCCTTCTTGCCCATGTGACCTCTAGCATCAATTTAGTACCAGACTTCATGTTTTATAATTCCCCCTTTTAGAGCCCAGAATCTAAAGCAGGAGATTAAACAGAGTTTCCCATGTCAAGGCTCGGATGATGTGAGTACGTGTGTGTGTGAGTGTGTGTGTGTGAGTGTGTGTGCGTGCGCACGCGTAAGGGGGGGGTGAGGGGAGGAGGCATGAAAACTAACTCTTCCAGCACACACCCCTTTTCTTACTACAAGGGCATCCAGCAATCACATTTGCAATAGTAAAAATGCTGAAGAACCCGGCCCCGTCTCTTTTCCTTGGTAACCACCCCAATCCCTCCCTACAAAGACCTTCGTGCTTTACTGGTCCCAGGAAATTGTAGAAGGGGTTAAAATGGAGAAATACAGCTGATAGCGCTGTTGCAATAAATAAATGAATGAATGAACCATAAAGAACTAGCCATCCAACCCTGGGGAGCAAGTGTCTCGTTTTCTGCAATCAGATGCATTGGCAATCACTGATTTAAAAACAAGAAAAAAAATCCTATTTTACATTTAGTTTGGTGTGTTTAAAATATATACAGCCCCACACATGCACGTATACCAAAGAAACACTGTACACTGCACACATGTACATCCGCCTCTAAGAAAAGCATAATTTCCCTGCTATTATTTCACTCAATGAAAAGGCAAATGGCTTTTAGAAAATCTGAAAGAATACCAACTTCACCCCAAAGGCATTTTATTCGGCACATATGGCATAAACCGACACACACACATACACATACACACATACACACACAAAGGTTTTTCCTCCATGTTACATACCAAGCTAAAATACAGTTGCTATGCCAACAGATCTTTTTTTTTAAATTAAAAAAATTTATTAGCAGGAAAATTCTCCCACCCCCACCCCCAATTCTGAGTCCTATTCCCCACCCATGAAAGAGAGAGGGAGGCTCAGGGAGAGAGAGGGGTTGAGGGATGGGGAGGATGGGCAGAGGGGTGTCTGCTTACCAAAGATGCTGATTTGATAGTGGCAAAGCGTTCTCGGTTCCGGTAGTGGAGGGCCTGACTCTGGACTGACTGGGTAGGCCGCAGTTCAGGCCTGGAATCCCTGTGGCCCACCTCATCCCTTATGAATACATGATCCTGCAGAAATGGATAAAAACAAGGAGAAAGTCCAGCTCCGCTCTTTCCTCACCGGCCGCCTCTCTCTCACCCCTCTTTCTGCACAAGCACTGCTGTTTGAAATGCATAGTTTAGCTCTCGGCTAGCCCCTGCAGCTCCCACAGTCCAAAATGAATAAGGAGCACATTGCAGCCTTCAGTTAGAAATGTCAGCTGATCGCTAGTGGGATGCCTTCGGAATCCCTGGCAGGATTTTTTCCCCCTTTGCCTCCAGAATTACATCAATGCCCAAGGAAGGAGGGATGAAAAAGCCGAGGCAACGTACAGATGCCTCAAGACCGTCTGCTTAAGGCGCTGCAACGGGAGGCTCCCTTTAAAAATGTCATGTCCATGCCTACTGGGGAGGATGCTGGCGGCTTTGAACATACAAGCAAGCCTCTGCCTCATCCCCTCGCAGGAGGCTTCTCTCAGTCGCCTTGGATCGCAGACAGCTGCTGGGCTGGCATCACCGTCCGGCCTGCCTACAACCTGCTCAGGCTGCTACCCAGCCTCCTCTCTCTCTTGTGCTGGGAGGACTCGGCAGGCACTGAGCAGGGATCCTGCTTTCCAGGCATGATCGGACACAGTTCTAGCACCTTCTCTCTATAGCTTCGGAAAGGAGGGTTTTTTTTATATTTAAAGAGACAGATGCACAGTTGGAATGGAATGACACTCTCCCAGATTCTCCCCCACCGCCCTCCCCCACTTGGAATGGGCATGGTCACTAGAGTAAGGGGGGAGGGAGGCAGTGAGGGGGGGTGGAACTGGAACAGAGTGTCCTCGACCAACATCTGATCAGAGAGAGATGGGGGGAGGCTCTCTGACTGGAGCCTTGAGTAAAAAGGTAGCTGTCCCTGGTATGAATAATAATGTATCTCTTAATCACCACGGAAATGTCTTTTGGGGGTGGGGATGGCTTCCAAGAGTACTCTGGTAGCACAGCCATCTTTCTATGGGGCCATGGGAGGGGACAGGCAGGAAGTCTAACCTTACAAACAAGAATATTCTATAACAGTTAAAATGCTTGCAGCCACGTGCAGCCATGGGGGATTTTAAAATAGCACATGTTTGAGATAGGGGTGGGGGTGGGGTGGGGGGAGAAGAGAGAACGTTCTCTTACTGCCCCAGGGCTTCTGGAGAGACCATCTGGGAGAAGTTTCATTTTCTATATTTTGTCATGGCTATGTGGAGAGTTTTATCTAATTAGTTCCCTTTATCACGAGGCCAGGAATAAGAGCCCATTTCTGAAGGGGTTAAGAGTATCTCAAATTTAATGCTGCTTGAGTGCTTTGTAGAGTCCAAACATGGATGGGATGGATGAAAGTGAAATCTTTGAGTCCTAGGTACTGATGCAAATGTCAAGACTTCAGATTAAATCTGCATGTCCTCATTCTGCTGGATATTTTTTTTTTTCAAATGTGGATCAAATTTGAATCTGAGATCCAATGGAAAACTCTCACTCCAAGTGATAATACATTTGCTGCATTAGGGTTGGTCTCATTACTGGGTGGTTATCATATGCAATAACATTAGCTGTGAAACATTGGCTTCTTAATTGACATTTTGGAACTCTTCCACAAAACATGTCAGAGGGACAATCTAAATGGCCCCATAGGACCATCTGGGAAATCCAGACTTGGTGTCTGGCCAGACCGTGGACCCTATATCATCATCATCACCATCTTCTTCTTGTTCTACTTCTTCACAATCATCAACATTTTCAACAAACATTTCTTAGATGCTATATTTTGGGCACTATACTAACTGCTGGGAACACAAGGTGAAGCAAAGTGGGCTGGCTGTATATTGGTTCCAGGAGCTAGAGAGGAAGATGGTGGACTCTCTCACCCTCACAGTACAGCTCCTGAGAAGTTATATTCTGAAAGGTCTCAACACTTGAACTTTATTTCCCCTGATATCAAAGGTCTTTGGTAGGGAAGTAAGGAGGCTTCTAGGTGCCATAAATTCAGAAGTGAAAGGGAGACCAGGTCTGGAAGCCTGTGATAGCATAAATTCTGACAACTCATAAGCTTAGTGTGGGTTGGTTTTCAACATTTTAGGTGCTTTTTAGCAAAAGGAGAACCAAAAGTATGTGGCGGTGGCCGAATTTCAAAATAAAATAATTGAAGAGATGGGATTTGGGCTGGGATCTTGCAATTCAATTCAACAAGGATTTGTGAAGCACTTTCTACGCTCGGTGCTAGGAGCCAGGGACAGAAAGACAAAAAAGAAAGTCTCTGATCTTGAATGCCTTAAATTCTTCTGTGGGAAAAGGACATACACTTAGATAAGTAAATACAAAATAAATAGAAAGAGCTTCTGTGGCTGGTGTACTTCAGCTGAAACTTGAAAGGAGTTAGACATTCCAGGAAGCAGAGGTGAGGAGGGAGAGCCTTCCAAACATGAGTCTATGGCCAGCCATACAAGAGTGAGATGGAATATTATATACTATGTATATAATATTCCATATGTGTAATAAGGAATATTAAGGTCATGTTGACTGAGATGGTTAGACCATGAAATCACTCTGGAAGGACATGTTGGAGTCAGATTGGGAAAAGCTTTAAATGACAGATTTTATATCCCAGAAGCAAAGGGAACCATTGAAATTTCTTGATCAGGAGAATGATGGACACGATCAGAACTGTGCTTTAGGGAGACTGTTTTTGTTAGCTGTGTGGTATATGGATTGGAGAAGAAAGAGATGGGAGGTAGGGAAACCAAAGAAGTTATGGTACCACTTTCCAGGTGAGAGCTGATGAGGACCCATGTGAGAGTCACAGTTAGGTGAGGGAAGAAGAGATATGCCAGAGATATTGTGGCTTGAGAAACAGAAACGTGTGGAGGAAGTGAGAGAGAGGGAAGAATCGAGAATAATTCTGAATAAGCAAACGAGGCTGACTGGAAGGATGGTGGTGCCTTTGATGGAAACAGGGAAATTAGGAAGAAGGGTAAATTTCATGAGATTACAAGCTCTGTTTCAGACATGTTAAGATGACTATGGGATATCCAAGTGGAGGCACTTGGTGATGATCTAGAGCTCAACAGAATGATAAAGGCAGACTAGATAGAGAACTCATTGGGGCTGACGTGAGATCACTAAAAGAGTATTTAGAGAAAAGAAAAGCAGGCCCAGATGAGAAGTCTGTAGACCATCTAGTCTAACCCCATCATTTTCTAGATGAGTCATTTGAAAGTGGGAGAAGCTATAGTCTTGCCCAAAGTCAAATAGGCAGAAACATCCAGGATTTGAAACTGGATCCTGATTCCAGATCTAGGACTCTTTTTATTAAAACTTCACTATCTCTTAATTCATAGATATAACCAAAGAACTAGAATCACTAGCACATTTGACATTCCAAACCAATACATAAAGCTTGTTCTTAAATGAATGAGAATAAAGTGTCCCAAAACACAGTCCTTCTGCATACTCTTAGATTTAGTCATTTATTGATTTGTCTCATCTATGATAGATCTTTTTGTATCAAATTAAAAGTCACAATAGACACTAGATTTACATGTTTATTCAGGACAAAGAAAATTGAATTTTACATAGTAAAAAAGTTAATAGACTCTAACTCACATGTCCATGTGAGGAGACAGTTTCTCTAGTCAATTAACTGTTGTATGTTTTCTCAGGGAAGGGGGTGAGGAAGGCATTTCTATTTTAAAAGGCCAGTCAGAAAACAATGCAGGTTTTAATAATATAGGTCTTATTTAAAAGTATAGGTTTTAAATATGATGCACTTATTAAAAAATAAGTACAAATAATCTATTTCTTTTCCTTCTGTTAAAACAAAAATTTTCCCTCCTGTAACAATTCTCTTAGTTTCTAAGACTGACTTGTCAACTGAACTCAACAACATCTAAGAATTGATTGTAAGAGAGTATACGAGATCACAAAATGGAGAAAAATCCAGTTCAATAGTAGGACCATTTCATTTTCAGTGGGTTCTTCCAGAAGTCAGATGTTCTTTTATACATAGGATCTCATTAAATATATGAGGGGTCCAGAATTGAACATATGGAGACCAGTGGGTTGGATTGTCTTTGGAAAATTATCGTCCTTCTAATAATTCCAAATGCTTGTTAACTGAATATTCTTTTGGTAATTTCATATGTTGCTAATCATGAAACACCGCAATCTCTAAAGAATTAAAGTTGAGTATCACTGAAAGGGCAATGGGAGATTCATGGTGGGAATGAATAGACTGAAAAACACGGCCAAGGAAGAAGTGTGCAAGAGGAACAGCTCCAAAGCTGTTGTTAGAGATATATGGTCCCAGATGGCACAGCTGTCTTACATGTCTATGTGATCTTAGAAAAGTCATTTCACCTTTCTAGGCCTCAGTTTCTTCATCTCTAAAATGATGGAGTACAGGCTCATGTCTGTAATCCCAGCTGATCTCTACAGCTCAGGAGTTCTGAGGCAACTGAGTATCTGAGATAAATATGGCATGTCCCCTAGAGAATGGAGGACAACAGGCTGCCTAAAGAGGGGACCACAGTGGAAAGAGAGATGGTCAAAGCTTTGGTGTCAACTTCCACTGGGATCAGGCTGGTGTGTGACTGCTGCAATCCAGCCTTTGGAAGGTGGAAGACATGGATTCAAGTCCTTTTTGTGACACACACTGAGACTTTATACAAGTCATTTAACCTCTAACTGCTCTTGGCCACTATTCTGTTGCCACGAAGGTAACCAACCTGCATCAGGATGGGGTTGCCTCATTCCAGAGTTCCTTATACCTAGGAAATCACAGGTCCATTCGCTATCCCTACCCTGATCTTGTTGATTATATCATTTTCATTTACTAATGTGTCCCTTTCCTACCCACCACGTTTATCATCTCCTACTTCAGCAAAGAAAGGAAGGTACACTTTCTCATCTTTTCTGCAGGGTGTATCTTAGTCATAATTTCATGGCATTCAGTTTAATTTTTTTTAAAGGTGGTGGGGCACTTGTTAAATAAAATTTTCTTTTAATAAAAGGGGAAGAGGAAGGGTGAGAATTAAATAGGGTCTGTTGGTATCCATCTTATCTAAAACCTTTTAATAACTGGCAGTGAGGTGGTGCAGTGGACAGAATGCTGGGCCTGGAGTTAGGAAAACTGGAGTTCAAATGTGTCCTCATATACTTAGTAGCTGGGTGACCCTGGGCAAGTCACTTAACCCCCTTGGTCCTAGTTTCTTCATCTGTAAAATGAGGTGGAAAAGAAAATGGCAAACCATTCTAGTACTTCTGTCAAGAAAACCTCAAATGAGGCCATGAAGGGTTGGACACAACTAAACAGCAATAAAAATCAATAAGTTTGTACAGTGTTGAAAAATACTTAGACTACATTTAGGTAGTGCTTGATGGTTTAGGAAGGTCATTATTCATTCCACCTTCTTTGAAGTAGGGCTCATGATATAAAAAAAGCCACATCCATTTTGACCAGTTCAATTTTCATCAATGTGTACATGACCTTCAAAGGTACAGATCACAAGCCATCCATGCCCTGACATGCAGGGCCTGTCTTACCGTGTCTTCCTACAGATCTTCCCCAAGGGGTATGCATAGTTTGTTATTGACCATCCCAGAGAACAGTAGATGACATGAGCTGCTCCTTTGCTCTAACAGCTGGAAGGGACCTTACAGATCATTTCATCTAACTCCTTCATTTTACAGACTGAGGAAATGGAGAACTCACTTAAGGTAGTCTCACCTGATCTAAATCCCTTGCTGCTTTTCAAAGTTCAGTAGAGTTCTTGCTTTGTGGCTAACTATGGACTAGTGATAAAGACAAAGTGATAAGATAAAGAAAAGTCCAGAATCACAAAACGATCGATTTCAAAAAGAATGAGTCCATAAGCCCCATGAATTATCAGAGGGAACAGATCAAAACAAAAATATTTCACTGCATACTACATATGCTGTAACCAAGCTGAAAGCTAAGGTTTGACTTCCTGGTGACTTTAATACACTATTAACCAGGTAGAAACAAAACAGCACCTAAAAATGTCCTATACTCCACAAAAGGTCCTAACAATGTCTTTGCTTACATATCAAATGTACAGAGTTCTTCCATTTTTAACAAAAAACCGAGGCCTCTCTTGCTGGAAAACTGACTCAATGAGTTACTCAAAATCTTGAGTAAAGAGTAATGAACTTCAGGTGATGTACAGAAATACATGTAATGTCCTTTATTGTTATACCCTAGAGGGAGGGGTGCTAGGAGATCGAGCACATAAAGCATTGGATTTGGAGTCAGGAAGACCTGAGTTCAAATCCTGCTTGAGATAGGGTTACCCTCATGGTTCAGAGGGATGTTGACTTAGGAAAGAAGTCTTAAATGGTGCAACCAGTCAGATAGGAAGAGAACCATGAGAAAGCAACGTATCCAGGAAGGTTTGGCTCAGCTCCTATTTTGACTGTCTTTTCTTTGTCCCACTTGAACTCTCCCAGTGTTGGTTTTCAGATGTGCACAGTGAAGGAGTTGGACTCAGTTACCTGTCTCTGAGATCCCTTCCAGCTGCATATATAAGATATGCTCAGAACAGATCCAGGGTAACCTTGGAGGGGGGAATCAGAAAGGCTTCCTGAAGAAACTGATCTGAGTCCTGAAGGAAGCCAAGGGTTCCAAGTGGCAGAGGTGAGGAGGGAACACATTCTAGGCCCAGGGGACAGCCAATGCAGAGGCAGAATGATGGGAGGTGGACTGTCATGTGTGAGAAATGGCAAATAGGCTAGTGTGACTGGACTATAGAACATATGGAAGGAAATGATGAATAAGAAGACCAGAATGACTGAGTGATAATGGAAAGACCAGCTAATCCTAAAGAGGGATGAAGAATCTTGACAGTTGCTACATCCTATGGAAATTATTACATTTCTGTAAGAGAAACTGCTCTAATATGAAGATTACCAGCCATTATACAAGATTAATTAATAAATGAACTTAGTTATACACTGCCGAAAAAATAACTGAATGGACTATTCTTTGCCAGTGGCTTAGGAGAAGCAACATCAAGGCTAATCAACAGAGAATGAGTGTAGAGGTCATGCAATGAAAGTGGAAAACAGCTGGTAGAGAACTCGTGAGTGCCAATGGTGTCCACATGACGTTCATAAGAGAATGAAAGGAAGTCCCTCAGTGGAGGACTTATGAGGAACATGGTCCAGTGGCACCGCATGGGTAGGCATGGATGAGAACATTAACACAGATGAGGTCATGGTGCCATTGAGCAATTGGCATACACACACACACACACACACACACACACACACACACATATATACATATATGTATATAGCCAAACTTGCCCCAAAGATTATCTAATGAACCAGAACCAAGAAGAATGAGAAGAATCAGGAGATGATGACAATATGTAAAGAAAAGAAACATTGGCCATGAAGATAAATGCTAGTATCTCTAATGACCAATTAGAGTCCTGGGGAAGATAGGAGTAAATCTCTCTCTCTCTCCTTTTGGAAGATGGGCTTTGGGTGTGGGACGGGAAGGATCATGAATGAGGAACGTCACATACACTGACAGATGGGGTCACGGTGTCTGTTGTATTTCTTCAACCATTTTTCCTTTGTAACAAAGATAGGCTTATTATTGGGTGGTTGTGGGTATATTTGGACATGACTGTGATGTAAAAGCAAAAGGCATCGATAAAACTAAAAAAAAGAAAAGAGTCAAAGTATCCCCCATTCAGCAAAAATGATTTTTATTGAAGCAGTGAAATTAAACTAGAACATCTTATCCCCTCAGGAACAATTCCTTTTTTTCTCCCCATGGAAATGCTGAAAAGTCTTTTTTAAAAAAAATTGTTTGTTTTTTAAAGAAAATGTCATGACAGTGTCATCATTGTAGCATAGATTTAGATCTACAAGAACTGACCCCTTCCAGGTCATCTACTCTAGATAAACCCTCATTTCGTAGATGAGGAACCTGAGACCTTGAATAGGGTCACATAGGCAGTAAGAGGATTTGAACCTAGGACTTTGGGCTCCAGACACAGCACTTGCTCCATTCATTGCACTGCAGTAGTGAAGCAAAATATGGTTTGTTACTTCGAGTATCTGTTCAAGGAAGTTATGCCTAAATATTTCCTAAAGAAAGAGTACAGAGATGGGCTTCTCAGGAATACTGTCATTGCTGAAAGGTCAATTCTTTTAATACAGTACAATTTTAGATTATTCATTGAAGGCACTACAGTGTAGATAATTGATTTTTGACTGAAAGAAGAACAATAAATGATTCACATTTCTGTACTGTGTCAGGGTATCCAAATTGCCTTTCCCATAAAAACCTTGTGATGTGGGTCATAAGATCATAGGGGCACAGATTATCAATGTAGAGCTGAAAGAGGCCTTGAAGGTCATTTAATCTGATCTCGTCATTTTAACAATGACAAAACTGAGACCCAGAGAAGTTAAATTAGTTGCCCAAGATCACACAGCTAGGGAGTGTCTAACATAGGATTTGAACCTCAGGTTGTCCTGGCTCCAAGCTCAACACCAACAGGAATTTGATTATTGCTGTGCCCATTTACTTTAGGTTCTGAATCTTTATATCTTGAGGCTAATATTGAAATTCATCTGCATTCTCTTTATACACACTCATTTGATGTCAGTGGGACGATGGTATAGAATCATGCTAGCAAAGACTTAACTATGGGGGAAGGCTTACCATCTGAATAAGCCTTGGATACATATTGTTGATAGGTGGATGGTCACAGAGGCCTACCAGGCTCTTATTTTATAGGACAATCCTATCTCATGATAAGAAAAACAGAATGGTAAGGCTGGCCTAAGGGGAAATAGAAGAGCCTGAAGTTTCTTTTGTTAGATTGGATGGATTCTAGTCTAATCACCATGCTTACAAGGTAGGGTCTGGAAAGGACTGAGAGGAAACAGAGGTTGAAGAGGAAGGAGAAATCTGAAGTCTGGATGCAAAAAAGAATTTTTTTTTAAAAGGGCCATTGTGAAAGCATAAATGCCCTGCTAAAATGGGGGCAACATGAACTCTTTAGCTACAGGTGGCCCCTCAAAGTTGACTGGGTGCCCATTAGACTCTATCACACTTCAGGGCTGACAGTATAAGGCCAGATACCCCAAGGAGAAGGAAATTCTCTACATTTATCTTTCTATTATTTTTATTCTTAAATTTCAATGGATTTCTGAAATGTAGTGGTTGATACATTTGCCTCACATGTGAAAGGTCCCTGGTTCCACTCTAGATGGAGTTGTTTTTGAAAAAGTCAAGCTAGGAAAGTGGTAGATATGGAAAGTGTACCATGTATAGAGTCTGAGGACCTCAGTTTAAATCCAATCTTTGATGCTTACCATTGTGATTTAGGGTAAGTAAGCCACTCAGCTTCCCTGGACCTCAGTTGGCTCTTCTGTAAAATGAGATAGTTGCTAAGATCCCTGCCAACTCCAATTCTTCAAACTTCTGACTTCACTGGAAACTCCATGGAAACTCTATCCAGCATGCCTACAATGTGGAGGATATGCTGGAAGCCTAGTGTTCAATTAAGAGGCTATTGCAGAAGAGTCTAGATGAAAGGTGACAAAGTTGATCCTAGGAGTTGGTCATGTTAGGGACAATAAAGGGAAGGACGTGAAAGATGCTGGCAAAGGAGGGAGAATCTACAAGAACTGATTGGATATGGTGGGTGAGAGACAAGGAAAGAAAGAGCAGACTATGGCACCATGGTAGAACCCTGGGCAAAAAAAAAAAGATGGGGGGTAGAGTGGCCTTAGCAGACACAGACTAAAACTCTCTCTCTCTCTGTATATCTATCTATCTATAGATGTATATATACACACACAGGAGGAGAGGGTTATTTATATAGGGAAGATAATGAATTCAGTTTTGGACACACTGAGTTTGAGATACCTATCCAGGAGGAAATGCCAATGTCTAATAAGTGTTAGGTGATATAGGATTTGAGTATAGGGAAACTGAGAGTTTGATGGACAGATCAAAGAATTGGCAGCAGAAGGGACTTAAAGCACATATAGTCCAATCCCATAATTTTACAGAAGAGGAAACTGAGGCACAGAGAGGTGGAACGTCTCACTCAAGATGATAATTAAATGCAGAAGTGAGATTTGAACCTAGGTCCTCAGTCCAAACCTAGCATCTCCGCATTGCTGCCTTCTCTGTGAGTCTGCATTGTGACCTTCAGCCACTGGGCTTTGCAATGATGCCTTTTAGCTGTCACTTCAAAAATTGATAGCTGAACCCACGGATGCTAATGAGATTTCCCAAGAGAACACATGAAAGAAGAGAAGTTTCCAGTCTTTGGGGACACTCCTGGTTCAGAGGGATATTGATTCAACAATAGAGTCTGAGATAGAGAAGCCAGATAGTTAAGAAGAGAACCATGAGAAAATAGTGTATCCAGGAAAGTTTGACTCAGTTTTTAGATATTTTCATTACCAAGGTAAATGAGCTTTGGAATGGAAAGAAAATAATAAATGGTCAATAAAGAATCGATACTAAAGGTAGGTATTGAGACAGTAAGTAAGCACCTAGCTATCCTAAATTAAAGTCACTAAGGTACTGAAAAGATTGGAATCTTGAGTCATATTTGAAAGATGGTGGAACATGATGAAAGGAATGGAGAAAGGCAAATGTCTGAATTTTAAAAGAAAGGGAGGAGAATGGAAGAGGGATTCTTAAAGGACTGGTTACAAATATCTAGAAAAGGAAATGATGATTGCAGAGTCAGGATGGCTACATGAAGAGCAGGTCATGTCAGAAGGAGCTCTTTTCCTTTTTTAAATCATATTGCTAGATGGGTATTTCAACGGGATGGAGAGCTATAGTTTCCCTAGACTGAAGTCAAGCGTTTGACAAATTCTCTCATGCTAGTCTTGTCAAAGTGGGTTAGTTGAAAGTACAGGTACTTTCAACAGGTTGTTCCATAATTGGTTTAAAGGCCAGACCCAAAGAGTTGTGATTAATGTAATGGCTCTATATCAGTTTGGAAGGAGGTCTCCATTGGGATGCTCAGGTTAGTCTTGCACTGTTTTAACATTTTCATAAATGATTTGGATAAAAGCACAGATGGTATGCTTATCAGAACTAAAGATGGCATAAGCTAGGAGGAAGAGCTAACACACTGGATGAAAGTCAGGGTCTGGAAAGGTGTTAATAGATTGGAAAACTGGATCAAATCTAATATGACGAAACTGCATAGGGCTAAATATAAAGTCTTACACTAGGATTCAAAAAATCAATTTCAAATGTATAAGGTGAAGGAGACATAACTAGGAGCTATGATTACTGTTTTAGATACACAAAGACTTTCATCTAAAATAGATGGGTATTTTGGTAGAATATGAATCTAAAATGTGAATATGGAAATCCCAACAGCTCACATAATCTTAGGCTGCATTAACAGAGGGCCTGAATCTAGAAATGTGTAGAAGATGGCCCTGATCTGTTCTAGACAGACCATAGCTGGGCTACTGTGTTCAGTTCTGAGTATCATATTTTAGCAAGGCTATCAATTAGGCAGAGGGCATTCATAGGAGGATAAACTGGATGGTTAGAAGCCTTGAATTCATGCCACATAAAGACCAGTTTTTAAAAAAAGACATGTTCATCTATTTAGCTTGGACAAGAGTAGACATGGTTGTGGTGTGGGGTGAGCTTAATAGCTATTCTCAAGTATCTGAAGGATCAGGTTGTGGAAGAAGGATGAATCTTGTTCCTCTTGTCCTCAGGTGACGAAATTAGGAGCACGGGCAGAAGGGCAACAATTATGCTTGACTTCAGGACAAACTGCTTATCAAGTACAACTGTCCAAATAGGATGGGCTACTTTAGGGAGTAATGGATTCTCTCTAACTGCAAGTCCTCCAGAAGGAGCCAGATGATCAATTGTCATGGATCTTGTACAAGGGATTCCTCTCCCAGGTAAGGGCTCAAAGGTCTTCGAGGCTTCTTTCAATTCTTAAGATTCTAGGACTCTCTTATCTGCCAAGTCCCACCTTATTCAACATTCCAGTATAACCACTTTATCTCCACAGTTTAAGAGCCCAGAAATAGTGGCCTTGAAGGTTAGAATCAATCTGTAACTTTCTCCTATGTCAGGGGAGGCCTCATGTGGCCTCAAGGCTGCAGGTTCCCCACCCCTGCCATGTATGGCAATCCAATTCATTATATTAAGTATCTATTCTGTATAGAACACTGGGTTAATTCCTGAGAGATATAATGCTAGGTAAATTCAAATGAGGCAGACATTTTTAAAACATGGAACACTGTATTAGGTGGCAAGGGGGATTAACTGTTTAGATGAGATCCAGGCCCTGCACGCATGGAGCTTAGCATCTAGGAGGGAGAGATGGTATATATACAAATAACTAAGCTACCTATGATGCGAGTTGGACAGAACTAACTTAATGCACAATAGCATTTATTGGAGGGAGGACCCACACTGTGCCATATTTAAAGCAAGTGTAAATATCTTAGGAGCACCCCAGACAAGTACCTTACAGTGCTATGTGAAGTCCAGGGATGGGGTGAGGCTGTTATTGACTAGAGGGAAGTGAGAAGGCTTCATGGAGAAGGGAGCATCTGAATTGGGCTTTGATCCAGGGGCCATAGATTTCACAGTGTCCATGAACTTAGAACAGGTGGGAAAGATGATGTTTTTAATTTTTATTAATCTCTAAATGAAACTGAACAATTCCTTCAATAATTTAAAAACATTATTTTAAGAAGGTCCAGAGGTTTCTCCAGACTTCCAAAGGAGTCCCTGACAAAAGAAAAACAATAAAATATGTTAAGAATCCCTGAGCTAAAGCACCTAATGAAGAGAAAGGAACTGTTAAGTGGTGGTCCTAGCCTTTAGCAGACTATGACTACCAGACCATGGAACCTGAGATTTGGAAATAAAGGTTCACTGAAGGTTTCTGGGTAGAGGCAAGAGCATGATCACATAAGAAAGATGAGTCTGGTGCAATAGGAAGGATGGGCTCGAATGTAAGGAGGCAGAGGCTGAAAGACGTGTCAAGGGGCAGTGCTAAACAAAGCAATTATCAGGGCCTATGATGGGGGTTCTTCAGGTAGTACTTAGACAAGGAGAATGTTGCAGAAGTGTGACAACCAGCATGTGGTAAATAAATTATGTGTATAAATATATGTGAAGTTAATAATATATAAATCATATTTTGTATATTTAGATATAATATAGGAAATATATATATATATATATATATATATATATATATATATATGAAATGAAGAAAAAGGATCACAATATCATAGAATCGGAAGGGATGTCAGAAGCTGTCTAGTCTAACTTTTAAAATTTACAGATGAGGAAACTGAGGCATGGGGATGTTAAGCAGCTAGCTGTCATATTAGAGAGAGTTCTGGATTTGGTGTCAGGAATACCCACATTCAAATCCTACCTGACATCCTTGCTTAGCTGAGTGAGCCCAGAGAAGGCACTTCATCTATTAAGGTCAGTTCCCTCATCTATAAAAAGGGTGTATTAGTAGCACCTGCCCCCTGGGGTTGTTGTGAGGATCCAATGAGATAATTGATGGGAAGTACTTTGCACACCTGAAAGTGTGACATAAATAAATGCAAGTGATTACTATTATGATGATACTGATGATGACTGCTGCTACCACCACCACCACCACCACGACCACCACTCTTCCTCTTAAGTGACTTGCCCAAGGTCACACAGTTATAGAGGATTTAGGGAGAATTGAGCCACAAAGGCAGCAGTAGGGGAACATCAGTCCTTTTCCGTCTCTTTCAGGCTAGCTTCTAACAGTCATCCCAGGGGTAACTTGGGTGCTCCTGACTGAGCAATGCTTGCCTGTCTTTTCATGTCCTCCACCTGGAGGAGCTTCCTTTTGCTTAGTTCATCCGTGTGCTAGCAGGAGTAGTGGAAGAGATTGGATGAAGGAAGGTTTTTTTTCCTCTCTCCTTTGTGCCTGGGGGCCCAACAACATCCCCCTTCTCTCTCTTGCAAACAACCAACCTAAACAACAGCAACAACTTCTGCTAATGGAACGATTAGGTAAAACAAATGCACACAGGTCCCTTAAATTATACAATGCCTACCTGGGGTCCTGGAGGCAATCCTAGGTTCTCTTAGGATAAGTTAGCAAAAGGACTTGCTATACTGACTATAATTTATGTCAGTATTTGACATATTGACAAACTAAGATTTGCAAAGTGCTTTGTTTACATGTATCACCCTCATAGCAGTCCTGGGAAGCAAATAATCCCCATTTGCAGATGAGAAAACTGGATGATAGAGTTCGAGGGACTTGTCTAGGGTCACATACCCAGTAAGTGTCTGAGGCTGGATCTGAATTCAAGTCTTCCTAGTCCCAAGTATAGGACTTTATCCACTATGCTACCTACCTACCTCAAAAAAGACAAAGTCAGAGCAGGAAAAGGCCTGATGCTTGGAGTGGACAGTCCAGTGACAATTGAAGTCAGAGAGGAGAGCTGAGCTGTTCACTTTTTATTTTGCTTCTGCTTTCTCTGGTTGAGAGCGACATTTGGAATGGAAGGCACAGGACAAAAATGGTCAACAGGAAGTTGATGTCCAAATTAAGTAAAGTGATGGTAAGAGTGCATTGTTGCCCTGGAGGAATTTCAGGCACCTAGGTCCAGATGAACCACATTCCCTAGTAATGAATGAACAGGTGAAAGTGACTGGTGAGTCATTCTCATTTATGTGTGAAAGGTACTGCTGGTCTACCATGGAGAGGCCTAAGACTTTAGACTCAGAATGAGCTAGATTAGAATTCCTGCTCTACTACTTACTACCGATGGAACCCTGGGCAAGTCTCAACCCCTCTGAGCTTCAGTAACCACTTATTAAAAACTTTACCAGCCAAATGTTCACTGATCTGTAAAACAAGGGTATTGGCCTAGAAGACCTTTAAGGTTTCTTCCAGCTCTATAATGTTGATCGTATACTTGTGGAAGGGCAAGTGTTGCCCAGTTCTCTAAAGAGGAAAGAGAATGGAGCCTGCAAAAAGTAAGAAAGTGAACTTGACTGACTCCTGCCAAAATTCTAGAATATATCCTTTAGAGAGATAGTGAATGAACACTGAAATAAGAAGTAATGTTGACAGAGGATCGGCATGGTTTCATCCAAACAGGTCATGCCAGACAAATTTTATTTCCTCTTTTTTCAGGGCTACTAAAGTGGTATTTCTGGTGGGGAATGTGGCTTATCGAGTTTACCTAGACTGACTTTATTTTTTAAAAGTTTTATTGTACATTTGTTTTAGTACCACAGCCACTATTTTTTCTCATTTGATGTCCCCACTGAATCTTCCTTTGTAACCAAGAACAGAACCAACTGACCCAGCAACCTAATCGGACAACATAGACTACATTCTGAATCCATAGTCCCCCATACCACTTTTCTGACAAAGAAAGCTCTCAAGGACCAAGATGGATTATTGCAATTCATTAAAATTCAACTGCCAATTAGGGTTGCTTTAATTTATGGTATTGCAGTCACTGGGGAAACGATTCTTCTGCTTAGTCTGTCCTTCAGGTTACTTATATTTTTAGCAAAGCAATTTGATCACTCTCATCCTATTTTTGTGAAAAAGATGGAGTGATATGGGGCAAGTGATAATATAATTAGATTTAGAACTGACTGAATGGTTGGATCCATGGAGTAGTTATTTATGGTTCCACGAAAACATGGTAAAAGGTCTCCAGTGGAGTGTCCCAGGGTTGAACTTGGTCCTGTGTTATTTATTTAACATTTAAAAAAAACATACATGGTACACTTTCACATTTTCAGACAATGCTCAAATGTTTTCAGAGCTAACGTATTGAATGACAAAGTCAAGATCCAGGAGGATCATCGGACTTGAATATTGGATTGAATGTAAAAAAGATGAAATTCAATAAAGATAAATGTAAAATGTTACATTTGGGTTCACAACAAGCACACAATCACAAACAAGCAAAGGGGAAAGAGATATGGCTAGGTAACAACTTATGTGAAAAATATGGGAAAGGTTTGGTAGGTCATAAACTCAATGTAATCAAACGTGAGGTGCGGTAACGATTATCTGGCATTGTTCTGTGAGGTGACACTGCTGCCAATCTGCCATACTTCTCCAAAACAACTTGAGCAGCATTAAGAGGGGCAGAGCTTCTAGGAATAGGAAGAGATAGTCTTACTGTATTCTGCCCTGGTTAAACCATATCCAGAGCACGCTATTTGTGTTTTAAGAAATGTGTGACCTATAGAGTGTCCACATGGGGGCAAGCAGGATGGTGAAGGATCATGAGTTCATATCCCACTTAGATCAGTTGAAAGAAATGGGAATGTTTTATCAAAGGAAGATTTTGGGGTGGGTAGAGGCCATGATAGCTCTGCTCAAGTATTTTGAATGGCTGTCTTGTGGAGAAGGCACTAAATTTGCTTTGTTTAATCACGGGGGCAGAAAAAAACGAGAGTAACAAGTTGAAACTGCAAAGAAGATAATTTAGGCATGATTTAAGGAAAATTTTGTAACAGTAGGAGATTTCCCTAAGTGGAATGGACATGCCTTTGGATGTAGTGGGCTCTCCCTTCTTGGGGATTGTTAAGTCAAAGCAAGATGACCACTTTTTGTCAGTGTTGTAGAAGGGACTAGTTTTTGGGTAAGAATTGGATTAAATAGCAGCATCTGATTTCTCTTCCATCTCTAAAATTCTGTGATTTAAGCTCTATTTAAATTCACTGTCCATTAGTAGGGCCTTTCCAAGATACTATGTTTTCTGATGAACTAAGTCAATGGAATGCCCATCCAATAAGATGTCATTTTCTGTGCAGGATGGATGCTTACCCACTTTTCTTTTGCTTTGTGTTAAATTCATTCTTTTGAGTAGCTAGGAACCTCATTGACAAGACTCTGTAATATTCTCCAGCTTGAAGAAATTAGCAGATTATTGGTAAGTGAGAACAGATAGAAGACCCTACCATCTAAAGGGAATCTCTTCAAGTTCAACTCTGTGCTGGGCCTCTTTCATGACAATAATGAATACCCTAACTCATTTTATGTTCTTCCCCACTAGAGGGGATGTCCCTGAGGGCATGAACTGTATTTTGCCTTTCTTTGTAGCATCAGGGCTTGGCACAGTGCCTGGTACATAGTAGGCAGTTAATAAGTACTTGTGAGTTGACTGATATTCAAAAGATTGTTGAATACACTTAAATTTATGGTTGCATCTACCAAGTAATCTTATAACATTTTAACATATGTATAAGGAACATATCAATACTGGGGCCTTTAATACTGTCTTAAGAATTTTTTTTGGGGGGGGTGACCAATAAATAAACAAGTAGGTCCATGTGTTTTCTGTACTTTTTAATCAGCTGTGTGACTATGAAGATGTGGCTTACTGTAGAAAATAGGTTGTGAAAACCTGCTTGTTCCCTTACCATATTTTCATCAAGGATGCCTTTGATACATGTGTAAATCATTCTCATTGTTTTATAGTGATGAGAAAGTAGGCATATGGATTGGTAGTCAATTCCTTCTCCACTTGACTGTGTGTCAATTTTGATACCTTGAAAATTGATCTCTGAGTATCTTCAAACCATGTCACCTCTAGCACATTCCTTCTGGGTGTACTTGTATGATTCAGACATATGTATGGGTGACATCTTGTTGGGGAGGGGGCCCTTTATGACTCTGTCTTCTACAGAATAAAATCTTTTGTTTTTTAACCAACAAAAAATAAAACTTGGGTTGATTTTGGCCAGGATATCCCTCTGCTTGGCTAGAACATAAAGTGTTTCCTGGTTGACAGTTTCTGGTTCTATTGGCTTCCTCATTTTCGCAAGTAAGTGCTTTATATTAGTTAAGCTTTTAAAAGAAATTATGATCATCAGAGTCACTAGCTTTACTTTTGCCCATTTACCATTTTCCCTTTCTTTTCTTCTTTCTAAACTCCCTTGGCAATCTTGTTATTTCCACTGGGTTTAGCTATCATCTCTATGTGGGTGACTCACAGACTATCCAGGCCTAGTTTCTCTCCTAAACTCTAGTCTCACATTTTGAAGGAGTGATCCTTCACAGTCAACATGCCCAAAACAAAACTCATCATCTTTCCCTCTTCCAAAACTTCCCCTTTTCTATCTAGAATAGTATCTTCTCAGTCACCCAGTCTTGCCACCTTGAAGCCACCAACAGCTCCACATTCTGACTCATCCCATGCAACTGCTAATTCTTGTAGGCTCTATCTCCACAAAAACTCTCACATCTGTCTTGTTCCTTCTACTCGTAAGGGCCACCACCCTAATTTGAGTCCATATCTCTTCTTGGCTAGATTATTGCAATAGCATCCTAACTGGTTTCCCTAATCCCTCAAGAGCAAGTGCCCTCCCAAATTACAATTGGACTTACTTAAATAAGAACACATTGTTTGCCCTGATAGAAAGAAGTAAGTTCCTTGAGAGAACTATTTTATTTTTGTCTTTAGTGCTCAATAAATGCTTGCTGATTGACTGATAGATTATTTTAAAGACATGACCTCATATAATAGATTGAGTTGGAGCTGTGATAATCATACACTATCTCATCATTTTCATTTTTTCAATTTTGGTTTTTGCTCTAACTTGTCAAAGATATGACAGCTATTTCATATGTATAAGGAACATATCAATACTGGGGCCTTTAAAATTGTCTTAAGAATTTTTTTGGGGGGGTGATCAATATTTATTTTCAGGAACTAATCATTTCCTGTTAAGATACAGACAATTTCATATTTTCTAATCACCTAGTTCAGTTTGTTAACATATGACCAATTTCATTTAAAAAAAATCATATGGGTCAATGTGTGTAGATATGGTCAATTTCATTAAAAAATATCATGTGGTTCAGCTTGTTAAGTCAATTTAATTTTTAAAAAATCACCTGGTTCATCTTTGCTAAGAGATGTTCAATTTAATTAATTTTTTTTATCTCTACTATTTTTTCCCCAATTTTTAAACATTCTTTATTTAAAGTTTTCAGTTCCAAAATCTATCTCTCCCCTCCCCTCCACAAGATGGTAAGCAATCAGATATGGGTTGCATGTGCAATTATGTAAAACATTTCCATATTAGTCATTTTGTACAAGACTTAAATAGTGAAAGAATGTGAAAAATAGCATGCTTCAGTCTGTATTCAATCAATATCAGTTCTTTCTCTGGAGATGGATAGTATGCTTCTTCATTAGTCCTTTGGGATTGTCTTGGATCATTTTATTGCTGAGGAGAGTTGTCATTCACAATTCCTCATCGAACAATATTGCTGTTACTGTGTATAACATTCTCCTGGTTCTGTTCATTTCACTTTACATCAATTCATGTAAATCTTTCTAGGTTTTTTTGGAATCATCCTACTTGCCATTTCTTAAAGCACAATAATATTCCATTAAAATCATATATCACAGCTTGTTTAGCCATTCCTCAATTGACGGGCATCCCTTTGATTTCCAATTCTTAGCTACCACAAAAAGAACTGCTATAAATATATTTTTTTGTACAAATAGGCCCTTTTCCCTTTTTTTTGATGTCTTTGCCAAGCTCATTTTTAAAAATCATGTAAGTCAATTTGTTAAGATATGGTCAATTTAATTTTTTAAAAAATCAAGTGGTTCAGCATTTGTATCCACTGCACTGTGTTTCTTCTTGAAGAAGGATTAGAGAAGGCTCTAAGAAAGTCCAAGACTGCTGCTCAGAGTGGGTGGGTTGACAATAACAGAAAACTGACAGAAAGAGAGGGAGAGGGAGAGGGAGAGAAGGAGAGGGAGAGACAGAGAGAGAAAGACAGAGAGGGGGGGGGGGGGGAGAGAGCATTGCCCAGCTCTTATTTCGATTGCCTCTATCAAGGAGAATGACTTTTGGATAACAAAGGACAGAACAAAAATGCTAATAGGGAGTGGACACTCAGGCTAAGTAAGGAGATACTGAGAGATTATGTAGCTGCCCTTGATGACTTTAAGTCACCTGTACCACATACACTGACTGGTACTGAGAGAACTGGTAGGGGTGAGGGCTGAGCCATGATTGTCATTCTCTGAAAGATTATGGAGAAAGAGAGAGATACTACAAGGCTGGGGAAGGGCAAATACCCTGACTTTTTTTTTTTAAAGGAAAGAGAATGGAGCATGCATGTTGAGTCTTGTGAACTTGACTCTTGGTAAAAATGCTAGAATGTATAATTGAAGGGATAGTTGGGGAACATCACAAAAAATCAACATAGTTTCATCAAGGTCATGGGAGACTAACCTTAGTATGTATTTATTTTTTTTGATAGGGTTAGTAACATATTGACTCAGGGAAATGCTGTAATTGTCTGGATTTTATTTTCATTTCTTTTTTATGTATCATTGACACCATCAAGAAACACTAGTCATTTCCTGATGTACCTGTTCCTTACTGACTTCTTTGTAACAAAGAAAAAAAAAAGGAAGCAAAACTGGCCAACAAAGCAGGCATGTCTCAGAGCATTAGTGACATTCAATGCTAACAGTGTACTCCTATCTAAGGAGAATAGGGAGGTGTGATTCACCATCCAAGACCAAGATCACTCATTGCAATTGATCAGAATTTAGAGGCTTTTCATTTTCACTAAATGCTTTCTTGATTTTCTTCTTTCATCACAGTGTATTTCTTCGTACAAGTCTTCCCATACCCCTCTGAACTCCTGATATTCATGGTTTCTTAGAGTGCATTGTATGTTACAATCTGTTTGGCCATTCTTCAGTCGCTTGGGCACCCACTTTAGTTTCCAGTTTTTTACTATCACAAAAAGCGTCCCCTGTCATGATTTTGGTGTACATATTTCATAGATTTGGCAAAACAAAGTTTGCTTTCCCCCCTCTCAGTCTCTCATGCTTTTCTTGTGGAAAAGATGGGGAGACATACAAAGACTTTCCTAATTGTCCCTTCTCCATCTGTATTTACCTTTTGCAGACCTTGTGTTTACCTATTATATGCAGAGTATTCCTCAGGGGAATAAAGGCTCCTTGAGGAGAGGGGTTGCATGGATTTTCTTTTCATATTCTCAGTGCCTGACACATAGTAAGCACTTAAATGCCTGTTTAAACTGATTTTAAGCAAATACTACAATTCAGTAGATTCAGAAATGGGTGAATAATCAGATGCAGAATACTGACTAATAGTTTGATATCAGTTTGGAAAAAAGTTTCCACTGGAGCATCCCAGGGATCTGGACAACTGAGTAAGGATGTGAAATATGGATCTTGATAGACTAGAATATTGGGGTTGGGGTCAAGTTAATAAGGTGTAATTTAATAGGGTTATAAATCTAGTCTTGAGAGGCAGAACAATGTAATGACTAGAGGTTTAACCTTGGAGTCAGGAAGGCCTGGATTCTTATACCTCCTAATCACTAAAATTCTCAGTGCCCCAGTCAACTTTTTAAAACTAAATTTGTAAGTGAGACGTTAATTGACAGCAGTAAAATAAATCTCCCTTCACAAAAAAAAAGAGAGTTTTATTCTTGGGTTATAAAAATCAACAGCATAAGTACAAAATAGTGGGAACTATGACTACCCAATAGTTTGTCTGAGAAAGACCTGGGGGAGTTTAGAAGCTTGCAAGATCAAGAAGCAGTGTTATATAGGAGCCAAATAGGCCAATGCAATATCAGGCAGCTAATGTCCCGGATGCTCTCTGGTAACCACAGTCAGCTCCTACCTGGAGAAGTATTCACTTCTGGGGGTCCCTTAGTAAGGGCACTAAGTGTCCTTGACACGAGATAGTGTCCAGAGTAGGGCGACTGGAATAGTGGAGAGCCTTGACTTCAAGCTATATGAGGATCATTCTATTGCTGAAATTGGGTTTGTTTAGGTTGGTGGAGAAAAGGCTGGAATTGGGAGTAAGAGGGCTATGAGAAGGATCTTCAAGTGTCTGAAGGTCTCTCCTCTGGAAGGGGAATTAAGCAAGTTGTTGGGCCCCAGAGGAAAGAGCCAGAAACAGTGGGAGGAAACAAGTTCTCTGAGGAGACTCTCTCAGTCATTCCAATATTAAGCTACCCATTCTTTGCATTCTTTTCTTAGTCTTTCCTCCAGGGATTGATCAACTTGTTAACCTTTGGTCAATGGATGGCTTTTGTTTAAGGTCTATAATATTAGAGCTAATGTTTTAGGCAAGAACTAACAGTTAGTTGGGTAGGGTTGTGAAGAGGGAAGTCTGTAATTAAGAGATATTGTAAGAAGTAGGTGGAGAAGATGGAGAAGTCTTCATGGAAAAAGCTGGCACTACACATTGTCATCCAGCCTAGGGAAGTTCAGCAGATGCTGCCACTTACTTTGATTTCAAGAGGGCACTTAAGCTGGGACGCATGGTGGCTTGGGCTACCCTCTCCCAGGATGGGTTCTGGAGGGAGCCGTGGAGCACGGTCTACAACCTACCTTCTTGTGCACCATAGAGGAAGCAGAATTCACAGTGCCTTCATCGCTGTGCACCAGGCCTGTGTCTGAGCTGCTCTCATCCAGCATTTCCTGCATGCTGTTAACACTGCTGCTCTGACTGCCTGTGCTCACAGACATGCTCGGAATGGAGTGGTTGCTGCCCAGGCTGTCCATGTTTATGCTCAGACTCGTTCCATGTTCACTGTCCTATAAAAATGGGGCATCAGGGTTAAAAGAAAAAAAAAAGAAGACTGGAGAGAAAAGTGACAATCCATTGACTGAGCTATTAAACCCACTCAGTTCTGCAGCGCCAAGTGGATTTTCTGCCAAATCTGCAAAGATAAAACTTTTTATGTAGTGGCCTCACTGCTTCACCATCTCCAGGCATCTCAGATCCACTCGTCTGTCTTCCCCAGAGGCCGCTCTGGACATGGGTCGTAAGGTTCTAAGAGCTGCGAGCCGAGGGCTTTCCCCTTCCATGCTCAGTTGTCTTACAGAGACCAGCAAAGCAAATGAGGCCAGGCCTGTAAAAGGAAACCTTGAAGGCTGACTGAAATGACCCACCAGAAGGTTTGTGATGAGGCCTATGGATCCTCTGGGACTCCTGAAGGGGTCTGAGAAGAGCTTTCAGGTACTGGACAAATAACAACAGGTACCATTTCTGTAGTGATGTAAGGTTTGCAGAATGCTTTACAAATATCATCTCATTGGATCTTCACAATGACCATAGAAAGTGGGTGCTAATATTATCCACATTTTACATTGGAGAAAACTGAGGCACACAGCAGTTAAATGACTTACCCAGGGTTACACAATTAGTATGTTTCTGAAGCTGGATTTGAACTTGGGTTTTCCTGACTCCAGGCCCAGTGCTATCCAATGTGCCACCAAGCTGCCTAAAACTACAAGTTTACAACTACAATGCCTCAGGGCATTGGAAGGGAAGGAAGAGGGAGAACTCTAGGCATAGCGTAAGCCTAGGGCTTCTGCAGGCAAAATTGGCTGACTTCAATAGTGAAAAATTAATTTATAGCATTAATAACAAGAACTTACATTAGTAGAGGGCTCTGAGATTCAAAGAAGTCTTGTGTCTCTGTACTACAACCCTGGTAGTATAAATACTTTCAGTTCCATTTTACAGATGTAGAAACTGAGGCCCACAGAGGGAATGGGGAAACTTAGAGGCAAGGAGACCAGTTAAGCTGTATTTCATAGCAAAAGTAAAAGTTCGGTTGAAACCTAAGGAGGATGTGGATTAAGGGGATAGTAGAAGGAACCTAAAGGTAAGGATGAATGACAGATACATTTTGGAAGTATACTTAATGGGACTTGGCAACTGATTGGATATGGCCTGTGGGTCAGAGGGATGAGCCAAAGAAAGACCCCAAGGTTCAAGTACCCTGAGGGGTAAAAAGGGGTAGTAGGATTAAAGGAAGGGGCATGTGTGCATTTGTGTTTGTGTGAGTGTATGTTTGTATGTTTATGTGTGTGTGTTTGTGTGAGAATGAGTGTATGTTTGTGTGTATGTGTGTGTTTGTGAGAGTGTATGTATGTTTGTACGTTTGTGTGTGTGTTTGTGTGAGTGACTGTATGTTTGTTATATTTGTGTATGTGTGTTTGTGTAAGAGTGTGTGTTTGTGTGTGTGTTTGTGTGAGAGTGAGTGTATGTTTGTATGTTTGTATGTATGTGTTTCTGTGAGAGTGTGTTTCTTTAGGGGGGTGAGGAAACTGAATATTCAAGAGAGAGGAGGAAGGATCCTCTCTAAGCAAGAATATTCATCCTTCATCCTGAACAAGTGAAGAAATTGATACACCTCAAGCAATTCTTTCATGTCTGCCACTGTAATCCTAGAGGGAAGTGAATCCTAGATTTAGAGTTAGAGGGGACCTTTTAAACCCCTGAGTTCAACTCATCTGTTTTACAGATGAAGAAACTGAGGGCCAGAGTGGTGAAGCCAGAGGGACAAAACCAGCAGGGGTTAGAAGTGAAATCTGAACGTGGGTCTTGCTGCCTCCTTTCCCACCCCTCAGGAACATTGGCATTCTTCACTCCTCAAAGTAAAGAGAAGAAAAATTATACTAACATACAATTCATCCTTTATCTGGAGTGAGTTTTGATGAAAGACATTATATGAAGCTTTAAATGGTCCAATTTGAGGGTTTCTTAACTGGGGTTCATGAACTTGTTTAAAATACACACACACACATGCATATATATATATATACCTATTTCAATACAATTGGTTTCCTTTGTAATCCTGGGTATTTTAAGCATTGAAAAACATTATTCTGAGCAGGGGTCCCTACATTTTCCCAGTTTGCCAAAGGGGTCCAGGACACAAAAAAGTGAAGACACCCTCCTGAATTAAATAATAATAGCTAATGTTTGGGAAGCATTTTGAAATTTGTAAAGGGCTTTATGTGTATTATCTCATTGATGCCCACTACAGCCACTTTAATGACAGGCAGTGTGGCACAGTAGATACTGAACAGACCCTGAATCCAGGAGGATCTGATTTGGGTCCTGCCTCTGACCCAGCGGCCTTGGGACCTGGAGCCTTAGGTAAGTCTCTAAGACTGAGTTGCATGGAAAAGATTCTACCTGCATTGGCAGAGGGTTTTCTCACCTGGGGGTCCCCATACCAGTGAAAGGACAGGTAGATTCCCTATCCTGCTCTCTCTAGAGACACAATTTTAAATAAAGCTGGTCACAGAGGCCAGTTTGGTGTTGTTTTACAGCACTGGTCTGCTGATCACTCAGAGCAATGGAAATCCTTGGAATAGATAAATATGGATAGTCTACAAAATATGGAGGGAAAGAAACCATCATTGATTAGGCATCTCCCGTATACCAGGCACCGTGTTAAGCCCTTCGCAGATGTTCTCTCATTAGATCCTCACAACAATCCTGGGATATAAGTACTACTATCACCCCCATTTAGAGCTGAGGAAGCTGAGGCAAACAGAGGTTAAGTGACTTGCCTAGGGTCACACAGCTAGGAAGTGTCTAAGGCTGGGTTTAAACACAGACCTTCTTGACTCTAGGCCAAGCACCATATCCCTAATGATTTTCCGTTAGATTGACTTTTTCTGTGTTTGGCTTAGATGAGGGGTTCTTACCCTTCCATTGTGTCATGGACTGCTCTGGCAGTCTGGTAAAGGCTATTAAAGGGGAAAAAAGATACCACAAAGGATTAGAAGGGAAACAATGGAATTAAAATGCAATTATTAACATGTCCATGCTTATCTCTATATCTGTCCAGTGAAGCCACAAGATGGCGGTTCCGTGTTAGCAGCCTCTGCTTTACAGTTCCAACAGTTGGCCTCATTCAGAACAATGCTCCACTCCATGAAGATAAATGTCCTCTGCCTCTTTGTTCCCCACATGACTCACTCTGCTTGTACTTCTCTCATGCATTTCTTAAATCCATCCTTGTGGTGTAGACATTTGTACACTGTATTGGACTAGAAAGTCCTTGAAGGAAAGGACAGTGCCAGATGGCATTCTTCTCTTCCAACTTATAAACTTATTAGAAACCTTTAGAAATTTACTTCCCATTTACTCTGTTTATATCTTATACCATTATATATCAAAATATGTCTGTCTGTGTCTGTATCTGTCTCTTGGCAGCTAGGTGGTGCCTGGATCGCTGGGCCTGGAGTCAGGAGGGCCTGAGTTCAAATCTGGCCTCAGATACCTACTAGCTGGGTGACCCTGGGGCAAGTCACTTTGCCCTGTTTGCCTCCATTTCCTCCTCTGTAAAATGAGCGGGAGAAGGAAATGGCAAACTGCTCCAGTGTCTCTGCTAAGGAAACCATAGATGGGGTTATGAAGAATTAGACATGCCAGAAACTTGACAACATATCTATAACCTATCTATCATCTCTTTCTCTCTCTCATCTACCTAAATTTATGTAAATGTTGTCTCCCTTATCAGAGTCTCAGCTCCTAGAGGGCAGGGATGCTTTATGCATTTTTTTTTTAATGTCTAGTGCTTAACATCAGATGTTGGCATACACTAAATGCTTGATATATGCTGGCTGAATGATTAGTTTGGAACCTGTGATCTCACCACTGTAAGAAGTTGCTTGGGATCAGAGACTCTAGTGACTTGCCCTGGGTCATAGAACTAGTAGGTGTCAGAGACAAAGCTTGAATCCAAGACTTTTGGATTCTGAGGCTGGCCGATGCCCCTCTTCCATCTGGTTAAAATCCCACTGTTCTGAGCAGTGGGATTTGTATGGAGCTTCAACCAGTAAAAATGGAAGACCAACTGGAAACATGATTGGTCGGAGGAGGAAGCTGGCCAGGCCTTCAACACTTCCTATGGATGATATGTGAAATGGATTATCTAAACATAAATATAACAAACACTTCTCACTGATTTTAGAACCTAGTGTAGTTTTCTGAATTATATTTTTGTACCAACAGGAAGCAGCATGGGAGAGTGGAAAGAATGCCATCTCTAGAGTCAGAGCATTCCAGTTCAGATGCTGCACAGGATGCTCACTATCTGTGTAATCTAGGGAAAGTTACTTCCCTTCCCTCCACTTCAAGGTCTTCATCTTCAAAATGAGGCAGTGACATAGTGGACCTGGCATGAGGAAGACCTGAGTTTGAACCTTGCCTCAGACCCTCTAGCTATGATCCCTGGACAAGTCGCTTAAGCCCTGCCAGGTTCAATTTCCTCTCATGTTAAATGGGGATAATGTGAGCAGGTTGTCAATGAAAATCACTCTGCAAACCTTAGAGCACTATACAAATGCTAGTGAGGATGAGGACACAAGAAATGGCCCAAGGTCCCTTGCAGTATAAAGCCAGGATCCTATAGATGACAGTTAATATGACAGTCTTATACTTTTATTTTAGAGGAAAACTAAGATGGATTCCCTCTCCATTTGGAAGAATTATAACTGGATGGTAAAAAGCAAATTAGAGACAAGTGAACATACAAGAAAGTCTCTTCTCCTGGTCCAACCTGTGATGACTCAAAGCTCTGCACCCTCCTCCCCAAACCCCTCAAGGCTGAACCTACTTCTTCATCCTCTTGAGACTCATTCAAAGGTCCATTCCGGGTCTCTTGGAAAAGGATTTTCTTCATTTTCCGATACTGTAAGTTGTCCAGCTCACGAACAGCATCTTTTGTCCTCTGTATGAGGTCAATTAGGACGCGCAGTGGCCTATCTCGGCGTACAAAGTCATGCTGAACGAAGGACAGAAAGAAGCAGAGATGGGTGGTCATGGAACATTTGGCAATCTCTATCATGTGTGCATAGAAAATAAACATAGTTCCTTAAGGCGGTTGGGTGGGTTTCTGCAGATAGATGTTACCCCTGACCCAGCATGTAAAAACCAAATGGTAATGAGGATTAGTTTCCCCTTTTCCTCCAAAACCACATTAGGCTCTTGTTCTAGGATTTAGGCTAAAACAACTAAGGTTAATTTAATCACACTAAGGAACCAGAGTGGTGCCAAAAAGATGAGAACTCTCTAAGGTGGCAAACCTTGTCCCTGTCTGAAATTCCAGAACAAGGTTAGGCCTTAAGGAAAAGAGGAACTTTTCCCACAACTAATGAGACAAATCTTTTTTAAAAAATCTTCATCAAGGCCCTTGGGCCACCCTCTTCCCTGGCTCCTTTAGATGATGGCCTGGCAGACTTCCCTGAGAAGATTATGATCAATTATCAAGTCCTCCCAAACGTTACTCCTTCATGCTTTGAAACCCCTTTGTATCTTCTTCCCCAATGATAATATTAATTTCTTGCCATTACATAGGATGTTAATATTCACAAAGCACTTTGCCTATGTGATTCCATGTGCTTTTCACTGCCGCCCAAAGAGTTAGATGCTATTATCACCTCCATTTTACAGGTAGGGTTGCACGGGCACCACACACTTGATATTACTTTCCCCTCCCCCTCAAGACCTCATTGCCTTTCCATCGAAATCTTTCTTCCTGACTTCCTGATTTCCTCCACTGGTATCAGCATTGCCCCAGACCTGAAAGCTTGGAGACATCTTTCCTCCAATTTAATTGTCAAGTCCTAGAGATTCATTGGGGCACTGAGATGGCGCCATAGTGCATATAGCACTGGGCCGGGAGTCATAAAGACTCATTTCTATGGGTTCAAATATGGCTTCAGACACTTACTATCTGGGTGACTCTGCACAAAGTCACTTCACGCTGTTTGCCTCAGTTTCCTCATCTTTAAAATGAGCTGGAGAGGGAAATGGTGAAACACTCTAGTATCTCTGCCAAGAAAATCCCAAATGGGTTCATGGAGAGTTGGACATGAAAGAAATGACTGAACAACAACAAATAGCTTTGTTAGACTTGACTCTTCCCTTCTCTGTCCACTTTCACTGGTCAGAGAAGGCACTGACTGCTTGCTGAACTGCACAGTGTCCTTACTTCCAGTTTTTGTGGATACTCGATAATGTCCATCTGGACTGAACACCAACCAACAGCAATGGAAGATCTCCTGAAAGTGTGATTGTTAATAGGGAAAGCCAGCGCAGAATTCAGTATTTGCTAGGGGTGATCCCACAAAATGCTGCCGGATGAGTTTTCCCATAGCACTGTTCAAATATGTTAATTCTTTAGTTCAAAACCTTCTCATGAGATCCTTTCTTCAAGGCCTGACTAAAATGCCCACTCTCCCATGAGGCCAGTGCTTAACAAAGGCTCACAATCTGACTGACCTACCAGTGAGAGGTTGACTGTTTCTTCCCTAGAACTCCTAACAACAGTTTGTTTGCCTAAAAACAATAACAACAGCTAGCATTTATATAGTGCCCACTGGGCTAAGCACTACAAATATTAGCTCATGTGATCCCCACAACAACCCCATGGCATAGGTGATATTACAATCCCTGCTTTACAGATGAGGAAACTGAGGTAAGCAGAGGTTAAAATGACATGTCCACACAGTTGTATCTGAAGCTGAATCTAAGCTCAGGTCTTCCTGACTCCCGGCCCAGAGTTCTCTATCATGTTTTGTACTATTATCATGGACATACTTGAGTTACTGCCTACCAGATTAGACTCTCTGAGCATGGGGTGCTGTGTATCCTCTGTGATGGCTGGCACAGTACTTTGAGCATAGTAGGTGTTCAAAAAAACCCCAGTTTAATTGAACTGAAGTTTTAAGAAATGAAAATATCAAATTAAGACCCTTTAACTGAAAACTAAACACCTCAACTAGAGGCCTACATACCACCAACAGGCAGAGGGGAAGAAGTAATTATGGCATGCTACATTTATTTGATGGCACTGAGAGGGAATTGCGTAAGAGTCCCTGTTAATAATTCTTGCTTTTTAAGGCCAGTGGCTTCAGAATAAAAATAGGTGAGAGGCAAGAAGCTACCTAGGGACAAAATGGGTCAGTATAAGTTAGCATTAGGGTGAGAAAAGCTGTGGAGGCAACGTACAAGAAACCTCAGCATATATCATAAAAACAAACCATCAGTTGTACTATGGTGATCTGGACATCATCAGATTCACTGACCCTGCTACATCTTCACAAAAAGAACCAAAGGGCCTCTGGGTCACAGGAAGAAGCCTTTCCCTATCTCTCTCAATGCTGCTCCCTTCCATCTGATTTTCTCCAGTTTTTCCTATCCATAGTTTGTCTGTACATATTGCATATTGACCCCTATTAGACCATAAGCTCCTTGAGGGCAGAGATTGCCTTTTGTCTCTGTATATTCCCAGCCTTTAGCACAGTGCTTGGCACAGAGGAAACATTTAATGAAAAAAACCACAACACTTTAAAAAACTGAATGACATCAGCGAAGTCATGAAGGAACCAGGAAAATAAATGTTTTAGTCAATTGTACCATGATTGTGCAGCCAAATGAAGAAGTAAAGAACAAGACTTTGGACATAGCCCGTCATGTGGATGTGCACATGGGCCATTCCCATTTGAAGAGAGATGTAGATTCTCATTCACACAGCGATCAGAAGGTCAACAATAGGTCATAATTAAAAGATATTTTGAAAATAAATGGCTATTTCCCCCCCAAAATGGCCAACACGGTTTTTGCTTCTGATGTGCAAAAGTAGGAAATGGTCATAAGCACAGTTGAAAATGCCTTGTGCTAAGTGGGAAAGTAGCCTTAAGTCAAAGGTTACATACATAGCTGGATTATTGTTTTCCTTCAATCAGTACTCAAACCCACAAGTAGATATGGAATGTTGCTTTCTAGATTACCATGGAAAATAGATAACACTATGAATAAATACCTTACAATCAATCGCTGTGGCCAACAAACATTTATTAAGCACCTATTATGTTTTAGGTATTGTGCCATGTGAAAAGAGACTTTTCATCTTCACAACATCCCAAGATCTATGTTTCCATCAATGAAACCCTTACAGGGAGGTCTCAGTAGACAGTTCCATGAGCTTCCTTTCTCTTCCTTCTAAAACTCCCAATGTTCATATGGCGGTCAGTTTTTTAGTAATGTGCCTCTCTAAATGAAGCCATGCTAGTTCTTAAGACAAGAGTCTCCTGGCAGACTTGAACCCAAAGACAATCAAGTTTAGTAGGTCCTGATGGAACTTCTGCTCTGCTGGGGTACTTTTTGAGAAACTTGGGCCATCTCTGTCCTGATAATGGAATGGTAAGGTCCCACTTTTTAAATTGAAGTTAAAATTTTAACCTTTCCTTGGTGAGTTAGCCAGGCCATCCTGGAAAGCATTTTGGAACTATCCTCCAAAAGTCATTATACTGTGGACACCCTTTGACAACAAAATGGGAAAGAAGGAACATTCTGGGCATATCAAATACAAAGGTATGATCAAGTCTTAGGAGGACATTGTCTGAGAAAAGAAGAAAGGAAGAGTCACCTAATAATCAGTCACCTTATTAAATTGCAGTTTTCTATGAGACATTAATGTGATGTAGACATTTACTCTAAATGGATCAACCCTTGCCTCATTGTACAATAATTCTTTTACTTTTAAAAATTTTATTTTTATTCTGCACTTAAGAAACACCAAATGAAATGGGCATTTCCATATATATGGTAGAACAGAAAAAGTGGATTGACTGAGAAAATGAGGCTCTTTATTATGTATGGATTGGTTTTCCTTCTAAATATATGAGTTCAGGCTATAATTTTCCAAGCTGTGCTGCTTATTTATGGTTCTTTCTGGTCTTTCTTCTGTTCTCTCCTCTGAAATTTAAAAAAAGATGCCTCAATGATATTTTGTTTCTTTTGCTACCCTATCTCCATCCTTCTACCTTCCCAGTGAGAGGGGATAACAAAGGAAAAACCAAATCCATGCAACAAATATGCATAGTCAAGCAAACAAATCCCCACATTGCCAAAGGCATGCATCTTCTTTCTGCATCTTGAGTCCACCACCTCTCTGTCAAGAGGCGGGTAACATATTTTATCAATAGTCCTCTAGAACTTTAACTGGTCATTGCATTTATCAGAGTGTTCAAGTCTTTCTGAGTTGTTTTTACCATCTCCCTGTCCTATCCATCCTTTGAAGACCAATTTGAAGCTACTTTTTACATGAAGGCTTCCCTAATATTTCTCTTCCCTCCTTAAACTGGCACAGATCTTTTTTACCCAATATCACAGAATTTGGAGTAGGAAGGGACCTCAGTGGTCACTGATGGAAGCTCGGATATGAAAAGGAATCCCTTCTTCAGCATATCCAACAGGTGGTCATCCAGTCTTTGCTGAAGACCTCCAAGAAGGGCAAATCAACCAGTTGCCATGGCAATCTATTCCACTATGGGAAAGCTCTAATTGTTAGGAACCTTTTTGTAATATTAGGTCTGGATGTCCTTCTTTGCAACTCTCAGCCATTGTTTCTGGGTCTGCCCTCTAATCTCTCTTGCACGAGATAGCCTTTCAAATAATTGAGGACAGTTTTTAAGAATCTGCAAGTCTTGCCTTCCCTAGGCTACACATCCTTAGTTTCTTCAACCAGTCCTGCTAGGGCAGGCTGCTCTACACTGGACACTCTTGATCTACTAATAGCCCTTTTAACATATAATATAATGGGCCAGATGTCAGTTGGCCAGGTCAGAAGAGAGGAGAAGAAACATCACTTCCCTATCTCTGGTACCTCTGCCTATCTTAAAGTAGCCCACGATTGCCTTAGTTTTCTTTTGGCTGCCATATCATACTGGTGACTCATTTAGCTTTTAGCCCATGAAAGCTCCTAATCCAGTGTGCTAGCTATACTTCCTAGCTTGGTGACAATTGAAAACGTGTTAACTATGTTATATCTGCCTTAATCCAAGACATGATCAATACATTGAACATCACAGGATAAGCACAATTCTCCAGGTTGCTCCTGTAGACATCTCCCTTCCACACTGACATGGAATTCTTAATGACTATCCTTTAGGTCTGGCCATTCACTCAGTTTGGAATCCACATATCACATAGCCCACATTTCTGAATCTTTTCCAAGAACAGCATGAGATATAATATCAAATGCTTAGTTAACATGTAGGTAGACTGTTTTTACAGCACCCTTCTGGGTTTGTTAACCTTCTCAAACAAGAAAACAAGCTCAGTCTGGAGTAATCTCTCATCTTGACAAAGTCAGAGTAATTCTTTGTGACTGTTGCTTCCTTATCAAGATGTTCACTAACCATCTCTTTAGTAGTATGTACTAGAATCAAGGTCTGGTTCACTGGCCTATAGTTTGCTGAATTCTATTTGCTTCCCTTTTTTTTGAAGACAAGAATGTTTGCTCTTCTCTAGGCCTACGCCCCTTTTCCTGTTTTCCATGACCTTAGAACTCTAACTGTCTGTGGTTCAGCAGTCCAAGCTGCCAGTTCTTTTACACTGACATTGTAATTCATTTGATTTGAATTTGTGAGGGCCAGGAGGTAGGTTCTCTTACTATTTCCTTACTCATTTGGGGAATTACCTCTCTGCTGACCATTTTTATCTAGTCATTTCTAGTTTCTCTTGGCAGAGAAAACAGAAACAAAATGAAAATAAAATAGCTCCATCTTCTGTTATTAGTTTATAACCCTATTCACCCCAAACAGTGTTCATAGATCTTCTTTTTCCCACCCCCAATACCTAACAACAACAACGCTTTTTGTTAAGCATCCGGATGGTTTAGCTTTCTTTGCCAGACTTGGCTTATTCTGAATTTGAACACTTTAGACAGTGTTCTTTCAAGATCATCCCATACTTTTGTATTCATTCTAGTTTACCTTCCCTTGCCTCAACTTTATGCATAGCTTTTTAAAACCTAAGTTGGTTGGTGAGTTTCTGGGCATCCACCAGAGTGTACCCAAACATTCCCTTCTCCCCACCACTGGAATTGTTTGGTAAGTCTCTGATACAGGGAGCAGAGTGAATAGAAAGAGTGTTGACTGTGAAATCAGGAAGGATTGAGCTCAAAACCTACCTCCAACACTTTCTCACCTTCCATTCCCCTCAGTTCAAATCTCACCTTCTGCAGGTGACTTTTCCATGGCTTCATTCTGTATCCCTTAGCTTCTACTCTTTACGTAGCATCTATAGACCTGCTTACTTACATGTTGTCTCTCCCATTAACACTGGAACTCCTTGAAGGCAGGGACCATATTTTTGCCTTTCGTGATGTCCTCAGCACTTAGCTGAGGGGCCTGGACCACAGTAAGCACTCTATAAATACTTGTTGACTGTACATCAGCAGTATTGGCCACCAATGTTACTCATGAATATATATAAAATATTGTATGGTATACTATATAAAATATAGCCAATGTAGTTATGTGAGTGACTCTGTGGTCTTGACAGCCATGCTGGTGGAGAAAAGATTCCTGGAAGGCCTACCAAGTTTGGGTCGGACTTTGGGTAAAGACCTGGTGATGGATTATGTTGTCTGGAAACCAATCAGACTAAGTTCTTAGAGGTTCATCACTATGCTGACCATGAGGAAAGGATCTTATTGATGGGCAATCTATAGACGAGTTGCAGTCTCCATCAGTAGAGAAAATGATGTTGAACAAATCAAGCCTCTATGTAGTATTTTGAAGGATGTCCAACAGCCATGTTACTAAGTCTTTCAATAGTACTTTTAAGTAGTATTTTGGACTCCTAAAAAGTCTTTGGTCAGGGACAAGTAGCTCAAAGTTAGAGCAATTAATAGTTGTGGGGAATTAATTAGTACCAGACACTTTCTTAATAATGACTTTTATCTCCAATCACCATCCCCCCTATAGACAAAAATCACTGTACTGCCAAAACAGAGTCTGTGCAGCTTAAGGCTGGCAACCTATGTACCTGGCAACTCTTCCTACTTAAATTTGGAGATAGCCACTCTGTTAGGAGGAGCCGCCATGGGAATGATTTATGATTAAGTCTACTATGGAATGACTTTAACCCCTCTTCAGATATAAGTGTGAAAATTACCTGCAATAAGTCCACGGACGTTGGCCTTTCCTGAGGTATTTTCTGTAAGCAGTAATCAACAAATCCCCTAAAGGAGTCTGTCCTGTAGATACAAATATAGGAAAATCAATCAACCAATTAATTAATTAATTAAAAAAAAAAAGAAAATCAGGAACTATAAAGTATATTGGATTAACTTAAAGATTGTGGGGCCAGAGGACCTCTGTATCAACTATTTGAAACTCCTCATTGCACAGTTGAGAAAATTAAGAGAGGGAAGTGACCTGCCCAAGGTCACACAGGGAGTCAGTGACAAATCCAGGATTCAAACTCAAGTCCTTTTACTCCAAATCCCACACTCTTTTCACTATATCACATGCTCCTTTGCATCCAAATGAAATTTTAGGGTTTGAAGAAAGAGCTTTTTTGGTCAGGAACAGTTTCAGTGACTGTTCCTAGGATGTTGGATGCTGCTGATAGGCACTCTGAGAGACCTGTGATCTCATCATGGACCTCCTGGAGGTGCTTTTCCCAAGAATGTCAAGATAACTCTATCCTGGGACACTATGTACACAGCACAACGAATGATCAGAACCACCTACTTGTGGTTCTTGTGGTTCTGCCACCTATTTGTAGCAGGGAGGGTGATGCAGAGGACACACGGAGCCACTTTGCATCCTGTCTCACTGCTGTTAAGTAAAGCTACCATGATGTGTGATGGATTTTGACCTATTCTTGGAGCTCAATATCGTGAATAAGGACAATCAAAACCACTGTGTATTTCCATATGGGTTTCAGGTTGGCAAACTGTTTTACATGTGTTGTCATTTTTATCGTGAAGAAAGACCTGGGTTCAAGAGCTGCTTCTGACATCTACTGATGATACAACCTTAAATCTCTTAGTAAAATAGGAAACTCTCTAGGACTCTTAAGCTGGAGAGAAGGTACCAACTTGCATTGACAGAGGGAGTTTCCTGGAACAGTGAACCCACAGGTCCTATTCCCAGTCCTCTCCCTGTCCCACATACATCATATGACACAACAACACAACAAACAATAAGAATTCTATACGTTTTATCAGGGTGGATATCCATACAAGTGATCAATATCCTTCTCTATGCTCTCACCCCTTTTAAGTCTCGGTACAGTAAAAATATGATCAAAGGACATGCATACCCATACAGTAAAGATATGGGAGATGCCCAACTACTGAGGCTTGAAGTAAGCTTTAATTACAATGGAAGGGACTGAGGTTATTAACACAAGGAATGAAGCGCTCTCCCCAGCCCCTGGGAGAGGGGAGAAACATGAAACTGTGGATGGGGGATCTTAGGACCACTTCTGCTGGAGAATCGACTATCAGCACAGGAACTGGCAACCCAGGACAGTTTGAACCAGAGCAGTAGTTGGTAAGAGCAGGGTCCTTAGGACTCAGGAGGGGTCTGTTGAAGTCGCTTACATCCACAAAGTAATCTACTGTCTGACTGCTCGCTGACTGGCATTCAGTGCAACTAACACATCAAATGCTTATTTATGAGGTATGGAAAGGGACCCCAAGATGTAGAGAGTCTCAGAGAAATCCAAGGAAGAAAACAAAACAGGATAAAATACTAGAGGTCTTACCATTCACTCGACTGTAACACCGGGGAGTCATTCTGGGCTATGTGATATAAGGCACTCATTGCATTCATGTTGAAAAGGGGGGGCTTCCGTTCCGCTGGAAAGAGACAAGAGAAAGGTGATAATACTGTTCTTGAAGGAGACCAGTGAGAGAAAGAGACGGGGAAGTGGGAGCAGAGCATTGCTGTTAAATCAATAACTCATTACTGTCGTCATGGCACCTAATCCACTTATTTTAATCTCCTGGGTCAGCCCAGGACACCCATTCAGGAGAAACTGCTGGTCATCTTAATGGAGGAAAATGTGGACCCTGAAAGAGTTCAGTGCAAGGGATTAATTTCAGTCTAGAAGAAAAGTTTTATTACATTTTTCAATTGTCATGGGATCGGTGATCTGCAACTGAAAGTTTGAAAGTTCACTGAGGAAGGAGGTTCTTCACCTTCATGTGTCCTGAACCCCTCTGGCTCTCTTGGCAATGCCTATGGACTCCTTCTCAGAGCAGTGTTTTTACATGCATAAAATAAAACACACTGTTGTAGTGGAATTGTTTCAGTTGTGTTGGTGGACTCTTGTGAGCCCATTTGAGGTTTTCTTGGCAAAAATATGGTAGTGGTTTATCATTTCCTTCCCCAGCTCATTTTATAAATGGGGAAAATGAAGCAAACAGCATTAAGTGAACTTGCCCAGGGTCACACAGCTAGTAAATGCCTGAGCCCAGATTTGAAGTCAGGAAGATGAGTCTTCCTGACTCCAGGCTGGACATTCTATCCACTGTGCCCAAATAAAATACACAAGAACACAAAAGAAACCCACCATTTTAAAATATAGTTATCAAAATAATATAAAAAAATCCACAGACTCTAGTTTAATAACTTTGGTGATTCCAATTTCATCATTTTATAGATAAGAGGGGAAGAGACTTGTCTAAAGTCATATAGTTAGTAAATGCCAGATCCAGGATTTGAACCCAGGTTCTTTACTCCAAGTTCAGAGCTCTTTCCATGATATGAAACAGCTTCAATGAGAACCAGACTTGAACATCTTCAGTACCATTACTCTAGTGTAGCAGAGGCAACAATTCTAAATTCGGACCCTGTGCTTCCTCTCCCTCCTGTGCATTAGGGGACCCCATGTCTGGACTCTTCTTCCTTTCACCTCCTCCTTGTGGAACCTCAGGCTTCCTTCAAGGTATAGCTTGGGTGCTATTTTCCTGTAAGACTTTCCTGTTCACTCTAGCATTTAGCTCTCCTTATTGAGGTTCCTTTATATTCTACATGAGTAGAATGTTGGCTCCTGAAAGACATTTTTGGTCTGGTATACGAAATTTGCAGCACTGTGCCTAACACACAATAGGTGTGTAATAAATGCTTACTGAATAGAATTCAGCCTGTTTTAGAGAGCAATCCAAGGAGGATACGTTGTTTATGTAGAAATTCTTCCAGAAGGCCCTAGCACTAAGTCAACTTAGAGTACTCTTGGGCTCACAACATTTACCAGCTCAAATACTTTAATTCACTTTAAATCCTGCTAATTCTTTACATTTAAGGGGTAGCTAGGTGACATAGAGGATAAAGCCTGAGACCCAGAGTCAAGAAGGACTGAATTCAAGTCCTGTGCCTCAGATATTTATCAGCTGTGTGGGAAAGTCACAAAAGCCCCCTTAGCCTCAATTTCCTCATCTGTCAAAAGGGAAAGCATGAACTTCCTAGGTTGGTGTGAAGATTCAGTGAGTTAACATACATACATATATATATATATATATAAAGAGCTTGGCAAACCTTAAATCTCAAATGCTGTTAGCATTGTCATCATCAATGCCTATCATACTTTCTTGGAAAACATATGATACACATGTCAGTTGTGGCCAAAGTATTGACGTGTTTTGCTTGAGTATACTTATTTGTTATAAGGCAGAGTTTTCTGTCTGGGGAGAGTGAATTAAGAGTGTAGCAATGGAGATGCAAAATATATATATGCATATATACATGTCCATACACACACACATAAATATATACCTATATGCGCTCAGACATCATAAAAAGATTTAAAATATAGAGGAGACAGAAAAAGTTCTGAAGAGAACAGCAGAAAACCTGAGAGGGCCAGAGGAAGGAAAGGGTTAAGTCAAAGTATTTGAGATTTTTATTAAGCTTTCTGAGAGTAAGACATCACAATTTATGCAATCTTCCTTTGTCTTTTCATTTCTCCTCAGTAGCCTATACAGTGAATAAAACCACATGCATAGTAGGAGGTCAGTAAAGAATTCTTTAACTAATAAATGAATGAGAAAATGAAAAGAAGGCTGTTGGTCTGCATGCATCATTTCATGCATTTAGAGTCTACTTGTTATAATAGATGGATTCCCATCCCTCACCACCTTGACCTACTTGATGCTGGTTTCTGTGTACAGTGCTACTTTCTCATCATCAATCTTGGTTCAGAGGTTATCAAATTCAGCTTTGCTTTCTGGGCGAATGTGTAAAATGTGTAAAATAGTTCAGGATGATGACTGTCAGAATGTTTATAATACAAGTTTAGTAACTTTGGCTGTTCATTCAATGACCAATTATTTAGTGTCTACTACATGGGACCAGATTTGACTTCAAAAGACTAGGTTTTGAATTTCTGTGGTGCCACTTGGGCAAGTAATTCAACCACTTTGATTGTCAGCTGCTTCATCTATAAACAGAAATTAGACAATCTCTGAAATCTCTTCCAAATCTAAAATCTTAAGAAGACTGCGTTGGAAGACAAAAGAAACACCATGTTAATTATGATATGGTCCTTCCCCTCAAAGAGCTTAAAACTGACTAGTGGAATGGACAACTCAATGATAAGGAAAAATGATCTTTGTTCTTTTTATTACGGCAGATACCTGAACACCAAGATTTCAGTGTGCAAAATATGTGTGAATATTTATGTGGAAATGTATGCATGTATATATGCACATACATATATATCTCTACATTAAAAATTACCTTTATTGTGAACTTAATAAACATCAAATAAAATGGGCATTTCCATATATGTAGAACAGAATCAGATTATATGAAAATTAATAACTATTATGTAGAGTTCACTTTTCAAGTATATAATAAGTTTGACCTGTAGTTTTCGAGGCTGTCCTGCTTGTCTGGGTTTCTTTCTGGTCTTTTGTATTCTGTTCTTTTCTCTAAATTTAAAAAAAAAGATTCCTATAGGACTTTCTTTGTGGAAAATAAATTTCAAATGATGCTATGATACTCTCAAGTTGTAAATGAATTACTTTTCCAATCCATTCTATTTACATTATCTTAGAATTATACTAAAGATTTGGGATTTCACAAGTGCCATCTTTTTAACACCTCTTGGATTAGCAAGACGTAGAATTAAAATAAGCAGTCTGCTCAACTCTTCCGTCAAGCAAGCAGAATGAAGCATCCATTTTTTAAATACCAAGGTGGTAATTTATTGCTTGACTATGTATAATTGTTACAAGGGTTTTCTTTTTCTGGTCAATGTGGGGTTAAATGTAAGGGTGACAGGAGGGAAAATGGTTTTTAACTGAAAAAATTAATTTAAAAAGTGACAGAGGAGAAGCTGAACCAAGTGAAACTTATACTCCTATTCTTGGCCAATCATTCTAAATTTTGAAATGGTTTTAAGTAATTGTGTAAACACAGACAGGTGTTTTTGACACAGTACAACAGAGTATAGTGTGGTGTGGCAAAGAATAGAGCTGCACAAGAAAAACTAGTCAAAAACAAAACAAAATAAAACACAACCTGAAAGAGGAAATGGGAAGCCACCGGACAGACTAGGGAGTGTAAGTCAAAGATTCAAAGGAAGAAAATCTCTGACTAAAGAAACATCAATTAAAAAAAATTAACAGTTTTATTTGTAGTCTTTGACAAGGAGATCCATCTTTAATTTTTAAAAGTTGGATTGTATCTAAATTTTCATTAAATGGCCTTATAATTTATTACTTAAGTTGTTTTGAAGTCTATGTGTATAAAGAATAATTTTTTAAAAAATCACTCCAGGTATCCCCAAACTAAAATATGCCTTTGGATCTGTGATCTCATTGATCTGGATATTACTCCCTCCAATGATGCCGATTGTGACCCATGCTGGGTGACTCTCATCCATGTCCTATCATGAGTTTACCACACAGGGTCCACTCAATTTGACAGAGATCTGCCTCACTTTCCTTTGATATCCAAAAGATCCCAGTAGAGCACTTGGGGAGTCCCTTGCCTTAGTCACATGAGCAACTCAGGAAATCACCCAAGAACTAATGAAATCCTATATTAGTCTCCTGGAAAAAAAAATAGCCTTCTTCATTACTGTAGAGATGGTCATTTCTATTTTCTGAAGGGAAGGAAGTGAAGAAGGAATATAATGTTTTTAATTTGAATAATTCTAGGTTTTCACGGAACATCTATCAATACTTTCTTTAAAACATCCTTAATGTCATGTTGCTTTTTGGTTATTTATCCTTTTCTCATAAATGTAGAGGATAAGGATGTCACAATAGCCATGTTCTCTTAACACAAAACACAAAGATGGGGGACCAAGTCCACTTTTCTTTCTGCAAACTGGATTTTATTCTTATTCATCTCTCCACACGATACTTTTAGAGAGGAGCAAAAGTTTGGAATGGGTTCTCCAGACCAGTGCCCGAGTGACGCAAACACTCCATTGGCTGTACTTTTCCTTATTTCAGTTCTTTAAAGAGAAAAAGCAGTAAAGGTTACACTAAAGTTATGTCAAGTAAGAATGCGCTTTTCATAGGAAAACACTCATGAAATGGAGTCTAAGCACTGCTTCTAATCCTCATTTTAAATGAGTTCATTTAAATCACTATGCTGCATATAGCCAGATGAGTCCCATGGACAGGGAGGGGGAGACTAAACCAGCTTTTGATTTCTCAAATAGCAATCTGCTTAGTTAGCACTGGACCTGAAGAACACCAGCCTTGAGGAGGTTCCTTTGCCATGAGCCTCTTAGCCTTTAAATAGGGGCAAACTGAAAAGGTAAAAGGTAAAACAGGGACTTGGTTGTATAGTGGCATTTCATATGTTTCCTTCTCTCCCTCTTATATGTGTATTAACACCAATAAAAGATTAAAAATATACAGAAGGAAACAAAAAGTTCAGAAGACAGAAAAAGAAAACCTCAGAAGGTCAGATAAAGGAAAGTATTAGGTCAAAGTATTCAGAAAAAGTTCTACTTATAATAATAATTTAACATTTGATATTTATATAATACAATAATATTAGGAAAAAATTCTTCTTCCTTTCCTCCCTTCCCATGACATATGACATCCTGGCAATTATCATGGTATATACTTTTGTTTTCTTGCTTTTAAAAACATTTTCATTTCTTTCTTCTGTTTTATTGCTGCCTACATTTCCCTCTGTATCTCCACTCTCTCTATACTTCTGCCATCCCTTATAGGAAAGAGAAAAAAATCATCAAAACCAATTAAAATATAGTTTAAAAATTGACATTATATGCAACATTCCACCGTCATGGACCTCCACTTTGGTCAAGGTAGAAAGAGGTGGCTTCTCATATTTCTTCTTAGGATCCAAGCTTACTCTTTATAATTTTGTAATATTCAGACCAGGTGGTTTTGTTGTGGTCACTGTTGCGGTCTCTGTGCATGTTGTTTTCTTAGTTCTGCTTATTTCATTTTGCACTCTTTCATGGAAGTCTCTCCATGCTTCTCTGTATTCATCATGGTCATCACTTCTTATGGAACAGTAATAGCCCACACCATTCATGCAACACAGATTGTTTCACCATTGCCCGTTTGATGGGCTTCTACCTTGTTTCCAGTTGTTCATTAAAACAAAAAGTGCTGCTAAGACCATGGAGGCTTTCTTCTCACTTCCTTGGAGTGCATCCTTAGCAATGGAATCTCTGAGTCAAAGCCTATACATGTCATAATCATTTTATACACATAATTCCCACCACCTTTTGTGAACTGCAGAGATTCACAGCTCCCCCAACAATGCATTACTGTGTCTGTTTTTCTATATATCTATCATTTTAACTATTTATTTGTGCTAACAAACTACTAAGTATGGGCGTGTCACAGAGATAGATACTTCCTTTTTGTTCTTTAAAAAAAAATTAAATTTCCTACTGATGTCATTTGGTTTTATGTCACCATCACTTCCCACAATGGCTGTCCTTTCGCTTTCCCTTCTAAGTAAGAATAAAGGAGGGGAAATGACTTCTGTGAAACCAACCAAAGCATCAACCCACCACATAAGACTTTTCTTTATACTGACAGACCCTTACCCCTGCAAAGATGACATTTTAAAAGGAAAACAAAAGGCAATATAAAAATGAAATAGTTGCACATAAACATGAAACAAAATTAGGTTTCTTCAAGTCAATGCTTGTTCCCAGTTGGGGTCAAGAGTAAGTCTTCTGGGGCAGCTGTGCTGATCTCCTAATGCAAAGCTGGGAAGGAGGGGAGAATTGGGGGAAGTGGTAATTCAGGTAGCTGGTGCTGCACCGGCCACTTACGGTGCAGATGTTACTTTGGATTGTTACTTGTGTCCTGAAATGTCCTGCTTTCCTGGACCCTTTATTAGCATTTATATATAAAGTGATCAAAAGTCAGCAAAATGCTCCACATAAATCAATTGACTTTCACAACAACGGGGTGTGGTGGGTGCTACAATTATCCCCATTTTGCGGTGAAGAAACTGAAGGGGAGAGAGGGTTAGTGATTTGCCCAAGGCCACACAGATGAGCCAGGACTTGAACTCAGGTCTTTTTGACTCCCAAGTCCAGCTCTCAACCCACTGAACCATCCCACAGCCTACTAGATAGAGGACTAACGGCCATGATTAAAGGCCAGTAATGCATGAAGTTCTGGCTTCATGCATAGTAAGTGAGAGGCTGGGAAAGTGACCTCATCTCTGGTCCTTGGGAAGCCAGGGGGTGCCACAGAGCATAGTGTGCTAGGCCTGGAGTCAGGAAGACCTAGGTTCAAATCCTTCCTCAGACATTTACTAGCTGTATGACTCTGGGCAAGTCACTTCACGATTTAACTCAGTTTCCTCATCTGTAAAATGAATTGAAGAAGAAAATGGCAAATCCCTTCAGTATCACTGCCAGGAAAGCCCCAAATGGAAACACAAAGTGTGGGACACAACTGAACAACAACTAAAGCTCACATTTATAAAATGGTGGGAGTTTGGTTAGATCAGTGGTTCTCTAAATATCTGGGGACCCCATTGGCATCAACAACTATTTTTATAATCATACTGAGATATTTTAATTTCTAATGAGGTAAATGAAATAAATACAACCCACAAAAACAAAAGCTCTATGGAAGCATCTCAGTAGTTAAGAGGTTAAAAGGATCTTAAGCTCCAAGAGTTTGACAGCTGCTAGTCTAGATCAGAGCTTCTTAAACTGTGGGCATCAACCTCATATGGGTTTGAGAAGCGCTGGCTAGATGACCACTGAGGTCCCTCCAAATTTCACACTCCAGGAACTTGATCTAAATCAGTCATAGGAATAAAAGAAGGAAGCAGCCTTCTGATGTTGTATGAAATCCAAGAGAAAAAAAGCAAAGTAAATGTATCCGCCATGGCATATGGCCGCTGTGTCAAGAAAAGGGATAGATTCCGCTTACCTAACTCAATGCACGTGATCCCAAGAGACCAGACGTCCACTTTCCCATCATACTGCCCTTCATCCATAGCGAGAATAACTTCTGGAGCCATCCTAGTGATCAGGAATACACACAAGTCAGCTTTCAGAAGAGAAGCAATACGAGCATTCAATTAAGCCTCCCTGAAAAGTATTCACAAAACTACCTTCAGGTATTATCTAACTTCATGAAAAATTTCCCCCTTGAACCATATTGAACATGTTATTAGTTTTCAAATATACGTATAAACACTGAGTTTTGGAATGATACTGTGCTTTCACTAGGGAACGGGGATAGAGATGGGACCTGTGGTTTCATTGGTATAGAGAAGTCCCAGAGGAGGAAATGCAGCTGCTCTACAACAGCCTCAGAGAGTTGTCTGAAGCACTCAGAAGTTAAGTGACTTGCTTAGGGTCATCCAGCAGAGGCAGAATTTGAAACTAACTCCTCACCTATCAGGCCACAATACTTTTCTTATACAAAACTTTGATGCAGGGACAGGGCTGGGACCTTTGATTACACTAATGAAAACAGGAGTATGGGGATCAAGGTTTAACAAATAGCTCTCCAGAAAAAAAATATATACCCGCCGCACACTTTTACATTTACTTTGCATAATTAACATTTTCCTCATCACTTTCTTAAGTCTAAACAATCAACAAAACAAAAAAAATCAAGCCCTGGTTTGTAGCATTTGCTGCCTTCTGAAGTGTAAATGCTAAACTGAAAAAATTTAATAGTTTGTCTCTTGTGAGACAGTTTGAGCTGGCCCCATCACCCCCCAGATATAGGGAACTTCAAGAGAGGGAAATGCCATCCCTCAATGTACCTGCTCTACAGTTGTCTAGGCATATAAAGAGATTAAGTAACTTGCCCAGGATTACACAGCAAGTATCCCTGTGTAACCCTGGTCTTGGACCCAGGCTTTGATGACTTCAAGGATGTATCTCTCTCCCCTACACATATATGACAAACAACTTATAAAGTGGCTTAAGGTGCTATACCAAGGAGTACTATGGACTCTTATAGTATCATGACCAAGGAATCATTAGTAACAGATGGTACACATCTCCAACATTAAGGTATTTCCTTCTGTTCTTGGATGGCCAGAACTTTGTCGTCTAGGAGCTCTGGGGATTAATTCATTTTTTCCAAAATCTGGTACAGTATGATGCACCAGGGAAAGCTCACTGACAAGATAAACAGAAAATTCAAATGATGCCTCAGTTTCTCATTAGACAAGTGATTTTTCTACTCAATCATTTTCCAAGATGAAGTTAAGTTCCAATCTCTAAGTGATGGGAGACAGAGGAATAGGGTAGGAGATCTATGCAAATTGGGATTAGGAGGAAGAAAAATCATTTTAGAGAATTCAAGTAGAATAGGATCTTGGAGTTCCTTCACTGAACAGGTAGCATTTGTATTTGTTGGCAGAGTTGAGTATGCTAGCTAAAGTAGCCTCCTTGTAGATGCCTGGAGCCTTTGACTCAAAAGGAAACACCAAACCTAGGTGTGATCCCTAGCTAGATCACTCTGATCAGTTTACAAGAAGCAGCACTTAGAGCCACATGGGCTGTCCTCACCACTCTGGTGCTGGTGCCCTGGTTTTTCTCTGGTCACTTCTGTCCTTCAAGCAAAATCCATAACAGTACCAGCTTTTAAAAATGGAGTCTGCCCCATTCACTGATGGAATTCAAAAGCTGTCCTGGCTTGTCAGTGCTACTTACCAGTAAGGTGTCCCCACAAAGGAGTTGGCAGGAGATGATATCGAGGCAGACCCAAAATCAGCTAGCTTCACCTGACCTGGCTCTGTTAGGAGAATGTTTCCAGCTTTAATATCCCTGGAGGAAAAGACAAGAGGACAGACAGATAAAACAAAATACCACCGTATTCATTTTGATTAAGGAGTAGGTTAGACCACATAATTAATAAGACAACAAAGTTGATTAAACCTTTGTCAGATAACCAGAAGGGGATTTAGTAATTACTGCTTGCTCTTAGGGGGTCCAGATTCCTGAGGGGTTCTTAGGGGGTCATATACTTACTTAAAGGGACAGCTTCTTTAAGGGGAGGGAATTCTGGGAAGCACAGTGCCAGATGCAGAAGGAAGGGAGACTTGTGGAAACCATGGTTTATTTGCTATCCTAGGATGCTTTGCTATCTTTTTAATATAGTTGACTTGGCTGAATACCTTGGGTGGGGAAAACTTGTGCCATTTGTAGCAGCCTTTTTCTTTTCCAATGTCACTGACCTTTTCTAGTAGAAACACCATTTAGGTCTTCCTGTTTACTACCTACCAATAAACCTCACCTGGAAACATTTCATTTCTCTCTTGTTCAAGCTCCTTTATCTCCCTCTTTCATGGTAATTGTGGCTCTAAGATATATATATGTATATGGTGCAATTAAAAATACCTTGTAATAAAGAGAAAACTCTGAAAGAGTAAAATGAACCTGTGTCAAGGTTAAGAAATTGTCTTTTGTTGTACTCTACAAAGCAGAGGAACTCAAGGTTGCTCAAGCAGATGGTGGGGAGGAGAAAAGAAAGAGACGGTAAAAAAATCTGATTGTTCATTCTCTCTTAAGTGGGTCAATGTGGGGCAAGGATGGGCTGGAAATCTTAGAATTGAGAGCTGGGAGGCCCCTTAGAGTGCATCTAATCCAACTCCTTCATCTGATGAGATGAGTAATACTTTATTCTCTACAAGGCCTTTAAAACAGATGTCATGGACACCAGGGACAGGGTTTTCACAAAAATAACAGAATCTCTGGGTGGGGAGGAACCTTAGAGCCATCTAGGCCAGCTTATATCAGATAGGAGACACAGAATGAGAAGGAGTGGACAGAAGGTCATGTGGCACAATGGAACCTGGGAACTATAGAAGCTTAGCCAGGAACATCCAAAGCATGTTTGGAGCCCTACCACGGGGAATCCCAGAATGGCCCCTTGAGGACAGGCCCAGGGTTTGTGCCTTTCATTGTCTAGCCCACAGTAATCAGTGGTTATTGACTGACTGACAAACTCCCCCCAAATCCATTGGTGAAGAACAGTGGATAGGTCAAGTCTCTGTGGATTTGTAGAAGTATGGTGGCCAGAGCCAAACTCTGGCTGCTCTGCTCCTTGCCCTCCATGGCAAGAGGTAGCAGCTTTCCACACGGCCTTTCAAAGTCTTCAGGTACTTGAACTTTGGTTCACAGGTTTATGGGTGAAATTCCTTTGGTTTGTTGGCAATGAGTAAATAAAGTATCCCTCCTGTCTTACCTATGAATCAGCATATGAGAATGCAGGTAGGCCAGGCCTTGCAAGGCACCATGGGCGATGGCAGCAATCTCTACTTCCTGAAGTGGTTTCTTATGGACTAAAAGGAAAAGAAAAAGTCATCAGTGCATTTTGCTAATTCCCAACACCATCTCAAATTTGCAGTTAGACTGAAGGACAGAATCCTCTAAATGATAATTTGTGAATAAAAGACCTCAGAAGCCATCTATCTCAATCCCCTCATTTCAGAGATGAGGGAGCAAGGACGAGAGAGTGTTGTCAAAGGGAGGGAGGACGAGTAGACTTGTCCAAGGTCTAAAGGCTTCAAGTAGCTAAGGTAGGATCTGAACCCAGGGCTTCTGGCTCCGAATCTAGGGTACCACCTTGCTGCTATGACATAGTACAGCCTATCCCACCCTACCAGAACCCAGTATGGTCAGAAGCACAGCTCAAAAAGACATCATAGCCTGGGATTGAACTTGTGTTGTTTCATGGAAGCACTTGAACTCTGGAAAGAGGACAGAGCCACATAGATGGCTGAATCCAACAGGCCAGAGTTATGTTGCACTAGTTCCTGCTGACATTTTGAGTGCCGGGAGGGTTTTTTGGTCACATTATCTTCCTCTGCTCTAAAACCATCTATAATTATTTGTTCTAACTACAGGTTTTCATTATTTGTGCACTCAGCCAGCCAGCAGTTTCTATTCAGCTAGTAAGGAGGATATAAAGAAGACAAAAAAAAAAGCAGTTGAACAGTTTTTACTTTTTTTTTTTTTTTTTACAAAGTGCAAATTAGAAGAATCCTTCCAGGTGCTTGACTAATTTCCAAAAGTCTTTGGCACCACAAGATTTGTGGAAGAGAAGAACAGAAAAGGTGGGCATCACTGTAGAGTACTTTGGAAATGGCTTTGTCCATTCAATGCCCAGCTTCTCCTTGGGTCTCTCAAGACTGAGGGTCCTTGAAAGTTTATCTAATTTTGAGCTGCTGAGATCACATATCATATCCTGTGGGTTTGACAAAGCATACTTGTGCCCACAAATAGCCAAAACAAAACCAGTCAAAAGAGGACGTGGAAGCTTGGACTTTGAGAGCACTCCGAAGGTCAGTTTGTCCAACTTGCATCTGAATGGGAATCCCCTGCCATCTTCCCTGACAGGTGGTTACCGAAATGGCACTTGAGACCTCTAGGGAGGGAAAACCTGTTATATCTTGAGAAATAGCCCATTCCACTTCTAGATAGCCCTAATTGTTAGCAAATTTTCCCCTAATATACAGATGAAATCTTTCTATAATATCCACTCATTGTTCCCAGTTTATTTCTCTGGGGTCTGTTTTTGTTCTGGACAAAAACTCTAAGGGTCTTCCCCTGCAGACCGACTCTCTGGTGAAGGCAAACTAGGTCATCTTTTGCCTCATTTCTTACTTAGCTTTAATTATTAAATGGGTGTTGCCTCAGACAAAGTGAGACCTGGGAAAAACCTTAGCTTAAAAAGGCCAAGGTCTCCCACTGTCTTGGAGCCATCACAGTGACCTATGCCTTGCCACTGGACTAGACCCTGGAGGAGAGAGTGAGGTTGATGATTTTGCACAGCTCTGTCTCATTCTAAATCCCATTCACTTGCAAGTCAAGACATCATCCTCCTGAGGTTATTGGTTCTCTTGGAGAAGGAAGGACAAATTTCAACAACAATCTGGAGCCAAGCAGAACAACGTGACCATCTTCCAAGTACATGAGGACAGTAAGGTAGGACTACCCTTTGCAATATATCATGGAGCCTTTAAAGTCTAATTGTTCATCATCTTTCCTTTTTCTGCTCATCGGATTAGATGGTTTGCAGGAAGAATTTCTATCTCCATATTCTTAAGGAAGATGTTTTTGGGGGGTTATAAAATTGGAGATGGTATGCTTCTTTGAATTTTGTTATCATTTCTAAACTTCATTCAACTTTAATTGATTTAGGATCTTTAGGGTACTTAACAAATTAGTTTTTTAAATGAGTCTCTCACTCTTGGAATTGACCTAAGCCCATATTAAGGGTATTGGAGAACACTTGAAGACAACTGTCAGGTTCTGCCAACCCCTAGAGTCTTCTATTCTCCAGGTTGAAGGTTCCCAATTCTATTAACTGATCCTTGCATGGCATGGCTGTCATCTCTGTGGTCAACCTTCTTTGGACATGCCCCAATTTGACCATGTCTTCTGTAGTGACATGTTTCAAACCACCCCTTAGGGAGAACGATACCAACCAGAGATAGGCAGAGTGTTGTAAACATTGCTAGTGACTTATGTGCAGAGCACCCATTTATAACCTGAGCATCACCCGCAGTCCTTGAGCCACAGCCACCACCAATTTATTTCCCTTAGAAGCCCATTTCATACAAAATGACAAAGGGCAAAATATATTCAAGATTATTGTGAAGCAAAAAAATGTGATTTTTGTTCTTACCTTCTAATAAGTCGGAAGCTGATCCTAAGCAGTATTCCATCACTAACTGTAATAGAATAAGAGGTCAGATTAACTGGAGTCCAGGTCCCCAGTGAGGTGTTGTGTGTATGTGCGCATGTGAGCATATGTACACTCCTGTGTGTGACTAAAGACCAAAGTGATACTAAGGGCTCAGAATGGGATGGTGGACAAGGTCATAATAACTGATTGTGTTTCTACTGAAAGTTAGTTCTAAAGGTTAATTAGATATGAATTTTTGTCCAATTTAAAAACATAAACAAGAATCTTTGGTAAAGTAGTTAAGAATGATAGTGTTAAAGAAAATTCATTTTGAACACTACATGATCACCATTCAATCCACTGAATCAATCATTCCATCAACAAGCTTTTATTACACACTTACTATGAGCCAGATGGTGAGCTAAGTGATGGGGGAGCAAGGATAGGGACAGGAACTGGTCCTAAGATTTTATTGGTGTAGAGAGCTCTCAGGTGAGGAAACTCCCACTCCCAATGCAGGTGGGCACCATCTCTGCGACTTAAGGTTCTTACAGAACCGTTAGATCACCAAGGGGTTCATTGACCTGCCAAAGCTCACATCCAGTAGGAGTCAGAGGCAGGGCTAGAAGCCAGATCTTCCTACAGATAAAGCTATACAATCTATTAAAAAAAAGCCAAGACGAATCCACAATAAGACAAAGGAAAGGACCAGAACACAAGACTTCCTGGTTCTGAGGCCCAGTAGTTATCGACAATGCAAGGATGTGTCCCTAGAGGGTACAATGGAAAAACAAAGACAGTCTCCACCTTCAAGGAGCTAGTCCATTAGTATATTAATTAGTTCTATCTCTCGTTACTTAGTTGGAGTTGTAATAATAGAAGGGACTTTAATCATAGCAGCAGTAGCTGCAGAAAGCAGACAGTCTGAAATGCCCATGAGCACATCTCCTGTTAAACATCGCTAGACTTGAGCTGAGGTGGGCACAGGAAACAAGATTTTTGCAGACTGTGGCATGGTTCATAAGCTAGGAGCCAAGGGAAGGCATACTGGCAGCCAGAGGGAAATCAAACATATTAGTGAGCAGCAAATGATCAATATCCACATTTTCCTGATCTCAAACAACAAAAGTACTCTGAACATAGTATTATCTGCTCTAAGAGTTGGCATTTAGGTAGTGCTTAATGGTTTACATTTTCAACTACATAATCTTATTTAATCTGGCTAGGTGTAAATTTGTAACAGCTGGCATTTATATAGCTGCTTAAGGTTGACAAACTTCTATGTATTATCTCACGGGACATCTCACAGTAATCATTTAGGGGGAGTTATCATTGTGACCATTTTATAGAGGAGGAAACTGAAGTTCTGAGAAGACCAGTGTCAGAATTGAGAATCAAACTGCTGATTTTCAGGCTGAAGCATTTTTTGTTATGTATACTAACCTGCCTCTACAATTGCCAGGGATTTCCAGCATGGATGAAAAAGGATCCCATTAGCTGTATGACCTTGGGCAAGTTACTTAACCCCAACTGCCTCCAGAAAAAAAAAAAAGGCATAGTCCGTGTCCCCAGGGATTTATATTCTCAAGGGTAAACAGATTCTGAGGGGGACCCGGGAAGCTTTCCTTTGAATATAGAGGAAAATTATTTTAGCTGCAGGACATGAGTTTAGTTTTTCTAATTTGGCCATTCAAAGGCATTATAAAAAAAATAAAAACAAAAAGAACAAATTTCTTTCGTGGTTTTTGATGTTTGAAATTGTTGAGGTTGCTGGTACTAAAATAACCACTCATATTCATATATAACTTTAAAGTTTACAAAGTGTTTTCTTTAAAACCCTCCAAGAGAGGAAACGATGGTATTTTATTCCCATCTTCTCGAGGAGGAAACTGAGGTTTCTATAAGGCTTATCCAGGATCACACAGTGTCAGAGCTGGGATTTCTGCCCCAAAGTTCTCTACTGCATCCAGTCTCAGTGTTTTTCAGACTATGTGGTGCCGCCAAATCTCAGTTTATGAAGAATTGTCCTTCCACCCCAAACCCAGGCTCCTCTACATTATCTGAGGAGAGATCTTGGGAATGAGTGTCTGCCCACATTCCATTCTGAACACAGAGTGTGAGATCTTAGAAAGAAAGAATGCTTGGAAACTTGGAAAAAAGACACTCAAGCATATGCAAAGACATTCAGGAGGTGGGGTGTTGCTAAGGAAGTTTCATTATCATTAAAAAGTATTTTTTAAGTACCCAGGTGTTATGTTAAGTGCCCTCTCTGTGAATCACAGAATCTGAACTGGAAAGAGCTTGGCAGTGGTAATTTAGTCCCAGCTGTACTTAGACAGGCATCCCTTCCATAGCATCCCAAACAATTGGCCACCAGCCTCATCTTGAGGAACTCCATTTACGGGGAGCCCATATTCCTCTTGGGGGCAGTCCTTTCCCTGGTGGGATGGTTCTCATGACCATATAGGAAGGCCTTCTTGACATGAAGACCTTCACCCTCTCTTCTTAGCGCTCCTGGTTCTGTCTTCTGGGTCAGTAAGAACAAATTTAATCATTATCTACATCCATGGTGTGAAACTCAAGAGAAAGGTCCCTGAAGTCTGCATATGAACCTAGAAAACCGCACACTCACGTTATGGTATTTATTTTGATAAATATTTCCCAAATACACTTAAATCTGGGCGCACCCAGAAGCTTGGTAACTCTGCTCTGTTAACAATCATTGAATTCAATGATAGCATGTGCCTAGCAGATCTCTCTGACTTAAACATGCCCAGTCCCTTCATCTGATCCTAAGCTGTCATGGTCTCCAGCCCACCCCACCCTTCTACCCTTTCCCACTCTGGACAAGGAATCATTTATTAATATCCCGAGTTCATATACAGTCTGACTATAGCACAACATAGTGGGACAATAACCTCTCTTATTCTAAACACTGGACTTCTAGATGATGCTCATTTGGCAAACACAGAAATGACAAGTGAAATATTGAATAGAGGAATGTATTTAATAAATTATGGTTATGAGAATTGTGAGACGGAAGCAAAAATCCCCTTGCTGCAAGTTAGGTTCTCACCTCCACCTTTCTTTAAAATATCCTGATGGATCTAACTTTTTCTTCTTCCTTGTGTGTCACTCCCCTGCTGCTCACACCTTCCCGTTGAGATTACCTCCCATTTACACTGTATATACCTTGAGTGCCTGGTGTAAGCATGTGAGCTCCCTGAGGGCAGGGACCAGAGTAGCGGTTTTTGTGCTGGGTTTTTTTTTTTTTGGTCTTTTTTGGTATACCAACAATTAGTGCAAAGAACACAGTAAGAGTGAAATAAATATCTTCTGACTACTGTTGATTGAAGAATGTTTAATCTCACAAATGCACCTTATATGATACATTTTCTGTGGCTAATAAACCCAAACAACAGAAATAACTAGAGGATAAATAATATTATTCAGTCATTTCAGTCCTATCTGGTTCTTCATGGTCCCATCTGGACTTTTCTTGGCAGAGATACTGGAGTGGTTTGTATTTCCTTCTCCAGCTCATTTTACAGATGAGGAAACTGAGGCAGAGTAAGGCTCTGGATCACACAGCTATTAAATATCTGAGTTTGGATTTGAATTCAGGAAGATAAGTCTTCCTCATTCCAGGCCAAGAACTCTACCCACTGTGCCACCTAGCTGCCCCGGTAGGGTAGTGGTGGACAAATAAATAGCAAAGTTACCTCTGACTTACCCAGGCAGTGTGCTCTTTCAAGTAGCAGCCCTTATATTCAATGGTGTTGGGGTGCTTCAACTGACGTAAAAATTTGACTTCCTTAAGAATATCCTGCCATTTCTGTGGTGAAGCAGAAAAGAATTTTAGTTTAAAACAGAAAAGTCTTTTCAAATGTTCATATCTACAGCATCACATTCAGTATTTAAAACATCTATATAGTATGTATGCTAAACAGCAACTTAGGACATTGCATAAACCATGAATATGTTATATGAACTTTTATTATTACTTTAATTCAAATATGCAAATGCAATCTCTCATGCAACATATGAGAATAGAGCCATTCGACTAACCCTGATACTATCTGCATTGCCTCTGACTTAATTAAATCCACTTCAAAACAGACTGGAGTGAGCTAGACCAATGGGCATACTTGTTTCAGCCTTGTGTGGAAAGAAAAAAGACGTGTTAAAGGAATGTCTGAAAAACTCATTCCCGATGTCACAGGAAAGCCCCTGTAACTTGCTTCATTTAGGACCCGTTTAAATACAGAATTGCCTTGATCTTACCTCATTGGTTTGTTTCCCAGTGTAAGACATTTTCTTAATGGCCACCACTTCATTGGTGTGGGAATTTGTGGCCTACACAAAGAGGAGGAAAGGGAAATGAGAATTAGTAGGAGATGAGAGATGTGAAACGAAATACTAAATTTGTAGGTTTTTCTATGACCTCTTAAAACTCTGGCTCACAGAATGGAGAGATCCCACCTTTGGAAATCTATTTATCTCAGCTCCTTGGATGCACGAAGACAGAACTTTTGCCCAACTTTATGAAACATCTTCACTCTCTTTCTTTTGCCTTCCATACAGTTTGCATCAAAGTAAAATGATACTACAATCAACAATTGCATCTGTACCAAGAACTCCAATCTTGTTTTTCCTAGTTGATTTTTTACATGGAAAATTTGAAAGGTAATCTATTGTGGTGTCTAAAGTTCTCATAAAACTACTATACTTACCCCTACCCCCACCAACCAATATAGTTTTTAACTAAAACAAACTACTTCTATAATCTTTCTCCTCGCTGCACCCCCCCAACCCCGTGTATTTAAAGGTTTTAAAAGTAACTTCTCCAAGATTTTAGAAAGACAAACTTGAGATATCAAAAGACCGTCTGAAGTTGCCCATGGTTTTACTTCCTTTCTTTCTTTAGTTCCTCCCCTCCCTCCTATATGTCCACTTAAGTGTATTTAGACCACATTATTATCTAATAGCTTATTAAGGGTTATTTATAGTCAGTAATGACTTGCAGTCAGAAAAGTAGGGGAAAAAAAAGAAAACTCAACCCAGTGATGAACTTCAGCTATCCAAATCAAGAATAGTATTCACAGAGCAGGGGTTAACTGAACTTGACAAGTTCATCTGCCCACAAAACCATCCAGTTTACTGAGACTGTCAGAAAATCACTTGGACATCTATGGAGGGAAGGGGTGGAAAATAAAAGTCTGGAAATATCACTGGAAAATCAATTTCTTGTGGGTCTATCTCTGCTTGCACAGAATTTCCAGTCTTACTTTAACAAGGGTATAACTAAGAGTTACTTAAGTTTATCCTTCCTTCAGTTAATTTATATAAAAAAATTAATTTTTGCTGGGAAGAAAAATACTCTCAATGGCCTCTCATCAGCCCAACATAAACACATGAAGCTCCTCAAACCTTCCAATCAAAGATCTGAATTCAGTTTGAATCTAGAAGCCAAGCTCCATGTTTAACCCCATTCTGAAAGACTAGCCTTGGTAGTTCTAAGTGAAAGAGTGGATGGACTTCAACGGCAATTGTTAAGAGAAGCATTTTGAAGGGTTCCATAGGTAAGGCTTCCAAACAAAATTGGAGCAAACTGTATCAAACTGTATCAAACATTTTAATCTAATTCCACAAACTGTTATGGAACTCCTACTATGTGCAAAGCAGTGTTCTGGGTGATCACATCAGCTTTTGGGTCTACATGACGAATTGAATCCATTTATATGGGGATGAAGAGAAAGTCATTAAAACATAGATTTAAAACAGCGGTGTCAAATTTAAATAGAAATAAGTCCTCTAAACCACAGTCTGACTTAGGAAACCACACAGGTTTATCTGTTCTTTTTTTTTTTTTTTTTTGGTTAATACATCAACACACTAAAATCAGATGGGAACTACATTTTGATTTGGTGTAGGCCTATGGGCTACATGTGGTCTGCAGGCTGTATGTCAGACACCTCTGCTTTAGACTGGAAAGGACTTTAGAGATGCACCCTCCCATTTCGCACATGAGGAAACTGAGTGACACAAGGGATTTGTCCAGGGACACACATTTTTTACAAGTGTCTGAGGAAGGATTTAAACTCAGGTCCTGATTCTGGCACCATTTTAAATAATTTCAATATCATTTAATGTAGAATATTTTCCAGGATATAAAATGTAAATGGATAATTCAACTAGCCCATGGGTGGGGAACTTGCGGTCTCGAGGACACAGGTTCTCCATCCCTCAACTAGTCAATAGGAACAATACTTCCAGAAATAAATGACTGAATTTTTTACTTATTGAATATTATATTATATCTTCAGAATCTATCTTTGCCTTAGTTAAGACTCAACTTCATAAAGTTATTTGCTTTAAATTTTTTAAAGAACTAATAAGTATGTGGACATCTGCTAGATTCTGGGGAACAGAGATGAAAATAAAATCACATACACATGGTGATGTGTATATACAGAATAAAGAATTTTTTGAGGAAGAGGAGGAGGAGATGCTAGCCACTCGAAGGGGGAAGGGAAAGAAACTGAATTGGAGATTTCATCATTTCTTATGATTCAATTAGAATCCACATTCCTATACCATGATTTGTTTAGCCATTCTCCAACAGGTCAATATCCCCTTAGTTTCCAATTCATTGTTGCTACAAATATTTTTATACATGAGGATCTTTTCCCTCTTCCTTTGATGTCTTTAGGGAAATCTGTGTAATAGGGGTTTTGCTGAGTTAAAGGGATGAATAGTCTAGTGACATTTTAGGCACAGTTCGAAACTGCTGACCAGAATGGTTAGACCAATTCACTGTCCTACCATCAATGAACAAGTGTACTTGTTTTCCTCTGGCCCCTTGAGTATGGCTATTTTTCTGTCTTCCATCTTTGCCAACATAATGTAAAGCCTGAGTTACACTTTGAAGGAAAAGAAAGATTCTGAAAAGCGGAGGTAAGGAGAGCTTTCAGATACGGGTGATAGTCTGTGCAAAGGTGCCAAGGATGAGAAAAAGCAAGCAGTTGTTTGGAATGTAGAATATATGAGAGGGAATGATGTGTCATCAGTCTGGAAAGATAGGTTACAACCAAATGATAAAAAACTTTAAATACCAGATAGAAGAGTTTATATTTTATCCTGAAGGTAAGAAGGAATCAACTGAAACTTTACATTTTTTTCCTATTTTCATCCCCTCTGACAATTGAACAGAAGAAAACCCTTGTAATAAATACACACAGTCAAAAAGAGTGACTTCTCTCTGTGACCATGTCTAAAAATGTGATCATTTTGAACTTGAGTCTATTACCTTTCTGAGAGGAGGTAGGTACTATGTTTATCACTAGTTCTCTGGAATTATGATTTGTTATAGCACTCATCAGAGTTCGAGAGTGTCAAAATAGATTTTTTTATAATGTTGTCATTGCATAATTCTTTTCCTAATTTGGCACACTTGCTTTTTAATCAATTAATAGAGGTCTTCTTAGTGGCATTTATTCCCACTTCTGTAAATATTAGTGATTTCGAAATTAATTTCCACATCATTGTTGATAGTTTGGATTTCCTAACTGGAAAACTACTTGTTCATATTCTTTGACTCTCTATTGGGAAATGATTCTTTGTCCTATAAATATGAATCAACTCTTTCTACATCTTGGATATGAGATGTTTGTCAGGGAAACATGCTTAGATTTTTTTCTTTCCATTTTCCAATGTTCCCCCAAAGATTTGCTTCTCTTCCAATTGTAACCACATTGCTTTTCTTCAAGCAAAAACTTGTAAAATGTCACACAATCAAAACTGTCCATTTTATTTTGTGTGACCTTCTCAGTTCCATGTTCAGTTATGAAATCTACCCTTACTCATAGATCAGAAAGGTAATTTCTTCCTTGCTTCTATAATTTGTTTATATTATCATTTTCTATGTCTATTCATATATATCTTTGGAACTTATTGTGGCATAGAGTGTAAGGTGCTGGTATATATTTAATTTCTTCCACAGGGCTTTTCGGTTTCCCCAGCAATTTTTAAAAAATGATTCCTGCCCTCAGTAACTGGGGTATTTGGACTCATCAAACACTATGCTACTGTGTTTGTTTGCTCCTGTATGGTCTACATCTACTTATCAACCTTTCTTTTTTATTCAGTAACAATTATTTTGATGATTAATGCTTTGTAGTAGTTTGAGATCTGATTCTGCTGGTCCTATCTTTTTCTCACTTTTTCATCATAACGTTTAAAAAATTTTTGACCTTTTCTTCCTCTAGATGACTTACATAATATTTTTCTTTGTGAAAAAATTATTTTTTGGTAATCTGGTACAGTACTAAGTAAATTAATTTTAAGTAATTTAGTAATATTTATCATATCGGCATCACCTACCTATAGACGATAACTATATTCCCAATTATTTAGGGTTTTGAGCTTTATTGCTCTTGGTTGTGTCCCAGTAGATAGACATTCAAATATTTTTTACTGTCTTAGTTATTTTGAATGGAATTTTGCTTTTTGTCTCTTCCCTCTGGGTTTAGATTGTGAGCTCCTTAAGGGTAGGGACTGTCTTTTACCTCTTTTTGTATTTCTAGTGCTAAGAATAGTGCCTGGCACATAGTAGGAAAACAAATGTTTATTGACTTGACTTTTGTTGGTAAGATACAGTAACAGTGATGATTTTTGTGGATTTATTTTATATCCTGCAACTTTGTTGAATTTATGAACACTTTCAATTAATTTTTAGTTGACTGTTTAGGACTCTCCAGACAATTATATCATCTGTAAAAGTGAGTATTCTCTCCTCTCTGCCTACATTTATTCCCTTGATTTCTCTTTCTTCTCTTATTTCCATAGCAAGAATTTCCAGAACTAATAGTAGTGGTGATAATGGGAATCCTTATTTTACCTCTGATTTTATTGGAAAGACCTTTAAATTTTCTTCATAACATATAATGTCTAGTCTTGGTTTCTGATAGATGTTATTCATTATATTAAGGATTATATTAAGCATTTATTCTTACACTTTCTAACGAAAAGCACACACACAGAGAAATAAGTGTTGGATTTTGTTCAAAGCTCTTTCATATCTATTGATATAATTATGAAGTTTTATTATTTACATTGATGATGGTTTTTTAAATGTTCACAGTTTCCCTTATATTTAGCCAATCCTGCATTCCAGGTATAAATCCTCATTACCATATATACTCATTTTAATATAACATTCAAAATTTTTTTGTCAATCTTCATTGGGGATATTAGTCTATAGTTTTTTTTCTGTTTCATCTCCTTCTGGTTTAGGTATCAAGATTAAAACAGGTTACATAACATTGGTATTAACTATTCTTAGAATAGAAATCACTTGAAAATTCAAGAGGCCTGGAGGTTTTGTTGTTTGTGAGTACATTTATGGCTTGTTCAGCTTTTTTTTTCAAATATTGGGCTATTTAATCATTTTTCCCCCTGCTAAAACGGGTGTTTTTTATTACTGTAAATATTTATCCATTTCATCTAAGTTAGAAGTTTTGTTAGCATAAAATTAGGCAAAATAATTTCTGATAATTACTTTACTTTGTCAATTGTTGGAATTATCCTTTTATATTTTTGATAATAAAAATTGATCTTCCTGTTTTTTGAAGCAGATTAGCTATTTATCTATCTTACTAGTACTTTTTTCAATAAAGCAGCTCCTTGTTTTATTTATCAATGAGATTTTTTTGCTTTCAATTCTTTTGTCTCTGATTTTCAGAAGTTTTACTTTGTTGTTTAGATTTATTATTTTCTGCTGCATATCTAATTCATTGAATTTTTTTTTCTTTTCTTGTTGATGAAAGAGCTTTAGAGATACAAATTTTCTCCTAAGAATCACATTAGCTATATTCCACAAGTTTTGGTATGTTGTTTCATTAAGATCATTTTTGGGGGGGATGAAATTTTCTATTGTTTCTATACTTTGTTTTTTGATTCACTAGTTCCTAAGGCATGTTACTTAGGTTCCAAATGATTGTTAATCCCTCCTCAAGGGATTTTTATTTAATATAATTTTTATTGCAAATGACCAATAAATCATGGGTTGAGTATTTCTAGCTTTTTGTATCATTGATGAGGTCTTTAGGTTCAAATACATAATAAATTTTTAAAAGATGCATGAATGGCTGAGAAGCATTTTGTTCTCAATTAGTAATTAACAATTATCTACCCTCTTTTTCTAAAGTTTTATTCAAGTCCTTGAATTCTTCCATGCTTATGTTTTGGTTAAATCATTTCAGGTCTGAAAAGGGTACATTGATTTTCTCTAAAGTTATAGTCTTAATGTCTATTTATCCCTATCATTTGATTAACTTTTAAGTGTTTCATGTATAGATATTATATATTGATACTGATTCAATATTTATGGTGACTTTAAGTATAATGTAGTTTCTCCGAAACGTAATTTTATTATTTGTATATTTAACACAGATGCACCTGAAATTGTGATCACTACCTCTGTTGAGTTCAGAGAAGCATAATAGATATTACTTAAGCCTTTCATTTTAATTCTAAGTAAATTTTTATGTTTCAAGTATGTTTTTTTATAAGCAGCATATTGTTGGATTGCCCTGTTCCTGTTCCCAAGATTTTAGTCTTCTTTTCCTTTTAATTCCCCCACCTTGTCACTAATCCAGCATTTTACTCACACCTATTCTGTTATCTCTCCTGCCCTCCCTCATACCCCACTATTGTCTTATTTCTTCCTTTTAGAATTTGATGTATTTCTACACTGTAATCTCTGTGTGTGTCTCTCTGTGTAAACTTGTGTTTAAATTTCCTTTGTCCAGTTCAGAGAAAAGTGAGATTCATAGGGTGCCCATTCCCTCCCACTTCTGCCATCAAATCTGAACTCACTTCACCTTATGCTCCTCTATTATGTGAGGTTGTGATTTTCCTCCTTTTTGTCTTCTTTTTCTTTATAATATAGTCCTTTATCGTTCCTGTTTTCAATTTCTTCTAAGATTATCAAAACAGAACAGAGCCACTGCCAGATCTTCTCCATCTTATTTATAGTTCTTTATGATACTTGAAGATATTAGGATATTGAGAAGACTTCATCTGACTATTAAAATGCCAATAATTCATACTCATATAGTTCCTTCAAAATGAACAAATGTATCCCTTTTCTTATTTCCCTTGACTTCTGCATTTTTATTTCAAAGTGTCTGCTCAGGAATACTTAGAAACCCTCTATTTTATTAAAGGAACACATACTTTCCTATAGCATATTTTTATTTTTATGGATAAGTTACTCTTACTTGTAAAGCTTTCATCTTTCAAAATATATTCCAATCTCTTCTTTTCTTGCTTATGGAAGCTCTCAAGCCTTTTTGGGTCCTCTCTGTGGCTCTTGGTACCTGAACATTTTTTTTTTGGCTGTGTGCAGTGTTTTTTCCTTTGAACTAAGGGCTCAAGATTTTGGCTATGATGTTCTTGGAACTGGCAGATTTTCCCCCAGAAGTGATTGGTGAATTCTTTCCATTTTAAATTTACACTGTGGTTCTAAGAGATCTGCAAAGTTTTCATATGGTTTTCAAGCTTTTGTAGGGGTTGTGATTTTCAGGCAGTCCAATAATTCTGAGATTCTCTCCTTAACCTGTTCTTTTTTCTTTTTAGGTCAGTTATTTTTTATGTTACATTTCCAACATTTTCATTTTTTTAAAAAGTTCAATCTTTTGATTTTGTTTTTTAACATATCATGTTGTCTCACTGAATTGTTTTTTTTTTCCTGTTCATCTCATTCTAGTTTTCAGCAGAAATTTAGTTTTTAGGTAAGATTTCCTTCTGTCTGTTTAAAGGTATTGATTCTTCCAGCTCTTCTTTCCTCCCTAACTATATCTCTTGTTTCATTTCTTCTGGGTACTCTTGTAGTCTTGGTAGCTAGGATATTTTTTTTCCTTTCAGAGTCTACTTAGACTTGTAAAGTTATTCTTTCTTTTAGGTTTACCCCTCAGGCATCTTTCCATCCAAGGTATTACTTCATTGCATTTGGCCTTTTCTTTGGTTTGCTCATATAACTAAGCTCAGTGTCAGGGTTGGAGGCTTATATTTAGGTCTAATTTCTCACATACACCTTGGGATATGTGGGATATTCAAGGAGAACTAGCATCTCTGGTTTGAGGGCTTGCTGATCCCTCTTCAGAGTGCTCATCCACTTTTGGTCCATCTGCTACCCCACTCTCACCATGTAATTGATAGGTCTCAAACCCATCAGTGTATAAGGAGGACAACTATTCCCTAGTGAGTGGGTGGATGAGACCACTTTATTCCAATGTCCATGAAGGTGACCGAAGTAGGCGCTGTGGAATGCTTAGAGCACGGTCAGATGTCAAAGAAGTCAAGGTCACCCACTGCATCCCAGGCCATTACCAGTCATCTAGACTTTGTCCTACCACTGGACTTTGATGATTCTGGAAGAGAGAGTAAGGCTAATGGCTTTGTGCAGCTCTGCTTCACCTAAATCCAATTTACCTGCAAGTCAAGACAGTGCCCCATGATATCATTGGTCTTCTTTGAAAATAAAGAATGACAACAGTTCTGCCCTGTGGGACAAGGCACTTTTCATACTGTGTAGAACCTTCCATCTACCCTGGTTGGTCTCTTTCCAGGACTTCTGTAGGATTCTGGAAGACTTTTTTTTTTTAAAGTCTTCGGCTCAGTGGAGTAGATTAGAGTTGATTCTTTTTATTGTTTAATATTGCGCATTTTTAGAGCATTACAGGGGATGTTTGTGGGAGGTTAAGTGGGATTGGGCTTCTCTACCATGTTTCATATTCCCACAAGGTCACTAGGAGAGGAGTGGTACAGAAGGTGATATTTGAACTGAACCTTGAATGGAGTTGATGATTGCAAGAGGTAGAGGGGAGGAGGTTGTACATTCCAGGTATGGGGCACAAAGAGTAGGAGGTGGAATGTCTTCTATCGAGAAGAACAAGTGTAGCCCAAGTTGGCTGGAATGTGGAATACTGTCTACAAATCGAGTTTGTAGCTAATTTGTAGAGGGCTTTAAATGTTAGATACAGGAGGCTGTTATCTTAAAAGGTAATAGGAAATCACAAACTTCCTGAGCAGGTACATGACATGGTCCAACCTGTGCCTCACAAATATCAATGTGTCAGTTGTGTGGAGGATGGATAGAAAGGGGGAGACTAGAGGCAGGGAGCTCACTGAGGATACTGCAGTAGACAAGATAAAAAGGGATAAGAGGTTGAACTGGTGAGCATTTGGGTAAATAGAGATAAGGGGATGGATAAGAGAGATGTTATGGAAATAACGACAGGATTTCATAACTGATTGCATATGACAAGTGGTCAGAAAGAGTAGAGCTGAGGATGACTCCAGGATTGTGAACATGGTGACTAGAAGGATAGTGCTCTTGATTGATTTAGGGAAGTTTGAAGGATGGATGGGTTGTGGGGAGGAAGATGGTGATTTCTATTTTGGATATGCTGGGTTTAAAATGGCTATAGAATACCTAGGTGGATCTATCTAGGAGGTAGTTGGTACTATGGCTTTGGAACTCAAGAGAGGCATGAGGGCTGGATCTGCACAGAGATCATAACTGAATCATAGAAGGTGATAAAATCATTAAGAGAAAGAGAGAATGTAGAGAACTAAGAAAGGATGTCCCCGTAGGGAGCCAAAGGGTACCAATGAAAAGAGGGTGGAATATGGATGGATCCTTAAGCAAAAGAGACCTTAGGAAAAGTGAATAGAAAGGAAGAAGGAGAAATAGGAGAAAGTAACATCTGAAACCCAGGGAGGAAGAAGTGGTCAGTTCTGTCCAGAGATTCTAAGAGGTCAAGAAAGATCAGCCAGCACTGGTCATTGAATCTGGCAGCTAAGACATCACCAGTAACCTTAGGGAGAATAATGGTGAAGTTGGAAGCCAGCTTTTAAGGATTTGAGAAGTGACTGGAAGGTAAGGAAGTGAAGGCAATAAATGTGGATCTCCTTTTTAAAATAAAAAATAACTAGCCAGCTTTTATAAAGCTTGTTAAGATTTGAAAAATAAAGTGTTACATATCATCTCATCTGAGCCTCACAAGAACTTAATGGAAGAAGGTGCTGTTAGTGTCACCATTTGACAGGTGAGAAAACTGAAGCCAAACAGATCAGGGGTTTTCCCAGGGTCACAGTTAGTAAGTGTGTCTGAGACAAGATTTGAACTCAGGTCTAGTTGTTGACAGTTTGGCAGTGAAAGGGAGAAAAAAATTAGAATAATGGCTTAAGGAGATGGCAAAGTCAAGTGAAGTTTGAAGTAAGAACAAATATGTTAAAAATTGAAACCAACACTGAAGCTACCATGTAACTGCATTTAGGACAATAAAAAAGTAGTTATTTGAATTATGTGGGTGAGTGAAGGTATTTCGAGCTCAGCAAAGTAGCACCACAAACCTATACCTTTACAGTCTTCTCTAAGGGGATCCAAGATGAACACACTCATCTCTCGTCCTGTTTTCTTCCATCCCAGATAGAATAATGACTCACCTTTTAACCCTGTACTCATTTCTCAATTTACATATAGAAACCCAAATCCATGGGAATGTTCCACTTGAGTTATTTTCATGGTTGATGGGGAAGGTCTATCCCTCAAATATGGTAAAAATGTTTTCCAGAAAATCTACTCTGGTGGCCAATACCTGCTTGTATTCAATAACAGCCATTTCTTCTAGATTCTATACATCTACTCTCATTCCAAGGAGGCTCTAGGAGCAGGGCCAGACTGCTAATCAATCTAAGTAGGTTTCTTGGCATCTACCTTTGCCAAGTAGTCACAACGTAACTAAAGAGTCAAGGAGCAGGATTGTAGAATTGACATTTTAATGCCTCAATTGCCATATTCAGGTCATTATATAGTATATCTAGATGGCTAGAATCCATAAGCAGTCCATAAGAAGTGCTATAAAACATCACATTTTCTGGCCTCAATCTAATTTTTCAACACATTGATAGTATCTTCCAGGAGACTGCAATGTGAGTGCCAAGATTGCTATAGGATTCATCTAGTGATGGGGTAAGGGATGGGCTACAGATATCAATGTTTCTGTGACCAATAGGAAAAGTTCATCGTTGAGAATTTTCCTAAGTATATTCTTTTGAATGAACTCAAGGCTTGAATCCATTGAAAATTCCCTAATGGAAACTGTACATTTCTTATGTTTCACCTGATTGTATTCTTTTCCTCTCTTGCATAAATACCTTCTATGTTTTGGTTTGGGGTAATATAATGTTCTCTTCTGCAGACTAGGGTCTTAACCTATGAACTTAAAAAATTTTTAATAACTATATTTCAATCTAATTGCTTTCTTTTGTAATCCAATATATTTTATTTTATTCATTTCCAAACATTATGAAGAGTCCATTAGCTCCACTACTCTCCCAAAGAGTCCATGACACACACAAAAATCAAAAAGTCCTGTTTTGATTGGTGTTGGCTATTTGGTTAAGTCAAATTTAATGTTATCTACTTTTCTACTGCCAGCAACATGAACTCTTTGGCCATGGCATCCATTTGTCTTTGTTAAAGGCAAAAACAAAATGGCCTTTGATCTCATGTGATTTTCTTTCTTTTTCCATATTGATAATGGTGAAGTGGCAAAAAAAAAAAAAAGACTGGATGGTATTAAAAATCATATAGTTTTTATATTGTTCTGCTACTGCTATTGCTCTAAATGTAAGATTATTGCCAAAAACAATGAGGTTCTATCCTAAAAGAGGCACTGAACCATGTCAACATCAATACTTTCTTCCTATGAATGAAACAAGATGATACTAAGAAACTGTAGCAAAACACTTAGAAAAGATTGCACGAGAAAGAACAGACAATTAATTGCATAAAATTAAAATGGTTTTACATAGATAATCCAATACAGCTAAAGGAAAACATTAACTGGGAAAAAACTTTACCTCAAGTTTCTGATAAAGTTCTGATATCTAAATTATAGAAGGAATTGACTCAAATTAACAAATAACAAATTAACAATAAATATATAACAATCTTCAAATTTATAACAATAAATCTCTCAAGTGACAAGTATGCAAAAGATATGAATATTAAGGGAAGACATCCAACTATCAAAAAATCAAATGAAATCTACTGATAAGTTTATTTACTGATTCAAGTGATCAATAAAACATGAAAAAATGCTCCAAATCACTAATAATCATAGAAAAGCAAATTAAAGCAACTCTTCATTTCACACCCATATGTTTAACAAAATTGACCAAAATGAAAATGACAACTATTGGAAGGGCTATCAAAAAACAGGTACCGTAGTATAAGGAGGCAGCTGCGGATTGATCTAGCTGTTCTGGGAAGTAATACAGAACCATGTCTCCATAATTACTAAAATGCGCTCGCTCTTTGGCCCAGCAATACCACATTACTTGGTTTATATCCTATGGAGATCAAAGAATAAGAGAAGGTGCTCCTTGCCCTCAAGAAGCTCACCTTCTAATAGAAATACTCTAGATCTTATTGAGAAGACTCTGTAGCCTTCTGGGGCTGAACTCAATCAGCACAGTGTCAGCCACAGACAGGAGCAAGTACAGAAACTCATCATTTCTGAGGAATTTCTCCTCTGTCTGGACCTGGTTCATGCCAGGCATTGTCCTGTCTTACGCATCATGGTTTACAGTCAGAGAATCATTATAAAATGTAATTTCTGTGATTTTATCTGTCAAGGACTCTTGTTGGCTCTTAATGTGTGAGGGAGAAACACATTGTTGGAGGATAGGGTGTGCTTGGCACAACGCAATCAAAAAAAATTGATGTAATTAAGGAATGATGGATTCAGTAAGATCTTGCATTCCACGTACTTTTCAGCCAGCTCTGTAGAAACTATAAAGACATGGTTTACTCCAGAAGACTTTCTGCAGCAGCCTGCCTATTCCCTTTTGTACTGAGGTGCTGAAGGCCAAATATGGCAGTAGTGTTGTCACTACCACAGCCCATGCATCATGCTCATGCCCTCCCACCAGAATACAGGCCCTGTCTCTGGGACCCTGGACCCTAATAGAAGAGATTTAACTTTTATTAAAAAAAGAACCAGGCCTCCACTTTACTTCCTGGCTCTGGAACCCTATTACTACAGAGTAGAAGAAGGGTCTTTTTTTGCTCTGGGAGACAATCAAGGTTAAGTGACTTGTCCAGGGTCACACAGCTAGTAATTATCTGAAGCCAAATTTGAACTTAGGTCCTCCTGACTCCTGCACTGTTGCTCTATCCACTGAACCACCTAGCTGACCCTAGAAGAAGGGTCTTGAGCAGCATCCAAGCAGCCATGCAACTGAACGGCCTCAGAAGACAAAGCCAAACAACTGCTGAAGATGATGTTTTGCTCTGGTGAATCTTACTCACTGGGCCTGTTCTTGGGCTCCCCAGCCCTGCCCAGACTCTGGTCTATGAGACAATTATAGCACTGGGGTATAATGGGCAAAGTTGGGCCAGCCCAAGAGGGGCACATGCCTGGACAAGCTCAAGTTTATAACTGCGGAGATGCCTCCCAATGACACAGTCAGTTCATTTAGATGCTGCTGTCAAAATAATCCTCAATTCAAGAAGATGCCGGTGCCCAGGAGGGCACCAGACCGCACTACAACTGTGTGATTAACAATGAACTACTCTGCCCCTCGCCTAGCCCCGGCAGACAGCAGTGACTTTCAGATCTCTTCTTACAAGGCTGCTTTGTCAGGTTTTCTTCTTTGAAGTCATTGTAATAAGCCTGTCCCACATACAGGGAGATGGCTCGGGTGACCCATTTCATGACTGGCCTGCCTGGGGTAGCTTTTCTAGTACTGGGGGTGGAGCGTCTCTAGCTTCTTCCTACAATGAGGTCGCTGAATCTTTCTCCTAGACAGTGGAACACAGCTGTCAAGGGCTTGCTGGGGTTGAGATCATATTCTGTGGTGAGTCAATTGTTCTACGTAAGATAAAAATCTCTGCCCTTTAATTCCATTTGATTCAATTTAACATGCATTTATGAAGTGCCTACTACTTGCCATGTGCTAGGGCTACACGGGATGAGAATGAGACAGTTCTTTAAAAGAGCTCACAGTTTTCAGGAGGCAATAAAGGGTGTCCAGGAAAGGCTTTATGCAGAAGATGCTGCCTAGGCAGGGTCTGAAGGGAGGAGAGGAACGCTATGAAGTCGAGGGAAGGAAAGAGTACATTCTAGGCATGTGGGATGGCTGCTGCCAGGCACAGAGATCATGATGTGCTGTGTGTGAGAAATAGAGAACAGGCCAGTTGGCTGAATCTCAGAGTGTGGGAGGGGAAATAACATCCACTGAGGCTGGAAACATAGCTTGGGGCCAGGGTGTGTTGGGCATTAAGAGCTAAAAAGAATAATTTATATTTGGGAGTCGGTGCAGAGGATGAAAGAAAGATGAGGCATTAATTAGAGGGTCATGATCTCAAAAGCAGGAAAGGGAGGCCAGGGAAGGCTAGGAGGGGGGAGGAGTGAGTGGATACTGCAGTGAGGTCAGAGGACAGGGGTGGGAGGAGTGCAGAGGGAGACATGGAAAATAGGAAGCTTGGTCAGAGAGAACAACTTCATGGTCTTAGATCTGTAGCTGATGAAGTCAAGACAGTCACCACTATGTACAGCTGAGATGGAGTGAGGGCATAGATCATGGAAACTGGGAAGGCTGAGCTGGAAAGCAAGGATCGTTGAGAGGAAATCAACACATGGATATCACACTGAAGTCTCTGAGTATAAGGGCAGAGACTGGGGTGGAGAGAAAGGCTATGAGTCAGCTAGCAGAAATCTAGGAGAAGGCCTGAGAATGACCTGAGGGCTGGCTGATCTGAGTAGAATGATCCTACAAGGACTGAATCATGAGAGCAGAAGAAGGGTGTGCAATAATGAGCAAGGGGTTACCTCACCTTCAACTAGCCCAGTGTACTGGGGGTAAATGGGAGAAGGTAGACTCATGGATGGAGAACATAGCTAGGGAGGCTGGTTGGAGGAGAACAGGTTTCTATTACTTCCCCACTCTCTCTGGCAATCCTCCAATCCTGGAGATCTTACCTACATCTTACCACCATGACCCTCTGACCAACTGTGCTAAATGACCTACAATTACACCTTCAGGAGGCACTACGAAGATATACCTTTCAAATCCAACTTTTGCTCTTACTAGAGGCAAGATTCTATCCTGTAAAATACATATAAAGATATGAATTTAGCTTGTCAGTCATTCAGTAAGCATTTATTAGACTCTTACTGTGTGTCAGGCAATGGTGACAGAGAAAGGTAAAAATATGGTTCTTACCCTCAAGGAACTCTCGTTCTAATGGGAAGACAACATACAAAAAAAGTTATACATATAAATTACATAGAGTATAAATGGAAAGTAAAGTCAAAGAGAAGGCAGTGGAATAGCAGGGTAAAGGGATGATTGGGAAGGGTTTTCTGCCCTAATTGGGATTTGAGTCTTGAAAGAAGTCAGGGAAGCTAGGGAGAATATTCCTGGGATGCCTACAAAGGCATGGAGACAGAAGATAGAGAGTAGCCAGAAAGGAGGTTAGGATAGCTGCATCATAGCATGTGTGGAGGGGAGTAATGTGTTAAGAAGGCTGGAAAGAAAAGTAGGGCCAGGCAACGAAGGTTTTTAAATGACAGAGTTTAGACTTGGTCCTTAAGGTAATAGGGAGCTACTGGAGTTTATTGATTGGAGGACTGACATGGTCAGACCTGCCTGAGCTCTAATCACCTTGATAGCTAAGGAGTGGATGTATGGGAGAGGACTGAAACTTAACACAGGGAGATCAACCAGAAAAATTATTACAGTAGTGAGTGCTGATGAGGGCCTGCACTAGGGTGACGTGAAGGGGACACACACTGGAGATGTTGTGAAAGTAAAAAATCCCAAGCAGAGTTATTGGTTTTGTGTATATTTGCATTTATTCACCTTGTACTTACACTGCATGTATTCTGATGTGTACTTGTCTTTCTCATTAGAATATAGGCTTCTTGAGGATAGGAAATACTTTATTCTTTGAACTTGTATCCCCAGCCCTTTGCACAGTGCCTGGCACATAGTAGGCAGTTTATGAATGCTCACTGATTGAGTGATGGATTAAGGTTGCTTTGATGTAGCCAATGAACTGAATTTTTATAAAGATACTCACAAAATAAACAGCTCCAAAGCTTCCATGTCCAATTTCATGTAGACCAACAAAAATATCTTCAGGATCCTCCTTATAGAACAGGTCTGCTATCTCTGGGTCCTTTAGCACCCCTTTGCGCATGGTGAAGAGTATTACAACCTCTGCTTGTCAAGATCCCATTCAGTTTTTCCCTTCATTGACAAAAGAATTCTTGAAAATCCTTCAGCACCTAAAGAGAAACATACTTCATCATTAGCTTATTTCCAGTGCAGATTTTGTTTTCCCTATCCAGAGGGTTTAAGAATTACATTAGAGGAATATAGGTCAAAACTGACATAGTTTGTTTTTTCCTTCTCATGTCTTTTTAAAAATCTACTCATTAATATATCTTAAACATTCTTTTTAAATTTTGATTTCCAAATCCTCTTCCACCCACCCTTCACCAACCACTGAGAAAACAACCAATTATACCTGTGAAATCATGGCATAATTAAAAAAAAATTCTTGGTCGAATTATTGGTCAACCAAAGGCATGATGATAACTAATATTCTGATTTTAGGTAACTCAGTAGCTCTTTATCACTTGCCAGAAAGAGACTTCTGCAATTCTGAAGCTATGTTAATGTAAACTGAAAGAGACTAGTTGTTCCGTTGCTATGGAAAACATCCTGTTCTCAAGGTTGCTATTAATAAGAGGGTATCACTTTTGATATTTCCAAATGCTGACTGACCAGCTTATTTGCATACCGTTTTTTGTTGTTAACAGCACAGTGTTTTAAAGGAAAAAAAATAAAGTATAGCCTTTCACATAATTTGTCATAAACTACCCTAAAAGTATTTAACTGTCAAACTTGGCACATGAGACTCATGGAGGATCCTGACTTCTTCCCCTTTCAATAGATCTGCTAATTTTCACAGCTTTCACTGTGTTAAAAAAAAAATAACCAAAACCAAAGTGTCCATCACCTTGGTTTAAGATGCAAATACATTAAATGCAAAAGTCATGTAACCTTTTTTGCAGCACTGAAAAAACAAATTGAGATTTTGACCATGGGCCAATAATGAAGCATTTTGGACTTCCTGACCCCACAAAGACAATCCGTGATTGGGACAGGCTTATAACCATCAGGCCTTACTCTATCTTCTTATCACTTTCGAGAACAGGGAGGTGGCACAATGGAAAGAGTTTTGGACTTGGAGACAGAGACCTGAATTCAAATCCTACCTCAGATATTTACTACCTGTGTGATTCCGATGTTGGGCAAATCACTTAACCTCCCCTCATCCTCAGTTTTCTCATTTATAAAATGGGGACGAGAACAGTAGCACTTACTTCCTAGGATTGTTGTAAGAATCAGGGGAGATTATATATAAGAAACAGACTAAACAAATATCCCAAGAGAAATAAATTAAGTTAAAAAAAAGTGTGCTTCATTCAATCTGCATTCATACTCTATCAGCTCTTTCTCTGAAGGCAGATAGCATTTTTCATTTCAAGTCCTTCTGAATTGTCCTAGATCATTGCCTTGCTGAGAATGGCTAAGTCACTCACAGTTGACTATCCTACAGTGTTCTCCTGGTCCTGCTCATTTCACTTTGCATCAGTTCACGTGAGTCTTTCCAGATTGTTCTGAAAGCATCTTGCTCATCATTTCTTATGACACAACAGTATTTCATCAGGATGATATACTACAACTTATTCAAACATTCCTCAACTGGTGGGCATCCCCTCTAATTCCCAATTCTTTGCCACTACAAAAAGAGCTGCTAAAAATATTATTGTAAAAGTAGTAGTGGTAGTGTGGGTCAAAAGTTTTATAGTCTTTTGGGCATAGCTCCAAATCATTCTCTAGCATGGTTGGATCAATTCTCAGCTCTACCAATAGTGCACTAGTGTCCCAGTTTTCCCACAGCCTCTCCAACATTTGTCATTTTTGTTTCTGTCATATTAGTGAATCTGATAGGTGTAAGGTTCTATTGCAGTCATTTTAATTTGTATTTCTCCAATCAATAGTGATTGATTTGTTATCATGACTATGAATAGTTTTTATTTCTCCACCTGAAAACTGTTCATAACCTTTGACCATTTATCAGGTGGGGAATGACTTATATTCTTATAAATCTGACTATTTATCTGAGTTCTCTATTTATTTGAGAAATGAGGCCTTTCTCAGAGACACTTGCTGTACACATTCCTCCCTACTTTTCTACTTTCCTTTTAATCTTGGCTACAAAATTACCCATTTTGCATCCCAATAGTGCTCTCTATCTTGTTTGGTTATAAATTTTCCCTTATCCGTATATTTGATAGATAAACTATTCCATGTTCGCCTAATTTACTTATGGCATCACCCTTTATGTCTAAATCATGTGCCTATTTTGACCTTATCTTGGTATATGGTGTGAGATTTTAGTCTATGCTTAGTTTCTGCCATACTACTTTACAATTCTTTTTAAAACAGTTTTTGTCAAATAGTAACCTCTTGTCCCCAAAATTTGGATCTTTGGGTTTATTAAATACTAAATCACTATGATCATGTGCAACTGTATGTTGTGTACCTAATCTATCCTACTGATCCACCACTCTATTTCTTAGTCAGTGCATGACCACAGTTTGAGATCTGGAGTGGCTAAACCATGATCCTTCATATTCTTTTCCCATTGATTCTCCGGATATTCCTGATCTTGAGTTCTTCCAAGATGAAATTTCATCTATCAGATGCATATTATTTTTTTTAGCTCTATAAAATAAATGTTTGGTAGTTTGATTGGTATGGCACTGAATAAATGAATTTAGGTAAAATTGTAATTTTTATTATATGTCTCAGTCTACTCATGAGCAATTAATATTTTTCCAGTGGTTTAGATTTGATTTTGTGTGCAAAGTATTTTGCAATTGTGTTCATATAATTCCTGGGTTTGTCTTGGCAGGTAGACTCTCTAATTTATATTGTCTTCAGTTATTTTAAATGAAAATTCTCTTGCTGCTGAACTTTGTTGGTAACAATATAAAAATGTTGATGATTTATATGGGTTTATTTTATATCCTACAACTTTGCTAAAGTTGTTACTGATTTTGACTAGATTTTAATTGATTCCTTATGATTTTCCAAGTCATATCATCTACAAAGAGTCATATTATTATATCATCTGCAAAGACTGATAGTTGTTTCTTCATTACTTATTCTAATTCCTTCAATGTTTTTCTTACTGCTGTAATTAGCATTTCTGGTACAATATTGAAAAATAATGATGATAACAGGCATCCTGGCTTCACCCCTAATCCAATTCAGAAGGCTTCTAGCTTATCCCCATTATAGAAAATGTTTATTGGTGATTTTAGATAAATATTACTTATTCTGAGGAAGGTTCCCTTTATTCCTCTGCTTATTAGTGGTTTTATGAGTGTTTATTTTGTCAAAAGCTCTTTCTCCATCTATTTATTAAGATGATTATGATTTCTGTTGGTTTTGCTATTGACTTGGGTCAATTGAGAGTTTTCCTAATATTGACCCAGCTCTGCATTCCTGGTATAAATTTCACCTGGTTATAGCATATGATCCTTGTGACATATTGTTTGTTAGTCTGTTACTTAAAATGTTTGCATCAATATTCATTAGAGAAATTGCTCTATAGTTTTCTTTTTCTGTTTTTGCTCTGCCTAGTTAATGTATCATCACCATATTTGGGCCCACCAAAGGAATTTGGAAGGACTCTCTCTTTGCCTATTTTTCCAAAAAGTTTATATAATATGAGAATTAATTATTCTTTAAATATTTTGTACAATTCATTTACGAATCCATCTGACCTTGGGGATTTTTTCCTTAGGGGGCTCATTTATGACTTATTCAATTTCTTTTTCAAGATAGGGTTATTTAAGTATTATATTTTCTCTTCTGTTAATCTGGTCAATTTATATTTTTGTAAATTTTCACTACTTTACTTAGAATGTCAGATTTATTGGCATACAATTTGGTAAAATAGCTTGCAATAATTACTTTAATCTAATCTTCATTGATAGTAAATTTATCCTTTTCATTTTTAATACTGGTAACTTGGGTTTCTTTCTTTTTTATTTAAAAATCAAATTAACCAATGGTTTGTCTATTGGTTGTTTCACAAAGTCAGTTTCTAGTTTTACTTGTTAGCTCAATAGTTTTCTTGTTTTCAAATTTATTAATCTCTCCTTTGATTTTCAAGATATTCAATTTTGTGTTTAAGTGGGGATTTTTAATTTGTTCTTTAATTTTTTGAGTTGCATGCCCAATTTATTGATCTGCTCAAATTCCCTTAAGCATTATTTTAGCTGCATCCTATAAATTTTGACACACTATCTCATCGCTATAATTCTCTTTAATGAAATAATTTATTAGTTTTAGATTTATTCTTTGACTCATTTTTTTAAAGATTAGATCATTTAGTTTCCAATTTTTAATCCATATTTTCATGGTCCTTTATTGAATACAATTTTTATTGCATTATGATCTGAAAAGGATACATTTAATATTTCTTCTTTTCTGCATCTGACTGTGAGGTTTTTATACCCTAATGGTCAGTTTTTGTGTAGATGCCATATACTGTTGTGAAAAAGGAATATTCCTTTCTATTTCCATTCACTTTTTTCCAGAGGCTTACCATAATTAATTGTTCTAAAATTCTAATCAGCTCCTTAACTTCTTTTTCATTTAATTATATATTTGGCTAGTTTATCTAGTTCTGAGAGAGGAAAGGTAAGGTTCCCCACTAGTAGAGTTAAACTCCCATTTCCTCCTGTAACTCATTGATCTTTTCCTTTAAGAATCTAGATACTATATCATTTGGTGCATATGTCTTACATATTGCTATTACTTCTTTGTCTATTGCACCTTTCAGCAAAATGTAGTCTTCCTACTTAATTAGCTCTGGATTTGCTTTTGCTTCATCTGAGGTTATGATTGCTACCCCAGCTTTTTTTTTTTAATATAAATTTATTTATTTAACTTTTTACATGCATTTTCACAAAATTTT
>CM053773.1:228963830-229036340 GCA_028658325.1 Potorous gilbertii | reverse complement strand
CATCTGTTCACCAAGAAAGAAACCTTCTATGGTCTTATCTTTTCCCCCCCTTTTCTGGGCATTTTCCCAGCCAGTTACTTGACTTCTGAGATTCCTCTCCACCCCACCTTGCCTCCAGATCCGCCCAGCTAGTGCTTGGGGTCTGAGATTCAAATGCTGCTCCTCAGCCTCAGGGCTTTCAGCAGCAGGCCTGGCTGCTATTCAATGGGAGCTTAAGTTCTAGTGCTCAGGTGGGGGCAGGGCCTCCTCCCAGGCTCAGTTCCCTTATGGAGTTTATGTGGAGACCTTCCGTAATGGAGCTCCTGCCAAGCTCCTGCCTGCTCTGGGAGCCTCTGGTCGCCTGCTGCCTCTTCCACTACCTCCTGAGGGGGCCCAAGTCATGGAGACACCCCACTCCCCTCTCAGCACGTCCAGACGTCTCTCTCACTGACCTGTGAGTCTGTGGGTGGAGGGACCTTCACGGCTGCTGGAGATTGCATCCCTGAAGCCTGCTCTGATCTGTTCCTCTCTGTGCCGGGCGGCCAGGGCAGGGCTGGGCTCCACTCCCGTCCGGTGCGTGACGGACCTTTGGGTTCGGTTTTTCAGGGCTCTCTGGAACGGTAATCTCCTTCACTGTGTTGCTGCGTGGATTCCACTGTTCCAGAATTTGTTGGGAGTTCTTTTTAGAGGAAATCTATGGGCTGTGGGTTTGGATGTGAGTCTTTCTACTCCACCATCTTGGCTCCGCCCCCCCCACCCCAGCTTTTTAAAAAAATTTCAGCAAAAGCCTAAGAGCTTCTACTCTGGCTCCTTATTTTTACTTTATTCATGTATCTCTACTTCAAGTGTGTTTCTTGTAGGCAATTTGTTGTAGGATTCTGGTTTTTAATTCATTCTACTATCCACTTTCATTTTATGGGTAGGTTCATCCCATTAACATCCACCATTATGATGATTGTGCATTTCCTCCCATCCTATGTTTCACCGTTTATGCTCCCCCCGCTTCAGTCTGTCTCTCTCCTCTATAATCCTATCCATGCACAAAAGTGTTTTCTTCTCCCTCAACCTACCCTGTCTTCCTGTAGTGTAAGATAGATTTCTGTACCTGAATGTGGATATAATTCCCTCTTTGAGCCAACTGCAATGACAGTAAGGTTCAAGCACTGCCTGCCACTCCCCCATCTTCACTTCCACTGTAAAAGTTCTTTTGTACTCATTTACACGAAATAATTTACCCCATTCTACCTCTCTCTTCTCTCAGAGCATCCCCTTTTCTCATCCCTTAATAGTTTTTTCCTATAATCTCATCACAATCAACACACACCCGATCCTCTTTCTATGTATACTGCTTCTAACTGTCCTAATAATGATAGAGTTCTTAGGAGTTACAACTTATATCACCTCCCCATATAGGAATATAAATAGTTTGACCATATCAAGTCTCTTATGATTTCTCTCTCCTGTTTATCTTTTTATGCTTCTCTTAAGTGTAGTACTTGAAAGTCAAATTTTCTATTTAGTTCTGATCTTTCCATTAGGAATTCTTGAAAGTTCTCAACGTCATCAAATATCTATTTTTTTACCCCAAAGGATTATACTCAGTTTTCTTATGTAGGTGATTCTTGGTTGTAATCCTAGCTCCTATGTCCTCTGGAATATGATATCCCAAGCCCTCCAATCCTTTAATGTAGAAGCTACTAAATCTTGTGTGATCCTGACTATGGCTCCATAATATCTGAATTGTTTTTTTCTGGCTGCTTGTAACATTTTCTCCTTGACCTGGTAGCTCTGGAATTTGACTATAATATTCCTAGGAATTTTCATTTTGGGATTCCTTTCATAAGGTGATCAGTAGATTCTTTGAATTTCTAAGACATCCCCTGGCAGAATGGGTAGATGAGAACAATTTGTTCCAATGTCCATGAAGGCAGCTGAAGCAGATGCTGTGGAGTGCTTAGAGCTTGGTGAGACATCAAAGATGTCACGGTCATCCACTGGTTCCTAGGCCATTGCCAGTTATCTTGACTTTTGTCATGCCACTGAATGTCAGCGACTCTGGAAGAAAGAGTGAATTTGATGACTGTGCAACTCTGCCTCACTTAAAGCCAAATCATGCTCAAATCAAGACATCACCCCATGATTTCATTACAATTTTACAACAATTACAAAACAATTTTACACCCTGGTTCCAGAGTATCAGAGCAGTTTTCCTTGAAAATTTCTGAAATGTGATATGTAGGATCTTTTTCTGGATCATGGCTTTCAGGCAGTCCAATCATTGTTAAACTATCTCTCTTAGATTTATTTTTCAGGTCAGTTGTTTTTCTAATGAAGTAGTTTTATATTTTCTTCCATTTTTTATTCTTCTGATTTTGCTTTATTGTTTCTTGATGTCTCAGAAATTAGGTTCAACTTGCCCAATTTTAATTTTTAAATCATGATTTTCTTCAGTGAGCTTTAGTACCTCTTTTTCCATTTGGCCAATACTACATTTTTAAAGAGTTCTTTTCTTCAATGAATTTTTGTACATCTTTTGGTCAATTCTATTTTTTAGGAAATTTTCTCCCGTGAAGTTTTGCATATCTTTTTACCATTTGGCTAGTTTTGCTTTTTAAGAAGTTCCCCTCAGTGGATTTTTCTGCTTCTTTTGCCATTTGGCCTATTTTGTGTTTTGTTTATTTGTTTTGTTTTTAAGGTATTATCTTCTTCAGTATATTTTTTCTTTGCCATTTCCCTCCATGTTGATTATTTTTTTCTTGATTTTCTTGCATCACTCCCATTTCTTTTTACAATTTTTCCTCTACCTCTCTTAACTGATTTTAAAAATTCTTTTTGAGCTCTGCCAGGGTCTGAGATCAACTGACATTTTTCTTTGAGGCTTTGCAGATAGTTGCTTTAATTTTGTTGTCTTCTTCTGAGTTTGGGTTTTGATCTTCCCTTTCACCACAGTAACTTGCAATGGTCAGATTCTTTGTTGTTTTTCTTGTTGTTTGCTCATTTATTGACTTTGAACTTCACGTTAAAGTTGAGCTGTGCTACCAGGGTAGAGGAGGCACTGTCCCAAATTTCAGGGTTTTTGTGCCATTATTTTCAAAGCTAGTTCTGGGAGTCTGCAAGCTCTCATTTATTCCAAGGTGCTATGATCTAAGGCAGGTCTGCACAACCTGTGACCCAGCAAAGAACTTCTGGAGGTCTGCAAAAAATGTAGAAAATTTCTTTGGCAGGCTGCAGGTTGTGCAGGCCTGATCTAAGAAGAGGTGTGGTCACTGCTCTCCTAGCCTGTGTTCTGATATGTGAGAGACCACAAGCACTCTTTTCTACCCTGGAACTCTGATCTCTACTCCTACCAGTGCTCTGCCTCATTGTGGGATTTCAAGCTAGGACCATGTATGTGCAATGTCAAGAGTCTTGCACCCAGTGCCAGCAAAGAGTCCCTTATAATTTCATTCTGATAAGTTGTCCAACTCCCTTACTGCTGGTGGGCTGAAAGCTCTGGAAACCACTGGCAAGGTTTGTTCTGGACTGAGTTCCACTTTCATTCCAGGGAGACAGATCTTTCCTAGGAACCTTTCAAGGTATCTTGGGCTATAAAATTGTTTCACCCTGTTCTTTTGTTGACTCTGCTGCTCCAGAACTTGTTTTAAGGCACTATTCAAATATTGGAAATGAATTTGAGAGAGCTCAAAACGAATTCCATGCTTTTACTCTGACATTTTGGCTCTGCCCCCGATCTATGATCTTTTAAGATTACTCCTCTGTTTCCACTGTCACCAGCCTAGGATAAGGTTTATTATCATCCACCTGGACTATGGCAATAGCCTCTTACTATATCATTCCCCCTTCATTCTCTTTCTTTCATAAAGTGCAAGAATATAAACTTTCTTCCACAAAGGTTTTGTGATGCCTCCCCTCTGTTCAAAAATCATCAGTGAGTCTCCATTGTCTCCTAGAGGAGCCCAAACTACTTGGCATGATATTCAAGAACTGTCACAATCTGGCACCATCCTACTTTTCTAACATTATTATCTCAGGTTACTATACTTTGTGCTCTAGCCAAACTGGTCTACTCCTTGTCCCTGAATATGTGCCAGTATTTGGAATACTATCCATCACCTCCTTCAGCGGCTGAGTTAATTTTTTAAGACTAACTTTATCTATTATTGTTATATTATCATAAAAACCTGTTATAATAATTAGCTTCTTTTAAAGCTAGAGACAATATAATGGCTCCTATGGTTTCACCCCTATGTGGTTCCCTCCTCTACAGTTTTAGGAAATTGATTTTAGACAAAATATTTTACATTCATTGCTTTATGCCCCCAGTAAGGAAAAATTCTTAACATTTAGGAAGATTAAGTTTACTTCCTTACTTTACATTTATATCTTATTTCTAGTTAAAACCTGAAATCTTTTTGTTGTGGTGAAAATTCAGGTAAAATATTTGCATAATGAAACAGTAAATTATATTATAGTATATGATAAACACTAGAAGAAAAAATTTGGGCAAGTGAAAATTCCCTTAATCTTTGAGTAGATGGACACACTGGACTCATCTTGAATTTTCTACTACTAGATGCTGACAGAGTCAGTAGCCCTTCTCTACCTCCTCTTATCCATTCTCTGGTTACCTTTCCCACCCCAGCTGCTGGTTCTTTCAAGTTCCGTGTGACCCAACTCCTTATTCCCTGCTTCTAGACTCTTAGAATTTCTAAGTAGTTCTGAGATAGCTCTTCCTTTTCATGAAAGTTCCTTAGGGTGTGACCAAATCTCTTGAACAATAACTTTGACTTAAGAAGGTATACAGGCCCTGTTCACAGTTGGTTCTTACTGATTCATTCAAGAAGTGTTCTTACTGAACAAAGGAAATTACATTTAAGTGGGATGGAATAATCAATGGAGCCTCACCATCGCATAACCCTGAGTGCCCAGTTGATAATGATCTTCTTTAGATTCCACATACCAGTTTTGGAGGGGGGAACTTTCTAAAAGTATTTACTATAAAATAATTCATATTTTAGTTATCTCTGTTCCTGTCCTATCCCTCCCCATTAAACCATAAACACTATGACAGCAAAGAGTATATCTTATCTAAATCTTACCAGATAAAAGTTATATATCCTCAGTGCCTAATACATTGTTATAGATAGATGATTGGTGTCTGTGAATGAAGAAATCATAGAAAGGAAGGGTGACCCAGCTCTTTTATCTCTTTCTCAATTAAGGAAATATGTATTAAATGCTTACATTGTGCTTACACAGTGCTAGGTTGCTGAAGATAGAATGATCCCTCCCTTCCACTCATAGACTGGTAATTTTCCTAAAACACAAGTATCACCACACTCACCACACTCAATAAATTCCAAGAGCTTCCAATGACTTCCAGGATCAAATATAAATTCTCTCATTTTTCCATTTAAAGCCTTTCACAACCTGATCCCTTTCTAACACTTAATTTCCCTTGATGTCTTCTGTGGTCAATCTATCCTGACTTGCTGCATCACACACAGAATACTTTATTCCTGAGCCCTGTCCTTCTGCTCTCATTCCTGGAATGCTCTTCCTCTTGTCACCTTCTAGCTCTCCTGGTTTTCTTCAAGACTCAACTTAAGCTTAGCCTTCTGCAAGAGGCCTCTCTTGGGCTCTCTCTCCCCTTCTACCAGTTGATGCCTTCCCTCTGAGCTTGTCTTCTTTTTTCCTGTATGTATCTTGACTAAATATTTATTCATACACAGTCTTCCCCACTGGAATATGAGCTTCCTGAAGGCAGGGACCATGTTTGTGCCTTTTTTCATATCCCTAACCCTTATCATAGTGCTTGGCACAGAGTAGGTGCTTAGTAAGTGCTTGTTCACTCATTGGATGACTCATATGAACACAGAAAAGGATAACACAAATATAGGTAACAGGGGGTAAAGGACAAGCTGGTTGAAAGGTTCTGGGAATATTTGAGGAGGGAGATGTTGTTTGTCCTCCATTCTGGAGGAGAATCATGACATCAGGAAGGTGATGTTATGATATGCAAGTGAATTGGATTTAAGTGAGGGAGGGCTGTGCAAAGTCACCAGCTTCACTTTCTTCTCATGAGCCATCTGGATCCAGTGGCCAGGTATGGATCAGGACAGTTGGTGATGGCCCCTTGAGGAGGGGGAGAGCATGAATAGCTAGGGTAGGGGCATCTGGGCTGGTAGTCATTTGTCTCAGGGGGGTTTCCAGAATACTTTTGATGTGGCACATATTATAGCACCTGGCTGGTTCAGTTGTTTAGAGCACTGAATTACTGAAGCTGGTTAATTCATTTCATGAACAATCAAGTTCCAGGGTTACAGGTGGGAGATTAGGGGAGAGAGGGTAGGTGGGACTAAATATATACTGAGCTATGACTATATTGGTATAGGCAGTCCCTGCTGAAAAACACCTGTTACCAAGTCAGTTTCCTCTCTGAAGTTTATATTCTCAGATACCTTTGGCAGTCTGATGAAGGCTATGGACCCCTCTCTCCTGAATCATATTTTTAAATGTGAATAAATTGACAAATAGGATTACAAAGGAAGTAAATTCTATTGCACTATAGTTATCAAATTATTAAAAAAAAAAGTTAATGGACCTCAGGACGGAACTCTTATCTTAGAGAGTTGCCTAGAACATGAGGAGGTTAAATAAGGGTCATATAGCCAGTAGATATCAGAGGCAGGCCTTAAATTCAAGTCTTTCTTGCTCTAAGACCATTCTATCAGTCTACTTTTCACAGTCATAGACAGCATGTCTACTTCATTCCAGCCATCACTGAAAAAAAAATTAAATTTCTATCTTTTTTAATCAACAAAACCCCATCATCTGTCTCTCCCACTCATATCTCTTTCCTCCTTGAGAAGGAAAGAAAAACAAAATCCCTTGTTACAAATGTTTATAGTCAAGCAAAACCAAATTCCCGCATTGGTCATATCAGACAGCAAACACATCCACAAAAATCAACAACAATGCCAAGGCAATACTTGAGATCCTAATGGTTAGGCAGTACTGTCATCTTATCACATGGGGATGACAACAGAAAATGGAAACACAAAAACACATTTGGTGCTTCTGAGTTTGGTCATGACAGAACAATCCCTCCACCCCCCAAACTGGTGGTAGACATTTGCATCTCCAGGGTAAAAGGCATCCTCTCAAAGTCACATTCTTCAAATCCCTATGAAAAGAATTTCTAATAGTTTCCCCTAAAGAAAGCAAAAACTCTAGCATTCCAACCTCTTCCATCACCAGACTCTATTTTGAACTTGCTGGGCTCTCAGATAAAACCTGAAATTAAAAGCCAAGCTCCATGTAACCACAGCCTAAATAAGAGAGGAGAAAGAACTGCTGAAATATGACAGCGGCAGCCAGATTAGACTAACCATAAACATGGACCCAAATTACACTTCACCCAGGCCTCAAATCTGTACACAAGAAACTGGAGAGGATAACTTTAGGTTGGAAATATTCTGTGGCCAACAACCATGACCCATGTGCCCAACAGTAGCTTCAAGGACTCTTGCTAATTCCTCAGCTTGGGGAAGGCACTGTTGGATGATACCTTTTCCTTTGTGATGCAAAATGTGCTCTCTCTCTTGGACTCATTTCACCATCAATTGGCCATTTTTTCTTTTCCTTCTGTAATGATGCCAGCTCTCTGTTCCGTATACCTATAAGAAGATGGGGGAAAAACCAGAGATGTTAGGGACTGAGGAATGATTATTGGGGCAGCCTTTACAGATGCAGTCACATTTGGGGAGTGTTTACAAAAGTAAAGAGCTGAAATTTGATCTTTGCCTGTTGTCTGTAGTCTCTATTGACCTAAAGGGTAGGAGTCAATAATTTTAAAATTATTGGCCTAAAACTCCAGGGGAAACATCATGTACTTATTTGAGTACATTTAAGATATATACAAGGTGTAGACATAGAAGAGGGGGCGGTTCACTAGCTAATGGGGGAGCTTGAAGAGGGCCTTAAACTTTATAGTTATTTAGTCGTTTTAGCCATGTCTAACTCTTTGTGACTCTATCTGGAGCTTTCTTGGCAAAGGTACTGGAGTGGTTTGCCATTTCCTTCTCCAGTTCATTTTACACATAAAGAAACTGAAGAAACAGGATGAAGTGACTTGCCCAAGGTCACAGAGCTAGGAAAATTCCTGAAGTAGGATTTGAACTCAGGAAGATGAGTCTTCCTGCTTCTAGGCCCATACCCCCTGACTGCCCTGAGGGAAATGAGAGATTCCATTTGGCAGAAGAAGGCAGGGATTGCATTCCAGACAAGAGGAAAGCCCGTATAAAGGCACACAGATGGGAGATGGAATAAAGTGTAGAAAATAAAATGTTTGGCTTCATTTTTCCATTCTTCCTTTCTTGATTCCTCTCTTCTACCTGCCTTTTGTCTTTTTTATACCTTTTGCCAAATCAAAAAAAAATTTTTTTTTAGTTGGAAGAGAAAGAATAAATTAGTTTTTTAATTCCAAAATTTTTTTGTTTCCTTCAAAACCTTTACAACTTTGAATCTATGGTTGCAAAATATCAAATAGTTTAAGAGTCAAGTAAAACTTTTCAAACTTAAGACCCATGAGCTCTAAGCACAAATTTTAGGCAATCAACTTTAGTAAAGAGAAAGGGTAGTGAAAAGAACAGGAGAGTAGGAAACTTTCTGACATTTTTTTAGTTCTGTGAAACTGGAAGGCCACTTTCATCATTTTAGCCCTCAGTTACTCCTTCTGTAAGATGGCGATAATGTTGCCCACACCACCTACCTTTTAAATTGCTGTGGGTGTGGAGTAAATGGTATGTACATAAAGCACATACCAATTAATCAATCAACATTGATTCAGCACCTATGCAGTGAATTTGGAACCAAGAAGGCTTCATGAATCAAGAAGAACTTCATGAATTCAAATTGAGCCTCAGATACTATGTGACCCTGGGCAAGTCACTCCACCCTCTTTACCTCAGTTTCCTCATCTGTAAAAATGTACAAAGCAGGCTATCTATAGATAAAGAGGAAATAACTAAGAGAGCGAAAGCACTAAAATTAAGAAGGGTTGGGAAAGGCTTCCTATAAAAGATGAGATTTTAGTTGGGACTCAAGATAAACCAGCTATGGCTAAGGTTTAATGCATTTCCTTTTGGAAAATTTAAACTGCTCACTCTGTGAACCTGGCTACTCAGTATATTATACCTTAAATGAAATAAACTGCGTGTTACAACAACTGAATCAGAGACTGCTAAACCTTTAAGAAAGCACTTTTGAATAAGGTATTAACTAGAATCTTAGGGCCTTGATTAACTTCAAATGCATGAGTGGCTCATTCCTAGAAAACAGTTTGCTCACAGGAGGGACGTGAGCCCTCATATTTATCTTTTCTCCAAATGCTTACTGGAAACACGACTTTTTTAAAGAGCATCCCATTTCTGTTTGTTCTTACGCGATACAGCTCCTCCAATTTAAATGGTCCAAAAAGAAATATATTAAACTGTAAAAATCTCATGCCACTTTAGCCACCTTCATTTTTCTGCAATGTATTTAAGGCCCACGTGTACTTGACTGATGTCTTTTTGGCTCTTTACATTCCTAAGAGACATTCTCTCTCCCATTCCACTCTTGGAAGGAATCAAAATAATCCATTTTAATTTTCCTCTGACCCTTCTCTCATACCCCTTGCTCCATATATATGGACTTATCATTTTTATCTTTAGAAAGATAGAATCTGAAGAATTCATTTCAAAACAGAATAAGATGCACAGTTATCTTCTCCTTCCTTCTAACTGAGAAGGAAGTCCAGTGAGAAAATAGAAGGGTGACAAGAAGGGTGAATTTCAGGTCTTTTTGCTCATCATTCATCTTATTTGGTTTTGGGAAAGAGATTTTACCAAGGATGTAGGATTTCAAATCATTCTGTTTAATTTTTGATGTTAAGAAATGCAAATCTTCCAATGACACTAATTAACCAAATTACTTTTTTTCCAAAGGTGTACCTACTGAATACCAAAAAAAGAAAACAAAGTCACTTAAAAGTTGGAAACATAGATCTCCCTCCCCAGACTCACTACCAGAAAATTGGGCACTTGGTGATGAACTATTTTGGTCACAGCAACTTGGGAAGATGGTCCACTGAAGGCATAAAAGGGATTGGGTCTGCACTGGTGGAGAAAGTACCCCCGTCCCCACTAATGAAATCAGCAAACTTTTCAAGTTTGAGGTGCTAAAGTAAGTCATATAAAGAGGGATTAGTCTTATTCTGCTTGGCCTTTGAAGACTGACCAAAGACCAGTGGGTGGAAGGTGGGGGAAAGTTGATTTTTATCTGAGAGGTGTCCAGAAATAAAATTGGGTGCCACCCTTGGGAAAAGGGGAATGAGAGATGGATGGTGGGCGGGGATGGGATGGGGTGGGGAAGTGATCTTCAAAAGGGAGCTTAGCGAGCTACTCTGTGAGGCTACAGTGAAGAAGGCTTATGCTTGAAGCAAGAGTTGTACTGGTCTACTCTTCTATGTTGTTCTATGTTCTATGTTGTTGTTTAATCATTTCAGTCATGTCCAACCCTTTGGGATCCCATTCGGGATTTTCTTGGCAAAGATACCAGAGTGGTTTGCCATTCCTTCTGCAGCTCATTTTACAGGTGAAGAAACTGAGACAAACAGGGTTGAGTGACTTGCCCAGAGTCATATAGCTAATAAATGAATTTGGCCAAATTTGAACTCAGGGTCTTCCTGACTTCAGACCTCCTGGCATTCTATTCACTATGCAATCTAGCTGCCCTCAAGATTCTAGGAGATACAGGTACTGCTATCTCTTCTTTATAGATATAGGAAATGACATGGAAAAAGGTGAAATAACTTATCCAAAGTCATATTTGTCATAGTAAGGGACTAGGATGCTACAATTTTGACTCCCAAGTCTAAAGCATTTCTCAAAAGATTACCGAATCACAGATCTGGCTGTGGAAGGGAACTCCGAGGCCACTTAGTCTAATCCCTTAATTTTGCAGATAAGGAAACTGAGGCCAGGAAGGGGAAGTAACTTGGACTTCAAGGGCACAGGAATAGAACAGTAGAGAGAACCTAGGTCCTTCGACTGGAGGGCCAGGGCTCTTTCCACTTTCCTATTCAGCCTTACTGACAAGATTACTAAAGAAATAAAAGGGGGTCAGAAAAAGTACATAAACCCCCCCAACACCTGCTGTGCTCTTTTGACTCCAAGGCTTTTCATCACTTGGTTTCTAATGCCTAGAGTCCCACCTGTTGCATTTGTAGTTTTAACTTAAAACTGGACACAAACATTCATCTATCCAGGAAGATTTTCTTGATCTTACCTCCCCTCCTGCCCCCAGATAGATAGGAATAATCCTTCCCTGCTGCATCCTCACATAACACTCTGCTGTTAATCATCATTTTGTAAAACTATGTATATGACCGAACATCATCCCTTCCTCCTTTGAAGGTTGGGTCTATATGGTACTGATATTTTCAAAGTTTCCCAGCATTTACCATAGGGTTGTGTGTCATTTTGGGTGACCAAACCTGTGATTTCATTGGCATAAAGATCTACCAGTAAGGAAACCCCACTCTACCAATATAGATAGGCACTGGTTTTGAAACAAGAGTTGTACCTGGGCCACTGAGAGGTTGACTTGCCTAGGGTTGTGTAGCTGGTATGGGTCCAAGGGGAAATGGGGAAACCTATCTTTTCCTAAGTTTGAGACCAGCTCTTTCTCTGCCATGCCATGGCTGCCTCTCTTCCTACACAGCATAGGCATTTAATAAATGGCTGCTGAGTGCCAACTGTGAATTTTGAACACAGGAGGAAACAGCTTTGGATATTCTTTCTCCCTTCTAATAATCTCTAAGTGGCTCTTTTTTCAAGGTAAGAAAACCACTTTTATGGTATAATATTTCATTCTGAAAGTTTCTTAGAGACTATAGTTGCTTATTAATGTCCAATTATGATCACTGTTTCTACTATGCAAAGAATACTGATGGAGGGAGAGGGTTCCTTCTGTCATAGGAATTATAACCAGAGAGTGATTTATTCTGTCTGGGTCAATCTATATGAAATGATACGAAGAGGTAACCCAGAATTCACTCGCTGGGGCTTGAACCAAAGAGTACGAGATAAGTCCTGACCCAACACAAGTGCAAAAAAGTCTTACTGGGGCCGAGAAAAGCCACTTTTTTCCTTCATCAAATAATGATGTTTTGGCTGGTGCAGGGAAGGAGTTCCTTTGATTCTGTTAGGAGGAGCACTTGGTGTCCTTGCTCCCTCTAATGCTCACTACATTTAACTATCAAAGCTTCCACTCCAGAAAAAAAACAAAACAAAACAAAACAGCACAAAACCTAAAAGTCATGCCGCCCAGCTCGGAAAGAATTGGCATCTACGCTACCCTCTGATTTCCTCACATCCTCAGATTCTTCTGGTATCGTATTTATTGCATAAATCGTGAATGATTCTGAAGAACTCACCAAGGCTTTAATTTGAAGCTTCCCTCCTCCAGCAGTTTAATTACATATCAAATTTCTTGGTGCAATGAAAAAACTTGATAGGTTGATGATTTACTCTTAACATGAGAAAGGTCTTGCTCTTAAAGAGGACATTCACTCCCCCTAACTGTTAGTGTTAGCCCTTCATCTGATCTCAGTTGATCTTTCCATCTGGGCATGATTCCCTTCCTATACTCTGCCATCTAGACAAACTGGCCATCTTTCTACTCCTTACTGACAACACTCCATTTCCCATTCCTGAACCTTTGCAATGGTCATTCCCCAAGCCTGGAATGCACTCCCTCTTTTCTGTCTGCCCCATAGAATCTCTTTCTTCTTTTAAAATGCAGCTCAGCCACCATCTTCTATATGAAATCTTTCCTAGCCTCCTCAACCTCTAGGAATCTTCACAATCTACCTTGAATTTAATGACTATACACACACACACACACACACACACACACACATTCATATATATATGTATGTATTTATTCATTTTTCTAGCTATGCTCTGTATCTGTACCTGGTTATTTCCTCCTTAAAATGTAAGCCCCTTGTAAACAAGGATGGCTTCATTCTTTGTCTTTGTACCCTCAGAACCTAGCACAGTGACTGGCACACAGTTGGTGCTTCATAAATGTTTGTTGACTGAATTAAGGACCACAATGTAGCTCTTGGAACTAAGCAACAAAACTGACTTCAGGTCATTATTTTGGCTGCTGAATCAGTTCACTCTACCCTGAACAAATTCTTATACTTATAAAATCTTACTTAGGTAACCATGATGTACAATGACTCGTAAGCATTCAGTCAACAAACATTTTATTTGATACAACATATAGGTACAAGATGTTATGTTAGACTCCTGAGAAAGAAACAAAAAATGAAAAACCCCTTGTCTTCCAGGAGTTGTTGACATTCCACATAAAGGATAGAGACAAACAGGATAAGATAAGCAAAGGTTCCCAAACTTTCTGGGTTCTTGGAACCTTTAATATCTCAATAATATTTTCATGGCATCCTTAGGACAAAAGAAGTATCTAACAGTTTTGTTCATTAAATAGTTTGGTCAAATATTTAAATAGCTCAAGTCCTCCCCTGTTGCTTTGCTATGGAGCCAGGGCAGTTAGACACAGAACTTGGGAACCAAGAGGATAAAGATTGGAAAGGGACTGCACCTATGACTTTACTGCCATAGCAATTCCTCTAACTATATGGGTTGGCACCTTCTCTGAAAATTAGGCATTTTATGTACTTGTATACCTAGTACCTAGCACGATATCTGAAAAATAGTAGGTTTTAATAAATATGTGTTGAGAGATTAATTGCCTCCATAAGTTATGTAACTCACCCAGGGATACACAGTTGGTATATAGCAGACTTGAACTCAGTTCTTTCTGAGATTGAGCTGGCTTTCTATTCATTATTGTAGCTTGCTTCTCATGGATAAATAAAGAGGAAAGAGAACATTTGTTCAACTGAGGGGTGGGGAATGGGTTGAAAATCAGGGAAGGCTTCAAGTAGGAGGGGGCATCTATGCCAACTCTTAAAGGAAGCTAAGGATTCTAGGAATCAGTGTTGAGAAGGGAAGGGCATTGGCCTGTCTGAGTGCATGTGGAGGCAGGAGTTGGAATGGCAGCATTTATACTCTCTCCCTTGATGACCTCATTAGCTGCCAAGGGTCAATGATCTCTATAAATATGTTCCTTCATCTTTATTTCTAGGTTTCATCTTTCTGAGCTCCATTCTCACATGACCAACTGTCTATTGGGCATTCTGAACTGGATATCCCATAGGCATCTCAAACTCAACATGTCCAAAATGGAACTTATTCTATTTTCTGCCAAACCCAACTCTTTTGAAGACTTCCCTATTTCTATTGAGTGCATCACTATCATTCCCTAGTCCTGGATTCAGACTCTACACATCAACCATCATTCTCAGTTCCTCAGTCACTCACTCCACAGAGCCAATTCTTATGGATTCTACAACTAGAAGCTCTTTTCTGTCTGACCCCTTCTCTCCATTTGTATAGCCATTATCCTAATTCAGGCCCTTTTCTCCTCTTGCCAACAGTCTTCTAATTGACCTCCCTGCCTTAAGTCTCTACCTACTCTAATCCACATAGCTGCCAAAGTGATCCTCCTAAAATGCAGCTCCAGATCTGCCCATGTCAACACCCTCCTTCCATAAACTCCAGTGGCTCCTTATTACCTTGAGGATAAACTATAAATTCCTCTGTTTCAAGACAATTAAAGTGATTTACAACCAGGTTCTATACTTTTCAGCTTTATTATACCCTACTCCCTTCAAGGCACTCTATGTATGATTCAGACAAATTGACCATTGTGTTATTTCCCCAATGACACTCTCCGCATTTGCCCAAACCTGGAATGTACTCCACTTGGGTTTCTTTCATGACTCAGCTCATACGTGACCTTCATCAGGCAGCTTTTCCCTCAGGCAACTGATTTGTACATACCTTTATACAACCATATATCTCTGCTGACAGAAAGTGAGCTCCTTGAGAGGAACAGCTATTTCACTTTTACCTTTGATTCCCTAGCACACAGTAGGCATTTAATAAATGTTCACTGATTGACTGATTTTGCAGGTCTTTAAAGGTTAGGCTGTGGAAGATTTTTGAGTGGGGAAGTGATGTGGTCAGATGTGTGCTTGCTCTAGGAATATTATGTTGGAAGCTGGGGAAGATGAGTTGACAAAAGGAGAGTAATTAACGGAATGCATAAGTGCAAGGAATTTAAATTATGTTGTATTTAAAAATAAGAAAAAATGTCTCTGCTATCAAGTTGTTTACAGTTTTATAATAATCTACGTAGGGTAGTTAGATGTCACGGTTGAGACCATGGGTTTTGGGAAACAGGAATACTTAATTTCAAGTTCTCCTTCAGACACTGACGAGCTGTGTGACTTGGCCTCCGTGCCTCAGTTTCTCCATTATTAAATGGGAATAATAATACAGGACCAACCTCACTGAGCCATCTGAGGACCCAATGAGGCAGTACTTGTAAAGTGGTTTGTAAATGCTGGCTAAGATTATTGCGCTGTTACAGAGCATGTGTCAAGTGCGCTGCTGGAAGTATTAAGTGAGGACATCATTTCAAGCTTTTTAAAGTCTCATCTGACCTTTACAACAATACCTGGAGGTATGTATGGGTGCTATCATTTCCATTTTATAGATGAAGACATTGAGGCCCATCCAAAGTTAAGGAGGTACTGAATGCTATTAGTGGGATCTGAACCCAGGTCTTCCTGCTTCCCAAGACAGTGTTGCTTACGCTGAACCAAGCTTTGTTTCGTACACACTGCGTTTCACGTACCAGGGGAACATCAATTATATACAGCAGGCAATGATAAATTCCAGACTAAGAGCTTCAGAGAGAAGATCTAGATCTGAGAGGAACTGACATGGGGGAGGGAGCTGGAGTCAGGGGATGGATGGGATGTCCAAGGGAAGAGAAGTGAGAAAGTCTAAAGCAGATCTTAGGGAAAATGGTAATGGTCAGTCTCTAAACAAAAATCAGATAAGTGGCAAACTAAAATGTTCGTCCTATCCCTGTGATTTACATAATAAATATTATTCATGTTTAATATAGGAAAAAACTGTTTATAACTTCTCTAAAGTCACATGAATGAGAAACTGATGCAAGATAAGAAGCCAAAAAAATATGACTGAAGATACTTTTTTTTCACTTGTGCCTCATGTCAACGAAACAGGAGGATTTCAAAAATCACATATTTAGAGCTGAAAGGACCTCAAAGGCCATCTTGTTATTATTTCGTAAATAAGGAAACTGAGGCCCAGAAAATTTAAGGAACGTGTCCAAAGTCAAACAGGTTGTGAGTGGAAGAGCTAGGAATTATATTTATGTCTTCTGATTCCTAATCCAGTTCTCTTTCCACTGTACCATGAATTTGGGAATTTAAGAAAAGTAATACAATTATATAGTAATACGGCATTTAAATGGAACTTAATCACACTTTAGTTGCTAAATACATGTGGACATTTCAGGAGTTATACTTTCATGTGCATTTTACCATCACACATTTAGAGAATTTGTTTGTTGACTTAATATTTAGATCCCTCTGGTATAGGAGAAAGAGATCTTACATAGAACAGGAAACAGATCTGGGTCTCCACCATCCATCCCCAGCTCTGTCTATTAGTGTGGGGCCTTCAGTGAGTTGCTTCCTCTCTTGGAGGAAATACCTCAGAATCGGAAGGTCCAGCAATGGGTCACCTTCTAGTCCAATCACACCTGAATGGGAATCTCCTTAAAAATGTCAAGGGGATTCAGCCTCTGACCAGGACAGGGCTCTGCCATTGTACTTTTGGACAGTTCCCTTGGAAAACTGTTTCGTATGTCACTTTAAACCAGCCTTTTGGTAATTTCTGACCAGCCTCCTGGCAGTTCATGGAGCACGGCACTCCATCTCTCTGATCTGGGCATTTTCTCTGGCTATTCCCCCATGCAGGGAATGCTTTCCCTCCTCAACTCTTCCTTTCTACTCTCCCAGGTTCCGCTAAATTTTAACTTTAAAAAAATCCCATCTTTTGCTGGAAACCTTCTTCAACCTCTCTTAATTCTACTGCCTTCTCTCTGTTAATCATCTCTTATTTGATGTGCAGAACTTGCTTTATATGCATTTGCTTGCCTTTTGTCCCCTCCTTTAGACTATAAGCTCCTTGAGACCAGGGACTGCCTTTGTCTCTTTTTGTATCCCCAGCCCTTAGCGCAGTGCCTGGCATGGAGTAGGTGCTTAATAATGTGTACTGATAGATTAACATTACTTCTTGTTGTATCCTCTGAAGTTAAGCCAGAAAAAAACTCCAGAACACAACTAAGATGCCCCACACTTTGTACTTCCTCACATGAAGTTCTTTGAACCCGGTGCTCTTTTTGTGTCTTAGACACTCACAGCAGATTGTAAGCTTTTCTCATATTTGTATTTAGCACAGTACTTGGCCGTTATCAACGGGCACCTAGGTGGCTCAGTGGATAGAGCACCAGGCCTGGAGTGACGAAGATCTGAGTTCAAATATAGCCTCAGACACTTCCCAGCTGTGTGACCCTGGGCAAGTCACTTCACCCTGTTTGCCTCACTTTCCTCATCTGTAAAATAAGTTGCAAAAGGAAATGGCAAACTACTCCATTATCTCTGCCAAGAAAACCCTAAATGAGGTCATTAAGTTGGACATGACTGAAAATGATCGAACAACGAAAGTCAAGTCAGTGTTTCTTGATTCTTGACATTTTCTCCAGCCCTATGACTATGTTGGCTACTCTTCTTTGGAGTCAGTGTCCCTAGAACATGGCTCTTTAAACTGAGTACATTTGTAAAATGAAGAGGCTGGGCCAGATAAACAACTTTTCAAGTCCCTTCTAGCTCTAAAATTCTGGAAGTCTCTGATTTCAGAATCATGGGCTAGTTACCAAGATAGCCTATTCAGATTCACGGAAGATGTCAGCTCTAACCTAACCAACATTCCCGGCAATCTTCACTTTATTTATCCAAAAGTGACATGAAAGAAAAACCTGTGCATTAAATACCTTTCACCCCTGCAAATTTTACCTGCCACCGTTCCCCCAGTATCTGAAGGAGCTCTAAGGGAGGCCTATATTTATAACTTCTGACTCCCTGCTCCCAGTTCACAGTGCCAGGCAGTGGAGATAATAGAGCATGCAAAAATAAGAGCTTTGAAAATAAACCTTCTTGCAGCTAATGAAGGATTATCTGGCAAAATGTCACCACTATCAGTAAGTTCTTTTGTTTGTTTGGGGCTGTTTCTCTCCCACTTCCAGGCTAGTGCCCTAAAAAGAAAATTTGCTTTATTATAGTCAAGTTTAAGGACCAAAGGACTCAGAAATAACATTGTATGGAATTAAATTATCTTTCTTTTAATTCTCTGGGGGAAAAGAAAGGTCTGCTTAGCATTCCCAAGTTACTTTGGACAGAAATATTACTAATGAGTTTGAGCCTGCCTCATTTTACAGATGAAGAAACTGAGACTCAGAGGAACAATCTGACTTGTCAAAGTCGCACAGCTCCTCCAAGTCAGAGCTGTCACTAGGCTAGAGCTCAGTGCCCTCATTTCAATGCTTTTCTCACTGTAGCCATCATGGTTTATAGGGTTTGGAATTCATTGCTTCAGCAATTTTAGGTTAATAAGAGTACTGGAAGTGTTACTCATGGTAGTTTATGGGACTTTAACCAGTTTCTGATGAAGGAATTACAGGATTCTCAGGCCGTGTGGTCTTTGGCACATAAATCAAATCTTGGAATGAAAACCCTCATTACAAGACAGTGTGTGTGTGTGTGTGTGTGTGTGTGTGTGTGTGTGTGTGTATACATATGCCTGCTGATATAACAGCAAGGGCATCATCATTCTTTACCTAAATTGCATAAGATGTTTTACTGGGATTTTTTTTTAAACTAATGTGATGAAATGAAATAATAATTTCTGTTTAGTCAACTATGATAATGCAGAATTGGACAGTGATGACGGGAGTCTATTTTGGGTTAGAAACTAAGTGCTGGGTTTAAGTTGCAATAAATTAAAATTGGCTTCTGGTAACAAGGTGATTTATAGTAGGACAATGTATAACATTAATTACAATGATGGATATAATCAAATGATCTTGGGAATTATTCATTGAGTGAAAATATTTTAGAAACTGTTCATATAAAAAGTTAGAAAGAATTCCATCTAGAACCCAGGAATTCATTTATGACCCACTTAATCTTTCTGAATTGCTTCACCCGAGGCAAATGAATAATAGTAGGTTCTCTCCTAAGAATTTCATTTCAATTTGTCTTGCTTTTCATTTCAAACCTCCTAGGGGAAGATTACTGGCCAGTAGGTATAAGGATGGAGAACCCATTGAGATGGGAGTCCAGTTAGGAGCTATAATCCTTGACACGCTTTGCGCGGGGGAAACCATTGTCTTGACTTCCATGAATGCCTCTACCCTAGGAAAAGCCCACTTTGAAGCCTGGAGCCCCTTGCTGCATTTCTAAAGTCAACACTCTTACTCCCTTCCAATTTTGCATTGCTACTGGCAATTATGGCAAGCATTCATACGGGCGGACATGGCACATGTTGGAGCAATGTCCTCCTGTTACAGATTGCCTCTGGATGCTTTAGAGATTACATCACTCATGAGTTTAGGATTAACCTTTTCTTGGTGGCACACAAGAACAAGACTATTAGAGGAAACTCACAAATCAACACAAACCATAAATATTAAATTCCTTTCAAAAATAAGGTATCCTTTAACAAGTGACCTGAGATATTTTACTACTTTGAAAGTAGAAAAGTAAAAAATAGAAAATTCACTCATTGTTCTTAAATAACATGCAAAATACATTTTCCATAATATAGAAATCAAATAAAAGTTGTAAGTTTGTAAACTTTAAAATGTCAAGTTAGTCATTGTCATTATGTTGGCTAAAATAAAGAATATAATTTTAGAATGTAATATTTTCCATACTATAACACAGATGTGCCTTTGTCTCTCTCCCCCATTCCCCAATCCCAAAACGACATAACTACTGTTTGAAGATAAAACTCTATAAAGTAATACGAAAATTCCTTTGGTTTCATCCTTTTCAGAGGCAAGGTATCTATTGGCAAGAACTCAGAAGAGCAGCTTTACTTAAAAAACCTCCCCACAATCTTCAAAGTATTGAGTTCAATGTCAATGATTACTATCAAAATATCATTAATTGGAAATATCTATGATTCCATTATCACAAAAATGAATTCTCCAGGACAGAGAGAGGTAAGGTCAAGAAGTCTACTCCAACTTTTACAAACACTCACTGGCCAGGTCCTGTCACTGATACCTCCCCCATATCTTGGCACCACAGGATGATGGGCTCCTAGATCTAGAGCTGGGAGAGAGCGCAGAGGCCACCTAGTCTAATTCTCTTGTTTTACAGATGAGGAAATTTGGCAGAGGGTGGTTGGAGTGCTTTATCAAGGTTACATAAGGAGCAAGCATTTGGAACCCAGGTCCTCTCGCTGCAGAGATAGTGTTCTGTCCATAGTATCACACATCTCTCACATCCCTTCCTGCCTTTCTAATTGTGCTATCTCTACCTTAGTTCAGGTCCTTAGCACCCCCTCTCAATTATCTTCAAAACTGGTCCCTGCTTTCCTTCTCTCCCCTCTTCCATTAGTGCTCCATACTGCTTAAAAAACTGATGTACCTAAAAACACAAAATCTGATCTTCTCAACCAGCGTTACTCAAAACTCTTCAATGCTTCCTTGTTTCTCCTCGATAAAAAAACAAGTCTTGGTGCTAAAAACTCTCCCTCTACAAGTTGGCTCCAACCAACCTTTCCAGTTTTATGTCATATTGTTCCTCTATACACAAGACATATTTCTGTCAACTGGTCATTTGCGGGCTCTCCATATGCCACATTCTAAGAATCCTCTTCTGTGTCTTTGCATAGCGCTTCCCCATGTCTCTGAAGCAGTCTTTCCTTCCCTTTGTCTCCCAAAATACATAGCTTCCTTCAAGGCATGTTCAGAGGCCACCTCCTCTAGAAAACCGGGTATGAGCCAACCTCCCACAGTTACCAGTGCTTTCTCCTTCCCGAGACTCTTTTCTTATTTTGTATTTACTTCTATTCATATAATATTTTGCCTGTTTCTCCCCTCCCCCTCAACAGAATATAAGTTCCCTGAAGCCAAAGGCTATTTCATTTTTTTGCATATCTTCAATGCGAAATAGGCACACTAATCAGTTTGTTGTACTGGGTTAGAGCTAGGTGTAGAGTGCTGGGCTTGGAATCAGGAAGGAACATGTTCATGACTTCAAATCCAGTCTCAGACAATTACTAGCTGTGTGATCCTGGACAAGTAAATTAACTTTGCCTTTGGAGATAAACTGGGGAAGGAAATGGCAAACCACTCTGGTATCTTTGCCAAGAAAACCCCAACTGTGGTCATGAAGAGCTGGACAGGAGTGAACAACATAACAACTGATTTTCAAAAAACCAGTCATGCTCTATGCATGATGAATCTTTGATTACATCAGTGTGGGGAACTCCTTGTATGGAAGCTCCTTCTAGCAACTAGTTGTGACTTGCCTGTGACTAAGTGTGAGGGAGGTACTTTTACTTGTTCATTATCACCCAGCCAGTAAGGATCAGAGCCAAGATACTTCTTAATTCTAACAACTGGCCACATTGCTCTATTTAACCCAAATAAAGAGTAGATGAAGGATAGAGACAAGGACTGCAGCTGTGGTTTTATGGATACAGGGAGCTTCCTGAGGAGGAGATTATCTCTACCACACATTTCTCACATCTCTTCCTGCCTTATTTCTCATGTCGTATCTACCCTAGTTCATGTTTTATGTAACTTATAGTCTCAGACAGTTGCCAAGAGCTGAAAAGTGAAGTGACTTAGTCAGGGTGGTACAATCAAAAAAGCAGAGTAAATGTAATAGCTGGGGTGACCAAGATAATATTTAATAGGTAGGGGTCTCCCACACTTCTACTAATATTGAAATTAATAACACTGACTAATACACATAGCTAACATGACAATAACGCTCACTGCGTACTCCGCATTGTGCTAAGCTCTTTAGAGTTATCGTCCTATCTGATGCTCACAACAATCCTGGGGATTGGGTGCTAGTCTTACCCCAGTTTACAGATGAGGAAACTGATGCAAACAGGTCAAGTGACTTGTCCAAGGTCACACAGCTAGTAAGTATCTCAGGTCCGATTTGAACTGAGCTCTTCTTGACTCCAGGCTTACCACTAAGCTGCTCCTAAAAGACAAAAAATGGGTAGAGGGTCATCTAGCCAGGAGAGATTTGCTGGGAATTACAAAACATTGGTCAATACAGAGAATTCATTTAACTCATGCAAAGGAGTCCAAATCTTCACTTATAAAACTCTTCTGGGGAGCAGAGAAGTCGGATTCAAAACAAATATCTCCTTCCCTCTTTTGAAGATACAAAGGAAGTAGCATCTTGGGAAGATAACTGCTTGATCACTGGAAGTCATACCACCTTTTGAGGCGGAGAAGTGTTTCTAGATCAGATGACCAACCAGAGAGGATAGAAAGAATGTAAGAAAGAATGACTCCTTCACTGTTCCTTCTCCCTTGACAGACTTTCTGTATTTACACATACCTCTACAGTATTAAGTCTGTGTCTCCAGCCTCTGTGTGGGCTTCAGGAGAAGGTAGGGGCTCAAAACCCCAAAGAGGCATGTAAATCAATAGTCTCATTTCACAAATAAAGGAAGTGAAATCTTGAGAAACTAAAAGACAAACAAAAACTACATTCTACTCTTTGAGACATACACGTCTGTATTGATCTACCTACTTTTTGTATTTGAAGTTTCATGGTTACCATACAAAGAGCCCTGATTCTGGAACTAGGGAACCTGGACTCAAATTCCGCCTATCAAGTCTGCTACCTGGGTGACCTTGGGCAAGTAATTAACTTCCCTGGACCTCTTTGTTATCCACAAAATGAAATCCCTTCTACCTCTGAATATATGATCCCATAATCCCATGGCTACTGTTTTTTCCAAGGAGTGAACATGTTGAAACTTGGTTTGGGGTGGAAATCAGAACAACAGGAAATTAATTAAGGGTAATGATTTTATAGAGGAGAAACATTGATTGAGTTCTCAGCTTATTCTAATTCTAAAAAAAAATTGGTTTTCTCCATCTGAATTTCTAAACACCCTTATTCCAGTGACCAATCCATTACTATTTCAATCACTATTGCTCCATTTTCAGTGACATAAAATGTCCGTTCAATGAATGCAAGAATGTCTATGAAAGGAAACTAGAAACCAGCAGCTTTCCCCCAAATCCATATAGTTCAAAATGTGGCAAATATCCAAACAAGATATGGATCTTGTTATGGATTTCATTACAGAAGTTTTTGCAGCTGTTAAAGCATATGAAATTTAAAATGACTTAATTATGAATAAAAAGAGTCTGTTAAAGAGGAGAATAAATTTAGTAAAATATGTAAACTATGGAAAGGTCCCCTTAACGCAGACAATATCCCCTCTTCATAGAGCTCTCAGCTTTGAATGCTTGCTAACCTTTGTGGGCAGAATGATTTAAGTATAATATTAAAACATTCCCTCCATTACAGTCTCTGATGCCTCATCATTCAGAAGATTACAAGCTCTGGTGGTTCTGACCAGTCCTGAGTAGAGGGCTCAGTGACAGACTAGGTGTCTACTGTCTGAGAATCAGCCTAGATAAGCTTGATGAGGCTAATTATTGCCAGGTTACTCATAAGAGGAAGAATGTTTCGGTCATGTCAACTCTGAAAACCATCTATCAAGTTATAAGTTCACGTTGTTCAGTCATTTCAGTTGTGTCCAACTCTTGGGGACCCTATTTGGCGTTTTCTTAGGAAAAGTAGTGGACAGCTTTGCCACTTCCTTCTCCAGCTGATTTTACAGATAAGGAAATCAATGTAGACAAAGTTAAGTGAATTGTCCAGGGTCACATAGCTAGTAAGTGTCTGAGGCTGGATTTGAACTCAGGAATCTGAGTCAACCTGGCTCTGGTGCTGGCACTCTGTCCACTATGACTCTTAGTGACTATAGGTTCACAGCATCATAGATTATAAGCTAGAAGGGACTCTAAGGGTCATCTAATCCAGTATCCTTGTAATATCTAGTTTTTCACTAAGCTATGCCATGAAAACTAGAGATACTATTACTGTTACCTTTAAGAGCCAAATGGAATATGGTAGAAATGCTGGTTTTAACTATTATTTTGGAAATACTGCTCAGAACGATAGCTTGAGAAAACATGAGGAGATTGCTTTCCTACCACAACTAGATAGAGGCTGGAGAAGATGAAGAGGAAGAACATGGAAGTATCATTTTCTTGATTTTTAACTTGTGAAGAGGACTCTTTAGAAAAGATTGTATTTGGCATCCTGAATGAACTAAATGTTATGAGACTGTTTTCAGAAGTGAAGTCACTTATAGTTGAGAATTTGCTCTTTATTACAGTTAAAATATTGTAAATAATTTTCTGTGTCTTTGATCATTTATTTCACTGTTAATATATTGTACATTCAGTAATATTTATTTGACACTCACTGTGTGACCTTGGGACTTTACCCCAATTGCCTCATCCTGGATCATCTCCAGTCACCCTGATGAATATATCTGGTCACTGGATTCAGATGGCTCTGGAGGAGAAGTGAGGCTGGTGACCTGCACAGCTTTCCCTCACTCAAAAACAAAGTCAAGTGCAAGTCATGTCATCATTTCTCTGATGGCATGGTCTTCTTCAGCAATGAAGGATGAACACACACATTTAATCTTAGGAGATTAGATTATACACACATAAGAGAGAGAGAAAAAGGCAAAGAAGAAGAAGAAAGAAGAAGGAAGAAGGAAGAAGAAGAAGGAGGAGGAGGAGGAGGAAGAATAATAAACTACTTAAGGGAAAGGAGGTTTCTCCAATTTAAAAAATAAATACAATTTAATGAATGGAGTTGGAGGTTTTGGGTGTAGCAGACCGAGAGATGTTGAAAATTTTATAATTAATAAGTATAGAAAAATACTTCTGGATTACCCTAGAACCTTGGATGATAAGATTAAATATGGAAATGAGCTAAGGAGCAGGCCAAGAAGTGATGCCCAGTTCATCCGGTTGACCCTTATAGTATTGGATCCCACTTATTATGGAAGTTAACTGAAGCTCAGAAAGATAGAAAGCCCCTGAACAATATCAAAGAGCTAAGATGCATAGAAGGGCTGCAAAGTGCATTGGGAGAAGAAATGGTCACATGGATGATGATTCAGAGATTCATTCAGAATCATAGTGTGAAGACATTACATTGTAATCTGTAACTTAAGTGTGCTTGTTCTTCATGGCCAAAGAAGACCAAGCCACCAGAGAAATGATGACATGACTTGCACTTGACTATGTTTTGAGTGAGGGAGGGCTGTGCAGGTCACCAGTCTCACTTCTCCTCCAGAGCCATCTGAATCCAATGATCAGATATTCATCAGGATGACTGGAGATGACCCAGGATGAGGCAACTGGGGTTAAAGGACTTACCCAACGTCACACAGTTAGTGAGTGTCAAGTGTTTGAGGTGAGATTTGAACTCAGATCCTCCTGACTCCTGCACTGGTGCTCTTATCCACTGCACCATCTAGCTGCCCCTGTAATCTGTAATATATTGTAGGGGATGTGTAATGGTGGGAAAAAAAAGCCTGCCATTCTATTTTCTTTAGTAATATACTTACCCTTTAGTGCTTGGCTAGCTAGGTGTCATGCAGTCCTCACTATGAGCCTTTCCAACTTGGTAGGAGTTACGGGAAATGAACAACATGGCATAGTTTTAGAGAGTCTAGCATCATCTCTAGACCCTGATGAGGCTTCAGAGCAGGAAATTCATGGAATAGGATGTTTTGGGTAATTAGACCTTCATTATATGAAAGCCGTTGCATTTCAACCCCTGAAACTTCTTAGGGTAACAAACTCCAAATATTGGAATAAACCCTGAATTCTGGCCTGGGGGGCAGGGCTCTCTCTCTCAAGCAGATTCTATATACTGGTTAGTGTGGTTCAAAGTAACCAACAGTACTTTAATACTTCGAAGATATGTAATTTTATACTGACATTAGCACTCTGTCAACACAAACCACAACCTCTCTATGGCATAGAAGTTATTTTTGAGCATGGGGTAGTCTGAAAACTCTCTTTTGTAGGGCCTCAGTGAGATGCACAAGGCTTATGCACAATGGGCTACCTCTGCTCTAGACACACTCACTGGCATCCCTGGAACCTGATAATTTCTCTGGAATTCTCTGCTTCTAGAATAGTCTCCACTGGAAACTTCCAGTCCATGCCTGCCTTTCTAGTGAATCTCCTGTGTCTCTTTTCCCTACCAGGCTCTGGCTGACCTACTGAGTGAACATCATCACATTCAAGGTTGCAGTCAGTGCCTTCTGTGGTTGTATCATTGATCGTCAAGCTCTACTTTGTCCTTGATTGGCCCTCTACCCTCCTTTTCCTCTCCTATGTGTCCTGCATTGCCCCAGTTCACCAGGAGACGGCTCCTTTTGGGCTCAAGCTCTCCTTTGTGTGAGTTAATGGCCCATTGTTTTAATCACTATTGTCCAGCCTGTTGTTGTTGTTGTTGTTGTTTTTTAATGTAAGACTTCAAGTCCCCAGAGCAGCGGTGACACACTGGGGCAGAGAGTTTCTGTGGCCAAAAAATTTAATTATCTTGTAGTTTAGTTGACACAGTGATGATCCTCTGAGAATTGAGATTCCAGACCCAACAAGGATGAGCCAGTTGCTGAAATAGAAAAATCAGGAACCCTGGGGACAAGTGGCTTCTCCATCATAGAGCCTGTGATATTTTAGAAGACAACCATGCAAAGTTTCACATGCACCCTGGACTTCGGGAGAAGAGATTTCAGAGAGGTTGATTAACATTGGCCAAATATTTTGAAGGGAAAGTTAGCCTAAGAATGAAGGCAGCCTTTATTTTATTCTAGCAACCCCACAAAGCTAAAATTGTGTAGTGCTCAAGGGATATGCATTCTTTAGAATTAACTTTTGGCATAATAATGGTTGAATTTACCAGCGTTAACCTCCTAAAGTCAGGAGATCTTAAGGAAGGACCCTAAGATCGTTGAGTGGAATTCTTATATGGAATTTACAAATGGACATGGGTAATAAGGAGCAGCCTGCTGCCCTCTGCAGACTCAGTCTGCCTGTTGGAATGGGAGCTGGGCAAGTAAGCCATGAGTGGGTGCTACACTTGCTTCTGAATATATCCCTCCCCATCCTCCTACTCAGCCAGTTATTGGGGTGGGGAAGGGAAGAAGTAGGTCACAGAAACTAATAAATGCATCAACTGAATCTGATAGTATTTTCAATATTTCACACTCACAGTGCTCCATTGTGGCAAATAAATAAGTACATTTTCTCAGTTTTTCTTACAGAGTGAACTTCGTTACAACTACACAACATTTAGTTCTGCTTTTAAAAAATTCTTCCTATTTGTATTGTAGCCATTGTATGTATGTCCTTGTTCTGCTTACTTTATTAGAAGTCTTCCTATGCTTCCCTGAATTCTTTATATTCATCACTTCTTAGAGTGAAGTCATATTCCATGATATTTGTTTATACATCCTCTCATCGATGGTAATCTATTTTGTTTTCAGTTCTCTGATATTACAAAAAGTGAGGCTAAATGTATATGAGACTTTTCTTCTGTCTTTCACCTAAAAATTTAGTAGATAAATCTCTAGTTCAAAGAGGAAGATAATTTATGCCCTTCTTTTAATAGCATAAATCAAGTATCCAGTACAAGCTAGGCAGAGGTGCTCAATCAATTCTAGTTGAAAGATGACTAATTCTAAATTGCTTTCAAGAACAGTTTCCTCAGTCACTGCTCCACGATGGCTTCCTTTCCACAGCCCCTCCAACACTGATCCAATGTCCATCTTGTTTCATCTTTGTCCACTTGCTGTGGGTGGGTGAGCACTCATTTTATCAAGATCAAAACTCCACAGAGTTTATAAAGTACTGATCCTCACAATGAGAAGCTGCATGATGCAGTGGATGTCACAAAGCTGGCCCCAGAGTCAGGAAGGACTTAGGTCAAGATCCACTTCTGACATGGACTGATTGCGCACCATGTGATCTCTAAGTGCCCCAGGCAACTCTCTAAAATTTTAAATTGCAGAGGAAGTACAGTAGTGGTAGAGTAAGTTCTTCACCAGCAGTCCCCACTAATAATGAAATCATAGGACCATTAACAAAATTCCTCACAACATTAAATGAACTGGGGCTAAGAATAAAAACTTAGCCTTAAATTTTCACCCTGTTTCTCTCAGGAGGAAAGTGATAAAAATACAAATATTTTTCAGAGTTTCTCGTGGGTCATTTTTAAGTTAAAAAAAAGATGTGGCACCAAACAGTGTATTTATGAAAGTGAGGAATTAAATTACAAGCAAAACTCCTTTCTCTTCTGAAAGCTTTCTTATTTTAGTTGCCTGATCCCTCATATATTCCCTTCCCTGTGCTCCACCTTTTTTTCTTTTGGTTTCCCTGTCTCACTTTTGTTAACAGTTGAGATATCTCACAATACTGACTTTGAACTTCCTAACTAATTCATAATTAAGTGATGCCTGAACAACTAGGTGACTTCTCACGATTTCATGGTGTCAAACTACCACCAAATGCTGATTTCTAAATCCCTCCCCTGACTTGGGTGTTCTCACAACAGTCCTTCACTCCAGTCTGTCTCTTAATATCTCCAAATGTTTAACTTGCTGCTACATTAAATTCAACATAATTAAACTGGATCTCCATTTCCCTATTAGTCCTCACCACCTCTCATTTTCCATATCTCTTTTAGAGACAACCCAGTCTTCCTGCTGCAAATGGACTCTGGTGTTTAAGTATTTGCTAGATCTTGTTATTTCTTCCTCCATAAATTCCTCTGAAATGCACCCTTTCTTTCTTTCACAATGTCCAATGAGTCTACCCATGTATAACTTAATTTTTCATTTTTATCACTTAGAGATATTAAAAATAGCCTTCCAAGTCACTCATTCTTGGTCCAGAATTAAAGCTTAATATTTCTGCTTTGGTTAATGTCATATTCTATCTCAAATATTACTAAACATTATTTTAGATGATGATACTCAGTCGAAATGATGATAGTCTAAATGCTAGTTTGACTAATTCCACTGTTGATGATGACCATAAGAGTTAGAAGATAGAGGTCTATGATACAAAAATACACTTTTTTTGGAGATAAGGCAAATATCAGTGAAAATTAGCCAACACTGAAAACAGCATTCTATTCTACAGTCTGTATGAGTAGTATAATCAAAATGCTACAAAAGTTGAGAGAAGGCAGAGATCAAATACATGTGTACCATATGGCATAACAGTTAAATACTTAAAAAAAAAGAGATCAAATACATGTGTACCATATGGCATAACAGTTAAATACTTAAAAAAAAAGATAATGGCACTACATATCTAGATCATAAAACAATAACTGTTGGGGAGTTCAGTGTGATCTTTTCAGATTTAGATAAATCAAATAGAAAAACAAATAAGAAAGAAATTGAAGATCTAATATTAGAAAAGTCAGATATAATAGATCTTTGGTGACAACTGAATAAGAATCATAAGGACACATGTATACCACATATACATGTTACATTTATATTTCAGCTTCACATGATACATTTATAAAAATGAACCTTGTGTTAGGGCACAATGCAGGAAGAGATCACTGAAACGGTCACTAAGGCTAATCTGGATTTAGACCTTAAAAAATGATAGAACTTTAAAAGCCAGGAAAAAAAAAGAATGGAAAGAGCATTTTAGGCTGGAAGAATAGAATGGGGGAAAGCATACATCCATAAATGCATAAGACATGATCAGAGCAGTACTTCTGATAACTTAAGACTTGGATCTCTTCTTTACAAAGATTTCAAGTTCCTATTTATTAAACAAATCCTTCTACTGTAATGCCAATTTTGAATCAAGACCAACTATTCCTAGACTAGCTAAAATAATGTAATTTCATTAGGAATATTTTATTTAGCACCTTAGCTTCACATATTCAAAACCATCCACTGTTTTTAAAAAATCCATTTGGCCATTCTATACAAAAGAACATACAAGTTTCATGATTAGAAATACAACATAAACATTGATAGATAATTTTGCTAGCCTCTTTCAAACAACAACAACAACAAACATCTCTCAGGTAAAACACTAAGCCCCTTCCCAAATTATGATAAATATTTCACAATTGTCCCAAGACCTTTTTCAAATCCAGGGCTCACAACACCAATTCTAAATTATTAGAAATCATTAAACCCAATAAATCAGCATAAAAAGTCAGAAATTACACTTTTCTGATGCAGACCATTAAAATGTCTTAAAGACAAGAAGTGCCATTAATACATTTAAAATGATGCTACAGTGTTAACCCTGTCCCCTCCCCCCCAGGGGATTTACTAGATAGTATTTAAGAAATTTATACAAAAGCAATTTTTAATGATGTCTTGAGATGAGAACACAAAGTACAAAGAAGTAAATCTATCCATACTTAACTCACAAAGGAAAAGGAAAGTAAGACACCCAATGTGTGCCTAAGTGCTTTTTATAGACATTAGAGCACCAAAGAGTTTCCCACAGATTTGTGTAATGGCTTCAGCAGAGCTCTATTTATTTTCAATTTAAGTCACCAAATGTTATTTTGAAAAAAAAATTTAAGTGTTTATCATTGTGCTGACATAACTGTAAATAAAAAAGTCAGAGTTATGGTACAAATTTATTCCCACAAGTCCCTGTTGAGAGATTCAAGCTGCTCAGATGTATCCTAAATACTGTTCAACTGAGGGACAGATGGAATATTTCTTGCCTTCTTCTCTGGCCACTCCCTTAACCCTGTAATGATAGCCTAATTAATGAGTGCAAATCAAGTTGGGACCCTGCACAAGGACCCTGTCTGAGGGTATAAATCACCTCTGTGCAAGACAGCATTTCAAGTCAGTAATCACATCCTTAAGAATCAAGAACACAGATGATTTGATGTACTGGAAAATGCCATGAACATGGCATTTGAGGAACTGGCTCCAAATGTGATATTGGATGTCGACGATTTCAAAGGAAACCTTGATTCTGCCAACTAGGCATGTCATGTTTTTGTCAGTATGCTTCATTTTCTTTATTTGAAAAATAAGGAGGTTAGACTAGATAATCTCTCATAAAGTCTGGACTGAGAAAAATGATGGGTTAGTCATGTGGAAAAGCTTAGGGCTAACTAAAGGATAGCCAACATGCTCTAATGGTGTGCCAATTCTATCAATAGTGAGGGTCCCAGGATATTGAATGGACCTCCCCCCTCTACTCTCTGTGGCAAAATTATGGCAGGAAATGGAGGGAACATCCCATTGGGTAGGATAAGTAAATAGGTTATGATTTGCATTTTTGGAGGGACTATACACATATGATTGTTGCAATAATTAGGTATGAGGTAGTAAAGGCTTTTTCCTTAAGTGCTCAAGACAGTACAGAGATTGCTCCCCCTCCCCCCAAAAAAGAGCCCTATTGGTACCATGAGAGTATTTTTAAAAGGATCTAAAAAATGGAGCAAGTATTTTTTTTAAAGGAGGTTTTGGTATTTGATCTAGTACTGGGTAATACTGATAAAATGGGGGACTGGACAATGAGAACTCAATATTTTGAGAATGAATGGATATTCCTCCCTGCCTGGTTTCAGTCCCACATATGGAACTTTGGGGAGCCAGTTGTCAATCATGACCAAGTGACTGAGAGGATGGTCTTGGGTTGCTGAAGAGTTCTCTAATTGGCTGAGGAGCTGGCATGAGGTGCATATGAAAGGTCCAAGTCTCTTGCTCTCTTTCCTGGCAGCTTTTGAGTGAGCCTCTTTCTGTGTGGGAGGTGGGGCATCAGCTATGACTGTATTATCTTCCCACCCAGCCATCAGGTGTATCTGAGGTCATGGTACTTGTTTCTTTTGTGTTTTTTTTCCTTATCTTAGATGAATGAGGATCCTGGGATGGAATGGTCTAGGTTATGACCTCTTCCTTAAGGGGAAGCCATAAGAGGGCCTTTTAGCAAGTGGAATTAGTAGTAGACATCACAAGATACAATAGCGGCAGTAGGTAAATGTGGGAGGAGCCAGCTGTGAGGAGAGACCCATTTGACCCAGCCCAGCAAAAAAGGACCTTTGAGCTGCCTCCCCACCTGCAAAGAGTTGGCTTAGCTAAGCAAGGGAGTCATTTGTCCATGGGAGATGCTACACCCAGAAGTGAACTTAGTGGGGACTCCTTGAGGGGAGAAAGAACTCCTAGGGCCCCGGCCTAGAGTCCCAAGGGACCCCTTGATTTTCGCATGTATGCCTCCATATCCACTTTCCCCAAGGACTGTCTCTCTTGTCTCTGTCTCTACTTCTTAGTTCAGGTTCAGATGGGGCACTTTAAGCTTGAAGAGAACACCTCCCATTTTGGGAGGCAATTTTGAACTTCTTTCCTTGCTATACTTGCTCAGTGAATATCTTTTTGTAAAAGTGAATTGACACCAGTTGGTTAATCAATGACAGGATGAATACACCAGATGGAGTCATCTGAGCAATATAGATTTCAGGGTTACCCCTTGAGCCCTGAGGGAAGGAGCAGTCAATTAGTTGCCAGTGGGAGTTGAGAGCCCAGAGGAGGCACTATATTGGATTAAATCTGCATTTTCCTGATGGTTTCCACTGAAGTCCTGGGAAGGAAATGAGAAATATTCTCTGTGTTACCTTAGATAAGCCACTTTACCTCAGTAGGCTTCAGTTTCCTCATCTTTAAATTAGGAGCTTCAACTAGATGGTCTCTGAGGTCCTTTCCATTCCTACACCAGCATCCTAACTCAGGAGGAGCAAACACAGGAAAGTGAAGAAACACTCAAGACCCTAAAGTTGTTCTGAGATTAAAATGAAGGAGAAAAAGTTTTCTAAAGATTTCATTTCACAAATAATAGGTTGAACAAGGTCAAGTTCAGTTAGGTAGACTTTGCAGTTTTCATTTTATTTTTATAGCATTCCTTCACCTCTTCTTTATGAGTTCTGCTGTTGCAGTTCCTGCTTGTCATCATGTTCATGTGCCCATGACTTCATTCTTTCCTCAGTGTGGGGCACATCTCTCTCTTCTTGTGGTGACCTCCCTTCCTCTTTTCCCCCTCCTTGTGTTGTTGGTAATGGCCAAATGCAATGTTCCTTCAAGTACTGCATTTTTTCAGCATTTAGTCAGTTCCACATTTTATGCCCTCTGCCCTATTTATTCCTTCTACACCTGCCTTGTTTCTGGGAGTACTTTAAAAATATTAAAAGGCCTGTCACCACAAACAATGGCATGAGTAACAAAAATGGGGAAGGAGGGAAAAAACCAACAACAAAATAAGAAGGCATCAAATTCTAAGGCCCAGCCCTAAGCTTTGTTTCTCATACTTGCAAGAATCACTGAATCATAGATTAGCAGTTAGAAAAGCCTTCAAGGCCATCTAATCCAATTCCCTCATTTTATAATTAAGGAGACTGAGGCTCAGTGAGTCTGAAGTGACTGAACATCACAAATCTAGAGTGGGAAAGGCCCTCAGAGATCAATCTCCTTTTACAGACAAGGAAACTGAGGCCCAGGGGAGTAAAGTGACATAGGGTCACAGATCTAATGCTGGAGAAGACCTCTGAGGCCATCTACTCCAACTCTCTCATTTTACAGCTAAGGAAACTGAGGCTCAAGTAGGTAACATGTCTTGCCAAACTAAGCTCAAACAGGCTTCCACCTCTACGGCAATGCTCCACTCCTACACTCTCCTCCTCCAAGTGGTGAATCCATTCCCAGAACCTTGATTTGAGGAAGCACCTAAGTCAGCCATGCTCAATTCAACCCCAGACCAGTCTGTGACTCCAAGACTTCTTTTCCACCTTGCCCCTAGGTGATCACCTTCCCTCTACCCTCACACTTTTCTCCTTCCTCTTACACATTGCCTTCCCTCACTAGAATGTAAGGTTCTGAAGGGCAGGGACTGTTTTTTTGCTTATATTTTTATTTGAGCACTTAGTATAGGGCCTGGCACATAATAAGCACTTAATAAATGTCTTCATCATCCATTCATCCATCCAATCTATTGAATTAGCATCAGATGCAATATTCGAAGCCAGATCCTCTGATTTCCCACCCAGTATCCTTTCCATAGGGCCAAGCTACCTCTCCAGCAAGGAACTAAAAGAGGTCACATCTGAGAAATGCTGTCTTTTTTATTCTCCTCCCTAAACCCCCAAGGCTTGGCTCCAAAATATTGAAATGGCCCAAGGAAGAGGAAGGGTGGCACATAAAGGATACATGGTCAGCTAGGAGCACCTGAGATGAGGTTGGCTTTCTTTATATGCCCATCGCCTGGCACATAGTAGCTGGCACTTAATAAATGTTTACCTGGTATCTCTTTCCCCAAAGAATCTCTTCACTTGTGAATTTTCTTTGCTTTTGAGAGACCTAGAGAATATTTTCAAATGCTTTCTTAGCAGGATGGCTTGGTGGCGAGGACATTGGATTTGTGTTCCGGGATACCTGGGTTTCAGTCCTCCCTTAGCAGGCTAACCCTGAGGTAATTTCCTTAATAACCTCTTCGTACTCAGGTGTCCTGAACTACAGAATGAGGAGGTTGGATTTGATGGCTCCCCCAGGTCCCTTTCTGCTTAAAATTTAATAATTCTATGATCTGATCACCAGAGAGTAGAAAAGACTCATTCTTCACATCGATGGGGGAAAGCGGAGAGATCAATGTGATGAGAGCCACCAAATGGCCAGAGATCCTGGCCTTACCTGTAGGTTATGAATGCCTCTACTTGCCAATTGATAATCCCAAACATCACTAGTCCTTCTTCAAATGGAACAACAGAAGGGAAGGGCCAACCCCAATTGTGTATCGTAAGATGAGTTCACAGAACCTGGTTTAACAAATGAAGAAAGGTCCCTAGCACTGAGAGGGAGCTCCTGCACAGTCACAAGTCACCCCTGCAGGCCCATTTTGTCTCTGTTTAAGCATTGAAACATTTCTATTGTTACTTCTAAGTGTTCTGCTGTTACTAACGGACCAGTTTGGTATGCATGTGATTCCCCCATTGATGAGGTCTCTGAAGTTCCTCCAGCATCTTACAGAGTATTCTGCTTTCAGCAGCTCCTTATTTGATGATAATTAGCATGATGCCTGGACGTTTCCAAATGAAGGAAGAAAAATGGCAATTCCCCATGAGGATCACCTGGGGGTGACACACAGCCTCATGGAATAAGGCTACTTCTAAAGTCAGAGCTCTGGAATGCTCTCTTTAGTTAACAACTTAGGCTGTTCATCCAATAAGGCATGACAGTGCACAATATCCTGACTTCAGCTGGGGAGAAAGAAATGTAAAGAACTCAGGGAATGTACAAAATGAGCCATGAAAGCGATCAAAGCTCTTCATAAGAATCGCTACACTTAAACTCCACTTTCTTACCTCTGCAAAAAAAGGGAATGAGGCCAATTTTCTTACATCTTCTCTGGGATTACAAACTTGATCACTGTGATTATGCAGTGTTTGGGTTTTCAATAAACAGTTATTAAGCACCTACTACATGCATAGCACCACACGAGGCTCTAGGGAATACAAGAATTAAAAAAAATTGTCCCTGACTTCAAAGAGTTCCATTCTATTGGAGGGGAGTCAACATGACCAAAAGCAGATAAATAAAAGTCATTGTGTTACTAAATGGGATAGGATCAGTGTAGATGGTGATGCTTGAACAGAGTTTGAAAGAAGCCAGGAATTTTCCAAGGGAGGGCCAGGAAAAGCACATCTCAGTTATAAGGGAGCACCAGTATAAAAGCATGAAGGTTGGAGATGAAGTATTTTATGTATGAGAAACAACTATCAGACTAGCGTTTGAGTGGAAATCAGAACATGGGAAGGAAAGTAACATGGAATAACTGGAGAGTTGAATGGGGCTTGTGAATGCCAGGCTGAAGATTTTGTATTTTATCACAGAGGTAATGGAGGATCACTAAAGGTTTTTGAGTTGAGTTGGGTGACATGGTCAGATTCATGTTTTGGAAACATCAATTTGGCAGCTTATGAAAGGTGGAAGATGGACTGGAGAGGGAAGAGATTGGAAGGACAGACACTATTCATGGTGACTGAGGGGTGATGAGGGCCTTAGCTAGCACAGAGACTCTAAGAATGGGGTCTTTTCAATTTAATAACGAGCATTAATTAAGGGCCAGTCACTGGGCAAAATGGACCAGTCTCTGCCCTGAAGGCACTTACTATTTATAGGAAACCTTAGAGAAATGGAACTGATAACTGCACTGATAAGGTTTGACAACTGATTTTAAAAGGGGATAAGAGCACCACATTTCCCTCATGGGGTTGTTCTGAGGTGGTTGTCATACAACACATGAAAAGTACTTTGAGAACTTTAAAGAGCAATATATTAGCTATCATCACCACCACCATCATCATTACCAGTTATTTATATGGGACTTGAAAGACAGAAAAGAAGCAAGGAAACCTCCAAAGTTTCAAATCTGGGTAACAGGAAAGACGGTAGTGTCATCAAAAGAAATAGAGAGGTTTGTGGAAGAGTGGGTTTGGAGGGGAAAATACAAATTCCATTTAACACATGCTGTACCTGAGAAGCTTATAGGTCATCTTGTCAGAGACATCCGCAAAATAAGGAGAGGAAAAATAGGATTAAGGAAAAATGAATTAGAGAGACGAAGATTTTTTAAGATATGCCCAAGTCTCCTACCTATATATCATGAAAACATTCTTTGAGAAAAGGATTAGGAAATCATAACCAAAAATGAAATTAACTATAGTTAACAGAAACTACTCATTGCCAGCTGAATCAGCTGTCTGTACAGATCAGACCACTGGGTTTACCAGAACAAAGATCAAAATTTAGGCAAAACTGAATAAAAATGAGGAGAAACATTGTGCACAATTAAACCTATTGCAACCAGACCTATTTTTAAAAAAATACTGATAATGGAGAATGGAGAGGGAACAACTGACATTAATTATAACAATTTCACATAAAGGTTTGATGTTAATCAATTGCTATAACAAGGAGACTAAAAGAAAGCCTTTATTGGAAAATACTTGACTTACTTCCCAATTGGAGAGACATGGCAGTCAAGAGCAAAAGTAGTTTAGTGTTAAACTCCTCTATAAAATCTTACAGAGAAGGTAGAAGATTATGAGCAGCATCACCTTGTAAAACAGTTAGAAGCAGTGGAGGAAAACACAAGTTTAAAGAAAGCATGGTTAGAAATCTGACTCAACAAAGCCACCCAGAGGGCATTTAATGATTAAATTGGAGGAAATACAATTAATACATACATACATACATATATACATATACATATTATATGTATATAAATGAAAAGAGCCTATAAAGATTTTTTTTAAAAAAAACCTAGTTGCCTTTCTATCAAAGTTAATGGGGTCACCACTTTTGAAATCTTACATGGGTTTAGATACACTTCTTGAGGAAGCAGAAATGATGGTGATGAAAACAAAGGGAGGAAAAAAAAGTTGGATAAGATCAACTACATAGAGATAAGAGCTGAGTTAGAGATCCCACACCTTTGAGACCATTGGGGGAACTATTGACAAGTAGTGTGAAAGAGAAAGATACAAAAGGAATGGGGGAAAAATAATCTCAAGATACCAAAAATGTGACGAAAGGAGCATCTGTGAGCGCTGAGCTACAAGCATACTTTCCCATCTTTATAAAACAGTTAGGAGAATAATCTACACACACATTCAGGTAATCTTGGATGAAGATATTAGAAAGGAACAGTCAGGTCTTCACAAGGTCTTCCACAGAAGACCACAACTTTACCCTTGCATAATCGACTCAAAGATTTTGAGAATGTAAGATCCCACTGTGTGTAGTTGCTGTTTGTTGATTATTTGTAATTAACAAATGCAATCAAACAAAATAAATCCCTCAACTCTTCATGTCTAAAAGTATGTATCTCATTCTGTATCATGGTTGGGTACCCTCCATGTCAGGAGATGGAAAGCCTGCTTCATTAGAAGTCCTTTGGAGTTATGGCTTGCCATTAAATTGGTCAAAATTCTTAAAATCTTTCAAATTTGTTTTATTTTATAATGTTGCAGTTACATATGAATTAAAATTTTCTGCTCTTTATTCTGCTTCATATCATACATGTCTTCTCAGATTTCTCTGAATTGATCCCCTTTGTCATTTCTTGTAGTATAATATTTCATTATAGTCACATATTATGATTTGTCAATTGATTGGCACCACTTTAGTTGCAGTACTTTACTAAAACAAAAAAATTGTCCTATAATTACTGGTATACATATTAATCGTTTCCCTCTTTCAGGTATATATCTAGTTGTGTTATTATTAGGTCAAAGAACAGGCATAGTTTAGTGAAGTCCTCAAATGCTTTCCAGACTAGCTAGATCAATTCACTACTTCACTAACAGTTCATTAATATTATTACTTCATCTCAATTTGCCTCAATTTCCTCATCTGTAAATAAAAGCACCTACTTCCCAGGGTTCTTGTAAAAATCAAAATAATAATTGGAAAGCTCTGTGCCAGTGCCTAGTGCATAAGCACCATAGTAATATGTTATTATTTATATCATGCTTTAAATTTTTCAAAGTATTTTACAAACATCTCATGAAGTCATCAAAATAACCCTATAAAGTAGGTGGGGTGAGTGTGATTTGCCTAAGCCACACAGTTAGTAAGTGTCTGAGGCAGGATTTGAACTCTAGTCTTCTGGATTCTAAGTCTCGCACTCTGTTCACTATAGCAGCTACCTGTTTATCTTCCAATAGCCCTTCACAATTATCAGTTTCCAATTTGGTCATCTTTGTCAATCTTATGAATTTAAGGAAGAAACTCAATGGTGTTTTAATTAACATCCTTTTTCTTATTAGTGATTTGGAGCATTTTTCTCATAAGGATACCGATAGCTCTACCTTCTTCCCTTAAGAACTGTCTGTTCATATACTCTGATCCATAGTCTACTGGACAATAGGTCTTGTTATTGGATATTTGAATCTGGTCCTACATATCAGACCTTAGATATCAGACCTTCATCAGAGAGAAATGATTTTTCCAGGTAACTATTTCCTTTCTAATCTTAATTAGGTTGATTTTGGTTAGTACAAAAGCACTTCAATTTTATGTCAAAATTGTCCAGTTTTCCTCCTGTGCCATTCTCTATCTATTGGCCAAGAATTTTTCCTTTAACCCTAATTGTAAAAGTCACCTCCTTTCCTGCTCCTCTCATAGGTTTGTGATGTGACCTTTTAAAAAAATTAGGACAAATACTACACTTGAAACTTATTGTGGTGTATAGTACACTGGTCTAAATGAGATTTCTGCCAGATTATTTTCCAGTTTTTCCAGCAGTTTTTGTCAAGTAGTTCTTATCCCAGTAGTTAAGAGTCTCTGGGTTTATTGAATAATACTACTATGTTCATTTGCTTCTGTATCTTATACACCTAATCTGTTCCACTGACCAACTTTTTTTTTTTTAACTAGTATCACACATTTTTGATAATTATTTCTTTGCAACATAGATTGAAATCAGGTACTGTTTGACTCCCTTTCTCCCCGACCTTTTTCATTATTTGTCTTGAGATTCTAGACTATGTTTTACTCCAGGTAAATTTTATTATTTTTTTTTAGTTCTGTAAAGTTATCCTTCGATAGTTTGATTGGCATGGCACTGAATGAGTTGGTCTATATTTTCAATATGAACTTTCTTCTGGTGATGCTGCATGGCTGAGAGTCATGGGATGCTATGTTACCAAAGAACTGAAGCTCAAGTTCACCCAAGGAGCAGTAGAAAGGTGTGAGCAAATGAAACACCTCACCAACAAGGAATTATACAGGAGAACTGGTGTGTAAGATATCATCAAAGAAATGCAGCATCAAAAAAGAAAACAGGCTGGATGGGGGCTGGACATTTCAACATGTTTTGTTGTGTCTTCCTAGTACCAAGAGAACACAGGAAAAGCCCTCAATATTGGAGGATTTGGGCTGGCCCTCTTATGGCAAATCCATGAAAGGGTATAGATAAGGGCAGGCAAGAATGAATTGTAATTGAGGGCATAACCAAAACAGTGATGTCACCATTTTCTAGGAATGCAGGTGAGAGATCAACATTGATTTTCCAATGAAAATCTTCCCCAAAAACTCTTTGACATTTGACATACATAACTAACTTTATCAATGATCATAACAACTATTCTGGATGGGCTTGCTCTCATTTTCAAAGAGATTAAATTGCATGTCCAACATCATATACATCTGTTTGGCATAATCCAATTCATTTAACTGAATATACACACATACAGTTACAGGATATGAACAGACTCTAATATCTTCTCAACATTTATAGATTTGTTTGCACTGCAGGTAAACAAACACACCCTTGCATAGAAGCACTCTGTACTACAAAGTTATTTGTCTAGTCCTGAAGATTGCATCCATGGTAATTTGTTGACACTGCATGGCTGCCAAAAGAAAAAGAAAAATCACAATGCTACCACAGACTTCATGAAGAGTGGAATTGTATATCCAGAACATGGGAAGGGAGAGTCCCATGGCTCTCTGCTCTGGGCAGACTACATCTAGCATTCAGTTCTAGGTGCCACATTTTAAGTAGAGAATCTAAGGAAGATAACCAGACTGATGAAGCACTTAAGTGCTGTTTCCTACTGAGGAACTTCCTTATTCTTCCAGTTCTTAATTCTCTCTGCAATCTCATTTTCACCAAAATGTCTTTTTATGTATTTTGATTTATTTTCTATTTACTTATCTCTGTCAAGTTATAAATGCAAGCTCCTTGAGGGCAGGGACTATTTCATTCTTGATCTAATGCAATGGAGTGCCAGGTACAAGGTAAGCATTTAATAAATGATTACTAGTTGATCAATTTAATTTCCAACACCTACAAACAGGGAAGGGAATTTCTAACAATATATTTGTTTCAAGTAAATCCCAGAAAACAAATGTGATCTCACATGAAGTCCTTGTTATCAGATATTATTTTCACACACACACATACACATACACATATGCCTAAAAGTGCTATATAAATGTGCATTATTCAAATTCTCAGATGGCAGTGTTATACAGTTCAAGACAATGGATCATCCATCATTGGTTAAGACCTTCTAAGGTAAAACAATAACTTTATTTACCATGGGCCTCTCTGCACAGGGACAGGGAAACAAATGAGAAAGAGAAATGCGTCATGGAAATTACCTTCAAAAAGGTCACGATCTAATTGGTGAAAGGATTGACGGGAAAACAAGGACAAGATGAGGTGGGGAGAGATTGGTTTTCCCCATCTGGCCATCCATGAATATGTGGTTTTATAATGATGATAGCTATCTGGTTATTTTAGGAAGAGTGACAGGACCTGTGATTCCATTAGTGATAAGAAACTCCCTCTACTGAGGAAGGGGAACATCTTCACTGTCATTTTCAGTCTTAAAGACTTGCCAATGTAAAGGTAAAGTAATTTGCCTAGGGTCTCATAGCCAAGATACATCACAGGCAAAATCTGAACCCAGGCCTTTCTTGCCAAGGCCAATTCTATCTACTATATCCCATACTGCCTTGGCATGTTTACTTGGACACTTTGAAAACACTATGATTCTGTATAATCAATATCATATACTGCTTGCCTTCTCAAGGGGTAGGAGAGAAAGAAGAGAGAAGGAGAGAATTTGAAACTCAAAATTTAAAAATAATAAATGTTAAAAGTTTTAATTGGAAAACATTTAATGAAATTTAAAAAATAATTTAAGTATATAATGAAATATATTTAAAATAAATATGCAATGAAATATTTTAAAAAGAAAGGTATGATTATATTAATATGGAGATTCCTTCCAGGGAATATGTAGCTTTATACTTGTTACTATCCTGTTTTATATGGGTAGCTTACTTCATACTTTGAAAGGGTCAAGATTTCATTTATGTGAGATCTTTCCTCAGTAAGAAAAGAAAAACACACCTTTCATATCTTATTTTGTTTATTTACCCATAAATCTCTTCTCACAGATTTTGTGAAATTAGATTATATGCTTCTTGTAGATAAGCAGAATGCCTCATATCTTAAATATTGTTCCCCAATTCTCCCCCACCCCTGACATGTTCTGTAAAAATTAAGTGACATAGTGCTACCCAATAAACAATTAATTAATGATGACCCAATGCAGTGAATTCCTCAGCCCTGCCCTTTTATTTTCTGTGTTTATCCTCCTTTGCAGAGAAGCATCTGTTATTATTTCAGGAAACCATCGATCTCATCTCTTTTTCTTTCTAAGTAACTGAATTCAAAATAGTTTCAATTAGTTTAAATGATAGACAGTCATTCTCAGTGTTTGATTTTTTTCTCCAGATACAATTCCTTCATGATTTTCCAATGAAATTAAGTAGTTGTCAAAGATTTGGTTAGCTGAGTTTCACGTAATTCAGTAACAGGGAAATTCCACCCAGAAAATAAAGGGGAATTTCCCTTGGAAGTTTGCAGCAAAGGAGTCTTCTGTAGATAATGTTTGTTCACATTTGGATTTGAATTCTTCACACAGGGGATGTGAATTGTTTGTTCCTAGGAAAGTCCTGGACCTCTATCACTGAACCTCTGATGGCACAAGAGGCTCCTGATGAGTAAACTTCCTCTCTGCAGGTTGGTACCATCTCTGCAACTGAGAGTCATAAAGAATTGCTGAAGGCAACATTGAGAAAGGAAGTGATTTCACTCAGGTCATGCAGTCAGTATGTATCAGAAGCAAGACCTTACCCCAGATCTTTCTGACTCAGAAACCATCATGCCAAGCCTTGATGCCTTTCTCTCCATCTGTCACTCCTCCTAACTCATCTCTAGCTGCCCTTTAGTCATCCAGGTATTACATTTGATGATCTCATCATACCCTAGGCACATATAAAATATCACAATTTCTTTTCACAAGTGGGTGCAACGCTCCAAATGTTATCTAGTACGTTTGCTCCATGCTTGGTTTCGACGTTCTTCAAAATAGAAGAAAACCCCTTTTGCATGCAGTCAGAGTAGAAGACAATGTTGAAATCAGCCAATAAGCTGGATAAACATTGTCATCAGCACCACCATAAAGCTTGTAATGTTTTCAAAATGCAGTAGCAGCATCCCCAACAATTAGGATGCACGTTGCACTGTTTGTTTTCATTTGTGGCATTCTGTGCTCTTTGCCAGGACATTTTCTGAACTCCCAATGAGGGTTATTGCAGGGAAGTGTGAATGTGTTTTAAATGGAAATTTTAAGAGGTTCTGTTCCATAATGACAAGATTATGGACATTTCTTCTTAATTTTTCCTTTCCTATCATAGGCTGATTCCATTTCTTCTTCCCTCCATTTCCCTTCCTGTTGCTCCCATCCCCCTCTGCTGTACTCCCCTTACCCTACTGCCTCTGCAGATACTGGTGATGAGGGCCTATTTTTGAAATAAGAAATATTGAAAGCCACTTTCCCCTACTACTTTTTCATTCTTTATAGCTAGGATATTCTTTCAACAGGACATTGGGCTTTTGTGAAATAAATCCAAATTTAGAAGACACTCCAGGATGTTTCTTAAATTTTCTATTGATCCTTCTGTCCCTTGATAACCAAGTCCCCATTTATCAGTAACTAAAATTGCATTAATCATGTGTGAATAAAGGACAGTGGAAATAAGGGGTGTGTCTATTTTATAACTAGAGATTCTTTGAGGCTAAAAATAAGTCAAGGGGGAAAAATCAGATTTAGACTATTTCTATTTAGCCTTTCACACTCACATAAAATAGCATGTCTGTCTTTACTATCTATAAATCATTCACTTCATAAATAAGCCTCCTCATGGGAAAGATATTACTGAGATAATACCTACACCCAGGAGATCATGTTCTGGCTTTGAAAGGCAGTTCTTTCAAAGGACAAACAGGATATTGGGAGGAAAAAAAGTCCCAGAAAAAGAATACACTAAAGTGTGTACTTGCTTGTGAATTTGGATGGACTCTAATCAACTTCAAGCCCTGGACTCTAGTATTTATTCTGTGATAGTTTAACAAACAGGGATCATCCCATCTGAACTCAGCCCCACAATGAGGAGCACAGGGCTGAGGAATCAAACTGATATTACTATCTCATGGCTGTTATCCCCATCCATGGCTGACTATGCAGAGGCATAGTTTTACCACTTCACCTATTAATCTGGCTTTTGGCTCTAGACTACAGGCAGCCCCACCCTCTGTCTCAGTCTCTCAACCATTTGCAAAAGAAAAAGACCAACAGGAGGGGCCTAGCTTTGGTGGGGCTTCATCTGACAGTTCTCTGCCTGCCCCAGGTTCCCATGGGCAGCAACTTGAGCACTTCTGCTTCCCTGGAGAGAGGTATAGAGATGGGGGGTGGGGATCTGACAGGTCATCCAAGTCCACCTCCTCCTCATTCTACTGTTAAGGAAAGTGAAGCTAAGAGAATTTATGTAGCTGTGCTCAAGGTCCCGTGGATAAAGAAGTGGCAAGAGTCAGGATTTGAACTCTCATCCTCCTGCTCCAAGGCTAGTCCTCCTTTCCCTGGATCACACCACCTTGCTCAATTGGAGTCTTTCTGCCATCTATTCATTAAGTACTAAACACCTACTAATTCTGCAAGGCCCCCATCACTGAGGTCAACCATCTGGCAAGTATGATAAGGGCGTGAATTCAAAAGACATTTTAAAAGTACAGGATGCTCGGGACAAAGACAAAGACACAGTTACATTTACCCTCAAGGAACTTACAGTCAACCACAAAGACATAACACAAACACATAAATAAATACAAGATAATTTTAGGAGGTAAGAACATGAACACTTAGGAGGAGGGGGGAAAACAGAGCTAGTGCTTGAGATGGGCTGAAAAGGAAGGGAAATATGAGAGACGGAGCTGAGGAGGCAGTGCATTCCATGCTGGAGGGCTAGTATCTAGGAAAGAATACAGTACATAGGGAAAAGCTATTACAGAAGTCCTAACACCACCCCCACCTCAGTGGGTGCATTCTCTCATCCCTTCCATCCAAATATGGATTCATTCTCATCTACCTGTATGTCCTCCATCTATCTATCTATCTATCTATCTATCCACCTATCCATCCATCCATCTATCCATCTATCTATCCATCTATCTGTCCATCCATTTATCTCATCCATCTGTGTGTCTGTCCATTCATTTATCCATCTCTCCATCTAAATCTATTTATATGTGGTTCCCCACACGGAGTTGAATATAAGCTCTTTGAAGACAGGGTCTATTTTTAAGTCAGTCCAAAAGCATTTAAATAAGCACCAACTAAGTGCCAGGCCCCAGTCAAGTTCTAGGGGTACAAAGAAAGGCAAGAGCATGGTTCTGGCCTTCAGGAGCTCCCAGTCCTTTCCAGGAGGGAAGAGAGACAACAGGGTGCACATACAGTAAACGTCGATATGTCTGAGGGCATCTCAGAAGGAAGGTATTGGCAGCAGGGGCAGGTCTCCCACAGAAGGTGGAATTTGAGCTGAGTCCTAAAGGAAGACAGAGAAGCCAGGAGGGAAGTGAGGAAGGATGGTGGCATCCCAGGCACAAGGCACAGCTTGTGCAAAGGCATGGAGCTGGAATGCTGTTGTGTCTGAAGAACAATAAAGAGACTGGTGCTGCTGGATCTTAGAGTGGGTGGAGAGGTGTAAGAAGACTGGAAGTGTGTGTGTGTGTGTGTGTGTGTATGTGTGTGTGTGTGTAAGAGGAGGTTGTGAAGAACTTTAAAAGGCAAATTTTATATTTGATTCTGGGGGCAAGAGGGACCCACTGGAGTTGACTGAACATGGGGGTGACAGTCAGCAGGAAATCACTTTGACAGCTGAATGGAGGATGGACCAGAAGGGAAGAGACTGGAGGCTGGCAGAGCCCCAACCAGCTACTGAAATAGTCCAGGCATGAGATGATGAGGGCCTGAAGGGGCAGGAAAGAATGGGAGAGTAGAGAAGGGGTTGTACTCAAGAGAAGGTGCAAAAGTAGAATCCACAGGTCTTGGCAACAGCTTGGGGATGGGGTGGAGTGAGAAACAGGAAGGAATCTAGAATGAGAAATAGGATGGTTGATAAAAGGGGAGCTTTGGGGGAGTTAATGCAGGGGGTTCACTTTTGGACAGGTTGAGTTTTATAGTCTTTGATGCTGAGTTGTTTCAATTGTGTCTGACTCTCCATGACCCCATTTAAGGTTCTCTTGGCAAAGATACTGGAGTGGTTTGCCATTTTCTTCTCCAGCTCATTTTACAGATGAGGAACCTACAGTGTTAAGTGATTTGCCCAAAGTTCATACAGCTGGTAAGTGTCAGAGGCCAGATTAGAACTCACAAAGATGAATCATTCTGATTCCAAGCCCAGTGTTCTAACCACGGTGCCATCTAACCCAGGATAATAACTTGAGGCATCTAAATGAAGTTAGTATTCAGGAGGGAGGAGAGGGCCAGACGTAGACCATGGAATGAGATGCCAAGTGGATCAATCCCCAAGAACTGATGGGATCTATGAGATACCAAGTGAAGTAGGTTACTGAAGAGGACCCAGGGCAGAGTCTAGTGAGACACTCCATTAGTGAGTGTGACCCAGATAAAGAACTAGCAAAGGAGATTGAGTGCTGTCTTTGAATCCTTAGCACACAGGCTAAATAAAAGTTCATCAAAGGGGTTGGCCAACGTGAGCTGTTAGGTCTTTTGTAGTTCTGCAGTCTATGGGTCTATTCTACCATGATGATTATGGCCAACTCTGAGGCTGAATGCTACTGAATAGATTAATAACCATAGCACTAAAAAAAATAACAATAATGTTAGTTAATAATGGCTACCATTTATATAGTATCTACTATGCGCCAAGCACTATGTTAAGTGGTTTGCTTTTTTTTTTTTTTTTAACAAATATCATATCCTTTGATAGGTATAACAATCTTGGAAAATACGTGATATTGTTGTCTCCATTTTACGGATAAGAAAACTGAGGCAAAGAGATTAAATGATTTGTCCAGGGTCACACAACTAGTAAGTGGGGATATCTGCATTCAAATCTTTCTGATGAAAGGACTGACACTCGTATCTACTGTGCCACCCAAATTTCATGAATCTCCCAACCAGGCAGCTTCCAAAGCTACTTTTTCTATTGAATTCCTCTACTACTGCTAATTCACAACTCCAGGGAACATGACAGTTTGCAGAAGGTTATCCATACGATGATCTTTCAAAGCTATCATGATGAGGATCACTGTGCCCAGGTCACAGATGAGGAAACTGAGGATTAAGGGTAACACAACCTGCTCATTGTCCTACGTCAGAGCAGGGTGTTCTGACTATTTTTTTTGCTGCATCTTTGTCCTCTAAGAAGAAGCTAAGATTTGAAATGGGTCTGGAGCCTATGGAGTGTAGTAGTACCAGCCTACCTTTTGGTAGGGCATACTCTCTGCTAATAGAGCCCTAGGTGCAGTGACTAGGGGTTTGTTGGCCTCCACTCCTATGGAGAGCCACGAGGTGAGGGGCTGGGATAGTTGGTGGTCTCTAGGTTCAGTCAGCATACTGGAAAGTCTTCTTCCCCAAGCCTGGATGGGTGTATTTCACTTTGGGACTGAATTTCTCTTTGTTTTAGATTTCTCATTTGTAAAACCAGGTTAATAGTGACATGTGAATCAGATGTGGAAACTCCTCCAGTCCAGCCCCTTCATTTTACAGATGAGGAAACTGAGGCCCAGAAGTGACATAGGATCATGGGATCACTGATCAAGAGCAAGAGGGAAGGAGGAAAGGAAGGAAAAAAGGAGGGAAGAAAGGAAGGAAAGAAAAAACAGAGGAAAGAGGGAAGGAAGGAAATGAGAATTGATTGTCTAATATGTGGCCAAGCCCCGTGTTAAAAACTTGATAAATATGATCTCATTCAGTCCTTATCACAATCCTGTTAGGTAGGTGTTATCATTATATCCATTTTACAATTGAGGAAACTGACGCAAACAGAAGTGAAGTGACTTGCCCAGGGTTACCCAGGGGCTGGAGAGGACATCTAAATCAATGCCCTTATTTTATAGATGGGGAAACTAGGGTGAGGAGGGAAGGGTCTGGTCACCAGGGAGCAAGTTCAGCTCTCCAGACATCAAGCCCTGCACTGAGCTAGGTTTAGTCAAATAGAAGCTCCTTGAAGGCAAGGTCTATTTTGTGCTGTAAGCCCTCAAAAAGTATTTAAATAAACACTTATTAAGTCTGGGCCAGCTCACATCCCACCCTTTTCAGGAGGCCTTTCCCTGATAGTGTCTGCCTTCAGGCATTACCTTGCATCTTCTCTGCCTATATTTTGTACTGACCCAGTCATTCACATGATGCCTCTCCCCTTAGAATGGGACCTCCCTGAGGGCAGGGATTAGCTTTTCACTTTCTATGAATCCCCAGGGATTCATCCAGCACCCCGGTGCCAGGTAAGTGCTTAATAAATTCTTGTTGATTGATTGACCTAAGCATTCCAAATTTTTTGGAACAATAACTAAAACAACAATAAACAAACCCAGTTTAAACCAGAGCACCTACCCTTTCTATTGACAGCAGAAAAAGGCCGAGCTGTAGCTAATATTATTTTAGCGTAGTTTGAAATACACACATATATAAATAGAGATCGATGCATACCTATGTATTTAAATTTCTTACTGGAGACCTAGAATTAACATCAATAAAAACAGCCAAACTTGTTTAATAACTCTTCACATTAAAATTAATCAAAGTTAAAACACGCTTTTAGACCCTCCCTCTAGATTTCTATCAGGATTCTTTGTCAATTGGTTTTCATTCATTTTTCCTCCTATAAACCAGTGAGTGAGTAAGCCCGTCTTCTGATTCTGCTTTTTTAGATCTGATTTCTTTCCCAAGTTTTATTGTCTCCCTCCTTTTTTGTGTTAATTGCATTGCTTTGAATTACATGAATGTACCACTGTTTATTTAATCATTTGCCTGTCTTGATGTCAAGGTAGGCTGCTCCCACTTTTTTCTTTGTATTTTGCAATCGCATACACATGATCACCTTTGCCTCCATAATTCCATTGCTGGGGACAAATCCTGAGAATATGGATGGATATGGAAAACCCAATAGAAAGGAGCCACCTGGGGGAGGATTTTTCCTTTGCCATGGGTGGAGACAAAATGGTGACCAGTAGGACACAGAACTCGAATCTGTCTTCACCCCAGCTCGCCCTGAAGGGCGTGGGAGCTGTTCACCTACATTAGAGCCCAGGCATCAAACCTGGGATTTTCTTCCAAGATCTTCTTAGTCCTTCCTCATATCAACAAGTTCTTTTCTATGACTGTTCTATGATCTGTACAGATTATCTAACACACACACCTCATATGGTATACATGTATAAACACATATACCACCTATACACAAACATACCCTATGTATGTATATAAACACTTACTACATTCTTACATGGTATCCTGTAAAAATACGGACTACTGCATCATATGTATATAAAAGAAAATTGGGACACATATAGTAGGTATACTATGGTTTGGATGCTGGGCCTGGAGTCAGGAAGACCTCAGACACTTAAATAGCTGGGAGACCCTGGGCAAGTCACTGTTTCCCTCAGTTTCCTCCTTTCTAAAATGATCTGGAGAAGGAAGTGGTAAACTACTCCAGTATCTTTGCCAAGAAAACCCCAAATGGGGTCACAAAGAGAAGGGCACAACTGCAAAATGACTCAACAACAATGACAAGTGAATTTAGGCAATGAAGGGGAGGAGTCAGATGATTACTGTCATCCCTTCCAGCTTTCAAATCCATGATCCTAAATTAGTGCTTAGCACACCATCTGGCACATAGAAGGCGCCTGATAAATACTTAATGATTGACAGACTGACCATGGGATAAGTGGTACTAGTCTTAGTAACTTGATTTGAGAAATAAGGAAATTAAAACCAAATATACATGGTACACAAGAAAAAATGCTGGGGATGGATTAGAGGTCTTGGGTTCAGTCCCAGCTCTGCAACTGGTAACAGTAACAGCTCATCGCACTTGCAAGTTTGCAAAGTGCTTTAACAGGTTACCTTATTTTCTTCCCAACAACCTTAGGGGGTAGGTACTACTGTTACCCTCATTTTACAGACGAGAAAACTGAGGCACACAAGGGTTAAGTGACTTGCTCAGGGTCACATAGGGAGGTGGCTTAGTCCAGGGTCTGGCACATAGTAGGTGCTTAATAAATGTGTAATGACTGATTGAATTTAAAGGTGAGTCTTCCTGACTCCACGTCAGAGCTCTACCCACTGGGACACCTAGCTGCCAAAGATCTCTATGACCATGGGTGTGACCTTTCTGGGCTCGGTTTCTTGAGCTGAAACATGAAGCAGTTGGACTATGTATTCTTCTGGCTCCAAGTCCACTCATAGTCATAGTCAATGAACAGTACAAATTAGAGTAATGGCCCAGCAAGGATTCCTTTTACTCTGGATTGTCTGTTGGCATTTAACAGTCTCTGTTGCAACTTTGCACCTTCTTACCCTATTTTTGGAAATTATCTACACTGATTTTAATCAGAGGCTCCGGGCATTACCCTCTAACATGATAAAATGCTATCAAGGGACTTAAAAGGCTGTGGGAAAAAACTGTTGAGGAGAAAACCGGAAAACAGAAGCAAATTAAATTATCTGAAAATACTCTTTAGCTGTATTCCATAATAGTAAACACACAAACAAAAACACTACAGGACTGAAAGGGACCTTGGAGATTATTTAATCCACTTCTACAGTTTATGGATGAAGAAAGAGAATCCTGGAGAAGGGATAGTGTTTATTCAGGGTCCCATCCAGGGCTCTTTGCATACTGTTAAGCCAATGACAAGATTAGGGGAATATATTTAGGACGATCCTAAACCAGTGCTAGAAGGAATCTTAGAGATCATCCAGTGCTACCCCCTCCTGCTACAGATGAGGAAATGAAGGTATGGACTGATCAAATGACATGTCCAAGGTCACACAGCTAGAAAGTGCTGGATTAGGATTTGAATCCATGCCTTCCAGGCTCCAAATCTATACTTGGCACACTGATCATTGCACTGTTTTGTCTCTCAGCCTGTCCAGCATCCAGCATAACTTTAGGATCCCATAATAAATATGAGTCAGGAAAATTAGAGAAAGCAATATTGAGCATTTTACCATAAATTATAACCAGGAAATCAATCATGATTAAATGAAACCTAATTGGAGTAAATAACTGTCTTCCTCTTCACATTAGGCACTGAGTTATTTGAACTATAGAATTTGCTACCATTAATTGTGCCCTGTCTCTCTGTTTCTCCCATCTTTCCCTTCCTCTCTATCTGTGTCTCATCTTCTCCTCCCTCCCTCTCTCTGTCTTCCATTTCTGTCTTATTCCCCCCCCCTGCCTTTTCTGCTTCTCTCTTCCCCTCTGCCGTGTCTCCCTCAGTCTCTCTCCTTTCCCTCTTTACCCTGTCTCAGTCTACCCCCATCCTCCATTCTCATCTGTCACATTGTAAGTTTAAATCTGTTGCTTAACAGCAAGTAGGGGAGGGTAAAAGAGGGAGGGAATGAAATTACTGAAATGGCAACAGGGACCAAGACAGGGGGCACCGTGGGGAAATGGTTCCAAGAGCTTATAAATCCGCAGACATTCATATCTTTCAACAGTGGTGGTTTCTGGGTGGGTTGGGGGAGGAGAAGGCAAAGCACAACCCAGCTGCTTCTATGAACAAGGCTTCCACAAGTCAGGCAGGTGCTCCACCTACTTGGTGCGTGTATTTCGTTAATTTCTTATCCCTGCCCTCATTCCATTCATAATTATGAGAGTTAACACTAATTTCCCTCTCATGCTTCAGTCCCATCCCTCATACCAGGCTTTCAAAGAGGTTTCTATAAAAATCTGCCCTCTTGCTTTGACTAAAGATTTCCACATTTTAGGCCACATTTTTGTTTGATGTTGTCAATAGAAAAAACATTTTTACTTTATCAATGTAATTTATTACATTAATATTAATTATTAATATAATTGATTAGATTCATTACAACCCACCTGCTACTCCCAAGCATCTAATATACTTTTTTGTACTTGCCTGAAAGTACATTTTTCATCTTTTATTCTCCTTTGAAATAGGCAAGTTGTTCATTTTGGTTTGTTAAATGTAGCAGATGCATAGGATCATAGAGCTGGAGATGGAAGAAACTGCCTTTCTGAAACAGCTCTGTCTAGTCCAAATCCCTCACTTTACAGACAAGTAAACTGAGGTCTAAAGGAGTTAAATGACACACTCAAGATCAAATAGTGTCAAGATTTGAAAAATAAAAGAAAATTCATGAACAATGAACAGATCTGTGGTATTACATGGCCAATTCCTAAACCAGAAAACAAGAAGAACAAACTCTGAGAAATCGTACTTGGCAACATGAGACAAAGATGCAAATTTAGGTGCCTCTGACACTTTCTTTAGCTCCAAGTACAATCGGATCAATTGCTCATGGGGATATAAGTGACAAAGAAGTCAAGAATCACTATTTTCATCATTTTTTGGGGGCATGGAAAATTTTCCCCTGGTTTCAATGACATAGCTTAGAATTTCCTGGAACTGTCAAATTGGGTCCAAACATCTTCTTGGAAACCCAATTACATTTGTATGTTACTCCCAAGTTCAAGTTTTGTGACTAAGGATAAAGCACTATCCAATATCTCCTAAAATAGCCCAAATTTCCCCACTTTGAGAAAGGGCTAAAGGACCAAACTTCACAGATTTTTTTTGCGGGGGGGAAGGCAGGGGGCATAAACTGTTTTTTTTTTTTTTTTTTTTTTAGCATTTTCTATTTGGGAAATTGGTAAAATGCTAAGAATTAGCACTCCAAAAGTTTAAATGTATCTCAATTAATTTCATCTCCATGGACTCTATTCCACATCAGACCTGCCCAAGAAGGTTTTCCACAGTTTCCTACAAATGACTTTCCAGCCTCTGCCCAAAGCCCTCCATGGAGGGGGAGCCCAGCATCTCCACAAACTGTTCATTCTCTTTTCTTTCAGGCAAACCCAAGAGTTCCAGTTTTTCCTCAGAATCTGAATTGGACCCTGTTTCTTATCCTCTTTGCTACTATTTCTGTCTTTCGGACATAACAGAAAAGTTCTTCCAAGTGACAGCCCTTCAAAAACCTGAACTCAATTATCATGGCATCCTGAGTCTTTCCTTCTCCACTCAATCAATTGTTATGAAGCACAAGACAAATGGTAGGCTCTTTGCTAGGCAGTGGGACCACAAAGACAAAAATTAAGAAGTCTCAACCTTTAAGGGAGAGCAGCTAAATAGTTCCATAGTGTATAGATTGCTGGGCCTGGAGTCAGGGAGACTCATCAAATCTGGCCTCAGACACTTACTAGCTGTCTGACCCTAGCAAGTCACTTTACCTTATTTGCCTCAGTTTCCTCATGTGTAAAAATGAGCCTGAGAAGGAAATGGCAAGACACTCCAGTATCTTGCTAAGAAAATTCCAAATGGGGTCATGAAGAGACAGACATGACAGGAAAAAATGGAAAAACAACATTACTTGACTGATTCAGATTATAAACTGACTGAGGAATTACTGTGTTGACAGGACAGTCCCTAGCCCTAGGACATTCACATATTCTCCATTTCTGTCCTGCCAAAGCACTAGACTGAATACACTAGGCACAAAAATGGCTGATGAATGAAACGCTCTCTGAATGAATGAATAATAAATGTTAGTCTTAGGGCATGGCCATTCCCAAGGCAGTGTAATCTCTCTTCATTTGCATGATCGTTAGCATAAATATATTTACACTGAGAATCAATATCAGAAAGGCTGCCATTGCTGGAGCTCAGTGACACAATGGGCAGATCTCACAGCAGAATAGGGCAATTTCTAATCTCCATGTTGGGTAAATCAACCAGTCTCTTAGGGTTTCCCTTTCCTCATCTGTCAATTGAGGGGGGGTTGGTCTTATAGCTCAGATGGATCCAATATCCTATTATTTATGATCTTACCAGATGTACACGATGACCTTGAGAGTTCCTTTAAGCAAAATCATAATACATACCTATATATTTATAATATAAACATATTTATTATTTATGCTATAGCATGTGCATAAAAAATTACAAATATATGTATTTATAATGTATTATAAATATATATTTATAATATAGCATGTATTATAAAATATACAAATATATGCAGTTGATGTACTAGTCATGTCTAACTCTTCATGACCCTATCTGAGGTTTTCTTTTTCTTTTTTTTCTTTCCAACTATATTAATTTATTCATTTTCAGTTTTTTACAATCACTTCCATAAGTCTTAGATTTTCTCTGTCTCCCTCCCTCCCCAAGGCAGTATACAATCTTATATAGGGTCTACACATGCGTTCTTATTCAACACATTTTCACAGTAGTCACGTTGCATAGAAGAATTAAAATGAATGGGAGAAACGATGAGAAAAACCCAAATGAAACAAAACATAACACATGAGAAAATATTCTGCTTCACTCTGCATTCCCCCATTTGGGGTTTTCTTGACAAAGATACTACAGTGGTTTACATTTCCTTCTCCAGCTCATTTCACAGATGAGGAAACTGAGGCAAACAGGGTTAAGTGACTTGCCTAGAGTCACTCAGCTAGTAAGTGTCTGAAACTGGATTTGAATTCAAGAACATGAATCTTGCTGACTTCAGGCCAAGCACTCCATCCACTGTGCCTAGCTGCTCATACAAATATATATTTATAATATATTGTATATAACATATATGTAATAGACTGTATATAATATAAACATAGTTATATTTATATGTATTTGTAATATATTGTATATACTATAAATATACACATAAACTTAAGGACTAGACTAGGCCCAAACTCATCGACGGACTTGATCAATCACCAGTCTAACGTAGTTCTTAAGTCTGGGTTTTGTTTTCCTACCCAGTACTTCGAGCCAAAGTCTAAAGATATCAGTCAGTACCTCCTGTTTCAAGATTTAAGAATGAGTTAAGAAATTGTAATCTCTGAAAGAAATGTTCTAAACATTCCTATGCTGCATAATGAGTCCTGTATCCAAACAGCTCTGAACCTTTGCCAGGAAGCCTATCCTTGCTAGACAAAGAGTGAATTTCATTCAACAGCTCCTTGGAGACTTGTTCTCAATCTCAAATTCCTTTTGAGCCAAGGAAAACTTGTAAAGAAAAGTCCTAAAATGTAATCTGCACAAAGCAGCCTCAGGTTTACTGGCATTGGAAGACTTTGCGGTTTTTCTTCCTCATTAAAGGCCAAGACCACTGTCCTTCCTCAGATCTTGTTGCTTGGTTTTTGAAAAAGCTCATTCATTTACTTAGGCCTCATTTCCACAGAGCTGCAAGGTTTTCACACTGGATGGGGCCTTCAGGACAATTTGGTACAGCCTGTGCCTTAACAAGAATAACCATCCATGGTTCAACCAGCCTTTGCTTGGAGACCTCCAGTTGGACAGAAGTTGTCTCTATTGTCAGGTAGCCCTTGCTACCATTAGGTGTGTGTGTGTTTGTCCTTCGCTGCCAAAGAAGACCATGCCATCAGAAAAATGATGACATGACTTGCACTTGACTTTGTTTTGAGTGAGGGAGGGCTGTGCAAGGTCACCAGCTTCACTTCTCCTCCAGAGTCTTCTGAATCCAGTGACCAGATATTCATCAGGATGACTGGAGATGATCCAGGATGAGGCATTGGGGTTAAGTGACTTTCCTAAGGTCACACAGCTAGTGAGTGTCAAGTGTCTGAGGTGAGATTTGAACTCAGGTCCTCCTGACTCCTGCACTGATGCTCTATCCACTGCACCACCTAGCTGCTCTCTGCAACCACTACCACTACCTGCTACCCCTGATGGTTAGGCCATTTATCATGGTCAGGACATTTCTCTTGATAGCAAGCTGAAATTTACCTCTTTGCAGCCTTCAGCCATGGCTCCTAATTCTGTCCTCTAGGGTTGAGGTTTTTCAGGACAGGTTTTTCAGCACAGCCTTTCAAATACATGAAGATAGCCATCATGACTCTTCCTCACCACCAGGTTTGCCACCATGTCTTTTCTTGACCATGTTGAACACTCCTTATTTCTTCAGCTGACTCCCCCCATATGATCAGATTTTATCTAAGATTAATTATTTTATTCTATGAGGAAAACTGGTCTCCCTCTCTAGATCCATAATGTAGGTTCTCTTTAGACAATGTAGTCTCTGTATACATAAACTTGCCTGCTATGGAAGGAAGGAAAAAATATTAAGCACCTACTATGTATCAAGTTTCTCATTTGACTCTTGCTAACATCCTGAGAAGAGGGTGCTGTTATAATCTCGATTTTACAGTTGAGGAATCTGAGACAAAAAGAGTGGTTCAGTGTCTTAAGCAAAGTCACAAAGCTAGTAGGTGTCTGAGGCAAAATTTGAACTCGGGTCTATCAGACACCATGACTAGTACTTTTCTTTGTCAACTACCTCTAAGCATGAAATTCTTGTTCCAAATTTAAAAACTTTAGTCCTTTGTCTAACATCTGTCTTTCAAAACTTTACATTACCTTGTAAAATGGTATTCTATAAACATGATAACATTTGTAAAGCACTCAGCGCAGTGGCTGATATGTAGCAGAGGCTTCATAAATGTTTGTTCCATTTCCCCCTCAGAGGTAGCTGGTGGCACAATGGATAAAGCACTAGGCCTGGAGTCGGGAAGACCTGAGTTCAAATCTCATCTCAGACACTTACAAGCTGTGTGATCCTGGGCAGGTCATTTAAGCTCCATATGCCTCAGTTTCTTCAATTGTAAAATGGGAATGGTAACAGCACCTACTTCACAGGGTTGTTTTGGGGATCAAATGAAGGAATAAGAAGACGTCACTTATCAGAGAGCCCGGCACATAGTGGGGACTATAGAAATGCATATTCCTTTCCCTTCCCTATACTAACTCTTCTAATAGTGAAACCAGTTTGAAGTTTCTTCTTTCAATATGACAGGTATTTCTTAGTTAGAGAATCCATCATCTATCCTAAGTAGAAAACCAAGTTGAGCAATGCAGGTTTTACTGTTATAAGGAAGTATATTCTAAGTAAAACTACAAGGCTTGTTTTTTTTGTGGGGGGTATGAAAGTTTGTAATGGCTTTCAAATCTAAGCAAAATGTAAAATTGCTATCATTTTATAATTTAACTTGATCTTGCCTGTGATTAAACATACATATGCATGCAAAACGCGCAGATTAGGTAATAGAATATAGGTGGATAAGCCCTCTGGTACCTGATTTCATCCCTGCAGGCTATTTCCTGAAAAAAATGGTTTTTTTTGAAAAAATAAAGGTTTTAATTTAATTTAATCAGTTGAGGAATGGCTGAATAACTTGTGGGGAATGGTTGTGATGAAATACTACTGTACTATAAGAAATGATGAACTCATTGGTCTTATAAAGGCATGGAATGATTTGCATGAAATAATAAAGAGGAAAGCAGGCAGAACCAAGAGAGCATTGTATACGGTAATAGCAATATTGTTCTAAGAACAACTTTAAAAGACTAAGTCATTTTGACTATAAAAAATACATATATTAAAAAAGAACATATGAAAAAGGTGCTATTTGTATCCACAGAAAGGACTGATAAATAAAAGTAGGTATAAAATAGTTTTATATACACACATACACGCACACACACGCACACATGCACACACATGCACCTATTTGTGTCTAATGGTGGCCATCTCTTGGGTGATAGGGAAGGGAAGAAAAAAAGGAAGAACAAGAAATGTATATGATCACTTTTGTTGCATAGGAGGAAATAGCAAGTTGTACACAGTAGATTTGCACTTTCATGTGCAATAATCTTTTTTATTGCATGGTGTTATGGAAATCCTTGTTTTGTTCTCTGAATTGAAAGTAAAATAAATTTTTAAAAAATGAAATAAAGGTTTTATTAAAGTGATCTTCAAATTCTGATGGAGAATGCCATCCATTTCCTCCATAGTCATAATATGATTTGGCTCCAGGAGTAGAAAAAATGCTTAGCCCCAAACCCAAGATGAGGCAAGTCCAGGACACATTACAACACTTTCTCCTGCAAGAAAGGCATGATTGCCAAGCTGATTCCAGTATGCAGAGGCTCTGATTCTCAGACTTTTAAAACCAACACACTATCAAATTTATTTTGGAATTAATTTTTCTCTTAAACATAACTGGGTAAGGAAGACATTTTATTAAGATTAAACTCTGTGCCTCTGCCAGAATCCCAAGTGGTGCATGGGATGTGCACTCTACGAATTACTTTCTATACTTAAGGGGATTGGAACAGTGAGTTTTCTATCCTGAGGATACAATATCCTGCTGTATTCCAGGACTCTGACTTAGTCTGGGAAGAAGGTTATCTTCTCTACCCTTTTCGAGTGGAAAGCAGCTCAAAATAAACCACTACAATTTGAAATTACATGGGTGGGAGATGAACACACAGATGTCCCTCCCTCCAATTTGGATGCAAGGCATGTAAACCGGGACTAACATTTCAGGCAGATGCAGAGAGAACCTAGGAGAAAATTCATCATGGTATGCAGGAGGTGAATGGACCCTGCCACTTGGGCCATAACTATGATAGGCCAAGTGAAGCAGCCCAGAAGCTACAAGGAAATTGGGCAGCAAGGAGTAACCTCCAACTTTTCATAAATGGTGCCAGAAAGACAATGTACTTTCCATCTCTGTGGTTAATTTAGAGCTATTTCTTGGCGGTGGGGAGAGGGGAAAAGGGGAAGAAAGAAAAAAGAAAAGAAAAATGTTTTGGTAGTTCTCCAAGTATTGGGGGAAGAACTGATTAGCTCTTCAGTGGTACACCTTTCCCCTAGAAAAGAAGTTACAGAAATACCTAGTAAAAATATCAATCTTTTCTTTCATCAGAGACAAAATAATTTGATCTAGAGTCTTAGATGAAAAATGCAACAGAAAGTTACTGGATAAAGTAGAAAAAAATAGTTGGGACATTTTAATAGCTATATAATTTATATATATAATATAATTATATATAATATATATTAATTAATTAATATAAATATAATTTAATATTTAAATTTATTTTAATCATTTAATATAAATGGGATTTATTATTATTTGATAGATATTGTAAGGATCCAATGTGGTAAAAAATATAAGAAGATATAAGAAATAAAGGGCTTAGCACAGTGCCTGGCACACAGTAGGTACAATAAAAATATAAGCAATTATTATTTATGATTATCTGTAAAATGGGGCTAATCGTAGCACCTCCCTCCCAGGGTGTTGTGAGGACCAAGTGAGATAATCATTACAAAGTGCTTGGCACAGTGCCGGGCACACAGTCAGTACGAGGTAAATATCTATAAACCGGAGAGAATAACACCATCTCCCTCCTAGGATTGGTAGCCCAGTGCCCAGCACATGGTAGTACGCCTAGGATCCATTCTGCAGAGTGGATGTGACTGGGTGCTCCCTGTCTCTTCTTCCCCAGCTGTAATGCTTCTACAACTTTCCATCCTGTGTCCATAACTCCTCTACAAGGGATCTACTGCACTTGCTAGGGGGCCATCTTCTTGACCTGGGGCTTTTAATCTGAGGCCTCTGATTTAAAACAAAGCAAAATACTTCTCTCATAGCTATACTTGAATAAAATAGGTTTCCTTTGTCATCTTCTGTATTTTACTATATGCATTTAAAAAAAAGTGATCCTGAGAGAAGGCTCAAGGGTTTTGCCTGAGGTCCAACAGAAGGTTGAGAACCTCTAGGTCATTTATGATTTCACGACTAACACTGTGCCATACAAGCTCAGGGCAGTCAATAGAATGCAAACCCCCAAACTAGAAAGACCTGCATTTAGGTCCTACCTCTGACACAACCACCATAACCCTTGATAAGTGCACCCTAGGCAATTCTGGAGGACTCTAAGTTGCCAACATGCCTTGGCAGAAGGAATTGCTTTTTCAAAGCTCCTCATACTGCTGAAGTCACAGGCCCCATCCCTAGGACAGTACACCTGCCCTAAGATGCCCCTTTCTGGTCAAACAGGTCAGGGCTGTATCTGTTCTTACTCTTGAGAACCTGCTCTCTGGGACATCAAACCTGAAAATGGTTCCCAAGGGCTTGGAGTGGATGAGTGTGTGCCGAGCACACGTTAGACTGGGGGCGGGAAGGCGGGGGGGTTTCGATGATAAATATTTGCATCTTCCTTTAAGACAGAAAAATGCAACCCCTAGGCTGGTTAAGAAAACATTTCAACATTTCAGCTTAGCCTATGACACGAGAGAAAGCATGGAGGCATCTCAACATCACGGCCGATAGAGTGCTAGGCGTGGAGTCAGGAAGACCTGAGTGCAAATACAGCATTAGACGCTTATTAGCGGTGACCCTGGGGAAGTCACTTAACTGTGGTCTGCCTCAGTTTCCTCATGGGATTGTGAGGACCAAATGAGATAGTATTTGTAACGAGCTTAGCACAGGGCCTGGCAGAACAAATTCTTAATAAATACTAATGATTACTATTAGTAATTAAAAACACCTCCTCATTGAGGCATCTATTTGGTCTTAGCTCTTACTCCAATCCTTTATTTAACTGGAGGGTATAAGAAGATAGAAGAAATTGGGCTGCTTCAATCACATTTTCTTTCTACTGTTACTATCTTAGGGAGCAAAGAGCTACTCAGTAGCTCTTTACCAGTAAAGTAAAAACAAAACCCCAGATCCAAAAACCAACACAACAACTCTTCACATAAGATGGCTCACAATATCTGCCCATTCTTAAATCTTAAAATTTTAGAGCTCAAAAGAGACGTTAGAGGTTATCCATTTGAAGCCTCTGATTTAACGAAAGAAAGTAAAATGAAACTCAAGGTAATTTCATAGGTATCTACGCCCCCTCCACACATCAAACATTTATTAAGCACCTACTGGATGAGAAGCATTGTGCCAGCCGCTAGAAGGAATACAAAGTTTTATTTCATATATTTTCTAAGGAGTGGTTTGGATTCCCAAAAGGAACAAAGTATCATGACATAAGGCTTTTCTGTACTCTCCTGAGGGTCACTATAATAGGTTTATCTGGCCCCATTTGGTAGTTGGGTAAAGAGGAAACAGGGCCACAAAGAGGAAGTACCATACACAGCAGCACATGAAGATTACAACATTAGCCCAGAACGGAATGTGAGGTCTTATTCAACTTTTAGTGTGCTCCATAATCTTAAAAAAAAAAATGGACAAAGTAGGGCCAGGGTAAGGAAGTGAGTGGGCAGAAGGTAGGGGAGGTGTGGATAAGAACCTTGGTTTGACAGCCCTCATTTATCTTTATGGGGTCCTTTGGTCGAAAACTGCCACCAACATTATGAAAACGGGTGACATCTGTTTCCTTTGGTATGAGAACAACTTGGAATTGATCTGATCTATGTTTCAACTGCCATCTACCAGATGCTATTGGTGATAAACAAGCCCAACTCTACTCAAAGATACAAGCCCTTAAAGCCTCATTTTATGTTGTAGAGGGTAAAAAAAACCCCCCAAAACCAACCTATCAGAAATGTTTCTGATGAGTAATCAAAGCCAAATAGTTTAAAAGGCAAAAGAAGAAAAAAAACCCCAACCCCAATAACCAATCATTAACCAGCATTTTATTCAGCTTGAGTGTAAGGCACTGGTAACATCAAAGAATCCAAAGTGTGTCCATTCTAACTGAGACAACAGTTAGATAATCTATCTATCTAATTATCTATCTATCTATATCTATATATCTATATATGGGATATACCCATATAGGTGAATATATGTGTATATATGGAATAAATGTAAAGAAAATAAACAAAAAATAGTTAATTAAAAGATAGTTTGAGAAGGAGGATGAAAAATCCAGAAAATAAAGGTGCCTTGGCACTCTGTTCTGTTTTCTTTAAAAGCAGAATATTTAAATATATACTAATATAATGTGCACACATATAAAATATTATATCATATTTAATAAAAATATTATATATGATGTAAATTACTAATACCTAAATATATTAATATAGCATGCAAATATCTACTTATCTATAAATATATGCTATTTAAATCTATTAATGATATACAAATATCTATAAATATATAACATACTAGTATTTAAACACCTACTAAAATATTTAAAACTAAGAATACTTAGCTTCTGATTACTAAACCGAACAGGAGACAATGAAGAAATAAAAGGGTGAAAGGTGAAAGGTACAACTGAAGGCTTGGTATTATTGTGCTGCAGTTGTATAGGTCTAGAGTGTCCATTCTCACCACCTAAAATTGAGACAATCTTTAATGCAAATTGCTAGTGGTCTAACAAATAAGAACTAGAAAAAAAAATTTTCCCAAATGTTACCTTTCCTATCAATTTCTTTCTATAGCTTCTGTCAGCACCTATTAGACTCTATTTCATCATGCTTTAATTGCAAAGTATGATTTCTAACATGCTGCTCTCCTGCTTCACCTTTGTTTTTCTTAATAAACCTGTCCTGCAGGATTCTTTCTTTCTCCACTTGTTATTTTAATTCCAGACACCTTTTAAAAACTCAACACCAGAAACTCTCACCCCTGCAAACCAGAGACATCTGGCTTAGTACTTGAGCCTTTCTTTCAGTTGGAGGATATAAGGAGAGGGAAATTAAACTTCCTCATCACACATTTTCTTCAGACTGTTCCTCTCTTAGAGTACAAAGAGTCCCTTGGGGCTGCTGTCCAACCCACAATGAGCAGTCTTCTTGACTTGGGTGAGCATAATTCATCAACAAGTAGGGCTCTATCATTTCAGCATTTATTGCATGATGGCAGAACTTCACATAATTGGCACTGAGAAGGTCCTTCATTTTTTCTAGCACCAGATGCTTACTATGTGACCCTGGGTCAGGCTCTTAACTTCTGTGTGCCTCAGTTTCCTCAAGTAGAAAATAGGGTGATAACAGCTCCTACTTCCCAAATACAGTAGGCACTGAACAAATCCTCCCTTCCTTTCTTTCCTTTCTTCCCTCCCTTCCTTCCTTCCCTCAGCTTCCTTCTTTCCTCTCTCTCCTTTTCCTTTCTTCCTATTTTTTCCACAATAATCCATAACCATGAATTTCCCAAACTTCCAGATAGCCCAGGATTTTACTGTTTTTGCCCCCCCCCCCCATCCTGGGGTAGTGGGTAGACAGTTGGCACTGAAACCAAGGGGAATTAGCTTCCATTTTGGCCTCTGACACATACTGGTCATGTGACCCTTGGCAGGTCATTTTATTTCTCTGAACTCCAAGCACACTTTACAATTCTAAACTGCAGAGAAGGTGATGACTTACATTAGCAGAGGGAGTTTCTTCACTTGGGAATTCCATATACTAAGTGAAATCACAGGCCCAGTCCCTATTCCCTGGGATCGCTATGCTTCTTTACACCTGCTTGGTCTTCTGCACCTCATATAAAATCCAATTAAATATTTGAATTGTGAGGACTTTCCCAACACCTCTGCAAACAGTGCTGGTGCTAAACAAAACTGCCAAGTAGGTGAGGTTTGGCTTTGGAAGGGCCTTCTGCTCCCTAGACACAGCCTCGACTTCCTTTTCTGCTGCCTACCTCTTAAACTCCCATTTCTTCATGGTGCTGGCCAGACATCAAGAGGCCAGCCATCTGTTTAAACACAAATTAATTGAATAATTACAAATAGCTGAGTAATGTGTTTTGCCCACTTTGCACTGTTAAAAGAGGTTGTTTATTATATTGGAATAAATCTCTAATTGATGTAATTTCGGGCAATAGGAAGCGATATTTTGGGGGCAGGGGACCTTCCCAACTCTTTTAAATCATACTACCTGCCACTATTTTCTATGGGTGGGTCCTTTCAGCAAAGTCTCACAAGGGGATCTGTAATCCCTACATATCTAAAGGTTTTGGGGAAGCTGTATTTCAATAGATCCCAGAGTTCATGGGCCTGGATAGCTCTTCCACTACTATGGACGCCAACCCAATGTATCCAAGTCTTCTGCCTTCTGTGACTTTCCACATATCCTTCATAGAAGATCTGTCTATCATCTGGGGGTCATCTCCAGTTGTCTTGATCTGTATCTGGCCACTGGACCCAGATGGCTCTGGAGGAGATAGTGAGGCTAGTGATTTTGCACAGATCCTTCCTCACTTAAATCCAATTCACTTGCAAGTCATGGCATCGCCTTCCTGATATCATGGTCCTCTTCGAGGACATCTATCATTCAACACCTATCATTCAACATGCAGGAGGGCTTTCCTTGGTTCTTTTAATATTTTGTGGATGCCAGTGCAGAAACAACCTGAAACGTGTCCTTTAGAGACACCACAGAGGCAACCAACAGCTTCCAGTTCTGAAGTCTCACATCTTAATTCCAACAGCTTCTTTTATGTTCCTTGGAACTGGATGAATCAAGCCCTGTAATTTTGAGCAATGCAGCCCTATCACTCACTACTCCAGCCTACACTAATCCCCAGCTCTTCTCCAAATGGCTGGAGTTTGGATGGTCTGTTCCATTCAGTCTAACAATTACACATCTTGCCTGTGGTAGTTGTCTTCCTGGAAGGTGGGGCTCCACTCTCCAGGGAGACAAGATAGGTCTCTTGGGCTATTTGAAGACAGTGTCTGGCCTCACCCACAGTGGCAGAGTGCTAAACACAGAGTAGGTGCTTAATCAATAACCAAACTGAAAATTCATAGGGGATGGGGGTTACACCTGTGCTTTCACTGGCAGAAGGCATTCCCAGGGTAAGCAACTCCCTCCACCACAGAAGGTTGGCAACTTCTCTGCAGCCTTTAACCTTAGAGAACTGTCTATATCACCAGGGGAGCGAAGGAGTGGGGGGAAAGGAAAAAAAGACAGAAGAAAAGGAGGGAAGGAAGAAAGAATTTACTGGGCTAAACACTTTACAAATATTGTCTCATTTGATATTCACAGCCACCTTGGGGTGTAGATGCTATTATTAATCTTCATTTTACAGGTGAAGAAACTCAGGTCCAGTCCCATGGTTCTTTCCCCAGACGTGGATGTTGTTTTGCCTTGTTTAAGTTCATGCATTGCAATGAAGCACGAAGTCTAATAGAAAAATTCCTCGCACCCTGTGGTTATTGCTGTGCACAAAGTTCTCCTGGTTCTGCTTCTTTCACTCAGCATCAGATCATATAAGTCTTTCCAGGTTTCTCTGAAGTCTTCCTGTTCATCATTTCTCATAGCACAATAGCACTCCATTACATTCATATATCACAACTTGTTCAGCCATTCCCAAATGGATGGGCATCCCCTTGATTTCCAGTTTTTGGTCACCACAAAGACAGAATTGGATCGCAGATAGAAACAGACCATTTTATTTTGCATTACATTTTGTTTTGTTTTATGGTTCCCATTCATTTCAATTCTTCTATGCAACATATATTTAATAGGAATGTACATGTAGAACCTATATAAGATTGTATACCATCTCCAGGAGGGAGTGGAAAAAAAATCTAAGATATATGGAAGTGATGGTTGAACACTGAAAACAAATAAAATAATTTAATTTAAAAAAAAAGAAACTGAGGTAAACAGAGGTTATATGACATGTTTTACAAAGACAATCTGGGACTCAATTAGAAAGAGCTTTAAAAGCCAAAAGGAAGCCCTTGCTGGTCCTTTTTCCCCAGCCCCAGCTGCTAGCTTCTTCTCTGAGATGATCTTCCCATTTACCCTGTATATGATCTGTATGCACCTAATAATTTACAAGTTGTCTCCCCTCTGAGGTCTAGAGGGCAGGAAATGTTTTTGTCTTTCTTTGTATCCCCAAAGTAGTTTGTGACTTTTTCTTGAACGACTGATTTTATCCTGGAGTCAAGACAGTCACCAAAACTTCTTTAGTAGGGGAATGACATGGTCAAATCTGGACTCTAGCATTCTTATTTTAGCAGCTGAGTGGAGAATGGATTAGATAGGGGAGAACTGAGGCAGGCCACCAATGAGGAGACTCTCTGAGAGGGCTGATGAAGATCTGAGCTGTGTTACTGGCTGTGTGAATGGAGAGAGATTGACGAATGCAAATGACATCACAGAGATAGAATCCATACGGCTTGGCATCCAATCGCACGCAGAAAACTTCATTCATTGATATGAAGTTGACACTTCTGAAGCAACTAATTATGTCAAAGATTTCTATGGAGTAAGGGCTGAAAGCTTCTGGGATGTGGACTAGGAACATTCAGCCATATTTGGTGCAAAGATCAAGAGAGCTAGCTATTCCTTCTGTAGAAACAATTAGCTTATGTCACCATAGCTACTCTTAGCAGGCCCTGCCATACCCTGTATGCAAACTAGACTAAACTGAAACCAATTAGAACATGAGGACAGCCAGTTAGCAAACAAAGCAGGGTCCCCATGCTCCTCAGTCTTAGTGCCCTTCCTCCAAGACTCTCTCTAGTTCATCCTGTATCTATCTTATTTGTTCATACTGGTTTGTGTGTTGTCTCCCCTTATTAGAATGGGCTCTTGGGAAAAGAAACTTTTTTTCCTTTCTTTATAGTCACAGGGTGCCTCAAATATAGTAGGTGCTTAATAGATGCTTTTTAATTTGACTTAGGGTCAAGATATTTTAAGGGATGAACACACAAAAAGTCACAGTCAAAGTCACTGCTGAGGGGTCATCTTGGGACTGACAGAAACCTGGAGGGTTTGAATGCATTTAACACTCTCCAAGTCAAGTTCACACTAGATAGTTGTCTGTTTCACTGGAACACACCCTACTTTGTTGACCATTTCAGGAAGTAGGCCAAGCCATAAATACATGCAGAGAATGAACTTTGACTGCCCATGATAAGATTTCTTCTGTAATAAGACTGAGCCCTTCACACTAACCGCTCCACGCCAAGATTTTTCTGCTGCCTCCTGACTTGTGCATGGGTTGAGATCTGGCAGGTCTTGGTAGGAGGTGGGGGTTGGGAGGGATGAGATGATTTCTCAGGGCTCCGAGGATCTGGGGAAGGGCTTGGACAGAGACAATCTGCCTCCCTTCCAAACCCCACCCATGTTGTTTAAACTACTTCTGCTAATTACCTCATCTGCACTTAATATTTGCCCTAATAAAATATTAATCAAGGACATCCACTAAAGTGATGGCAAAAATCTCTCAAGTGCTTGCGTTAACACGTTCATTACTCTTCTCCTTGTCCTAATGATAAAATATTGTGGCTGTCTTTATCTCACTATTGTACTTTTAAGTCTATGATCACAGAACTTTAAAGCTGGAAGCAATCACTAGGCTGTGTTTTAACTGCTTTAAAAATATTATACTATCATTTTGAGTGAGAGGGCAAATATGGGGAGTCAGTCAATGGATGGACTATAGAACATTGTTATAATGTGAAGTGGCCTTCAATGCATTTAATATAACCTGAACTTTCCATATAACCAGAGTGGGTAAAGTTAACATTTCCTCTGCTATCCCCCAAAGGCCACTAGTACAAAGCAAGAAATCAGAGGAATGATATATATTTTGGCCAGGAAAGACCTGAGTTTGAATCCTGCTTTACTTTGTGTGACCTTGGGAAAATCATTTAATCTCTCTTGCCTCAGTTTCTTCATTTGTAAAGAGAGGATAATGATAGCAAATATCCTGGAGTCAAGACAGTCACCAAAACTTCTTTAGTAGGAGAATGACATGTCAAATCTGAACTCTAGCATTCTTATTTTGGCAGCTGAGTGGAGAACAGATTAGAGAGGGGAGAACTGGGGCAGGCTCCCCATGAGGAGACTCTCTGAGAGGGCTGATGAAGATCTGAACGGGGTTGGTGGCTGTGGGAGTGGAGGATCACATAAGGGAACTTATAGAGAGCACTTTGGAAACTTTAAAGTGTAGTAGTAACTGTAATTGATCATGATAATTGCAAGAGTTGTCATCGTCATCATCATCATCTAGGATTCTAAACGGTGACTGTCAAGTAATAGTTATTATCCACAGAAATGTCCCTGAACAAGTACAATGAACGTAGGATATTTTCAGTAGCAATCTAAAATGAGAAGTTAGCCCAAGCACCGAGAGGCTTGAGTACCAGCAGCTGGGCCAACAATGCACATAGGTGTTAGCATTTCATTAGGGCATTTGAAGGCTTTATGGTCTTGGGTTCTCTGATGTGTGCGCGCTATCCAGGCTGCTAACAAAGAGCTGTCCTTGGACAGGTTTGCCTGCATGTGTGTCTTCTTCAGGGGCCTGTGGGTAATTTCCAGATAGCACTTAACCAGAGGCAAATCTTGGAGGGAAAGCCCAATCAGTCATTACTCCAAAGTCCTGGAGCACTCACAGCACTCACCAAAGCTTGGAAAGGCTAGAATTAATGAATATATATATTCACTATCTGTCACATGAAGACACTGGGGTAGGAGTGTAATGAAATGTAATCATCTTAATATGCATTTCTATAATACGTTAAGGTTTGCAAAGCATTTTGCACGTTATTTCAAAGTAAATTATCAAGTGAAAAAACTGACTTGGGTGAGTTTTTACAATAAAAGTTTCAGCTTGAAGTAAATACTTAAAGCATTAGCTGATAGTTTTATAAAAGAGCACACAAAGACTGTGAGTTGCTGAATGCTAGGCTTCCTCTCTAACTGGCACATGATTGGGAGTAAAATCTCCCACTACCACCCAGGACTTAACTTTTTCTGAGCATTGAAAAAATGAAGCAGCGTGTTAATTTTTTTAAGGGTGATTTCCTTTTGAAATGTCTAGATGGTGATATCACCTCTGATTTTTTAAAATTATTGATATTTGAATGTAACAATTAATTCCCAATTCTCCCCATAAAGCATGTCCTCTAAGCCAGCTAAGAAAAACATCTCATAGGGAGGTAGAAATAGACTCTATAGGTCACTTTGCACTTTTACTGATTAATAATAACAGCTAAGATTTATATAGTGCCGACTTCGTGCTGGGTACTGTGCTAACTTACTATGCTAAATTCATTTTTATGAATATCTCATTTGATTTCCACAACAAGCCTGGGAGGTAGGGATTGTTACCACCCCCATTTTAAAACTGAGGTTGTTTGTTTATCAGTCATTTTTCAGTGGAGTTCGACTCTTCATGATGTTATTTGGGTTAATGCTTGGCAAAGATAGGGAGTGTTTTGCCATTTCCTTCTTCAACTCATTTTTATAGATCCTCCTCTATAACTGAAGCAAACAGGGTTAAGTGACTTGCCCAGCGTCACACAGCAAGGAAGAATCTGAAGCTGAATTTGAACTCAGGTCTTCATGACTCTAAGTCCAGTACTCTAACCACTGCAACACCTAGCTGTCCTAACAATCAAGGAAATTGAGGCAAATAGAGGTTAAGTAACTTGCCCTGGGTCATAAAGCAAGGAAGTATCTGAGGCTGGATTTGAACTTGGGTTTTCCTGACTCCAGGTCCAGTGCTTTCCCACAGTGTTTCTAAGCTTTTTATTGGTGGTTAGCATTCTGTTTTTTAACAGAAGTTTTACTCACTCACAAGCACTATCTTATTTTTCCTCATATTAGCACCTCCATTTTCCCCAAACTTGTTGATTCCTCTGTCTCCAAATATTTTTTTTTCAACTTTTATCCTATGTATGGAATATCTCATCATTGTGACAAAGAAATAGCAAGTCTCTGGTACTTAAAAATACGACTTAAAAATACGTCTGTCATAAAAATACGATTTTATGACAGACAGGCAGACCCACTAAATGCAAAGAAGATTCTTCCTGATAGATGTGCAAACCCAACATACATGCCTACCTTTGGGGCAGCTGCATATTGGCCGATCAACGCCATCGTTTATCTTTCTTGATACATGGCTAGGTCACAGGTTTACAGGTGGCACCTGGCAACTCAGTACCACTGTCTTCAAGTTTTGATGAGAGAGGGAATCTACTTTAGGAAACAATACTGCTAGCAATGACAAGATAGGCAGATACTGGTCCAAACTTTCTAATCCCATAATGATCCATAGTTTTATATCACATTGGGAAAAAAAGGGGAGGGAGGATTCATATTTTTCTTTCCAAAGGAGCTATCATCAAATAGTTGTAAATTTCTTTGCTATAGGAACAGGCCTTGAAGTTATCATGCATCCAAGCATTCATCCAAGCTATCACCATGACTCAATCATCTTTCAAACCATGGCACTGTTGTTTCTACCTTCTCATTTGAGTGTCCCCTCTCCATACTCACACTGCTATCATTTTAATTCAGGTCCTCTCCATTTCTTACTTGGACTATTCCAATAGCCTTCTAATTGATCTCCCTGCCTCAAGAGTCTCCTTACTTCACTCCATCCTCTGGTTCAGTTACTAACAGGATACTCCCACATCACTGTCCCCATTCAATGTATCCCAAAGCCCTCCAGGGGGTCCCGCTGAACTCCAGGATTAAATACATCATCTGTCTGTCTGTGTTTAAAGCTCCCCACAGCCTGTCCTGCTTCTTACACTGGCTTCTCCTCCATATACTCTATGATCAGGCCACACTGACAACGGGTTCTTCCCAACGTCTTCCTTGTCTGGAATGGTTTTCCTTCTTTTCTCCATTTCCTTGGCTTCCTTCAAGATCTGGATCACATCCCACCTTCTCCAGAAGGTTTCTCCCCAGGGGGAGGATGGGGTGTTGATGCCATCATCCCTCTTCAAAAATGAAGGATGAGGGACAGCTAGGTGGTGCAGTGAGTACAGCACCAACCCTAAAGTCAGGAGGACTGGAGTTCAAATCTGAAAGGTACTTGACACTTATTAGCTACATGACCTTGGACAAGTCACTTAACCCCAACTGCCTTGTCTTGCCCCCTCCAAAAACAAAAAAAGAAGGGTGAACAACTGCTTCCTTCCCCATGATTCTCCTGAGACTACCTTCCACTTACTCTGTATGTATCTTGTATGTATATGGTTATGTTTGTCTCCCCGACTAAAGATTGGCTCTCTGAGGGCAGGGGCAGTGCCTTTGCCTTTCTTTATATCCCCAGGGCTTAGCACAGTCCCTGGCATAGAATATGGAGTCCTTAATAAATGCTTATTAACTGACTGGTGACCCACTGACCTCTAGATTTCTTCTGCCATAAATTCTCAAACTCAGGGCAGCTCCATCTTAAATATTTGCATGATTTGTTTTTGCTCTTTAGGCAGTGGCCAGTTGTCACCCGCAAAGATAATAAGGGTCATCTTTTCAATCATCGAAGTCATTAAAGAAAATGTTACACACTATTGGGCCCAGGTCCAACCCCTCCCCCGAGACATATGATGCAAATCCTTCTAGAATGAATTCTCTAACTAACCAAATTCCCAGGCCTGGGATTGGAATCTGGAGAAACTGTTTGCATCCCACCTTTGGAATCTTACTAGCTGTGTGGCTCTGTCCACTCACCCGACCTCTCTGTGTCTCAGACTCCTGATGTCCAAAATGGGCATGATCACATTGTAATACCTACTCACAGAGTCCTTGTGAGGCTCCAATGAGAGAATGCAAGTTAAAGAATTTGCAAGCCTTAAAGCCCTTTGGAAATGTCAGCTGCTTTTAGCAGAATTCCCACTTAATGATAGAATGAATTCCCAAAAGCAGAGAGGAATGTTTACTCCTCTGAGTCCATTTTCAACAATGCAAGATCATAATACATATTCCAAAATAATACAAATACCTTAGATTAGCTAAAAACAGACACACGGCAAACATGACAGAACAAGAAAATGATAAATGATTGAGAGGATGTGGGAGAGTTGGAACACTAATTCATTGTTGGTGGAGCTGTGAGCTCATCTAACCATTCTGGAGAGCAGTTTGGAACTATGCCCAAAGGGCTACAAAAATGTGCATACCCTTTGACCCAGCAATATCGCTACTTGGACAGTATTCCCAAGAGATCATAAAAATGGGAAAGGGTCCCACATGAACAAAAATATTTATAGCAGCTCTCTTTGTAGTTGCCAAAAACTGGAAATCAAGGGGATGCCCATCAATTGGGGAATGGCTGAATATATTATGGTATATGAATGTAATGGAGTACTATTGCACCATAAGAAATGATGAACAAGAAGACTTCAAGGAGGCCTGGAAGGACTTATATGATCTGATGCTGAGCGAAAGGAGCAGAACCAGGAGAACTTTGTGCACAGCAATGACCACAGTGTGCGAGAGTTTTTTCTGGTAGACCTGGAACTTCGTAATAACGCAAAAACTTATTAAAAAAAAAGTCCCAATGGTGGTTTTCTAAGGCAAAATGCCTTCCACACTCAGAGAAAGAAATATGGAAGTCATTTGCTGAATGTAACAGATCATGTTTGCGTGTGTGTGTTTTTGTGTATTATGTTATGATTTGTTATATGATTTCTTCCATTTAT
>CM053773.1:228883429-228963330 GCA_028658325.1 Potorous gilbertii | reverse complement strand
CCTCATCTATGAAATTAAAAAGTCTGACCAGATGGTCCCTAAGGTACCTTTCAACTCTAAGTTTATGCTCCAATGGGAGACTTTGAGTAATTCACTTAACATCTCTGGCCCTCAGTTTCTTTATCTATAAAAAGAGAGATTGAACTAGACAATCCCTACAGTTCCTTCCAGCTCTAGGTCTATGATCCTGGGATTCTACTATACCAGGTATTTTCTACAGGGAGGGATCTATGGAAACCTGTGGGCAGTAATTGCAGGGCAAGAAGACACCAAAGTGTTATTATCTGTGCTAGTAGAAAATGGTGCCCATCCATATAATCACGGACCTACCAAAACAACTGGGTCAGTCTAAGGAGACTGAATGTCTCCAATAGTAAATCAATCAAGGAGAAAGGAATGAAGAATTGAAGAAGGAAGTATAAGAAAAGTCTGTAGACAAAGAAAACTCAGTAGAGGATGGGAAAGACAGGAGAGAGATTGGAAATAAGGAAGATGAGTAGGGGAAGAAGATAAAATGTCAGAAAAACAAGGAATGGATGACAAACATGAGGAGAAAGGGATGTATGGTTGGTTTGATGAAAAAGTGATTGCCCCAAATAAAATGACCACTATAGCCAATTCAATTCAGATCAATAAGCATTTAACAAGGACCTATTATGTTCTATATGCTGTCCTAGACACTGAGAATACAAGGAGAAAACCAGAAAGTCTCTACCCTCAAGCAGATTATGTTCTACTTGGTGGAAAAAACATGTGCTCAGATAAATAAATTAAAAACATATATACAGCTGTTGCATAGGGCAAGGCAAGGGGGAGGAAGGAGTACTATTAACTGAGGGGAAAGGGAAAGGTCTTTGGGAGGAGGGGACACTTGAGCTTAGCTGGGAGATGGATGCCAGGTTCTAGGAAGTGGATAAAGAGAAAGTACATTCTAAGCATGAGAAATAGCCCATGTGAAAGGCACCAAGCTAGGAGATGGAACATTGTGGATAAAGCGGAGAGAGTAGGCTATTGGGGCCAGAACACAGTATGTGTACAAGGGTATAAGGTATAACCTAGAAAGAGAGGTTGAAATCAGATTGGGAAAGGTTTTAAACGTTCAGCAGAGGCCACTCTGTGTATAGAACACCCAGTCTGGAGTCAGGAAGACCTGAGTTCAAGTCCAGCTTCAAGCACTTCCCAGCTATGCAACCCTGGGTAAGTCACTTCACTTCTATGTGCCTCAGTTTCCTCATTTGTAAAGCAGGAATAATAATAGCACCTACCTCCCAGGGTTGTTGTAAGGACCAAATGAGATAACAATTGTGAAGCCCTTAGCGCAATGCCTAATATATAGTAGGTGCTTAATAAATGTTAGCTACTATTATTTCCATTTTATCCTATAGGTAACAGGAACCACTGAAACTTCCTGGGCAGGGTAGAGGCATGGTCATTTTAAAGGAGTGTAGTGTGGAAAGACTTGAGAAGGGACACCAATCAGAAGGCTATTACAATAGTCAAGGAAAGAAGTGATGGGTGGCTGAAGTTATTATTGGGAGAGTAGAAAGATATATGCCAGAGATACTTTAGAGGTAGAAATGATAAAATTTAGCAAATGACTGAATAACGCTGGAAAAAATAGTCACAAGCTATGGGTTCAAATCCCAACCCTGCCACTTACTCTTTGTACGACTTGGAGCAAATTCCTTTCCCTCTCTGGACCTCAGTTTTTTCAGCTGTAAAATGAAGGGGGTTGGGCTTACTGGTCTACAAGAGCCCTGCCAGCTCTAAAGTTCTATTAGTGTCTGATCAGTGAAAAGGGAAATGAGTAGCTTGCAAAGGAAAGGAAGGAAACTAAACAGGAAATTACTGTTGGGGGGAGATGGGGGAAGGGGATGGGATATACAAATTAAGAATGGAAAGAAAACTCAAGAAAAGAAATCATAGCTTTATTGAATTTGATTTCTCATCATTCCTCGTGCTTCCTGCAATTCACTGCCAAGAGGTTCAGAGTTCTGAACATTTGTGGAATGGGCCCATAGTGGGAGGAGGGTGTTGGAAGAAGAAGAGAGGGGGAGGTGGGGAAAGGAGAAAGAGAGGAAGAGACAGAGGACAAGGGCCCACTCTGCTCCCTGAGCAGGCTTTTAAGGTGGATGGGGATGGCTGATCAGAAATACATCAAACTACACAACCTTTCCCAATCTAATTTCTCTCTAGCCCCAGTCCATAATTGGAGCCTTGAAATCTAGAAAACCAGAGACCTGGGGGCAAGCTGACAAAAATTTCTCTCAGAAAAACAAACTCTCTTAACATAGCTACATAGTTACCATAGGTAGAAATGGTAGTATTAATTATAACAAAATAAGAACAAGAATCATCTCAACTACAACAACAACAACCCCAGGGTATGTTGACAAATGTTTAACAACTGACTCTTAAAAAACAACCACTTTTTTATTATTAATTGTATACATAGAACAGTTTTAAGTTTAACATTTTCTCCACTATTTTCTTAAGTCTAGTCAATCAAAACATTAAATAAAGCCTTGATCTATAGGAGTTCTTCTTAAAATGTGGGCCAGGATCCCATATGGGGGCAACAGTGAAAGGTTTCCGAATGCGAAATGACCAAAACTTAATTCACAATCAAACACACAAAATGCAAGGTTACCCTTCTACTCACTGGATTCGTGTCCTTGACTAAGTTCTCATATCTGTCAAATGGGAATTATCAGCAAGAAGGGAGTGTGGGAGAGGGAAAAGAGCCCTGAAGTCACCTGGGAGGTGATCTGGCTTCAAATTCTACCTCTGACACTTACTGTTTGACCTTCCCCAAATCATGTCACTTCTCCCAGGTCTCACATTCCTCAGCTCTTATATAAAAGGGCTGAGCTAAATGACCTCTGCTAATGTGCTTTCTGGCTCTAGATCTAGGCTCCTCTAACCTTAGTTAAATCAACTCAATTCTGGGCTTTGGTTTCTTTATCTGTAAAGTAGGGGTTGAATTAGATGGTCTGGATCACAAATTTAGAGCACCTCCCTCCTCTGTTTTACAAATAAGAACACTGAGGCTGGAAATATGCAAGGATTTTCCCCAGGTGATAAAACTCGAAAATGTTCAAGGGAGTATTTGACTCCCTTGGTCATCGTGACTCCCAGGAAGGGTCCAGAACTTTATGCCCCTGTGCCATCTATCTCTGACACTGTCATCTTATGCACAATTGGTTTCTCTATCTCATGTAGTTGTTGTAAAGAGTGTACTTTAGGAGACTGCCAAACATTGTAGAAACACGATCTATCATTTTCTTATTGATTGATTATTGATTAGCTGCTAGACAAAACAGATCTTTCCCATCTCCCTGTAATACAGGAGTTCCTTGGGTGTTAATTACTTTCAAAGAGGAGGATAAAGAAGGTGGCTGTCAGATACTATACTCTTGGATCAGGACCAGGGACAGAGGTAGAGCGCAATTAAAATGATTAATTCCTGGGTCAGATCAGGGACAGAGGCAGGGTTAGGGTTGCTCTTCCGAGTCCATTTAAAATGTGTATTCTATTATACTATCCTACCAACCTTCAGTTCCCTACTTGATGCTGGATTATTCCAGTTGATTCTGGCCTAGACAAAGAGAAAAAAAATCCTGGCTGACCTGTAGCCACTTAAAACTATTCAGCAGAGGTGAGCTTTGGCCCTTCCCTCAAGGTACTTCTCTGGGCTTTCCATTCCATTTCTCCACAAGATCTGTCTTCCCTGTTCTCTTGAGCAGTATGGTCTATACCAGGGGAATTCAAGGTTTTCATAGAATCTCAGTCATACAGCATGAGTCTATTTAACATTCAAAGCTCACCTCAATCTAACATCCCTCTTTTTTCACTGTATTTTCCTCTGCCACATATTCTACAATTAAGTCATACTGGACTTCTTGCTGTCCATGGTACACAGAGATACCTCCCATCTCTAGGTCTTTGAACTGACTATCTTTCTACCTGAAATTCTCTTCCTCATTTCTGTCTCTTAGACCACCTGACTTCCTTCATACTCCAAGCCCAACTTCTGAAGAAGACTTTTTCTGGTCCCCACTCCCTGACCCCCAAGCTGATAAAGCCTTCTCCCTCTAAGGTTCTGTCTGCAATGTATTTTGTTTAGATATAGATATAAAAACTATAAACACATCTTATAGATAAGTGGTACCCCAAAAGTCTTAGTGCAGTTTTAAGCTTTAATTGCTTCAAACTGCACTAAGACTTTTGGGATAAGGGTAGGGAGGAGGACAGGGAAAATAAAATATTAAATAAAGTTTAAAAAAGATCTCTTGATCAGAAAATTCATATATGCAGGTCAATGAATGTTTTATAATCACTCATTGATCTAAGCCTGCCATCAGGACACATGGTAGCAATTACTCATGCAGAAGCAGCAGCAAGCAGGAACCCAAGCCCCTAATGGCATAATTACAGCCATCATCATCGTCATCATCAATGAAATTTATAAAGTGCTTTGGCGTTTGCAAGACATTTTACATACATACATACATACATATATACATCTCACTAGAGCATCCCAACAATTCTGTGAGGCAGGTACTACATGTAGTATTATTCCCAGTTTGCAGATAAGGAAAATGATAAATTCACATTACGTGACTTGTACAGGGTAACATAATTAGTGAGTGTCAAGGATGGCACTGGAACCCAAAGCTTCCAGACTCCAGGCACAGAACTCTAGCCCCTACACCATACTTCCTCTCCATGTGGGCTAGCTAATCAAACAAAATTATTTGTTAAAAATCTCAAGTAAATTCCACCCCAGGGGTAAGTGGATCACAGGTTGGATGGTGAGTAGTAGACTTTTCCTTTTCCTCTCTATTAAAATGTACATCCTGTGTTACACCTTTCGATAGCTTACTACCCAAATCTAACTGATCTGATTGATCCATGTTAAGGTGTTTGTGCTTACTCTATCACAGTACCCAAGTAATTTATTGCATTTTAAGGAGTAATAATATCTAGCACAAGGTCCAGTACATACTAAGTATTCAAAAAATATTTGTGGTCTGAGGGGATGAGGAGATGAAAGGGAAGAGTGTCTCTCAGATACAACCCAAGTGTCCTTGCAGAGCGAAAGGATTACAGTTTTAGAGTCAGACATCATCTAGGTCTGTGGATATACTTAGATGGGAAAAAAAAATTTTCACTAACCTTTAACTGAAATCTAGTTTTTCCTCCCATTATGAATGCAGGTATTAAACGTTGTGAGAAGGGGTCTCTAGGCTTCATCAGACTGCTAAAGGGGTCCATGACACAAAAGGTTGAGCCCCTGATCTGACCTTCCCCCTTCAATTTCTGATCTGAAATCTAAATCTCCTTGTATAAAAAACAGGGCTCATTGCATTACTGATTTTTCACGCCAGGTAGACATCTGTTCTAATCATACTTGGGACTAGAATTTTTCACTGGCAAAGATGCCTGGGAAAGTATCTTTCTCCAGAGAACGGCAGTTTCCAAATAAGATCATAGGATAATAGAGACATAGGGTCGTAGATATAAAGCTGGGTGGGACCTCAGAGACCATGTAGTATAGTGGTACTCAAAGTATAGTGCACAGATCCCTTGGAGTCCCCAAGATGTTTTCAGTGAGCCCATGAGGTCAAAGCTATTTTCATAATAATACTAAGACATTATTTACCTATTAAAATATTCCTGGGTGGCTTGTTGGTACAGCAAATAAAGAGCCAGGGCTGGAGTCAGGAAGACTGGAATGAAAACCCAGCCTCAAACACTTCCTAGCTGTGTGATTCTGGGCAAATCATTTAACCCTGTTTGCCTCAGTTTCCTCATCTGCAAAATGAGAAAGAAATGGCAAACTGCTCAAGTATCTCTGGCCAAAAAAACCTCCAAATGAGGTCACAAAGAATCGGACACGACTGAATTACAAAAGTAGTGTTCCCTATACTTCAACCGAAACAACATATCACAACAGAGTGAAGGTAGAAGTATCTATGAGAGTCCAGCTGTCCTTTCAAACCACTCTTCCCATCAAATTTTGTTAGTTTTCAGTTTTTAAAATGTGTTATTTTAGGTTAGAGTCTATTATTCCTTTTAAATAATTAATAAATATTTTTAAATTTTATCAATTTTAATTTCTAATACAATAAATATGGGTAGCCATAACCCACATAAACAAAAGATCCTTGGGGCCCTCAATAAGTTTTTAGTACAAATGGATTTTGAGATAAATTTTTTAAGATTTGCTACATAAGTCCAACTCCTTCATTTTCCAGATGAGGATACCAAAGCCCAAGGAGGGCAAATTGCTTGCTCAAGATCTTAGGTCTTAGATCTAGAGATCTGGGAAGGACCTCAGAAGCCATCCTTCATTTTACAGAGGAGGAAATTGAAACGGAAGAGGGATGGGACTGGCCTAAGATGGCACAGGTAGTGTCAATGACAGGATCTGAACTTAGAATCAGTGCTCTTCCCAATGTATCTGAGGAAGAAAGGGGAGGGGAAATGCATATGTTGTGAGTTTAGGGAAAACATCTCCCTGGAAAAAAAAAAGTAGTTTTAGCAGGATGAGAAACAGAGTGGAAGGTTCTATAAAATAGACATCTTCAGACTAGCAAAGATGGGATGAGTTTGAATCCATAATCCTGAAGGGAGCCTCTACTAGCTTGGAGATTTAACTGTTCCAGCAGGACATTGTGATGAAATTAACTTTGCAGGGAAAACTTTATCTCACTGGAGCAGACCTGGGCTTGGTCAACTCCTAAGACTCCAAGGTTAACACAATTCTCCCTCAAATTGTCTGGCATCTTGTCCCTATTTCCTACCCTTCCCAATAAGGAAAGCAGCTGAGCAACCTCACTTGATAGGCTGATTGAACTTTCCTTTTTGCCACATAACATCTTCCTAAGATTGTGTAAAACCCTCTATATAGATGTATCTCTGTTTGCTCAGGGCCATTGCTATCCACTTGGTGACAGCTCATCAGCTGATGCTAATTACATTTTTATCTTCTAGCTTTGCCTCTTGACTTACTGAACTCCAGTCAAATGGACCAAGGTGGGAGGAATTGCCCTCCTAGAAGGTCGTAGGACCTCTGGTTTGAGAGATTCCCCAATACATCTCATGCAGTTTGAGTCTTTGGTAGAGAGACTGGGAGTTTTCAGGCAATTAGAAGATTGAATTTTCTCTTCTCCTGTAGATTTGGAATATACTGGAAGGTTTATAGAATGTCTCAAGACTTCCCTCTGCTGGGGATATGCTAGGATTTCAGCAGACTTTTCTGACTGAGGGAAAAAGCAAGCATTTCATACTAACCCTTGTAACTGATTTGAGTTGGTGAAAGGAGAAGAATGTCTCCTATGAGTCATTCTTTTTTGGCAGAAGGATTTGAGACTCTGATCTTTTCTTCTCACTTTAACATCAACAAGATGCATCAGCAAAAGGACAGGGAAAAGATTTGTCATTCCTATAATTTCATTTTTAAAGCTACTTGGGCTCCAGATTTATAAATCTGTGACTTAGAGCACCCTTGTGGGGCAAGAGATCCCAGATAAGGAGAAATCAGGTATCCTTCCAACAGCAAATCCCTCCCACCCCAACCAGCTCTGGAAACACATTTATTAGCAGAAAGAAGCATAGGGGTAAAAAGAGACTTTTTTCAAAAGTTACAATGAGTTAAAAATATAAATAAGATGCAATGTTATACCTGAAATGCCTGGCTGAAAAACCCATGAGAGATTATTTAGTGTTGAAAATCAGCTCTGAACTCCTCTGTAGATACTTACTAGCTGTATGTGTGGGCAAAACACTTCCCAACTCACCCCTTTCTATTTCCTCATCTCTAAGGTTGTATTAGATGGTCTCCAACATCTCTCTATATCTGTTATCTTATTACCCAATGGGGAGGGGGCGGGGAGAGAAGATAGGCTTTAATTAATCAAGCACTTTTTTTATTTTCTCCTAAATGTGCTATTCCAGACCTATTACTGTTTGTGACACAACCATTCACTTGGTCTCTTTTTCCCCTCACATCTTTCTCCAGTCACTTAAAGGACCTTCTCAATTCCATGTCTGCAACATTAGTTAGTCAATCAACAAGCATTCATTAAGCATTTACCTTGTGCTAAGCACAGAGGATACAAAGAAAGACTCATCTACCTCCCAAAAAGAAAAAGAAATTAAAAAATTCTTGCCCTCAAGGGGCTTATACTCTAACGTGGGAAATCACATGTACACTATCTAGGAATATGCAAGATAGATACAGAATACATAAAAATTACCTAAAAGGGGAAGAACTAGGAACTGGGGAAACAGAAGAAGCTTCCTGCTGAAGGTGGGACATTTCTTGAGTCTACCCCTCTCTCTCTTACCCCCACTTTGACCTTGAGTACAAGGACCTGCCAATCAAGCAATCAAACTATCAAGTATCAAGCGTCTGATAGGTACCTTGAAGTAAATTTAACTATTTAGCCTTGCACCAAAATCATCTACTGCCCCCCAAAAGTGGTTTTTCAGTCTCTTTCCTTGAAGTCTTCTAGACAATGAGCTTTCCATCTCCTGACATGGCCCATTCCCCATAGGATCACTCTAACTGTTAGGATTTCCTTCCTCATATCAGACTTCCACCTGCCTCCCTATGACTCTCATCCACTGTTCCTAGAGTTCTACCACTGGGGCAAAGCAGAGCATGTCACCTTCCTTCTACTCAAGAGTCTGTGAAATAGGCAAAGACAGCTTTCTCATCCCTACTTGTCTTTTCTTTTCCACATGAACATCCTCAATTCTGTAAATTAATTTTCCTATAGTTTCATCCCAAGGACCTTTCACCATCCTCACTGCTCATCTCTAGGTACTATCTAGTTTATTATTAATAAATAAAGTGATGATGATGATATAGTTGGAGTTGCGCCTCTTCCTAGCCCACTCAAAAGAAAGTACTCCCAGAAGCACACTGCTGGAATCAGGGAATAGTAGCTAACATTCATAGAACACCTCAACGTTTACAAAACAGTTGTTCTGTTTTATGTGGTCCTCATGACAACCCTGGAAGGTGGATGTTGCTATTATCACCATTTTAAAGATGAGGAAATTAAGGACAGAGAAGTGCCGTCTGTGATTTCCACACAGCTAAGAAGGACGCTCAGAGTTTCATGACCCCAAGTTCAATGGTCTTTCTATTTCAACACCTAAGCTGTCCCGTTATGTCTTTCAAGCTCTGACAGGGGCATCAGCCGGACTGGACATCCCAGGACTAACCCAGATAAGTTCATGGAGGTAGGTAAGGGTAATGATGATGTCTTTTTCTGCCAGAGAAACTCAGGCAGTTCTTGCCCCCAGGGAGCTCACATTCTAATGGGGGACAGACAGCAACAAAGGGAGCTGAAATAGGGGAGAGACAGACAGGTCCAGGAGTCAGTCATGGGCTGGTCTGAGCTTGAAGTGAGCATGGGTGGCATGGAGGCTGCCTCCATTGAGGAAGGGGAGGTCGGAGGAAGGAACCAACCAAACTCTCTGATGAGGCCTTAGAGGTAGAGCTGTTGCCAGAGTCAGAAGGTAAAGAGTTGATCCAGGGAATCACAGGCTGGTTTCAGTTTGAAGATACATATTTTTGAATCTATCTTTTGTACTTATGTATACTATCAACCCCATTAATAGTAGCAATGATAGCAGTAACAACAACAGTTGTCTTCATCCTTCATTGCCGAAGAAGGCTGTGCCATTACAGAAATGATGACATGACTTTACACTTGACCCGGTTCTGAGAGAGGGAGGTCTGCGCAGTAATGATGGCTAGTACATGTACGGTAACTGAAGGTTTACAAAACTCTTTGCAAATATTACCTCATTTTTCCTCACAACAACCCTGTGGGGTCGGTGCTGTTAGTCTTATTTTACAGATGAGGAATTAAAGACTGAGATGGATTATTATTGCTGGTGTTGTGTTTGTTCTCTGTTCTGGAAGAGGACCATGACATCAGGAAGGTGATGCCATGATATGCAAGTGAATTGGATTTAAGTGAGGCAGGGCTGTGCAAGGTCACCAGCCTCACTTACTTTTTCAGAGTTGTCTGGGTCCAGCGGCAATGTATAGAACAGGATAACTGGAGATGGCCCCGGAGAGAGATTAAGTTCCTTGTCCATGGTATCACAACCAGTAAGTGTGAGGCAGGATATGAACTCAGATCTTCCTAATTCAAAGCCCAGTGCTCTGTCCACTGCACCACCCAGATGCCCTGAGGTTAGGGACTGATTCATTTTATTGTTTATGTCCTCAGCGCTTGGCACAGTGGTTAGTATGGGTAGGCTCTTAATATATGCTTGCTAGTTCATTGTTCATAGGGTCTTTATTACTATTTTGTAATTTTTAATGCATGTTTCGTGAAATTCATACATACATGCACATATGCACACTCTAGTTCATAAGTTTAGCACAATGTCTCCAGCACTAAGTGTAGTGCTACGTGGGATCATGTCTATAGAGAACTTTGCAAACTTAAAAGCCCTCTATAGAAGTCAGCTGTCATTAGTCTTATTGGTAGAGACTGTGAAGTCATCCCAGGAAGAAAACTGGCTCTGTTAATCAATAAATATTTGTTAAGAACCTACTATGCACCAGGCAATAGATCAATGCAGAGAAAAACCTGATCTGCGACTTACAGTCTTAGAGAGCTACCTAGAGGACTAAGAGATAAAGTGACTTGACCAGGGTCACACAGCTAGTAGATGTCCAAGCCCACATTTGAACTCGGGAAGTTCCTGACTCCAAGTCCTGAGCTCTATGCACTATGGCACCACAAAAAAGAAAGAGAGGAAGGAAGGAAGGAAGGAAGGAAAGTTTTCTGCTGAATGAGGGAACCTTGGGCTGTGAGTTCAAAGCCCAGCTCTGCCTCGTATTTATTGATGTGACCTTGGGCAAATCACTCCAACTCTATGGGCCTCAGTTTCTCCATTTTTCAAAGGAGCTTATTAAAGTAGATGGCCTCTGAGGTTCCTTCCAGCTCCAGAACTGGAAATCCTCACTGTTCCCTTTGAGTCTTTATCACCTTCCTGATGCTGAGGTCTTCTTCAAAAATAAAGGACAATCAATAACATGTAGTCATAGCTACCCTAGTAGGGACCTAACTGGTCAGTTCCAGTTGATTAACACAGCTCCTTCCTTCCCTCCTTCCTTCCTTCCTTCCTCCCTTCCTTCCCTCCTTCCTAAATCACTCCAGCTCTCCTTGATTGGTGAACAACAGGTCCCAGCCCAAGCTTCACTGGGTCATCATTTGGGTTCTGGTGGCTCAGAGTGTGTGTAAATAGCAATTGTTTCTATTTTGGCCAGAAACTCTGACTATCTTTCCCTCTCAGATTGATTTTCTTTAGACTAGGTCGAAGAAGTCATTCTTTGCTTCATTCTTACCTAGCCTTAATCACTGAATGGGCATTGCCTCAGATAAACTGAGACTTGGGAAAGACCCAACTTAGCTAATAAAGGCCCAGGTCTCCCACTGCATCTGGGACCATCTCCAGTCATCCTGATTTAGTTGAGCCTGATTTAGTGAGGCCTTCCTAACTCTGGATATAATCTGGACACTGGACACTTCCTGACACTGAACCCAGATGGCTCAGCAGTAAGTTTGGTGACTTTTGCACAGCCCTGCCTCACTTAAATCCAATTCACTTGCAAATCATGACATCATCTTCTTGATGTCATGGTCCTCTTTGACAACAAAGGACCATCAACAACTCCTGCACCTAGAACATATCAGGGTCTTTGTACTTGCTAGATGAAATTGAATAAAAATATCAGCCATTACTATTCTCTTACTGTTGGTTCCAAGAACCAAAATCTGGCCCAGACCCTTCCATCCATAACTTAATCTAGAACCCCAGGATGCGATCAGAGCAAGGGGTCTTCAACTTTGTTCTGTCATGACCCCTTATGGTAATCTAATGGTCTATGTAACCCTTCTCATGGCCATGTTTTTAAATGCATAAAATAAGATTATGAGAGAAACCAATTATATTGAAATACAGCTATTATAAGACAAGCTAAGTTCACAGACCCCATGGTGGCTATCTGGAGCACATGCTTGGACATGAGGCCGTATCCTACCAGACATTAATTACAGAGTGGCCTCATTCTTGAGAGTCATGCAGGGGCTGCCCTAGATCCCAGAGGGTAAGGAGAAAGAGAGAATAAATTTGACCTCTTTCTTCAAGTCTCCAGGGCAGCACTAAAGATCTGGGTGGGACATAACAATGATGTAACCCTGATCTTGTATACGCTGAGGAGTTTTGAAATATAGCCTCAGATGCTTATTAGCTGAGTGACCCAGGGCAGTTACTTAACCTCTGTTTGCCTCCGTACCCTTAACTGCAAGAGGGGAAGAATAATAGTTTCCACCCCTCCCAAAGTTGTTATAAGGATCAAATGAGATAATATTTGTTCCCCAAAAAAGGTACTTAACATAATGTCTGGCTTTGATTCCTTCCTTTTCCTTTCTCTTCACCTTGAGTTCATCCCTGTCTTCCTCTTACGTCAACCCTAAAGTGGTATATGTAACCACCCCAGAAGAGTTGGATCACTAAGACAACCCAGAGGAAAAATCTAGACAATTCTGTTTCCCCTTGAATAAAGAAAATAACAGAATCTCAGACTTTAAAGGGATCTGAGAAGCAATCTAGACTCTACTTGAAGACCTCCATAGAGGGGAAGCTACTACCTCCTGAGGCAGCCCATCCCACTTGGGGACAACTCGCTTTGTTAAGCAATTTTCCCTGATATCCTGCCCACTTAAATCCAACTCTTTGTAGCTTCCAGCCACTGCCCCTCACTCTACCTTACGGAACTAAATGAAATAAACCTGATCTCTTTTCCACTCTTTCAAATATTTTGGGGACAACTATCATCTCTCTTCACCTCAAAGCCTTCCCTCCTCCAGGCTAAGCATCCTCAGATCCTCCCATGACTTGGATTCAAGACCTTCACCATTCTAACTCTCCTCCTCTGGCACTCTCCAGCTTTATTATGAACCAAAACTGCAGTGCCCAAAACCCATCATCACATTCCAACCATCCTCTGACCAGAGCTGAGCACAACAGGACTGTCACTTCTGAACACTCTTCCTCTCTTAATGAAGCAGAAGATCCCATTCACTTTCTTGGTGGCCATATTATGTCACAATGACTCATACTGAGTTCACAATCCACTAATCTCTTTTTGGACACTTGCTGTCTAACTCTTTCTTTCCCATCTTGTATGTGGCATTGATATTTTAAATCCAAGTGTAAAAATTTACATTTATTCCTATTCAATTTCATCTATTCAATTCAGTCCATTGTTCTTGCTGGCTATCTGAATCCTGCCTCCCGCGAGTGTAGCAGTCCCTCCATACTGTGCCATCTGCAAGTATTCCATCTAAAAGTTCATTGAAACATCTGATAAATATGTGACTTGTACTGAGATCTCTTCCACTGAGAATGCCAGCAATGGTACACATGAATCCTAGAGACCCAGATGAACTGGATATCCTATAGAATTTAACAAGCACCACCAGAGAACATTGAGTCTGAGTCTGATAAAAACCACTATGAACAGACTTTTTTGCCTCTCCTCCCAGTCCAATGCCTCCTCTCCTTCTGCTTTTCCCCTGTACTCATACTGGACAAACACTGCTTCATCTCACCTTGGGATTTAAAGGCAATGGGGAGTCAATAGCACAATAAACCTGCCAGAAAAAAACCTACCGTGGCCTCTGTCCTTAGAGGTAGGAAAAAGGGAATTACTTCAGGGCCCTGGCTCACCTGCCATGTGGACATTCCGGAGGCAGGAGAGGGAGGCATTGAGACGGGCGCACTCCTCTGGGTTGGCTCCGTATTTCTCCACTGTTTCAGACACCTGCTCATCGGTCATCTCCAGAAGCTGCTCGAGGCTCAGCTGGCCCAGGGTGATTTCCTTGGGAGAAAATAAATAACACAGGTGGACTATAAATCTGTACATCACAAGGATCATATCTTATGTTTCTCTTATAAGGAGCTATAACTAGGAATCTTTGTGCTCACGGAGACAAGCATTAGGAATCACATCCAGAACTAGCCAGAATGATTACCGCTGGGCAAGTGGAAGCAGGACAGGGCCAGGAAAAGTTGACCAGGACGTCTTGCCGCAAGGGATAAGAGGAAATCCATTTGGTAACTTATGGTTTTAAACAATTCCTGCTAACAAGGAGCTAAAAGTTATTTCTAAACTTTGAAGGACTACAAATGCCCTCTAACATCAGAGCCCTGGAGAAAAAGCCCCAGTCACACTGACCTGGTTTTAGATCACCTAAATGGCTGGTACAGGATTTAGTGCAAAATTGATTATTGATATTCATTCATTCTAAGATCAGCGTCCATCTACTACTAATAATAATAGCTTATTCAGCACTTGAAAATTTGCAATGCACTTTCCATATGTTATCTCATTTGATTGTTTAAGGTAAGTCTTTTTATTTTCACTGAATCTACCCAATTCCATAAAAAGTAAGTACCTTAAGGCAGAGGTTGTGTTTTTACCTCCACACTCACCAAAGTGTCTGGCTCATAGCAAGTATTTAATTAAGTGTTTGTTGATTAAATATTCAATCTATATGTAAAAGTGATGGAGGATCACACCCATCCATCAAATCACTCTACCCCACTTTAATTTCATGAGCTAGAGCTAGAGAAAACTACCCACAACACCTAAGCTACATCTGTTGCCCTCTGGGGATCTGACATGCTAGTGCAAGTAAAGGATGGGACAGTAGTTCCAAAGCCTGTGCTTGTTACACCTGGATAGTGGCATTGTGGTCCAGCTGAAATAAGACTTGACTGGAGGCAAAGAGCCTAGGTTTGAATACCAGCTCTGCCTGGTACCACTTGCACGAACTTGGACAAATCCCTTAACATCTGTGGGCTTCAATGTCCTCCTTTATAAAATCAGGGGTTGGACTTGATGGACCTCCTTAAATCTATGATCCTTCAATCTTTATGGTGAGATGAGAAAAAGATCAAGACATGGGCAGGGCAGAAAGCAGGACTGGCAAATTCCTCATAAGAGATGGCGGTTCCCATACCTATAAGTAAGGGAAGACACAGAACCAATTACAGATTTAGAGGAGACTTCTAAATCAAGTTCAACTCCCTAACTTTCAAGATAAGAAAATTGAGCCCTAGAGATGTTACGTGATTTGTCCAGGGCCACAAAAGCATCAGGTGTCCAGGATTTGAGCTCTGATGTTCTGACTCCAAGTTCAGGACTCTATCTGAATCATGGCTGCTACCATCCATGACTTTGGGCAAGTCCCTTCACAAAACCACAGCATTTCAGAGTTGGAAAGATGCTCAGAGATCATCTAGTCCAACAAGAATCCCCTCAACAATATCCCTGGAAGGTGTTCCAGGTTTTGTCTGAAGAACTCCAATGATGGAGAACTCATTACTCATTCCACTTCAGGACAACCGTCATTGTCAAGAAGTCTCCTCAACATCAAGACTAAATCAGCTCTTTGCAACTCCTCCCAGTTTCTCATGGTCTCCTCTATGAGTCCTTCCTTGATTCTTCTGGATAAAAGTGATCCCTCTCTCCCTCTCTAAATTCCCTTTTACTGGATTTCTCCTTTGCTGCTCTCATATTCTACCTCACATCATCATTTTTGAAATACATGGTGGATCTCAACCCCATTTCCTGCCCAACAGAATATAAACAACTTGAGGGCAGGGACTGTGTCATTTTCATTTGTGATACACAGGGCCTTGCATATAGTAGGCCCCTAACAAAGCAGCATAGAAAAAGTACTAGACTTAGAGTCAGAGGATCTTAGTTCACTAGAATATGGGAGAGAGCAGAAGGAAATAAGCATTTATAAACACCTACTATGTGTCAGGTCAGAGAAATGATTATTTCTCTCTTGTATGTAATAGCTAGTTATTGAGTTAGGACCAAAGTTTTTCTCCTTAGAAATCAACCGGTATGGGAAATCTTGCTCAAAGATTTACCCAGGCTAAGATCTAATCAAAGATAGTAAAGAAATTCTAAATTTAGGCAAATAGGTAGAGTTCTACTCATTGTATTTACCCAGACATGTCAGATATGGAGATTAGTAAATCTTTTTGACCAAGATGTAGGTGCTCGGTGTCACATATTGCACGACTCTCATTGAAATATGGTCCACCTCTCATTGTAATATCCATTCTCTTATTAATTGTTAACCAGTCAGAGTTGATTGCCATCTTCAGGAACACCCCTTCTTCCAAGGGCATGTAAACTGTGAGTCCACCACCATAAAGGGGGTAAGCATAGGTTTTCAAGAGTGCCACTGACTTCTTTACTAATTAAATGCTAGCATTATTGATAAAATGATTAATTACCCAGAAACGATGTCTCTCAAACTTTTTAAACATCACATGGGCTCTAAGTGATTTTACAAATAATATCTCATTTGATCCTTGCAACAACACTGAGAGGTAAGTGTTACAGTAATCCCCATTTTATAGTTGGGGAAACTGGGAGACAGAGGTGGTTTAGTGACTTGCCCAGGATCACACAGCTAGTAAGTATCTGAAGCCAGATTTGAACTTAGGTCTCATTAATTACAGGCTCAGAGCTCTATCCACCACATCCTCAGTGGCTCCATGAGATTATAATCTTTGTCATAATACTCATCCCTCTTTTCTTTGCCTCAGTTCTAACCAAATTTTGTTTTCTCTCAAGAGAATGTTCTTTTTTGTTTTTGTATCCTTTGTATTCAATCATTAAACAAACACTCATTAAGTATTAGACTGTGAACTTCTTGAGATCAGGAATTGTCTTTTGCCTTTCTTTGTCTCCCCAGCACTTACCACAATGCCTGTATATTATATATATATATATATAAACTATTTATTAACTATTAACTAACTAAGCATCTATAATTGGAGGATTGGTCAATAACGGCCAGTTCCTTAGGATATGTGAAATATTCCTCGCCTGGTTTCAATCCAACATATGGGATCCAACTGTGAGTAACTAAAGTAGGTGGTGCTGTATGGTGATAAGTTTTCTAATTGGCTTTAAAGATGGAAGAACTAATGATGAAGCTAAAACTGAGTTCAAATATAAAAGGGTCAAGACACTACTCCCGCAACCTTCTTTTTGCCATTCTCTTCTCTTTGGTGGCTGTTTTTAGTCTCCAGGTTAGAAGAAGGTCAGTGATTTTGGCTGCATTATCTCCCCATTCGGTTGCCATGTGGTCCTGAAGACATGGTGCCTGTTTTTGTTGTGTTTATTCTTTCCTGTTCTTAAGTGAATAAATATCAATAGATAGAATGGACGAGGTTATAACTCTCTGAGTTTGGAACAAGGCAGGAAAACCACCTGAATTCCCCACCCCTACCCCAGCAACTAGAGGTCATTGCAGTAAGCCATAGGCCAGAGGGGCAACTTGCTTGACCCAGCCCAAGGAATGCATCCACCAAGCAGCACACATTGCGTCCTACAGGCAAGGGAACAACTTATCCATCTTTAATGCTCCATCCAAAAGCAAATGTGTTGGGGGCTCATGATCAATGGTATTAGAATCCCCAAGCTGTCAAGATTATCCACAGAACCCTGAGAAGACTAGGGATAGCCACTGGCCTCTAGCCCAAGCTGCCAGTACTTGTGGGAGTTGAGAGAATAAGTCAAAGGGATGCTACACATCTACTACATGAAAAGCACTCAGCTGGACACTGGAAAAACACATATATACATGTATGTGTGTGTATTAAAAACAGCCCCTATCCTTACAAGGCTTATATTCTATAGGGGGGAACAACACATACATAGAATACATATTAAATATAAAATAGATATTTATGAAGTAACTTCTAAAGAGAGAGAAGGGTTAGATGTGGTTTCAGGATACCTGAACTGAGCCTTAAAAGAAACCAGGAAATTCCATGAGGCAAAGCAGACAAGGACATATATTCCTGCAATGGAAAGATGCTGCTCAGACACAGACATTATAGATGTGCTAGTTCAGGTACTTTATGTGAATTCAATTAAGATGAATGGGAAGAGACCTTAGAGACCATTTAGTCTAACCTGCATTTAGAGAAGAGAAGACTAAGACCAATGCAGGAGAAATGACTTGCACAAGGTCACTCAGCTAATAAGTGGCAGAACGCAATATGATTTCAATCTAAGCCTCCAACTTGAAATTGAGTGCTCTCTCTTGGTTGGGGATTATGGATATGGAATATCACATATACCACTAGGCTTGGTTGATATGTTTGTTACTTTTATTGTACTGCCTTCTCTCTCTTTTTCTCTCTCTCTCTCTCTCTCTCTCTCTCTCTCTCTCTCTCTCTCTCTCACACACACACACACACACACACACACACACACACACAGAGAATAACTTGATAGGAGTGGGGAGGAGGGATATATTCTGTAATAGATGTAAAGTAAACACAAAAGATATTCAAAAAAAATTAAAATCTAGGGGTCTTCCCAGCTTTGAGCAAGACCTTCCCCCTTCCTGAGCTTCAGTTTCCTCCTTTAAATTGAGGAGATGGGACTACATGGTCTCCAAGGTCCCTGCCAGCTCTGGATCCTCTATAACAATCACCTAACTAGGTTGACTGTTCTGGTGGGGGAGGGGCAATCAGAGCAGCTTAAACACTTAGAAACTAGGAGTGGGCCGGGCCTCTTGGGGATTTACTTGGCCTGCTTTGGAATCAAAGATTTAGAGCTGGAAAGGAGCCCAGAGTTCATCCCATCCAACACTCTCATTTTGTAGATGAGTAAACTGAGGCCCCAAGAGATGAAGTGACTTCCATCAGAAGCAGGGAGCCTGGCTTACCCTAGATTAGCAAGATAGTATTACAAACCCATCAGGCAGAGAGCTGGGTCTCTCCATACAGAGCAGAAATGTATCCTGAATAAAGAAAAGCCTTTTTTCCAGGTCTATTTCATAGCAATGCTCTGCCCTCTTGTGACCACATATAAGAAGTGCATCATGATGGAGCTGCTTTCAGCCATTCTGGCTCACTAAGCATGCAGTGAGCATCTGTTATGTACAAACCACTAAGTTTAGTCCAAGATGGCAATAACTACTCCTGCTTGGCTCAGTGATCACTGTCCTGGTCACTGAGGAAGATACAGAATTTAGATGGGACCCATAGATCATAAGATCCTCTAAGACAATATAAGCTCTGAGAGGCTGTTGTTTTTTTTTAAATTTCTAACCACAGACCTAGCACAATGTCTGGTATATAATAGGTGTTTAATAAATTCCTGTTTAATAACAATGATGATGATGAGAGTGGTGGTGGTGATGGTGATGATAAAGATGGTGACAGCTAACATTTATATAGCACTTACTATGTGCCAGGAACTGTGCTAAACACTTTACAAATATTTTCCCATTTGATCCTTACAAACAATCCTTAGAGGTAGAAATGTGGATATTATTAATTGTATTTTCCAGATGAGAAAACCAAGGCAAACAGAAGTCAAGTGACTTGCCCAGAATCACACAACTAATCTGAATCTGGATTAGAACTCAGGACTTGCTGAATAGGCCCAGTACTCTATTCACTGTGCCACCTAACTGAATAAATGAAATATAGTTTCTGCTCTTACTGAGTTTACTACAGCACAGTCTTATAGGAGTATCTATACAGTGTAGTAGATGGAATGCTGAACTTGGCACTGAGAGACCTGACTTTGAAACTTTCCTCAGTTATTTCTTAGCTTTGTGATCATGGGGAAGTAACTTCATCTCAGTCCATCCCAAAGTGAATTGAGCTACCTGGGAAAGTAGTGGCTTCCCCCACACGAAAGGCCTTGAAACACAGGCATTTGCCAGGCATGCTGCCAAAAGCACTGTTTGTCTAAGATTCCCAGAATCAGAGTTTTAGAAGGAGTGTTTGTGCCACTGAGGCACCTTCCAACTCAAAATCCTATGATTCTGGGAATCTCAGTTTTCTTATCTACAAAACAGAGGATAAAAATCTTCCTACAACTTACCTGACAGAGAGCTGAGCAAGGTGGTACAATGGGGAGAGAGAGTCAGGAAGACTCATCTTCTTGAGTTCAAATATAGTCTCAAACATTTACTAGCTGTGTGACCCTAAGAAAGTCACTTAACTCAGTTTCCCTCAGTTTCTTCATCCACAAAGTGAGTTAGAAAAGGAAATGGCAAGCCATTCCAGTATCTTTGCCAAGAAAAGTTCAAACAAGATAAGAATGGAAACACAATGTAAAAACAACCCAACAACAACCTCTTTGCCAAGACAACTCCAAAAGGGGTCACAGAGACTGAAAAATGACTCAACCGCATCATAGAGTTGATAACAAAGATAAGTAAAGTTAAAGAGCTCTGCTCTTGATGAGTTCAAGCCACCTGTCCCAGATGAACTAACTCACAGATCCTGAAAGAAAAAGCCTAAGCCAGAGATCTCTAGAAGATCATGAGAAATGGAAAAAGCATGAAAGGAGTGGAGAAGAGCAGGTGTTTTAGGATTTATTTTAAAGGAAGACAATCAGATCTGAAAATTATAGACCAATGAGTCTAACTTCAATTCCTAACACAGATTTGACAATGTTAAATGCCTCAAAGGAGTTGGTCAAGAGGGTTTCTCCACATCAATTTTAGATTTAGATGAAGAAACTTTAGAATCCATCTTATTCTAACACACACACATACTTGACAGATGAGGAAATTAAGGCTAACAGAGGCAAAACAACTTTTTCCAAGGTTACACAGAAAATACGTATGGCAACAGTGGGATGATTTGAACCCATGTGCTCTGACTACAGATCCATCACTTTTTTTCAGGGTACCATACTAACTCCTTCAATTTAATGAGCCTACAGGAAGATGAGCTTTTGTCTGGGACTGGGATTGTGTTTTTCTATGACGGGCATGACCACAGACCTTAGCATCGCCTATAGAATGGGTTTCAGTGATGCTGGCCACTTTGATTGAACTCCAACATCATGGAATGAACATTTCTGGAAGGAGTTAGCCCTGTGTATGGCTCTGAAGGGGAATGCAACAAATCTTTCTATTTCATCTTGCCTCTTAAAGTCTGGTCTTATAGTAGGAGTAGAACTGAGTCTTGAGGGGATATTTAGTGTTACAAATGACTCAAAGTAAAAAAGAATCAACCTGGGTCCTTGGTCATAGAACCTAACAGAAAAGTATCTGATCCCAGATTGAGACAACTCCTGGTACAAGCCTTGGAGAGGGAGGGATGTAGCCCGAGAAATAAAACAATCATAGATACAGAGTTGGAAGGGTCCATCTAGTCCCTGCCCCTTATTTAGCAGAATGAGACACAAAGGGGTGCCTTGTTTTAGGCCAGAGATATAGAAAGCAGCAGATCCAGAATTTGAACACAGGGTCTCTGACTGCAAACCCAACAAGCTTTCTCGTATAACATGCTGACTGCCATGAAGAAAGAAACCATGTGGCCAGCACCCAAGAAAAGGCAGCCTCTTGGCCCCAGAAAATGGTGAAGAATGGAAAGGTCTAGGAGAGACACTGGCAGAAGTGAGTACCTTCTGAACCATGTAGCACAGTGGAGAGGAGATTGTCAAGTGGCAGAACAATCCAGGTGGCACAGTGCACAGAGTGCTTGACTGAGAGTCAAAAAGATTGGCATTCAAATCCCACCTCAGATACTTACTACCTGGGTGACCCTGAACAAGTCACTTCACCTCTTTACTTCCTCTTCTTTGTCAGATTTTCAATAATTCCAAAACTCCAGTGAACTCAAATGGAAGATGAGGAATGTGACCCAGGAGGGTTGGGAGACAAGGTGCTCAAGAATGAAAATCTGAAGACACAGAGGGAAGCCATCTCAGTGAGGAGAATGACATTTGTCTGAAGACACCAGTATGGACCCATAAGGAACTCACCAATGAACTTAGGTTTAAAAAATCTTTTTTTAAATGTAGAGAAGACAAAAATGAAAGGTAGGTAACTGAGAATGAACATAAGAACATGACGTAGTCCTGAGAGAAACTAAAGGCAGCCAAAAGAAGCTGAGTCATCATGACATTGGGAGAAAAAGAGATTCAGAGAAGGGATATGACCTTTGCTTGGGGCAGATAAGACTATGTGCTAACTGACAACAGAGGAAAAAGTCTGGATCACTCCATGGGTGCTTTGCCTCTATTTTCTCTGCCAAAAAGGAAAGAGAACCTTTGTATTGGAGATGACTGAACAGAAATAGCAGGAAGTTTAATATCCAAGGTAAGTTGGTAGGAGAACGCCTAGTTTCTCAAGATCAACTCCCCTGGTCCAGTGAAATATATCCTTCAGTCCTGATAGATAGTCTTTGTAATTCCTGGGTGACTCTCAATGATCACATAAGATGGGAGAGAAAGCACAAGAATGGAAAAGGGGAAAGGCCCCAAGTTTTCAAAGATGGGAAAAGGACAGAAACTACAAACTACTGACCAGTGAGCTTGAATACTGTACTAAAATTCACAGAGGTTTGGAGAGTAAACTCTCTGTCAGGTTTTTATTGATCATTTTTGTTTTAAATGAGCTTTTAATTCACCAAGATATGATGGTGTGAACTGGGGACCTCTTGGCTAAAGAGTGACCTCTTTGCTATAGCCAGGCTAGGGAGCTCCAGGCAAATCTCTAGTCTCCAAGGATCAAGGGAGTAGTAAGGATGTAGGCTAAGGCAAAGGCACACATCATGGCCTCCAGGGGGAGGAAAGGGGGTGATCGGAGAAGAATCCGCTCCTCCTCTTCTCCTGCTAGGAGAGGAAAGTGTTATTATTGTTGACATTTTTTAAAGTGAAATCTGCTACAGTTCCTAAGAAAATTCTACAACGGATCATTAAAGAGATGACTGGCTAACATCTAGAAAGGGAAGCAGAGGTTATCAAGAGAGACTCTGGCTTCTGGCAAGTCATGCCAGACTAAATTCATTTCCTTTTTTGACAGTTACTAGATTAGTTACTAGATGAGAAGAATGCCATGGATATAGTTTCCCCAGATTCTAACAAAGCTTTTCATGAAGTATCTCATGCTAGTCTCATGGATAAGATGGAGGGATATAAATTAGAAGATAGTTTGGTTAAATACTTTTAGAACCCCTTAGTTGGCCAGACTCAAATATTTTTTAATGGTTGAGTGTCACTGTGGCAGAAGGTTTCCAATGGAGTACCCCAGGAATCTGCGCTTAACTTTGTGCTGTTTAAGCTTTCTATCCATCAGTCAATCAATAAATATTTATGAAGCACCTACTATGTGTCAAGCACTGTTCTAAGTACCGAGACTATAAAGAAAAGCAAAATACGGTCCCTGCTCTCAGGGAGCTCACATCTTAATGGAGGAGACAGCATGCAAATAGCTATGTACAAACCATTGATACCCAGGATAAACTGAAAATAATCAACAGAGGAAAAACACTAGGATGAAAGGGGATTGGAAAAGGTTGCCTGTAGAAGGTGAAATTCTAGATGGGACTTGAAAGAAGTAAAAAGATGGAGATGAGGAGGAGAGCATTCCAGGCATGGGGAACAGCCACTGCAAAAGCCCAGAGTATGGAGATGCAGTAACTTGTTTGAGGGACAGCAAGGAGACCATATTATTAGCCTGAAGAACACATGAAGGGGACTGAAATGTAAGAAAACAAGAAAGGTAGAAAGGGATCATTCTGTGAAAGGTTCTTAATGGCAAACAGAGGACTTTTATTGAAATCTGGAGGTGATAAGAAGCTCCTAGAATTTACTCAGTAAGGGAATGACATGGTAGGACCTTAGCTTTAGAAAGATCACTAAGTAGAGGATAGATAGGAGTGACGAAAGAATTTGTGGGTGACATGAAGTTGGGAAGGAGAGCTAACATATTTGATGACAGCCAGAAGCTAAAAGAATCTTGACAAGTTAGAGCATTGGGTAGAATATAATAAGATGAACTTCGACAGGGATAAATATAGTCCTACACTTTGGATATTTAAAAAAATCAGCTTCACAAGTACAAGATGGGGGAGGCACAGTTAGATAGCGGTTGTTCTGAAAACAAGCTGGAGGTTTTTAGTGGACAGCAAACTCAATATGAGTCACCAGTGGAATGTAGAAGACACAAAAAGCTAATGAGAGCCTGGGACTGCATTAAGAGAGGCCTGACTTCTAGGAACAGAGAGAAAATAGTCCCTCTGTACTCTCCCCTTGGAAGACCTCACGTGGTATACTATGACCAAATGTAGGAGTCATGGCTTAAGAAGGATATTGATAACACAGAGAACATCTGGGTCCAATGGCCAGATATTCAATTAGAAATGGCCTAGGATGCAGTGGAAGATCCTGGCCATTTTAGGCTAAGGCCTTTCCATATGAGGTAACTCCCATTCAGTGAATAGGCCTCTTTAAGAAGTGAGTCAAGGGATGGCCCCTTTAATTAGAAAAAAAGGAAAAGAAATTAAGCCGGAAGAGGAAGACCATCAGGGTTGTTGTTCCAAAGAGAAACAGTTACCATTGACATTCACTCTAAGCCAGCAGGCCCCAAATACTGTCATTAAGTGGAGCTTGGGCAGGAACCTATTGTGGTCCAATCTATGAGTTTCAGAGTGAACTGGGGTTAAGATTTTATGAAAGGAGAAAGAAAGAAGAAAGAAAGAAAAGAAATGGAAAGAAGGAAGAAAGAAAGGATGGAAGGAAGGAAGGAAGGGAGAGAGAAAGAATGGAAGGAAGGAAGGAAGGAAGGGAGAGAGAAAGAAAGAAAGAGAGAAAGAATGGAAGAAAGGAAGGAAGGAATCTAGTATGCCCCAAGTTAACTAGGCAGCTTCTGGCCATCAAAATTTACCTTCTTTTGGAGAGGAGTAGAGGTAAAAGGATAGGAAGAAGATGAGCTGAGTTACCCAACTAGCTGAGTCCCTATTCAGGCAACTCAGTCCACTCACAAGTTGTATTTGTCCTTCATTTTCAAAGAGGACCATGACATCAAGGAAATGATGACAAGATTTGCAGTTGACTTTTATTAAAGAGACCATCCCTTGACTCACTTCTTAAAGAACCCTATTCCCTGAATGGGTTTTATCTCATTCTAAGTGAGTACCTGAAAAGGGCTTAGAGTAAAAGGGCCAGGGTCTCCTTGCACAGTCCTCCCTCACTCAAATCAAAGTCCACTGTAAGTCATGTCATTATCTCCCTGATGTCATGGTCCTCTTCGAAAATGAAGGAAAATCATGACAATAACATATGAAGATTGGTTTAAGGAAGTGGGCATGTTTCTCCTGGAGAAAAGAAGACTTGGAGGGACATGAGAGGTATCTTCTAACTTTTGAGGAAGAAAGAAGTTAAATTTATTCTTCTGAACCTTAGATGGCATAAACCAGAAACAATGAGTTACAAAGAGGCCAATTTAAGCTAAGTATCAGTGAAATCATGTTAACAATTAAAGCTCTCCTTCATCAAGAGATGGTAGATTCCCTATCCCTGGAGGTCTTCAAGCAGAGGTCAGACTACTATTGATGGGTTATGTCCTAGTGGAGATCCCTTCTAGTGGGGCTCCCTTCCAACTTAAATGCTGTATTCTTTTAGCTGCCAGGGGTGCTAAGAAGTCCAGTGATTTGTATTGGGCCATAAGCTTCCTTTCTCCTCCTCATGCATGCCACTCTACTGCCCAGCACTGATCCTCTCTACAGGCTATTCCCATGAGCCTGGAATACCCTCCCTCTTCCATCTTCTCAGAATCACTTGGTTCTTTCACAACTTTGCTCAAATGCAACCCAATACATTAGAACATTTCTGATGTCCCCCAATTACTAATGCTCCCCCACAAAATGACGTATTTAATTCATATGATTTACTTCGTATATACTTATATATTTGACATGTAGTCTTCCCGCCTCAGAAAAGGAGGTCTCTGAAGGCAGGGACCACTGAATTTTTGTCTCTACATCACTAGCACCTAGGACAGAACCTGAGTTGTAGAAAATGTTCAATAAATGCTTTTTGATCACCCACCTGAGTGGATGAAAGTTGCAGAGACAGAATTAGATTTCACATAAGGAAAAACTTCCTTAAAATTGCAACTGCCCCAAGTAGAATTGGCTGATTGGGAAATAATCAGCTCCCTCTCATGGAAGGTCTTCAAACAAAGGTTGGACAAGGACTTGATGAGGATTTTGTAGCGGGGATTTTGATTCAGGAGCAAGCCAGACAATACCCTTCTAACTCTGCCAGACACATGACTGGACTCTATCCACTAGGCCAAATTGCATCTTCTAGGGGAGGCAGGGCAGGATTACCATTCATCGGAAAGAAATTTGATCCAATTACTGAAAATACTCTTTCCTGAATAAATCAACAATTTGGTATAAATTTGGAATAAAACTACAGTTTGGTAGTACTTTAATGTTTCCCAGGTGTTTTGTATATATTCTTCACAAACTTGTAGAGTGGTATTCTCATAATGAACATTTTACAGATGAGAAAACTGAGGTGGAAAGGAGTTAATTGACTTGCCCAGAGTCATATAGGCTCTTAAATATCTGAAGCAAGATTCAAACTCAGGTCTTTGGGACTCTAAGTCTGGAGCGCCATTCACTGCGTTACCTAGCAGTTCTTTCATTATTGCTTATTAATGATGATGTTTGTTATTAATAATGGCGAGCATTTATATAATGCTCTAAGGTTTGCCAAGCACTCTGCACATAGAGTAGCCTTTTATTCTTACAACAACCCTGAGAGATAGGTACTACTATTATGCCCATTTTATAGATGAAGAAACTGAGGCAGACAGAGGTGAAGTGACTCACGCAGGGTCACACAGGAAGTATCTGAGGCCAGATTTGAAATTCTGCCTTCCTGTCCCCAGGTCCAGCTCTCTCTCTCTCAACTGAACCACCAAGCCGACCCAAGGAGAGATGCCTATCATACCACCTGGAGATTTCAATCTAAATAAGAAATCGTTTTAATATACTAGGCTAGTAGGCTGCCCTATTCTAAGAGTGCCGCAGATATAGCAGAGTGGCAAAAGCAGAACAATGCTGCTGGTGGTATAGAAGGAATCCTGCTGAACGTGAAGCGTCTCCTGCCCGAGGCTCTTCTCATCTGTCCAAAGCAACTAATGATCCCTTCCCTGCCTCCCTCACTGTTGGAAGGACTAAGTAAAAGGATGGAAGTAAAAGCCTTTGATGATTGAAAGGCATCATAAACCAAAGAAAGGCATAACTAGGATCACAGCCCCATTGGAGGGAGGGCATTTACAAGCTGAGAGTGGCCAGAAGAGGCCATCGGGATGGTGAAGGGTTGATTTCATGCCATAGAAGGATGGGTTAAAAGAACAGGGAGAGAGAAGAGGCAGGATCGTTTCTGAGTTCAAGTATTAGAAGGGTCTGTGAGATGGACAACTAATTGTTTGGCCCCAGAGCAATGGGAAGAATTCACAAAACAGCCAATTTAGGCTGCAGTCAGGAAAACCTTCCTTAAAATGAAAGCTGCCCTGCAGAGGAGTGGGCTGCCTCCAGAGGCGCCGAGTTCCCCTTCCTTCTGATTTCAAGGTACAGGCCAGATGACCACTTGTCAGGTCCGTTATAATAAGGGCTTGCTTTTCAGTGTGGGTTGTACTAGATGGCCACTGAGGTCTCTTCCATATCTGTAATTCTTTGAGAATTCCTTCCAGCAACATAAACCAGAACTCACCAGCAGCTTCTCATTATGTGTCCCATAAATTCTCCCTGACATGATAGGGGGATTCTCTACTACAACATAAATTCTATAAGGGCATGGGACTATTTCATTTGACCTTTGTGTCCGCGGTGCCTAATATACAGAAGGCACTAAATAAATGCTTATGCATTGATTGATTTCTTTTCTGATCTTTTCATCCTGCATGGGCCAGTCTAGATAGGACCAAACAATTGGCCATTTAATGATGAAAGTCATGAAACCAAGATTTTAAATCTATCCCTAATTAATTTCCTCTTATTCAGCTGGCTCCCAGGTTCTAGCAGGTTATGGTCGTTTGGGATCCCTACTCTTCCAATGCATTTGCTATGTCTCCTAGTTCTGAGTCATGTCCAGATCTGATAAGCATGTTCCATCGTTAAGGGCGTTAGCATGCGTTTTGTGGGGGACGAACACCTGGTTTTTACCTCCATGACTTCTTTTCGCACATCCACGATTCGGAACCAGTGCTGGAGCTGGGGGAAGCCTTCGAGCTTAGCGTTACGATCCTGGAGGGCCACTTTTCGTTTGCAGGACAGCTGGCGGCTGAAGTACTTAACCAGCTTGCTCTGTGGGTAGAAGAGATAACGTGATTCAGATGAGCTGTCACAGGGAGAAAATGCCATTCCTTCCTCACCATTCTATCCAGAATCACAGAATTTCCAGCAGGGAGAGATTTCAATGGTCATTCATTCCAACCCATCACTGAATAGGAATTCCAAAGACAACAGGAGCAACCGGTGATTGCCCAACCTTTTCTTGAAGATCTCAAGGAGAAAGGACTTACCACCTGTCATTCAATATTTGGCTATCTCTGGGTATTGGAAAGTTTTTTCCAGAAAATAAGCATTAATTTGCCTCTCTGTTATACTCCCACATTGTTCCTACTTCTTTTGCCTTCTTGTACAATTCTAATTACTCATCTGCATGATCCTCTTCCAAATAATCAAAGGCTGCTCTCATGCCTCTTATATCCCCATCTTACCCTGGAAAACTTCACCTCCTGGTCCCTCATTTTATAAATTTATATGATGCCATACCCTATCCCATACCATCAAGTCTCAGTGGCTCTAACTTCATTCATTCAAAATTCACAACCATCTCATTTCCTTAGTTGGACAAGTAACCTTACTTATGACTTTATGTGTGACTATTACATAATGTATAGATCTACATATTGTAATTTGTCACTAAAAATATCTCTTTGGGTAAAAATAGAAAATCTGATTAGTAGAGTAGACTAGATAAAAGATGAAAGGAAATAAGTACCACAGTCCAGAGTCTGATAAACCCCAAAACACAAAGTATCGAGAAAAAGCATTCTTTGTCCAGGTGGTGCAGAGGTTGGGCCTGGAGTCAAGAAGACACATCTTTCTGAGTCCAAATCGGGTCTCAGACCTTTATTAGCTCTGTGACCCTGGATAAGTCACTTGACCTTGTTTGCCTCAGTTTCCTAATTGGGAAAACGAGCTGCAAAAGGAAATGGCAAAACACTTCAATATTTTTGCCAAGAAAATCTCAAATGGGGTCACAAAGAGTCAGACAAGACTGAAATGATTGAACAATGAAATTCTTCATTCAATGAGCTTTCCTGAGAAGACTGGAAAACAGTTTGGAAAAAATAAGTTTGGACAAGCACCTTACACCATACTCAAACAATACCCTGTGATGACATGATTATGGGTATCCCTTGCAATAATGCCATCCTCACCTAACCAACCTGGGCACCATCTTGGATCCTTGTCCTCCCACATCTTGGCTCCCCAGGCTTCCTTCAAGTCCGAGCTAAATTCAACCTTCTGCAGTAAGCCTTCTCCATCCCTTTTAATTCTAGCCCCTTCCCTACATCGATTGCCTTTGATTTATCCTGTCTATAGCTTTTTTGTACATAGTTGCTTGCATTTTGTCTCTGCTGTTAAACTGGGAGTTCTTCTGCCTTTTCCTTTTGCCTTTCCTTCCCCAATACTTACCATAGTGCCTGGTATATAGTAGGTACTTAATAAATGCTTAACTAAGTTATCATTATGGTTATAAACTTAGGAGAGATCAAGATTTAACCTAATTGGGAGGGGGATAGTCAGCCAAAAAAAACAGAATAAAAAGGAATAAAAGTTCTTTACTTACCTAATGAAAATAGCACAAATCGAGTGTCTTGGAAAGGCAAACAGTTCTCATCAGTCCATGTCCTTGAATTTAGTCAATAGACATTTATTAAGTACCTACTATATGTCTGGCACTGTGCCAAACACCTGGAATACCAGAAAAGGCAAAAAATAGTCCCTGCCTTCCAAGAACTCACAATCAAATGGGTGAGACAATAGGTAAGATATTGACAGGATAAATGGCTTGTAATCAAAAGAGGGAAATAAGTGTCATAGAAAAAAAAAGACTCCCTGCTCAAAATCTGGATAAAAATTAGTAAAAAGTTTCATTGCTATATTAATAAGCCACAGAAAGGAATGAATTCCTCAGACATCCAAGTACTTTCTGTTTACTGAGTTACACAGATAACATAAAGATGCCAAGCCTAGTACACCAAATTATAAATGTGCTAAGCACCAGGTTACATACAAATCGCTAAAACATAGTACATAGTTCTCAAATATGGACTTGCAATATTGTACAGTTTGGTACTGGAAGAAGGAAGACAGTGGTGATGATGGGAACATAATGAAAGGTCTTCTAAGCAGAACTGGGGTGAAGAGGTGGGGAAGAGGGAATCCAAATGGAAGCTGTTTCCACAGTGGACTCATCCATGCCAGAAGAGGAAACTACAGGATCCCCACCCTTCTCTTTTTGCCTCCTTGAGGGGGAAGATATATTCCTCATAATGAGGGATTTTTTCATCCATCAATTTTCCTAGAATACTCCAGTTCACTTGCCCCCAAATACAGCCCTCTTTTCACCATCGTACAATGCTTCTAATATAGAATGTAACTTCAGAATCACATATTCCTAGAGGTGGAAGGTCCTTCGGAAGGCACCTGATCCAACCAATACCTGAATGAAGATCTCCTGTCCAACACTCCCAACAAGTAAACATATGGCCTTTGCTCAAAGACCTTCAGTGGAGAAGAAGCCACCACCACCCGCAATGAGCTGAGGCAGCCCTTTCCACTTTGGGGAAGCTCTAAAAAACTAGCTAGAATTTATGTAGCATTTTTAACTTCATAAAGTACTTTTACATACACAAAGATTGTAAGTATACTATCTATGCCTTTTAAAAACAAGAAATTACATGTATATGATGCTTCAAAATTTACAGAACTTTTTCATGTATAATCTCAAGACATTGATATAAATGTTAGATGGATGGGGCTAAGCTAAGCACAAATCCCTAGGGCATTTGGGCGCTGTCCACTTTCCAAGCCTCTATAACTACTCAAGCAATATGTGTTAGCCAGTTTCATCCTCACAACAGCCATGTCTATTCTACAGACAAGGAAACTGAAGTTAGGAGGGTCTGTAACTTGTTCAGGGTCACAAGTCTAGTAATCATATGAGGCAGGAGTTGAACTTAGGTCTTCTTGATTCAAAGTCCAATGCTCTGATTCGATATACCACCTAGCCACCTCTAGGTACAAGGCAGCTTTTTCTGGCATCATGTCTCACGTTGCCTCTTTCCAACTTGGACATTCTTCTCTGAAGGCAGAGAGTGTTTTGTTTCTACATTCCCAGGACATAGCATACTGCCTTGTATATATCATGGAATCACAGAACTGTAGGGTAGAAAGGGACTTTGGTGGCCATCTGTTCTGATGCCTATCTGAGCAAGAATCCCCTCTATGACATGGTTGACAAATGACCAACCAGCCTCAGTAAACTCGGAACCCTCCAGAGTCAGCACTCAGAAACTGAATTGAGTTACCAAATTACATGTTGGGTGGAGCTGTGGATAAAGTACTACTAGGCTTGGAATCAGAAACACTCCTGAGTTCAGATCTAGTCTCAGATACTTACTAGCTAGATGACCCTGGGCAAGTCACTTAATACTGTTTGCCTCGGTTTCCTCATCTGTAAAATGACCTGGAAAAGGAAATGGCAAACTACTACCATACTTTGCCCAAAAAACCCCAAATGCAGTTGTAAAGAGTCAGACAAGACTGAAATGATCAAGTAATAAAGGAATTACAGTATCTAGAAAGTGCTTAATGATAAATGTTGGCTGAATTTAATTGAATTCTCCATTCCCCACAGTCTCCACCATGCCTCTAAATAATTAGGCAGACACACTGTCTCAAAGTTTGACTACTGTGGCCAGTTTAATATCTGTGTATTTTTGCATGGTCATTCTATCCCATTTAACGCTAATATTCTTCTTCACATTTTCAGATGGGGACACAGAGACACAGAGATGAGCCCAGTGGCAATAAATACCATGAAGCAGGTATTTACTATCCTCCAACCCAGCCACTCTCCCAAGAAAGGACATAGTTACCCTAAAACTTGCCTATAGGCAGACTATAATGATATTCTCCTCTAGCCCCATGCAATTCATTCACCCATCTAGTCATTCAACAATTGCGCCACCAGCTTCGTCGTGAGTGCCAATCCAAACAGAGTCAGAGACGGGGAGAAGAGGTGGAGAAGAAGGGCAGCTAGGTGGTGCAGTGGATAGAGCACCAGTGCAGGAGTCAGGAGGACCTGAGTTCAAATCTCACCTCAGATACTCACTAACTGTGTCACTTTGGGCAAGCCACTTAACCCCAATTGCCTCATCCTGGGTCATCTTCAGTCATCCTAAGGAATATCTGGTCACTGAATTCAGATGACTCTGGAGGAGAAGTGACCTGCACAGCCCTCCCTCACTCAAAACAAAGTCAAGTGCAAGTCATGTCATTATTTCTCTGATGGCATGGTCTTCTTCAGCAATGAAGGACGAATACACATTCAACAATTATGGATCTACTTTGTGCCAAGATGTTGGGGCTGGGGATGTAAAGACCAAAAAGAAATAATCCCTTCCCTCAGGAAGTTTTGCATTCTGTTGGGGGAAACAGTATGTACACTAAAAATAACTATTAAACACATGCAAAACATCATGGAATTTGTATGATGTCAGGTGGCCAAGTCCAACCTATTCAAATAGATTGGCAATCATTTCAGAGGCTTCAGGAGGTATTAACAACTAGGGGCATCAGGGTGGGCTTCCTCTAGGAAGTAGCTCTTGAGTTGAGCTTTGAAACAAGAGCAGAATTCTCTGAGGAGGCCAAGATGAGAAAAGAGTGTATTCCAGACATGGAAAATAACCTGTACAAAGACAGTGATATGTCTTTCTAGTCGGTAATCACTGTGAGAAAGAGAAAGACCAAAAACCAAACCCTGGCCAGGGTCAGAGACACAGGTTAAACCATCCTGGAATCAACAGAGGACTAAGAAATTAGCCACCAGGGAAAAGCCAGAAGGCAGAGCGCATTTAGAGTGTGCAACAGAGGGGTTGGACTAGATAAAGTTTTCCTAACCTTTGTGTCACGGACCCCTTTGGCAGTCTGGGGAAACCTATATTATTGGCTGCCTATAGTCATAAAGAAAATGCTCAATTTCAGTTAGAGGTCAATGAAAATAAGTATGTAAACTTTTTCCCATTCCAAGGTCATAGACTCCCTAAAATCTATTCATGAATCCCTTAGAGAACTATGGACCCCAGGATAAGAACCCCTAGACTAGATTATCCCTAAAGTCCTTTCCATTCTAATAATCTATAAATCTATGGACAGAAGGTATTCAATTCTCCACTTACGTTGTCCCAGTTTCTTCCCTCCGACCAATCAGCAGAGGGTAAGTGCAGAATCAGTTCAGCATCCAGTGGGAGTCAACCAAATGCCTCTAACTAGAGAGGAAGTCAAGACCAAAGGGAAGAAACCAGGTTCCCCAGGGCAGCCTAGGGTCACCAAGAAGTTCCATTCAGTTCATGAACATTTAGTTCAGAGTCTGGGATTAAAAGCAAGTTAGACAAACATTTAAGCCTTTGCTATGTGCTACAAGATCTAATTGCACCAGGTAAACACTCAACTGGCCCTTGAGAGTTACATTTAAACACATTATTATTAATTATATTAAAAGACAGCAAGTTGGTACAGAAGATAGCGCACTTAGCCTGGAGGAAAAAGACTTGAGTTCAAACCCAGCCTCGGACACTTACTAGCTGTGTGATTTCAGGAAAGTTACTCAACCATTGTCTGCCTCAGTTTCTTTATCTGTAAAATGAAGACAACAGCACTTAACTTCCGGGTTGAAAGGAACAAAAGTGATCCTATTTTTAAAGTGATATATAAATGCTAGCTATTATTATTGCAAATCTCTCATTCGATTCAAATATACAAAGAAAACACTCCCCTCACAATTGCCTTGTGAGATCAGTACAACAAAAATTATCATCTCCTCTTTACAGATGAGGAAACTGAGGCACAGGCACATTAAGTGACTTTCCACAGGTCACATAGTAAATGCAGAATCAAAATAAAAGGCTGCATCTCCTGACTCTAGACCTTCTTCTTTTTTATTCCCCAAACTTGGCATGCTTTCCCTCCTTACCTCACCTCTTAGAAGTTCTAGCTCTCTTCAAAACCCTCTTCAGGTGCTACCTCTTCTAGGAAACCCTCTCTGATCCCCTCAGTTGCTAGTGGTGTTATTCAGTCATTTCAGTCCTGACTCTTTGCAACCCCATTTGGGGTTTTCTTGGCAGAGATATGGGAGTGGTTTGCCATTTCCTTCTCTAGCTTATTTTACAGATGAAGGAACTGAGGCAGACAGGGTGAAGTGACTTAACCAGGGTCACACGGCCAGTAAGTGTTGAATTTGAACTAAAGGACATGAGTCTTCCTGATCCCAGGTCTGGTTCTATCCACTGCCACCTAGCTGCCCCTCAGCTGCTGGAAGCCCCCCTGAAATCACTTTGTATTTACATTCTGTCCACATGTTTCTCCCATTAGAAATTGAGCTTCTTGAAGTCAGGTTGGGGTTTTTTGTTTTGTTTCATTTTGTTGGTCTAGATCAGCACTGAGAATTGTGACTGGTCCAGACATGTACTCCCCATGAAGACGCTCTCTCCACTAAATCAGTTAGTCAACTGCTCTGCAATTTATATTCTTAGACAATTCCCCTTAGCACGGGGATACTGAGTTTAAGGGACTTGCCTAAATCAGATAGTTAATATATAAGCCAGGTCTTCTTGGCTGTAAAGAAGGTTACTCCTAGACTTACTTTAGAAGTCTGGCACACATTAGGTTCTTAATAATTACTTATTGGTTTGCTGATTTTTTTCCCACTATGCCATCCTGCCTCAAAATCTAACCCCAGAGCTGAGCTCTATTCGTTATCTCTGTCACTTTCTAAGCTAAAATATCCTTCCCTGGTGACCACTCCCTTATATGCGCTCTCTCCCCCATTAGAAGACAATGCCTTTAATTTTGCGCTTGTATCCTCTAAGCTTAGCCTGGGATTTGGAATATTGTAAGCACTTCAATTCTTTTTTTCATTCATTCTTTCATTTATCCAACCATCGCAATGGAAAATGAAAAAATCAAGAACCACCAAAAGAAGCATTTTCAAAATAAAACAACTGGCTGGTGGTGAATTTCATGGATGCTATAAGAAGGACATTAAAAGAATGTTCTGGATTAGAAGTCAAAAATCTGGCTTCTCATCCCAAATCTTCTATCTTGTTTGATCCATTCTCACTCTGTGGATCTCAATTTTCTGCTCGGACAAGTCGGGGCAGGAAAAGGTGAACTCAATGGCTTCTGAGGTCTCTTCGAGATCTAGATTTATGATTCTGTTGTCAAAATGTCAGACTATTCCCTTTATTGCACACACAAGGAAACTGAGACCCAGAGAGAGGAAGAGATATAGTCAAAGTGACACAGGTTGTAAGCACAGAGACAAGATTTGAACACAGGTCCTCAGACTCCGGGGCCAGTGCTCTTTCCATGGCACAACCTGACCTCCCATTCATAATGGAGGCTGTGTTTGGAACCTGAAAGAGACCTCAGAACTGTGCCATCAGCCTGAGTCCTGGGTTATCTGGATCTCTGCCACCCAGAACTGAAGTTTGCCATTTGGTCACAAGGTGGCAGAAGAGCCCTTTCCATAGGGGGTGGAAAATTTTCCAATCCATCAAGGCCCTGCATCTTCCACTTTCTCATTACCGGACTTTGTATTAACATGAGAATAAATTTAGCTGCATAATCAAGAAAATATGTAACTGGCAGGACCACGTGACCAGGCTAAAAATAGGTTCTCTTAAGGCCCCTGACGCAAGGTGGGGAAATTTTCTTTCATCACCTAAACCAAGATAATGAAAATAAGCATGTATTGGAGTCAGTGGGAGACCTGGGTTCAAGTCCTAACTCCAACTGTGCTCCTAGGTAACTCAACCTCTCAGTGTCCAGGTAATAACAACATATGATAATTGATTAATTATACATTATTATTGATAATTATATGTTACTATATACTCACTATATATTACTATATACTCACTAGCCATGTGACTTTGGGCAAGGCACTTCACCTGAGCTGGAGAAGGAAACAGCAAACAACTCCAGTATGTCTGCCAAGAAAACCCCTATGTGATCCACAGGTCATGAAGAGTTGGACACGATTGAATGACTGATGGCATAATGAATAGTGAGCTGGCCTCAGAGTCAGGAAGCGCAGGTTTACATTCCCCCCTTGACACATACTGTTTCTATGACCCCAGGGAAGCCTCTCAGGAATCTAGTCAATTCTATAAGAATAAAAAACTGGAAAGCTTGCATTGGTAGAGGGAGTTCCCACACCAGAAGTGTTCCAAGTCAATAGAATCACAAGTGTGGGTCACAAAGGTGTTGATAATGAACATGTCAACAAGATATGACATCACTTTATGGCTTGTTCTAGAAAGTTGTGTGACCCTTGGAAAATTACTTAGCCCCTAACCTCTTAGCCTTAGTTTTCCCACCTGTAAAATGGGGGATACTAATAGCACCTACCTCTTCAGTTGTTGTGTGTGTTCATCCTTCATTGCCAAAGAATACCATGCCATCAGAGAAATAATGACATGACTTGCACTTGACTTTGTTTTGAGTGAAGGAAGCCTATGCAGGTTACCAGCCTCACTTCTCCTCCAGAGCCATCTGGATTCAGTGACCACATATTCATCAGGATAACTGGAGATGACCCAGGATGAGGCAATTGGGGTTAAATGACTTGCCCAAGGTCACGCAGCTACTGAGTATCAAGTGTCAGAGGTGAGATTTGAACTCAGGTCCTCCCGATTCCTGCACTGGTGCTCTATCCTCTGCACCACCTAGCTGCCCCTTAATTATTGCAAGCCTCAAGTGAGATAATATTGTAAGAAACTTTGCAATCCATAAACTGTTCTAAAATGCTAGTTAGTAGTAACAGTCAGGTATGGGTTAAACTAAATTGTATTGGAAGGGTAATTGGCACAGTGGTTAGAGCATTAGGTCTGGAGTGAGGGATAACTGAATTCAAATCTTTCCTCAAACTCTGACTAGCTATGTGAAATTGGGCAAGTCATTTAACCTCTGCCTACTTCAATTTTCTCATCTGTAAAATGGGGCTAACAAGAGCACCTATTTCTCAGGGTTGGAAGGATAAAACAAAATCTTTCTAAAGTACTGTGCAATCTTCAAGTACTATATAAAGTCTAGGTGTTATTATTTAAATAAATGCTTTACTCACAACCACCCTGGGAAGTAGGCAGTACAAGCATTATCACTACCCCCATTTTACAGATAATGAAACTGAGGCACAAGGTGCAGTGAGGTGACTTGCCCAGGATGGATCCCACAGCTAGATCCCACTGGACCCAAGAATCAGCACAAAAAGTCCAATGAGAGGGAGCTGGGCTAGCCTCACAGAATGACACAAATCTTCAAAATGGAGGGGACCTCAAAAGCCACTGAGTCCAAAGAGTACCTGAATCTTTAAAAATCCCCTCTACAACACCCCCACCCCACAAATGACCATCCAGTTTAAAACTCAGGGAGTTGCTGATTTGGGGGTTTGAGAGATGAGGAAAATACTACCACCTCCTTAGGTGGTCAACTTTACTTGGCACCATGGACAGCTCTCTTAGCTAGGAAGTGCATCCTTAAATCAAGTTCATCTCTGCCTCCACCCACTGCTAATGCTTTTGACTTCTGGGGCCAAACAAAATGAGGCTACAATCTCTGGATTCACTAGCTTGTCTGTGTCCTCCCTAAAATCTCCTCAACAACACAGCCACAAGAGGTGGCCATCTATTCTCTGATAATTGTCAGAAAGTGTTTTTTTTTTCCTTTACGGAGAACTTACCTTTTTTACAAAATTTACCCCTTGCTATAAATTCTGGGCTCTGGGGTCAAGCAAAAAAAAAAATCTTAATGATAGGCCTTCAGATACTTGAAGACAGCTAGTTCTGATGAATCTTTGCTTCTACAAATGAAACATCCCCAGTTCCTTCAGGTATATCAAAGCCAGACTATAGAAGGTCTTGTATTGTATACCAGGGTCAAATAAGCAAGTGGTCCAATGAATCTAGGATCTTAATCAAGGTGAAAATTCCTTCCAATTTAACCTTGGCAATTCTGGTCCACATCCTCCATAATTTCACCCAGGGGGTCCACTCAACATGACAGGGGGCCCTCCTTGTATTCTCTTGACATTAGTAAGATGCCAATGATACACTTGGATTATCTACCTGTTATCACTCATTCTTGCCACAAGGCAGGCCCATTGGTCCTACAATGCCAATTAATGATAGCTTGCAAACAGCATCCCATCTGGCTCTCGTTACCAGGAAATTAATTGTCCCATGGCCCTTATCCTACAAAATAAAAATGAACATGGGTCCAGCTAAGACAACACCTTCTCCTCCTCCCACACCCTTTACCCTGGAGCCCCTACCCACCAAGGGTGTGTTCCAGCCTGACCTGGGTGCCTCCAACTGAGAACCCAGTAGGTATCAGTTACCAAACACCTGAGACAGAAATAAAACAGTGGGTTCTTGCAGCCAAGGTTCCTGCAGCCAGGGGCCCAGAGCTACCCACAGGTTGCCAGGGCAACCGTTGTCAGAACATCCAGCATTCTGGCAGAGGCTAGCTGACAGCCACTACCAGCAAAGGAAGGATGGAGGGGGAGGTGCTCACTCTGGTAGCAACCAACTCATTTGTATCTGCATGCAAATTTTATTCTGTGGCTGAGGAACCCATGAAAAACAACATAAGCTCACATTTCTGGAGGGTTCTGGCTCACAGAAGTCTGTAGAGTCAGGTAGTCAGGTATGGTTATTCCTCATTTTACAGATCAGGAAACTGAGGCCAAGCACAGTTTAGTCATTAACTACAGTCATACAGCTAATAAGTGTCTGATAAAGAGATGGATACTGCATGCTCAGGAAAAGTCATGAACATCACTGCAAAACCCTAAGAAAGCAACTGAGAAAATATCAGCAACTACCAACTCATCAGCTTACCTTCTCATTTCTGAAAAAGAGCTTTATGAGAATGATCCTCACATGTTCAGAAGCCATCCTCACACAAGGCATGAGAAGCAAGAAGGCAGATTTTTTTTTAAGAGGCAACATGGCGTGGTAAAATAAAAGCTCTCCCTGAAGCAAGGCAGACCTGGGTTCAAGTCCTGCCTGATTAACTCAGTGGTAGCATGAATCTGAGCAACTTACTTCCCATCTTAGTGCTCTAGGCTTGGCAACTCTCTAAGATTATTTAGTGGCAGTGAAGGTAACATCTTACATTGGTAGAGAAAGTTTTCTCATCTGGAAATTATTTTCTTTCTTCCTTTTTTTCTTTTTAAGCAATCAGGGTTGTCACTTGCCCATGTCATACAGCCATAAGGGTCTAAAACCAGATTTGAATTCAGGCTCCCCTCACTCCAGGGCCAGCACTCCATCTGCTTAGCTGCTCTATTTTCTTCTTTGAGGGTGGGATGGGGTGGAAGCCAACTAGGGTTAAGAGACTTGCCCAGGGTCACACAACTAGTGTCAGAGACCATATTTGAACTTAGGTCCTCCTGATTCCAGGACCAGTGCTCCATCCACTACTCCATTTAGCTGCCCATCTGGGAATGAAGCCAGTGAAATTTTAGTTCCAATCTCTAAGTCAATTCCATTTTTATATTAAAGATCTTTCCAATTTTAATTTTATTTTTAGGCAAGTAGAGACATTTAAAAATTAACCTTCTTTATCACTTGGCACAAATCAAGACACAGCGTATTAATCATATTAATCTAATTGCTATGTTAGATAAAGTCTTTGCCATTTCTTCATTTTTACAGTAACTTGACTGACCGAAATGTATAGAGATTACAAGATTTCATTACACTTATTGTTTTGTATATGAAAATTATACCAGTTTCCCTGAAAGACATGAACAATTCAGATTACTTTGTTTGATGACCTTTTCATTATTAGCACCAATCAAGACATCCAATGAGAGGTTGCATGCTCTTCAGGTACTCTCCCACATCATAAAGGATGTGCAGCACACAGGACAAATAGAAGGGAGATTCCCAGTAAATAACAACGCTGTCCAGAATCTCCTGTTTTGGTTGATTGCATCAAGCTCTGGAACATTGCAAAGCCTCTTTAATGGAGCCATAATCATTCCAAACACAAAAAAATGGCCAATCTATCTACAGAGGAAAAATGAAGCAGATGAAAATGCCTGTTTTCTAGACTATGAGAGACAATTAGCTAAACAGACTATAGAGCAAATGTAGTCATATAAATCTTGAACAGTTAAGACAGATGGACCAGCAAATGGGGCCAGAGATTAGGAGGAGAAAGAAAGCAGGCTAGATGATATATTAGACATTGTAGATTTTTTTAATGGCCCCGAGCTCCATCCCGAAACAAAAGTACAACTTTTTAACCCCAATATCCTTCAAGAGATGCAATGTGGTGATGAATCATGTAATACCAAAACCTCCAAAGAATCAAAACTACAAGCCACAGGATAATGGGGAAATGCATGGTCAATGGGAGTAGATCACAGAATATTCCCAATGGTAATATTTAATCAGCATTTTAGTTCCCAGAAATACTGCTATTAGCCCTATCCCCCAAAGAGATCAAAGAAAGTGGAAAGAACTCATGTACAAAAATATTTTTAGCAGCATATATCAGGTGGCAAACAACTGAAAACTGAGGTGGTATTCATCAATTGGAGAATGGCTGAACAAGTTAGGATATACTAATGTGAAGGGAAAATAATGTACTGTAACAAATTATAATTGATCAATAAACATTTAGTAAGTACCTAATATGTGCCAGGACTTGTGATAAGCATTGGACATACATAAAGGGGCAAAAGACAGTCCCCACCCTCAAGGAGCTCACAATCTAACAGGGGAGACAACATGCAAAAATACATATACAGACTGACAGTATTATACAAGATAAAAAGGAAGTAATTAGCAGAAGGAAGGCACTAGAATTAAGAGAAGTTGGTCAAGGCTTCCTATAAAAGATGAGATTTTACTTGGGATTTCAAGGAAGCCAGGAAAGTCAATAGGTAGAGTTGAGGAGGGAAAGCTTTCCAGGGATGGAAGACAGCCAGAAAAAATGCCTGGAGCTGAGAGATGGAGGATCTCCTTCATGGAACACAAGGAGGCCAATGTCACTGGTTCAAAGAATATTTGCCGGAAAGGACAGCGTGAGATGGCTGGAAAGATGGAAGAGAGCTAGGTCATGAAAGGGTTTGAATGCCAAACAGATGATCTTGTATTTGATCCTGGAAGTGATAGGGAGTCACTGGAATTTATTGAAAAGGGACCTGAACTTTAGGAAAATCACCTTAATGGATGGATAGAGGATATATTGGAATGGAGAAAGTCTTGAGGCAAATAGACTCCCCAGCAGAGTATCGCAGTAGTCTATGTGTGAGGTGATTAGGACCTGCACTAGGTGTTGGAAGTGATGGAAGAGGATGGCTTCAGAGAAGCACAAGGAGATTGTATGAACTGATGCAAAGTTAAGTGAGTAGAACCAGAACACTTTACACACTAATGACAATATGGTAAAACTTTGAAAGACTTAAGAACTCTGAACAACACAAGGACCAACCACAGTTCCAGAGGACTGACAATGAAACATGCTGTCGACCTCCAAGTGATGGACTCAAAGGACCTACCAAAGCATACAACTTGCCTTGTTTTGTTGAATGTAGCTAATGTGGGAATTTGTTTTACTTGTCGATATGTATTTGTAATGGGATTTGCTTTTCTTTCTTTCTCAGTAGGAGGAGGGAGGGTGGGAATCTGGAGCTGAAAATTAAATTTAAAAATAAATGTTTGATCATGTGTTGTAGTACTGGAGAAACTGTTGAGTGATTGCTTTTTTTTTTAAAGAAAGGCAAGACAGAATAGTGCATAGAGCTCTCAAGAACTGGGAGTCAGAAGACCTGGGTACCAATTCTCTTTCAAAGTCTTTAAGACTGTGGACAAGCCACTTAACCTCCCTGATCCTATGCCTCTTTACCTGTAAAATGGGGTAAGAGTCACACACCCTACCTCACAAGAACATTGCTATGTGATGGGCCCATGATGTCAGCAGTGTAGGATTCTATCCACCAGCACAGACTATAATTTATCTAGGACCTAGAATATAGTTCCAAAGAACTGCTTAAATTAGAAGAGGATAATTCACTTGCCCATGGATACATAGCAAGTAAGAGGCTGGAGCAGGATTTGAACTCAGGTCTTTTTTTTTTTTGCTTCATTCTCTATACAATATCACTATGCCTGTTGTGAAGCTTCATACATTTTAAATTACTAAAGAAATGTGAATTATTGTCCAAAACATCCTGGTAACATATAGTGATTTTTTTAAGTCACTATCTATCCTTATTTAAAGAGACAAACTCAATAGGTTATAAAATGTTTCCCTTTCTTTGAAAACATCTGAGAGGCATCTCCTCAAGTACAGGCAGACAAAACACAGAGAACTCAAGATAATTAGTTGGTGAAGACCTAAGTCAGGAGAACTATCCTTTTCCTTGTTCAATAAAAGCTAGTTGACAAAGCAGACTTTCTGAAGATATCGTGGAATGCAGGAAAAGGAATCTGAGTTTAGAGGGAGAGGAGAGGAACCACTGGTAATGTAGTTTCTTTCCAGAGCCCAGATGGCCTGAGGTGAGAGCTCCCTGGTCCTCAAACTCCTGGCTTCCTTTTACCTTCCCTTTTCTTCTTTCGAGCACAAGTTAGAGTCTGGAGATCTCAGAGTAGACTTTCCTAGAACAAAAGATGGCAGCAGCTGGAGCAATGATAGTTTTCCCACAGAAGATCCTGGCAACAGTGAGCACTCTGCCTGAGAGAGTAGATAATGGACAACGTTCATGAACCCAAAATTCTTGCGAAGAAGCAGGGGAAGTAGAGTAGGGTTGGATTCCCTAGGCAGTCTGACCCCAAAATCTAGCCTTCTAGACAGAGAAGGAGAATTACCTAGGCAATACCTCTTGAGTAATCCCAAGTTTAAGAGTTGGCAAGTTGAAGAGTTCAGGAACTTAACCTTCTAGAGAAAGAAAAGGGCATTTCCTGCCCATTTTCCACACATAATATGCTCCTTAGAGAAAGACAACCATCTAGGATTATTCATGGGCACTCCAATCAGAAAGCAAAGCTAATGAATTAGTTATTCAGACCACACAGGCCCAGTGGAAGAGTTGAAACCACAGTGTGGCATGAGGTTTATCAGTGTCATCCCAAATGTTTTCAGGAGAAATAGGGACACCTTTTATCCACCTTAGAGTCCATCTAGACAGGAACTATGTTTTCAGTATATTAGGAGATTTTCCTGGAGTAACTTCACGTGGGGACAATAAGCCAAAAGGAGATATTAACCAACTCAGGAAATGGGGCTCTTAGGATTGACCCTGATCCAGGTTAGCCCAGAGTTTTAGGGGGGCCCCTAAGCTGCAGTAAAGTGAATCTTATTTTTTAATATTCCATATGACACTCTACTCACTAATGCACACTGATCCTCCTCGCAGTAAACCAGAAATGGGAAAATTTTGTGTCAAATAAAATCAAAAAATAAAATGGGAATCATGGGGATGCTTTTCTTAGAGAAGAGAGAATTCAGGGGGATCATTATAGCTCTCTACAAGTACTTAGGGGACTGACATGAAGAGGGACAGAGGTAGACTTGGTCTCCTTGGCCCCAGAGGGCAAAATAAGGAGCCATGAGTGGAAATTTCAAATATAGATTTGACATAAAGAGAAAATTTCCTTGCCAAGGACTGTACAGTTTTGTGGGATTTTTCCCTAGGACCTCACATAACACCTAGCACTTAGCAGATATTTAATAAATAAATGCTTTGTGATGGATCACAAATTCCTAAAGTATGGCCCACTAGCAGCCCTAAGCTCAAAAATCCTACAATCCAGTGTTTTATCCAGAGGAGAGAGAATTACCTGGGCAGAGAGAAAGGAGAGGACAGTGGATATGGTTCAGAAAGGTCATCAACAATGTGTACTCCACTTTTTCTCCTCTCACTCTCCTCTTAACACCTTTTGATATGGCTTCCAAATTTCTCATCCCACCAAAACTGCTCTCTCCAAAGTTATCCGTGATCTTAGGTGTCAAAACCAATGGCCTTTTCTCAATCCTCAGCCTCCTTGACCTCTCTGTGCCCTTTGACTCTGTATCCTCCTTGATACTCTCTCTGCGTTTTGGGACTCTACTTCCTCCTGGTTTTTTCCCTACCTTTCTGACCACTCCTCCTCTGTCTCCTTTACTGGATCCTCCAGATCACACCCTGTAACTATAGGGGTCCCTCAGGGCTCCATCCTAGGTCCTCTTCTCTTCTTCCTCTATATTACTTAATTTGGAGACTTCATCAGCTCCCACAGATTTAATTACCATTCTATGCTAATTCTCAAATGACCTATCCTACCCCTAATCCCCTATCTCCAACCTCCTTTCAGACATCTTGAACTTGATGTCCAGTAGACATCTTAAACTCAATACATCCAAACCAGAGCTCATTATCCTACCTTCCCTCCTACCTTCCCTATGACTGTTGAGGGCAATACTATCTTCTCAGCCCCTCAGACTCCCAGCCTGGATTCCTCACTCTCTCTTACCTCCCAGGTCCAAGCTGTTGTCAAGGCCTGTTGATGTTACCTTTGCAGCATCTCTTAAATATTCCTCCTCTCCACTGGCACTGTCCCTCACCCAGGTGCAGGCCCTCGTCACCTCACACCTAGACTACTGTAATAACCTACTGGTGGATCTGTCTCCCTCAAGTCTATCCCCACTCCAATCCATCCTCCATTCAACCATTGAAGTTCTTTTCCTAAAGTGCCAGGTCCCATCATGTCACCTCCTTCTCAATAAACTGTCTTCCTATCACCTCCAGGATCAAATGCAAAATGCTGTTTGGCTTCAAAGCCCTTCCTAACCTAACACCCTCCTCTTCCCCAGTCTTCTTACACCTTACTCCCCAATACATACCTTTCAGTCCAATGACACTGGCTTCCGGGCTGTTCCATAACCAAGACACTTATTTCATCTCTCCTCTCTAGGCATTTTTCTGGCTGTCCCCCATCCCCCATGCCTGGTATGCTCTCCCTCCTCAACTGCACCTTCAGACTTCCCTAGCTTCCTTTAAATACAAACTAAAACCTTCTCTTTTACTGGAATCCTTCCTCAGTCCCTCTTAATTCCCATATCTTCCCCTTCATTAATTATTTCCTATTTATCCTGTATACAATTCGCTCTTGTGTGTGTATTTGAATGTTGTCTCTCCCATTAGACTCTAAGGTCTGTAAGTGCAGGGACTGTCTTTTGCCTTGTTTTATATCCCCAGTGCACAGCACATTGCCTGGCACACAGTAGGCGCTGAATAAATGTTAACTGATTTCTGCTATTGCTGGCCTAGTTCTGAAAACTGAGGTAGGAAAGAATGCTCTCTATACCAGGGAAGGCTCACACGGAGTTGGGTAGAAATTACTTCAATAAAAAAATAAGTATCCATAAAACATGCTAAAGATTAAAAAAAAATAACAGGTTTCTCCCTAGTGCATACCAAACAGCAGTTACATGAGGGTAAAAAACCCCTAATAGGAAAGAGTGACTTCTTCCATATACCCTAAGTTCTAAGGCCCTAGCCCCAGACTAGGCAGAAGATGCTGCTATGTAGTTGGATATACTAGCAAAAACCAATAAAAAAAAAAGACACTGATCAGTTAGGGAGAGAAGGGAAAGAATGCTTAGTAATTTACAAATAAAATGAAATGAAAGATAAAAAAAAAAAGCAAGAAAACACTGAACTTAGAAAATCTGAGCTCTAGCCCCAGCTCTCCCATACAGTAGCTGTGTGAGCTTGGTGGACAAGTCCTCTAATCTCTCACAGTTAGAAACCTTAGTTTTCTCATCCTGAAAATGGGAACAAAATGTTATATAGACTACATCAGATTGCATGCCATCTTGGGAAGATGCGGGGAGGGGATTTTAGAACACAAAATCTAAAAAAGTGAATGTTGAAAACTAAAAACAAATAATTTTTTTATAAAAAGAAAATGGGAACACTGAACCAGGCATGGCCTACTTTATAAGTTTGTTGTGAGGAAAGTGATTCCTAACCTGTAAAAGTGCTAAATTAATGAGTTTTTAGTTTTATCTCTTTGTCTTTTTATACTGCAAACAGCCACTATTTCCAGGATAAAAGCTGAAGAATCAAAATTCACTATTTATTAAATTCCAACAATATGCAAGGTATTGTGCTAATTGTTGGAGACATAAAAAAAAAAAAGAAAAGCCCCCTACCCTCAGGGATCTTGTGTTCTAGGAACTGGGGCAGGGGGGAGAGAAAGAAGAGAATACATACATGTACACACAAAAGTAAAAATAAGATCATTTGAAAAAGTAGCAACCATTAAAGGCTGGAGGAGAGAGGCAGGGAAGAAAGATTCTTCATAGAAGGTAGTACCTAAAGTGAGCCTTGAAGAAATCTAGAGATTGGAAGAGATAAGGAGCCAGTGAATTCCATTTATGGGAGACAGTACGGAAAAAGACAATGAGGGAAGGGGTGGCGGACAAAGCAAGTGATTTACTATCAGAAAACTACTGTGTTCATTTCTTGGGCATATTAGATCCATGGTATGGCTGAATCTGGGCAGCAAGGTGGCGCCATAGTGCATAGAGTGCCAGGCCAGGAGTCTGGATGACTCATCCTCCTAAGATCAAATCCAGCCTCAGACACTTAGTAGCTGTGTGATCCTGGGCAAGTCATTTCACCCTATTTGCCTCAGTTCCCTCATCTGTCTGTAGGGTGAGCTGGAAAAGTAAACAGCAAACCACTCCAGTGTCTTTGCCAAGAAGACTTTGTCCCCCAAAGGGGGCCCAAAGAATCAGATACAACAAAAGCCATTGAAATGAAATGGCTGATTTCATGTATATTAACAAGGCATTCCATGAGAGTTTTCTACCACAGTATACCAACTGCTTCACCTATCAACCTCTCAATCACTTCCTACTTTGGTAGAATAAGTACATGTTCATAACGGAAAATGAGAACAAAGGATGAACCTTAAAATCAGCCTCCTCTATTATCTCACACTGCAGAACTGATGCTGCTCATACACTTAATCACCTGTCAGAGTCGCACTGAGCAATTAACAAATAACCTGAGCTCAAATTACACACTTGCTCTGTATGAAAAGACAGGCAAGGCAACTTACCTCTCTGGGTCTCCACCTGCCCTTTTTGAAAAGGACAGTAAATTGTACCTTTGCTATGGTGCCTACCTCATAAGGCTCCTGAAAGAATCAAGTGACATGAGCAGGAGGACCCAAGTTCACATCCAGCTTAAGCTACACTTACTAGCTGTGTGACCCTGGGCAAGTCACTTTACCCTGTTTGCCTCAAAAAAAATGACAGTATTCATTTAAAAGAAAAGGCTTGAGAATACTAAATGTCAGATACTATCATTATTTTTCTTGTTTCCAATTTTACTATCATAAAATAATCATGTAAACGATTTCCAAGCAACCTTGTAAGGTATGTGGGTCAGTGTTACTATCTTCCTTTTTCAGAGGAAGAAAGTAAAGTACATGGATCCTGCTGAGCAATGGAGGTGGGATGGCTATTGCATATTGATAGGTCTATAAGAATTTATTAAGGCTTACTATGTGCTGGACTCTGTGTTAATCTATGGGAATGAAAAGAAAGGCAAAAAAAAAAACAAGCCCCTGGTCTCAAGGAGCTCACAATCTAATTGGGAGACATATTATGCAAATTATTTATGCACAGACAAGAAATATAGGCTCAGGTGAAGGTAATCTCAGAGAGAAAGCCAGGGCTGACCATGCCCCTAATTTCTATCATCAAAGAGAAATGGAAAAGAATGGAGAATTTTTAAGAAGACTTGTAGAAAGCCAAGAGAGCTGGGAAACTGACACAGACTAACTTGAACAAACCTGGGAGTCCAACCAGATCAAAGGAAGCCAGTATGGTGTCAAAGGAGAAACAATGCCTTTGAACCTGCATTCAATACCTGTCTGCTACTTACCACCTGTGTGACCTTGGGAAAGTCATCTTCCATCTCTGAGCCTACAGCTTCATCTGTACAATCGAGGAGTCTGATTGAATATCCTCCATCTGCATGGATCCATTCCACGGCTTTGGGGAGCTCATAATCTTTTTGAATCACAACTCCCTCTCCTCTTCCCCACAAAGGAGAAGCTCTACTCACAGGGACCCTTGAAACCATCTCAAATACAGACTGTACACAGTGGAAAGAGCACTGGCCTCACAGTCCAACCTTTTAAACAATCTTGGATGCCTGGCCAGATCACAGAGTAGTCGAATGGTTTGGACTTGGGCTCAAATCCCACCGCTGAAATTCCAGCTTTGGGATTTTGGGCAAATTGCTTAACAAGGCTGAGTCCTCAGTTTCCTCACCTGTAAAATGGGGGAATGAATGCCTGTCTAGGGGTAACCTATCTCATAGAAGAGTTGTGAGGCTCAAATGAGGTCATGCCTTTTGAGTGTTCTGCAAATGTTCCAGGGCTTTGGACATGCCAGTCTATATTACCACTTCGGAAAAAGTAAATAAATAAAATTTACTTCTGATTTCCTTAGTGCAGGGGAGCTCTTAGTAAGGAGACACCCTCAACCAAGGAAGCTTAGTTCCTGCTCTACTACTTAGTCTTAGAAGGCTGCCTCCAATGGTTTAAGTGGCTTCCCTAATATCACACAGGCAATGAGTAACAGGCACATTTGAATCCAGGTTCCAAAGCTAGCTCTCTGTCTGCTGAGTCTCTGTTTGCTCAAGGTCAGTACCCTCTCTTAGCCTAACTCCAGTGCCCTGCTCTTAAGTTCAATGCTTTTTCCTGTCATTGTCATTTTAAAAAATGACCCAAAGATCTTAGAAAAAGACCAGTTCTTACACTTACTACTTAGAGATCTTCTTCAAATCACTTTCCCTCCTCTGGGTTTCACTTTTCTCCTCTGTAAAGTGGGGCAGGGTTTGGTGGAGGGTCTTTAGGATTTTGGGCAAATTGCTTAACAGGGCTGAGTCCTCAGTTTCCTTACCTGTAAAATGGGGGAATTAATGCCTGTCTAGGGGTATCCTATGGGAATTTAAAGAAGTTACTTCTGTCTATAGACTCCAGCCTCATCTTACATAAAATGCAGCAGTCTGCCTAGACAGAATGTGAGGTCTCTCCCAGCTCTAAAGAGAGGATCTCATATGAAAAGAAAGAAAGAGGCCAGTGGATGTGGGATGAGGAGAAACCCTGGCCCATTTCAGCCCGGCTCATCCCCAAGAGGGAGGCTGTGTTTGAACTGAGGAAAGGACAACTTCAGCTAAATATCAGAAGGGGAAAAGCCTGAACAGTCTAAGCTATTATTAGCCCAGAAGAGAGTCTCATGGAAGGAACATTTCTGAAGCTCTATTTATTACTTAACAATATTGAAAATTAGATAGAAGAAGTCAGGGGAAGGAACACCACAATCTCAGATGCCGGAGCGGCCCAGTCTCTAGAATAAACAGAAAAATGTCTTGAAAAATAATCTGAGAAGAAAATCAAGAAAAGGGTGTTATATAAATGCTACGATAAGTCAAGACTCTAGGGAGAGTAGGATGATGCCCTTCCCCCTAAAAAATGTCTGAGATTTATTAAAATCAGTAGTTACAGTGCCGGGCTTGGAGTTAGGAAGACTTCAGTTCAAATCTGCCTGCGTATATTATTAACTATGTCATGGGCAAGTCACATAATCTCTGTCTACCTCAGTTTCCTCAACTATAAAGTCGGGCTAGGAAAAATAACAGGCTCAATATAATAGATACAATATAAGATACAGTAGGCACTTAATAAATACTTATATTTAAGAGTTTTTTACTTTTCCTGCCTCTATTTACCCATTAAAACATTTCCCTCCCCATCCACATCACCCCTTCTCTCCCAGGGAGTCTCCTTTTCTTTCTTCCCTTTTTTCTGTCTATTCAAGAGTGGACACAGCCCTGCTAGTTGCACATGAAAGCTGCTGACAAACTGAGCACAGCTGGTCACCTCTCCCACCACCCCTCCCCATCCCCAACACCCATACACCAACAATGTAAGGGCTTAGGAATAGGACCTTTGCATCTACCCAAGTATCTTTGCCTGTTTCCTTGGGCACGCAAAGGTAAGTGTCCTGGCAACCACGTTTATGTATCCCCAACCCCACTGGCCTGAAGAACTGGTATAGGAGCATATGAGAGGGAGGAGGGCAGGAGTGGGGAAATACTAACTAATCCTATTTAATTAATTAAATTAAATTAATTAACTAATCCTATATAAAATTCCTTTTACAGAGGAGGTAACTGAGGCCTAGAGAGGAGGTGCAACTATGTTCTAAGGCTCTTCCCAGCCCTGATATTCCCTGTTCTCAGGCCACTCCCAGCTCTCATATTCTCTGTTCTAAGGCCCCTGCCAACTCTGACATTCCCTGTTCCCCATCTCACATTTTCTCAGGTCCCTTCTGGTTTAATGAAACTATGGTGATGAAGATCCCAAGGATAACAGGTGCTGAGGCCCCTTGGCATTATATTTGGATCAGGTCTCACCATTTCATTTATTTTTAGACTGGAGTTTGGCCAGGCCTGGCCTGGGGGTGGCCCCATGAGACCTTGTGCTACTTGTTTCAAACTTGGGTTCCCAGATGTTTAGTGAAAAGAGGACATGCCTTCCCTTTCTCTCAGCACATTAAAGATGGTTGAAGTCTTTAGGATATTTTACTTCATGATTTTAAAAAACTAAGTTTCACATTAAATGTTTTTAATTAAATTTAATTAATTAAATGTTTTTAATTTTGATAATATTCAGCCTGATAATCAAATTCTATCATGTTCCCACTTTTCTTTAAAGGATTTGCTATATTAATGATTTCTTGCTTCTTTTTAAAGAGTTCATTTCAATGTGCATTTTGCATCTGCAATCATAGATTTTGAACTGAAGGAGAACTTTAAGGTTATCTAGGTCAAACCCCTCAGTTTTTCAGACTAGACAATAGAGAGGTTGCTTAGGAACTCAGCTCCTGACTTGTGGGTTAGGGCTCCTTCCCCAGTACACTGCCAGGCCAAGCTGAATTGCAGATCTGCTGGAAACAGGTTAGTACTGGGTCTTGGGTGATAATAAGCACCTCTACAGAAAGCAATGGGTTTAAGTACAGGGAAAGGGCAGGGGAAAAAAGCACAACAAGGCAGACAGCAACAAGATTAGCTAAGAACATCATTCTTTAGGTAGGGCCCTATTAGGTGAGGGCCCCCCAGGCTCTCACACTAGCCCTGCTTGAAACAGCAGCTGCTACCAACTCCTTGTAGAGGCATTGCTAAATGGAATCAAACTGAATATGAAATCTCTACAGTCACAGAATGTCAGGGCTGGGAGGAGCCTTAAAATAGGGGATGTCAGAGCCTTAGAGGGCCCTTAGAGATCATGCCATCTAACTTCCTCATCATATATGAAGAAATTTATATTAATAGTACATTTCTATAGCACTTTAAAATTTACAAAGTATTTTTCCATCAAAAATCTTGCAAGTTGGGAAATGTCATTTTACAAGTGAGGAAACTGAGGCTCAGTGCAGTTAGTAACATAGAATCTTATATCTGGAGGTAAATTAAGAGACTTACCCAAGACTTAGCTGGGTTCAAGGTCACCCAGAACATCCCAAAGCTGAGATCTGAATCCACATTAAGTGACTTCCATACGGTCACACAGCTACTAAATCCTGAAGTAAGAACAATTGTTCCAACTCCACACCAGAGAGGCAAAGTGTCTGATCTATCCAAACAGCCATGGAATGACTGACCCAGACAGGGCTAGAATCTGTGGGTTATCCCCCAAAACATTAGACAGTGATGATCTGCACTATATAAATACAAGCTATTATCAGCTGGTACTGTTATTTTTCATCTTTTTGTATAATCAGCATGTAGCACAGTGCCTAGCGCACGGTAAGTGTTCAATAAATGTTGGTTCACTGTATAACAACACACCCCCATCAGCTTCATTGAAGGCCTAGAAATCCAATCTAAATACAAGTAGGGGCTGCCTGTCAGCACTGGTCCCAACATGCTTAGCCTCAGTCTCCCCAATCTATTTTTATCCAGGGTCATTAGATAATGTACTTCATGGGTGGGCTTGCATGCAGATATTCAATGTTATTGTTAAACTGCAGGCTTTGGAAACCAAAGCGAGGTTCAGCACCCTGGATAGGACCACCCAAAGTTGTCCCCAAGAAATTTCTATAAGAAAAGATGTCAGTCCCCATAAAAGACACCAGAATAATACTTCAGCTTTTTCAAAGCACATTTGAACAAATTATCTGAAAGGAAGCAGAGTGGTACGGGGCTAAACTTGGAGTCAGAAAGACCTGAGTTCAGATCCTGCCTCCTGGAAATATCTAACTGTGTTGACCTTGAGCAAAAGAAGAAAGTTGTTTGGGAATTTGTTTCCTTCTTTGTAAAACAGAATTAGCAAAGTGTATACCTCCTAGGTTGCAAAGCTGTTATGAGAAAATGGCTTATAAATCTTAAAATACTAGGTTAGTGACCCATTCCAACTAATTTCCCTTCTACATTTCCCAAGTTGATCATAAAGCCCAGAGGACACAGTGTGGAAAGAGAGATAGAATGGAAAGGGTGTTGAATGTAGAGTCACAGGACCTGAGTTTAAGTCCCAGCTCTTCTATGTATTATCCAGGGACACTGGACAAGTCCTTTTGACTTTAGGGGATAATTTCTTCTTCTGTAAAATGAAGAGGTCCAACTCAATGGCTTCTTCCAGTTCTAGAACTTTGATCCTGTGAATAAGAGTCACTTACCTTTCAGAACCTCAGTTTCCTTATCTGTAAAACACAGACAATGATGCTCACAATAACTCTCCCAGGATAATCAATCGAATGTGTGTGAAGAATTTTGCAAGGTTTAAAGCACAATTGAAGAACAATTACAAAAAAACTGAAAATGAATATTGACCCCAAAGAAGAGATGTGAGAAGATATCACCTCCTCCTACTCATGTTAGGCAGATTGAAGCAGGAAGTGATCCACAGGGTGGAACTTTAATATCTCTATTTAAAGTGTTTACCACCATCATGGGACAGCTATGTGGCACCGTGGATAGAGTGTGGGGCCTGAAGTCAGGAAGCCTCATCTTCCTGAGTTCAAATCCAGCTTCAGACACTTACCTGTGACCCCAGGCAAGTAACTTAATCCTATTTGTCTCAGTTTCCTCATCTGTAGCATGAACTGGAGAAGAAAGTAGCAAACCATTCCAGAATCTTTGCCTAGAACATCCCAAATTGGGTCATGAGGAATCAGACATGACTGACAAGACAGGGCAAGACAAGACAGACGAGACAGACATCCTCATCCTCACCATCATGATATCCACACAACCACAATCATTCCCACAGAGAGGAAGCTTGGACGAGGAAATAGAGAGTTTGCCTAGGGAGCTGGGAAGATTCAAGCCTTGTCACTGACTAGCTACACAACCATGGATGGGTGAGGCACTTAACTTCTTGGGTCCTCAGATAGCTTGAAAGACTTAAGTTCCACTCAAAGTTTTAGGAACGAATGTTGAGAATTGTTTTTGCATGCAACTGGGAAATAAGAAATACAGGTAATGGAGTATAGAAATCTATCTTGCCCTACAAAAAAAGAGAGAAGATGGGGATATGGGAAGGGAAGGGTGTGATAGAAGAGAGGGCAGATTGGGGAAAGGGGTAATCAGAATGCATGGTGCCTTGGGGTGGTGGGAAGGGAAAGATTGGGAGAAAATTTGGAACTCAAAATCTTGTGGAAATGAATGTTGAAAACTAAAAGTAAATAAATTAATTTTTTTAAAAAAAAGGAAAGACTAAGTTCCAAACACATTGCCAATCTGTATTGGTGTATTCCACATTGATAGTTCCCTACACTCATGAAATCACAGATGTAGACCCAAAACATTCCTATGAAGGTGGTCATTCAAAGTTCCATCATTTTTCAGTCATGTCCAACTGTTCATGACTCTCTGGGGGGGGAGGGGTTTATTGGCAAAGATATTAGAGTAGTTTGCCTTTCCTTCTCCAGATCATTTTGCAGATGAGTAAACAGGGTCAAGCAATGGTAACAAAGTCCAAGGTCACTCAGCTAGTGTCTAAGGCCAGATTTGAACTCAGGAAGATAAGTCTCTTCCTGAATCCAAACCCAGCACTCTATCTACTGCATCACGCAGGGCAGCTATAGTTTGGGGAAAACTAAGACACAAGGAGGTTTAGGCTCATAGATTTGGAGCAGGAAGGAACCTCAGAAGTCATCTTATGGATGAGAAAGCTGAGACTTTCCTCAAAGAAGTTAAGTGATTTGCCCAAGGCCACACAGGTTAAGTGGTAGGGCTGGGATTCAAACCCAGGTCCCCTGACTCCAAATCTAACACTCTTTCCACTACACCAACTTCCCCAGGGTCATCAAGCAAGTGAGTAGCAGAGCCAGGATTAGAAGCTAGCCTCCTGACTCCCAGCCTGGGCCTGTTTCCACTGCACCCTGACGTAAGAAGCATCTTTCCCTAACTTGGAAAAGGAGAGAGTTCATCTGCAGCCTCCTTGGACGCAGAGCACTAGTGGAGTAAAGGGAAAATCCAGGCACAAGAGACAGTTAATCAGTAAAGAAAACAGGCTTCTTTTTGTTATTACTAGCACAGCTCAGCAGCTGGGTGCTCAGGAAAGCAGCTGCATTGCTCTCAGAGGTAAGGGAACAGAATGTGGTACTGAAATCCTGCTCCCAGCATCTGGGGCAGCAAAGACATTGGTGGAATTGGCCTAAAAGTTTCCACTGCAATTCCCCATTTGCAGTCACCCAGATCTTGCAAGGGAAGGAGGGCACTGGTGGTGTGAAATAAATAGAACTCCCCAGGGGCAAGATTTTCCATGTTCAGTCTCAGCCCAAAGGAAAATTTTATTAGAAAGTTTAAAGAGCAATGCATGTGACTATTTTTCAGTAATGAGAAATAGGGTGGGGAAATGAGGTTGCACTTGCAAATTGAAATACATACATGCCTCTTCTTTCTTATTTTTCCCCCATCAACAAGATTTAAAGCTGGAAAGGGCCTTAAATATCAGAACATGGAATGTTCATGCAGAAAGGAACCCAGAATTTGGGATGTGAGAAAAGAGAACATAGGATGAATCTTAGAAATTTGGATGATAGAACACAGAATATAGAATGTCAGGGGGGAAAGGACATTGGATTGTAGAATGTTAGAACCCAGAATAGTCAAGTAAAAAGGATTTTACAATCCAGAATGTTAGAACTTAAAACCTGGAAGATGAAAACTGGAATAGGACCTTAGAACAGGGAATGTTAGAACTAGAAGGGGCCTTAGAACACAAAATGTCAGCTGAAAGGGACCTTACCTGGGGCAGGGGCTTGTGTCATGCCTACTCCCCAGTATTTTTTTAAATTCGTAATTGAAAGAAACGTTAACTTTCATTTTGAGGTTAGTGAAAAAATTACAGGTGTTATTGAACAACTATCTTAGAGTCAGGAAGACTTAGGTTCAAGTCCAGCTTCATACCTGCTTTGTGACCTTGAGCAAATCAGATAAACTCTCAATGCCCCAGACACCAATCTAAGACTCTGAGTTAAAGAGCAGGTACCAACCTGCACTGGTAGAGAGTTATCTCATTAGCAGCTATTTTTACCATTCAGTCGTTTTTCAGTTGTATTCAACTCTTTCTGACCCCATTTGGGGTTTTCTTGGCTAAGATACTAGAATGGTCTGCCATTTCCTTCTCCAGTTCATTTTACAGATGAGGATCGGAGGCAGACAGGGTTAAATGACTTTCCCTGGTCACACAGCTAATAAGTGTCTCAGGTCAGATTTGAACTCAGGCAAATGAGTCTTCCTGACTCCAGGCCTGGCACTCTATCCATTGTGCCACTTAGCTGTCCCAGTTATCTCATTAGGACCGAGAAAATCAGAGGTCCCACAGAAACCTGGCAGTGGAGAGATATTTGATGAGCCCAAGTAAGCTGTAATATCTTTCCAATGATGACATTCAGAAGCAAGGAGAGACATAAGGGAGATCATTAAGGAGGGATGGGAGCAGCAAATGAGGTGGGGGGATTGATGTGGCAGTGATGAGGATTAGCAGATGGCCAGGCACTCTGAACTTTACTAATATGCTTCATGCTTCTGTTTTCTCCCTCTGCCTCTATGGTCCCCTTCTCCCCTGGAGGAGTCCCTCTCAGAATCACCATTTTGAGGAAGGATCTCAACCAACCAAGCTTAATTCTTCTGAACCTGCTGAACCTGAACTGTCTTTCTTTCTGTTTGGATAAATGTATAAAGCACTTTGCAAGTCATAAAATGCTACATAAATACTCTTATTATTGGGGGTGTGGTGTTAAAAATGCAAAATGATGCCCTAACTATTCTTAAATACAGGATCTGTGACTGGTCTCAGTGTGATAGCATACAGTAAGTGCTTAAAATTCTTATTGATTTTGACTAAGCCGGACCCAACAGGGTGCCAAGAGACCTGCAAAGGTGGGGAGCCTGCGGCCTCAAGGCCATGTGTGGCCCTCTAGATCCTCAAGTGTGACCCTTTGACTGAATCCAAACTTCATGGAATAACTCCCTTAAAAGAAGGATTTTTTGTGTTAAATTTGGACTCAGTCAAAAGGTCTCATCTTCTACTGCCTTCCCCTCTGAGATTATCTCCGATTTATATTGTATGTGTCTTATACGTACACAGTTGCTGGCATCTTCTTTTCCCCATTAGACTGAGAGTTCCTTGAGGCAGGAACCCTGTCTTTGCCTTTCTTTGTATCCATAGCACTTAACACAATGCCTGGCAGACAATACATACCTAAGAAAATGCAAGGCAGCGAGGTGGTGCAGTGGATAGAACCCTGGGCCTGGAACCCATGGCTGAATTCAAATGTGGCCTCAGATACTTACTAGCTCTGAGACCCTGGGAAAGTCACTTCACCCTGTTTACCTCAGTTTCCTCATCTGCAAAATGAGCTGGAGAAGGAAACAGCAAACCACTCCAGTATCTTCACCAAGAAAACCCCAAATGGGGTCACCAAGACTCAGATATGACTGAAAATGTCTGAACAATAAAATATATGTTGATGAAAATGGACAAGAGGAAACTCAGACCTACAGGAAGTAAAGGACTTGCCCAAAATTACACAACTGATCAGTCAGAACTCTAAGCAAGGCCTTCTGGCCACCAGCCCTGGGCTATGCCCACTACCTCTGACTTGTCATTCAGTGGATTCAGCACAATTTTAATTGTCTACAGTATAAAGGTGTTTCCTGAAGAATTCCTCAATACCCCAGATTTCTGGAGAAAGTGTTCTATAAAATATCAGTGATTTAGTCAATTCTCACACTGGCTCAGGTGAGAAGGAATATTACATCAAAGTGATAGATGTCTCACCCCAGGGAAACACAGATCAAACCCACATTTAAGCTGGAATGGGGATGGGGTGGGAAAGGTGATTCTTTGCATACCACAAAATCACAGAATTTTTTCAAGAAAGAACCTCAGAGACTTTTAGCCCAACCAAAGTATTCCCCAAGAAAAACCTTCTATACAGTTCACCAAAGGGAATCAGCATCACAGGTCATAGATCTAAAGTTAATCTTAAAGGCCATCTGGTCCATCCCCCTCACTTTAGAGAAGAAAAATGAAGCTCAGAGATGGTAAATTTCTTGTCTAGCGGCAACACAGCTACCAATTGTCTGAAACATAATTTCAAAACTCACAGCTAATAAGTGTCTGAAGCTAGAATTCAACCCAAGGGCCTTGAATCTATATCCTATTGAGCATGAAGTGAAGGAAATGGAGTTATTAATCCTAGCAAAGAAAAAATTTTGGGCAAGGGAGGAAGGCAGTGGAGAAGGATGGTGTCTTTAAGTCTTTGAAGGACTGTCAGGCAGAAGAGATTACACTTGATCTGTTTGGTCCAAAGCTACAACTAAGAGCAATGGGAGTAAAACAAGAGGCTAACTGAATCTGGATGTGAGAAAGAAAAGATCCAAATGATGTCAGTGTTGATTGACTCTGTTTCGGACACTCAGCACCTTCCCATCTCTCTCCTCTGATTGAAGGGTAGAGCACTCACCTCCTCCCAAAGCCTTAATTTATTGAGGGCTGGGATCTGAACTTTCCAGGTAATTCCATTTTCCATCAGCAGCTCTGCTTGGTTTTGACCCTGTCTCTCATCCTCTCTCTTCCTCCCTTCTTCCTGTCTTCAATCTCCTTTGCTCCCTCCCTCTCTCTTTTCCTTCCTCTATCTCTCTAGATCTAGTTCAAACCCAGCCTCAGATACTTGCTAGCTGTGGGACCCAAGTCACTTAACCTCTGTTTGCCTCAGTTTGGGTTGGGAAGACTTTGGTTTGGAAAGTTAAAGGGATAGTGAGCACAGCTCTAAGGGAGTCAATGGACAGACCCTTTTTAGAGGGCCAGGACACAGTGTGGTTATGATTGCAAAACTGGAAAGGTTGGAGAGGGAGCAAAGGCACGGAGCACATGAGCAGCAGCACATTGGCTGATGAGGAGTGTGAGAAGTAAAGCGAAATCGTGGGGAACCTGTGCCCTCAAGGCTACAGGTGGCCCTCTAGGTCCTCAAGTGCAGCCCTCTGACTGAATCCAAACTTCACAGAACACATTCCCTTAATAAAAGGATTTGTTCTGTAAAACTTGGACTCAATCAAAAGGCACACCCAAGGACCTAAAGGCCGCATGTGGTGGCCCCGAGATGTTCCCCACCTCCATCTTACACCAATCTCCAATCATGTTAGGAAAATAATCCTGGTTTATTGAAGGCTGGGCCACAAGAGCCCCAGTTCTAGTCAATTCTCCCAAGTGCAGTCAACAAGCATTTATGAAGTGCTTATGTGCCAAGTCCCATGAAGCTACAGCTATGCAAAGGAAGGGGGAAAGGGAAGCCTCAACCCTCAAGAAGTTTCCATTCTAATAGAGGAGGGGATGAAAAAGGAAGACAGCACATAGAGGAGAATCAACTAAGGCCAAGTCAACAAGTATATATTCAGTGCTTACTAAGTGCCAGGAATTGTGCTAAGAACTGGGGAGACAAAGAAATGCAAAAAAAAAAAAAACCAGTCTCTGACAGCTCATGGGAGGGGGATAATATACAAATAACTAGGTAAATATAAATACATAGACATGGGCATACATATAGATATTAATATAGGTATAGATGGAGTAAACTAGAAATAAGCAGCAAGTTAGAGAAACTTCAAGCCTATGATCCAGGAAACAAACTGGGGCTGCTTCTCAAGGACTAGTCCCACCAGGTACACAGAGGCTCATCCCAAGTAAGCTGGCCAGTTGTGGATGAATTCTTTGACCACAGAAACTCATAAAATAAAGAAAAATGCAAAGTGGTCTTTTGACAATGGTAGAAAAGGGGGGTATGGGGTGGAAAGCAGGGGATATGAATAGGAGCTAGACCTGGGATTTCATCAAAATAGAAAATTCTGAAGTGAAGAAAACTCCCTCTACCAAACAGGTCAGCATCTTCTCTGCAACTGATTATCTTAGAGAGTAGTCTGAAGCTGTGCTAGGTTAAATGACTTGCCCCCGGTCCCAGAGATATTAGGTATCACAGGTCTTCCTGGCTTCCAGATGGCTCTCCAAGCAAATCTAATTCTTTCCTAAAACAGTCACCAGTTCCCTCCACCAAGTACTGACTCCTTCGAGTTAATTAACCCTTCAGGATGTTAGAAGGCTACAAAAGAAGCCATTTGAGAGTAACCTTTTGGAGTTTTTGCTGTTTAACTTGTAGAAGCAGTGTGGAATAGAATGAATTTGGTGTTGAAAATTCTGCATTTGGATTCTAGCTCACCCATTCACTAGCTGGATGACACTGGGCAGCTCACTTTCCTTTTTCTGGATTGTACTTTTCTCTCTGTAAAATGTGGGAGTTAAACCAAAGGGCCTCTATACAGCTTTCCAATTTTGATTTCACAAACAGAGTGGTACATGTAGGTGGCATGAGATTTGAAGTCAGAGGACCTGAGTTCCAATACCAACTGTGCCACTAACTACTTGGGTAACCTGGGAAAGTCACTTTACCTCTCCTGGCCTCAGTTTCCTCTTCTGTAAAATGAGGTTAAGCTAGATGGTCTTTGAGAAGGTCTATGAGGGTCCAGCTAACCCTAGATCTGTATATGATCCTAAGGCTAGATGACTTCTAGGTCAGTTCTACATCTATTGGCTCTATAAATTTCAGGTAGTATGGGGAAAAATATATTTTAGAGGCACATCTAGCCTTGTGGTCCCCCCTCAAAAGCAGCTAGGTAGAGAAATGGATAGAGTACCAGACTTGGAATCAGGAACACTTAAGTTTGATTCCTGCTCAGACATTTACTAGCTGTTTGATACTGGGCAAGTCACTTAACCCCATTTGCCTCAGTTTCCTTATTCCTTATTTGTAAAATATAGGTAATAGAATCTTCCTCCCAGGGTGGTTGCAAGGTTAAAATGAGATTACATGTAAAATGCTTTGTAAGCCTTAAAATACTATATAAATATTAGTACTTATCACTATTACTATTCTATCACATCAAATTCAGTGACAGGAAGCAGAGTCAGCCACCTTTGTCACTTACCAGCTATATGACCTTGGGCAGGTCACTCCTCTATAAAATAAAAGGGTTGGACTGGATACTCCCTAAGAGCCAGTTCAGGCTTCATTCTATAATCCTATGGCCTACGGCCTACAGCCTATCCCAGAAAGGTCCAGCCCCATGGACATACAGCATTCTGTAAACCTTTAAGCTCTATAAAGATGTAAGTTAATATTATTTATTCTTTAGTGATAAGATAGAGAAGAGAATGGTAGGGGTGGGAATACAAGGTCAGCCTAGAAAACAAGGATATTCCTCCTTTCTTTTAAAGTCCCTCTTCTACCTAGCTAAGTGGTATAGTAGATAAAGCACTATACCCAGTCTCAGACACTTAATAGCTGTAAGACCCTGGGCAAGTCACTTAACCTCTATTTGCCTAAGTTTCTTTAATAGTAAAACAGAAATAATAATAGAACCTACCTCCCAGGGTGGTTATGAGAATAAAATGAGATAATATTTATAAAGCACTTTGTAAACTTGAAAGCACTAAATAAACACTAACATTTATATAGCACTATGTGCCAGAAACTGTGCTGAGCACTTTACAAGAGTAAAGAAAATTGAGACAAACAGAGGAAATGGAGACAAACAGCAGTTAAGTGACTTGCTCAGGGTCACATAGCAAATGTCTGAGGCTGGATTTGAACTCAGGTCTCCTTGATTTCGGACGGAGAACCCCATACACTATGGCACCCCCTGGTTGCTAGTGCTAGCCGCTCTAACTCTCCAGGGAGAAAATAATTAAACCCAGGGAGCCCCAAAGAGGCTCACAGAGCTAGGTCTTTTCATCCAACTCCTTCATTTACAGGTGGGGAAACTGAGGCACAGAAAGTATATGTCCCAAGGTTACCCATATGGTATGCATCAGAAATAGAATATGAAGCCAAGACCTCTGAGTCCAGAGCCACTCTCTTTGGACTGTTTAATGAACATCCCACCCACCATCTTAGCCAGCCATCCAGATAGATTCTCTCCAACTCAACACACAAGACACTTCATTCCTGCCCTAAGAACATCAGCTCTTTTCTAAAATATTAAATCACTATCGAAGTCAGATTACAAGTCACTAACAGGAAACAAATAGGACTTTCTGAGTTGTTGGGCCTGTGTTCCAAACAGATAGATCCAATTATAGAACAATGGTCTACTTTCCATCCCTCTACATAGGCGATTCTCTTTCTCATCCCTTTGCCTTTGCACAGGCCTGACCTCTTCACCTCCAACCTCTGGGAATCTCTAGCTTCCTTCAAGGATCAATTCCAACTCCATTTCCCAAATGAGAGCTTGCCTGATCCCCTCAGGAATTAATGCTTCCAAAAAAACCTAGTAACTTGGCATGTATTTGCTATAGACTTCTTTTTTATTTTGTATATTCTTGTTATATACATATATATATATATATTATATGCTTTGTATGTATTTTGTATATATTCCATCACTTTGTGCTGTTTCCCCTAGAATATAAGCTCTCTGAAGACAAGGGCAGCCTTTTTATCCCTAGGGCTATGTCATGGGCTTTAAAAAATTCTTACAGATTGCTATATACCTTATATTTATCTCTAGATCTATAAGTTATTATATTGTATTCTGCTGTATTCTCCCAGTGGGGTAGAAGCTTGCCGATAGTAGGGTCTATTTCATGTCTGACTTTGTATCACCAGGACTGGGGCACATGTTAAAACTTAATGTCTGCCAAAGAGCATCAGTCTCCTTTTTGGAAAAATGGAGACCACAGACATCATCAGCCTTGCTGAGTGACTCAGTCAATGTTCCCAGAGCTCTCAAGTGCCAAGCAGCATGCTGAACTCATTCAGCCTAATGAGGAGGTGTCAGAGCCAGGAGGTTTCTTTCTCTCTCCCTCCCATTTGCTTAAGCAGATGGGGAGTCGCCAGGATTTGGGGAGAGGCCCCCGTGGCTTTCTTTATCAGGAATGATTGCATCATTGACATGCACTCAGAGGCAGCTCTGGAGTGTTGAAGCTCCAGTACAAATTATGCAGGGCAGAAATGAACTTGGGGGAAAAAAAACTGAGGCCTGGTGAGCCAAGGATATACTGAAGAACTAAAAATAGTCTTGGCAAGCCATGTGCTGTGCTGCAAGGTGAGAAAGCTGCTTTCTCTGACCTAGCAGGGCTCATCCCTTTGGTTTCCTCCTTTTCCTTCTCCTTTTAAAGACTGCAGAAAGCTCAGTATTAAAAGTCACTAAACTGCATCCCTGTTGCCTATTCCCCAAAGAGATCAAAGAAAAGGGAAAGGAGCTCACAAGTACAAAAATATTGATAGCAGCTCTTTCTGTAGAAGCCAAAAACTGTCTATTTATGGGACGCCCAACTATGGGAGGATAACTAAACAAATTATGATATGTGAATGCAATTTATGATATGTGAATGTAATGTAATATTACTATAGCATAAGAAATTATGGATTGGTCAGTTTCAGAGGAAATTGGGAAGACCACTATAGACTGATACAGAGGGAAGTGAGCAGAGTCTGAATGATTTATATGACATTATAAAGAAAAACAACTTTGAAAGACTTTAGCTCTCTTATTCATGTTAGGATCAAACCAGTGATGAAGCATACTTCCCATCTCCTGCCCAAGAGGTGATAGACTCAAGGTACAGAATCAGATATATTCTTGATTGTGTCCAGTGAGGGTACTGGTTTGCCTAGACTAGATACATTTGTTAGGAAGGTTTTCTTTTTTTTATTCAATTAAAGTGAGGAGTAGAAGGGAGAGAAAATATATGCTTGGAAAAAAAGTTTTCCTTTAAATTTTAAAAAAAGCTTGATGTAGTGGAAAGAACATGAAAGTCAGAAGATTCTGCTTCAAATACCCGTTCCAAAACTTACACCTTCTGTGACGCTGGTGAAATCACTTCCCTGGGCCTCAGTTGCATCATCTGTTACATGAGGAGGTTGATAAGGGACTTGCAGGTCCCTTTGAGCTCCAGATCTATGGTTCTATGAAACTCTATGACCATGACCTTTGAAAGGTTGGCTAGGAAACGAAAGGAGGTATTCAGTAACAAAAGTACAATGTGCAGGCTAGCTATTCAGGTGAGGATTAGCTGCTCTGAGCCACCTGCAGATGCTTCCAATTCTGCTTCTCTGTGTCTTGCCCCCTCTTCCTTACTGAGGCAAGAAAAATCTCTGAGGGGAAGGAGGAGGGAAATGCCCCTTAGATCTGCCATAATGATAGCTACTCCCTTCCACACATTTTTACTAACTTCAACAGGTGAGCACTAAGGATACAAAAATGAAAAAAATAAAAATATAACACTACCTGCTTTTAAAGAACCTATATTCTAACTGAGGAGAAAGATAAAATATGTATAGATCAAGTTTAATAAAGATATTGATAGCAGAGGGTATCCTGAGGAGGGCCACCAGTGTGATTCGTGAAAGACCTTGAGTTCAGGTCGTATGAGCATCAGATGAAGAAACTGAGGATATTTAGTCTGGAGAAAAAAGTCTCAAGGTGGACACAAGGGCTGTGTTCAAATATTCAGAGGGCTGATGTGTGTAGGACAAATTAGCTTTATCCTGCTTGGACCCACAGGAAGAACCAGGAGCAATGGATGGAAGTTGAGGAAATGACAATTTAGGTTTGTCATCAAGAAAAAATTTCCCAACCCTAAGAGACGCCCTAAGTAGAATGGGCTATCCCAGGAGGTGGTGAGCTTCTCCTCCTTGGAGATCTTAAGCAGAGGCTAGAGAAACCACCTATTGGGTATGTTAGACAGTGATTTCTGTCATGCATGGGCTGAACTGAATGGCTGCTGAGGTCCCTTCCAACCTCCCTTTCCAATTCCCTTGACCTGAAAGTTTTAAATCCTAGAGTCCATCACCAACTGTCAAGTACATTATAAGGGAGATTCCTTTTGAGCATGGGTATGGGTTGGGATATCTGTTCAGGTCCTTTCCACCTCTAAGTTTTGTGTTTCTACAAAGTAATTTCGGGACAGAAAGAAGGAGAAGAAAGGTCTCGGGTAGACAGGAGCCCTTTGAAGGTAACTAGGAATTCTAAGAGATAGAGGTGAGGATGAAGTGAATTCAAGGCAGAGGACAGCCCATGGAAAGGCAGGGAGGCAGGAGACACACAATAGCATGAAGCAGATTAATTTAACTGCTACAGAGAAGGTGTGAAGATGTGTGATGGGAAATAAGTCTGAAAAGGTAAATGAGAAAGAGATGGGGAGAGGTTTAAATGCCAGGCTGAGGGTCTGGGATATTATGCTGAAGTCCATTCATTATCAGGCACTTATGTCAGGGAGTACAAAACAGTATCTGTCCTCAAGTAGCTTACAATCAAGGATGGGTAGGTGGATGGGTAGGTGGTAGGTAGGTAAATGAGAGACAGAGAGATAAATGATAGAGATGATAGGCAGATGGATGGATAAATAGATAGATGATTGAGACAGAGGAGAGGGAGAAAGGAAGAGAAAGAAAAAAGAAAACCAAGAAAACCCCAAATCGGATCACAAAATGAGGACTGCACAACAACATATACAAAATTGGCGATAGGGAGTCATTGAGGATTTTTGAGTAGGGAGTGACACATGGTTGGTTTTAGAAAGGGGACTGGGAGCTAGCAGATGAATATGGAAGCTATCACAATACCACAGACTATAATACATAAATGCATTCAAAACAAATCTTTTATCAAGGGAACTGCAGGACAATTTGTATGCTGGAGGGAAGTCTAAATTGAGATCAATTTTAACTCAGTGTGAAAAAGAAGCCCTTTACCCATAGAGCTATCTAAAGATGACATAGCTCAGGAAGTAATGAGCTCCCTGTCACTGGAAGACTTCAAGAGGAGGCAGATGACCAATTGTCAGGTGCAAATTGAACCAAGTGACCTCTGAGCTCCCTTCTAGCTCTGAAACTCCTTTAGAACAGAGACTTCCTTGTTTTTAACACAGCAGTCCCCAGCATTAGCATGGCACATAGTTAACACTTAATAAATATGTTTTCATTATTCATTCAGTCAATTCATTCAAAAGTCTTTTCAAGGTTCTTAGGATTCTGAGATTATAGAGCAGACCTGCACAACTTGACAGCAGGTAGGGGCCAGAATTAAAATAGGTTAAACTTTGTTGGGCCTCAAATAGGCTAGAGACTGATTGACAATGGTTGGTTGCTGTAGGTCACATGACAAACAGGAAAGTGCGCCGAGGCAACCCTACATTTTTTGCTAGTCATCTGAAATCCTTTGGTGGGCCACAGCATGTTGTACAGACCTATTATAGACATAGAATTAGAAGAGATTTCAGCAGCCATTTAGCCCAACCCTCTCATTTTACAAATGAGGAAACTGAGAGATGAAGTCAAGCTTATCAAAAGTTTGCTTTCTTTACAGGTATCCTGATAATATGGGCTCAAACCTTCAAGCAGAAAATTAGAATATGACTAGCATACTCACTGGATAGCTAGGTGGCACAGTTTATAGAACATGGGGCCTAGAGTCAAGAACAACTAAGTTCAAATCTGGCCTTGGACACTTACTAGCTGTGTGACCCTGGGCAAGTCACTTAACCCAGTTTGCCTCAGTTTCCTCATCTCTAAAATGAACTGGAAAAGGAAATGGCAAACCACTCCAGTATGTTTGCCAGGAAAACCTCAAATGAGTCAGACATGACTGAACAACCAACAAGTATGTTTATTATATGTAAATTATCTGAAAAATACTCATCTGGAAGTAAAATATCCAGCCCTCTCAACTCTCTAGGATCCAGGATCAATCACAAAATCAATTGAGCAAGTATTTATTAAGTACTAAGCACTGTGATCAAAAATGGCCACATAAGACCCAGTTACTTAACTCCAGAAAGACCTGCAGATTTTCACTCAGAGTCTTGGGACTTTTATTTAAACACAGTCTTAGAACAATGTTCTAAAAAACCTGGTTTCCCCACCCCAAAAAAGAAAAAAAGCTTCACCTACACCAACCAGCATTTTTTATGGTAGCAAAGCACTACCGAAAAAGAGAAGAAAATGCCCATCGTTTGGGGGAAAGACTAAGCCATGTGGAACAAATACGAATACTGGGTTATGGCCAAGTTGTGGGACTATTGCACACAAGAAGCATAGAAGAGTTCTCTGAACTGATGAGAGTCAAAACAATGTAACAATGTATCGACATAAGTGAAAGCAACAAAACACAGCTGAATATTGTATAATTATAATGGCTCTGCTTGCCCCCAAATCAGTGAGAACAGGCATCTCCCTCCTTTTTGGCAGAGATGGATGACTGTGGATGCATAGCTTCTCTGATGGTACTAGTCAGTCTTGCTAAACTGATTTTTTTTTCTTTGTTACAGGGAGTAGCTCAAGGCCATATTTGAAAGGAAAGTGATGTAAAAATAGAAGACATCAATCAGAACTTTTTAAATAAAAAGGAAGTTTGATTTCCTACTGAGTTGTATAAATACATAGTTCCACAACAGCTGACATTTATAAGTTACTTAAGGTTTGTAAAGCACTTTACAGATCTTATTCAATTCAACAAACCCTTACTAGGCATTGTGTGTGGTTTTGGGGATTCAAAGATTAAAGCTGACTTTGGCCTCCAAGGGCTTGAAATCTATTGTGGGCATGCAACGTTGGGGAGGCAGCTTGGTGCAGTAGAAGGTGGCAGAATTTATTTGGAGTGCTGACCCTAAGTTCAAGTCTGAGCTCTGCCAATTATTGTCTGTGTGATGAGGGCCAAATCACTACATATCTGAGAGACTCAGTTTTCTCATCTATAAAATATGGCGATTGGATTAGATAAGCTCTGAATTCATCTCTCTCTCTCTCTAAATCTATGATCCAATTATCCAAGGTACACTAATAATAAATAAGAAGATAAGTGAATGAATGAACAAACTGATAGGTATAGACAGTAACTGTCTGAGGGTAGACTTGAATTCAGAGCTTCTTGACTTCAGGTTCACCACTTAAGAACTACACTACCACTTGCAATAATTTTGTCGTTTTGTCATGGCCAACTTTTTGTTGACCCTATTTGGGGTTTTCTTGGCAAAGATCCTGGAGTGGTTTGCCATTTCCTTCTCCATCTTCTTTGCTAGGTCTTCATTCAGGTAATATTAGCCCACTAACTGTGGCTGTCTCTCTCTTCTATTCTGTTTGGTGATCTCACTAGCTCCCATGAATTCAGTTATCTTCATAGTTAGTAAGCACTCAAGCCAGCCCTCAGATTCAGGTCTTATGACTTGCCAACCAGTGTTTTTTCCATCATACCCAAGTTATCCTTTCCTAATTACTCCCTGGGTCAAAGGAGAAGCTAAATTTTTGTTTCGCACATTCTGTTTAAGAGAGCAAAGAAAAGGTTAGAACAATGAATACTGAGACTAACATGTTTGGATTTCAAGAACCAAACCAGAAAAATCCACACTGTGGCTCCCATTCCCTGACAACATCAGATAAAAAATCGAGCATATCCAGATGACATCTTGCTTTGCTCCTTGGGGTTCTCCCAAGCCTAATTCCCTTATTGGGGCATTCAGCCTCCAACAAGAGAGATGGTGTGGAGGCTAGCACTTCTTTTTTTCTAGTGCCAAAGAGAAAATCCTTTAGGATGATGATGCCAAGAGAAAGCTAAGTCAACCTTCCTCGCCAAAATCTTTCCATTCATTTGGTACTTGGTTCCCATACAAGAAGGCTGAGAGACTCATGTTGTAGGGCAGCAGATACCTCTGAGAACATAGATTGCAGGAAAGGCACATTTGATACAGGGAATTTCATACACCAAAGAATAATCATAGATCTAATCCAAAAACTATAAACTAAATTTAAAAGATATATTATGTATGTACATATGTGTGTTTATGAGTATGCACATGCGCTTTTGAGCTGGTTTATTGTAACTGATACAATATTGACTCAGAGAAGAAAAAAGCAGGGTTTGAGGCCTGGCAGTATCCCTAAGTAGCTGTGTAGACATTAGCTAGACTCCTCTATGTGAGCTATAAATGAGACTAGATTGGAGGATCTCTAAGGTCCTGAATTAAAAAGTAGCGTATCCATGTTGAAGACTTAAGGTCAAATCCTGCCTCTGACACTAACAAGCCGTGTGACCCTGGACAAATTATTTTAACCTCTACAAAATTTGATTTCCTTATTTGTTAAAAAACAAAACAGCATTAATGATAGTACATACCTCACTGTGTTCAAAAGAGCAAATGAAATGATGATTTAAAGTGCTTTGGAAACCTTAAAACATAATAAAAATGACAGCTATTTTTCTAAGGCCCCTCCCAGCTCTGACATCCTGTGTTCTAAGGTTCTTTTCAACTCTGACCTCCCTGTTCTAAGGACTTTCCCAGCTCTGATATCCTGTGTTCTAAGGTTCTTTCCAACTCTGACCTTCCCTGTTCTAAGGACTTTCCCAGCTCGGACATCCTGTGTTCTAAGGTTCTTTCCAATTCTGACCTTCCCTGTTCTAAGGACTTTCCCAGCTCGGACATCCTTATTCTAGGGCCTTTCCCAGCTCTGATATTCTTTATTCAAGGTCCTTCCCAACCCTGACATTCTGTGTTCCATATTCTAAAGTGTTCCTGACCAGCTCTGACACCCCAGGTTTCTGTAACTGAGGTCCTTCGAGGTCTCTGATCCAAAGACGCCACTAGGCAGGTGGCCCTGGTGAGCCCTGGTCTCTAGGCACAGGGACGCCAGCTGCACCTCTCTCAGAACACCCTGGGCAGGCTAATCTATAGGGCTGGATTGACGTCAAGCACAATGGAAACTGCTTTCCTGCTCTGACCTGTTTAGAGATTAAGAGAACACTCAACACATGAAAAAAAAATCAGAAAAACGTGAGTGGAAAAAATCAGCAAGCAGAGAGGCCTGTAACAGCACCTGGCTGAAGTGAGTGAACCTTGTCTAGTAGGCGTCATGACATGCAAATGCCTGGGAACTTAATCCACCTGTGTGAGCTTTCCTGGAATATGGGGGGCTGGGGAGAGGGGAGGGGAGCCAGATCCTTAAAAGCTGCCGGGAATGTTCACCTTCTGGAATAGACCATATGCTGACTAGACCTCTGAATAACAACCAGCAGACAGGCAACAATTATTTATGAAGCCTTTTCTCTGTGCCAGGCGCTGGATGGGGCCTAATCAGGGACAGAGACTTCCCCAAGGTCATGCAGCCAGAGCAAAGATATGAGTCCAGGTCTGCTGACTCCCCGAGGCTCTTTTCCATTCTCTCATCTTCCCTGCGGCTCATGCTCTATGCCTTTGAGTTTTAATGATTATTTACCGAATCTTTGTATTACCCAATCAACTGGCATTTAATAAATATCTGTGTGCCAAGAACTGTGTCGGACATTAGGGATACAAAGAGAAAACTGAAGCCTTCCGTGATCTCAGGGAGCTTGTGTTCTTTGGGGTGACACATTTCATTTATTGATTTATCTATACATTCATGTATTTACACATTTGTATGTGTGTATATATGTTTGCATACATACATATGCATATGCTTACATAAATATATATTTGATATATACATGTTTATATATTTATACATGTGTACTGTATACATGCATATACACATATACACAGAGACATTTATTATGCATATATAAACATGGATACACATACATATATACATGTATATACTCACATATATAAACATATACACATGTACCCATATATTTATATACATGTGTATATAGACACATAAATATACATATGCATGTGTGTATGCACATACAGAAACCCACTTGTATGCATATACATGTACATATATAAGCACACATGTACATGCACACATATATAAACATACCTATATACGCATATATAAAACCTTAGAACATATATGCATACTTATATATGCAATATAAATACATATACCCATATACACATACATCTGCATATGTATACACACATATATACATAGAGACACACATATATATAACCTTAGAATATATATATATATATAGACATACACACAAGCATATATGTGCGCACACATAATCAAAAGATACACAGATCTGACACCATGATTTTGAGAGGGAGGGTACTTGCAGTCTGTGAGACCTGAACACAGTTTCACACGGAAGGTGTCCCACAAGTGGAGTTTTGAAAGAACTAGGGACTCTGGGAGGCAGAGGGGCAGAGGGAGGGCATTCCAGGCATCTGGTAGAGCCAATATAAAGGCCTGGAGGTCCTGGCTGAGACTCAGGAAGAAGTCCAGCATAACCAGAGTGGACAAAGGGGATTCATGTCTAATATGGCTGGAAGGTGGGGGTGGTCTGAACAGCAAGCAGGGGTTGGATTTGGTCCTGGAGGTAATGAGGTAATAAACTCCTAAAGTTTACTGAGCAGGGGAGTGATCCAGCTGGCCCTGAGCTTTGGGCAGATCACTTTGGCAGCCAAGTGAGAAATGAATGGGAGTGGAGAGAGACCCGAGAAAAGGAGAGCAGAGAGGAGGTTCTGGTGGCTGTGTGGGTGGGATGAAAAGGGCAGATTCAAGAGATGCGTCTAAAGTAGAAATGTCCAGAGAGTAATAATAAATCCAATCTTATTATAAAGAATAACTTGCCTTAATAGAGTTCTGTAAGCACTTTACATATATTATACAGGCAGATATTGGCATAGAGTGTGGATACAGCACCAGGCCTGAAGTCAGGAACATCCTCAATTATGGAAACTGGGAACTGGGAAAAAAAACTTCATTGCAGTGTTTCAGTGTAAGGAGGAGAAGGAGAAGGAGAAAGAAGAAGGAGAAGGAGGAGAAGGAGGAGGAGAAGGAAGAGAAGGAGGAGGAGAAGGAGAAGGAGGAAAAGGAGAAGGAGGAGGAGGAGAAGGAGGAGGAGGAGGAGAAGGAGAAAGAAGAAGGAGAAGGAGGAGACGGAGAAAGAAGAAGGAGAAGGAGGAGAAGGAGGAGGAGGAGAAGGGGAAGGGGAAGGAGGAGGAGAAAAAGGAGAAGTAGTTTGACTTAAATGGTATGCTGGTTGTGTGGAACTGGGGTTTTTCCCTCTTTCTTCATTCTTTGTTATAAGAAATGACCCTCTGGGAGCAAGTAGGGAGGGGAGTGTATTGGGAAATGAAGATGCAGTAAACACCGAAGATGTAGAATCCTAGATCTAAAGCTGGCAGAGACCTCAGAGGCCTTCTAGTTCAACCCCCTCATTTTACAGACTGAAGCCAAGGGAACAAAAGGACTTGCCCATGGTCACACTGGTGGTAAACAGTGGAGCTGGAATTCAATCCTAGGTCATCAGGAGCCTGCAAGTTACCATAATAATCCTATCATTATCAGGTCAAAATAAACAAATCCAGCCTGAAAGGGACCCTCACCCAGGGCAACAATGTACCATTAAAGAAGAAAAGAGAAAGTTTATTAAAGGGAGCATCTGCCTCAGGTTCAGGTACCGATCTTGTACCTATGAGTCTCAGATCTTTCCTAGATCAGCAGGCATCAGCCCTTGCTTCTCTCTCCTCCCCAGCCCCTTTCTGAGCCTTGTTCTAACCACTGAGGGCCCCTCCCCCTTCAATACAGTCCTTCCCTCAAGCATCAGGGGCTCCAAGGTGATTACCCCATCTCCCAAGGGACACTGCTGCTTACTTTTTAAATTAAAGTGACTTAAAAGTAATTTGGCTTTCAACAGACCCTTGGAGATGACTGGAGGCCCCCTAGGTGTACCAATGCCAAGACTTGCAATCACTAAGCTGATTTAACTCTTTACTGATGTTTACAGTGTTTTATGATCCTTGAAGATATGCTCTGAGCTTCCTGCTTTCAGTTTGATTAAAACAATAAGCATTTATTGAGTACCTGTTCTATACCAGACACTATAATAGGCTCTGTAGACAAAGACACAAAAATAAAAGCTTTTGTTCTAGGATACCAGGTTATTGGTGCATTCAATACAGGTTGGAGCAATAATCATGATGATGGAGATGGTGATGGTGATGATGATGATGGGATACATGGGTGTGCATGCCGGACTAGCATCTCTGATGTGAGGATCTGCCCAGTCCTTGTCAGGGGTACTTATCCATCTGCCTGTCAGTTAACTCTCACCTACGGTGTCAAGAAGCATGCACAGCAGCCACACCCCAGTAAAACTACCTCAGCAGATGAGCTAAACCAGATTAAGGGTAACCCAAAGGCTTCAAGCCCATCGGTGAGAGGGGAACATCTACCCCAAGCATGTGAAGACATCCTCTAGCAGATTAGATAGGTGAGAACGTTTCGTTCCAATGGCCATGAAGACAGCTGAAGCAAGTGCTGTGGGGCACCTAGAGCTTGGTCAGACATTGACAATGCCAAGATCATCCACTGCATCCCAGGCCATCACCAGATATCCTGATTTTTGTCCTGCCCCTGAACTTCCTTGACTCTAGAAGAGAGCTGACAGCTTCACATGACTCTAGAGGTTCACCTAAATCCAATTCATGCACAAGTCAAGACATCATCCTATGAGATCATTGGTGCTCTTTGAAAATGAAGGACAAACAATGGTGATAACGTTGACAATGATGGTGATGATGGTGATGACCCCTAACATACGTATGGTGCTTTAAGGTTTACAAGGGACTTTATAAGGATGGTTTCATCATATCATCACAACAACTCTGAGTTCTATTGTTAATCCCCACTTTACAGGCAAATAAACAGAAGCTAAAAGAAGGTATATGACTTTCCCAGGGCCACGTAGCTACTAAGCATCTGAGGCAGGACTGAAACTCGGGTCTTTCTGTCTCCAAGTCCAGCGCTCTACCCACTGTTACACTGAGCAGCCTAAGAGAAGTTAATAGTAGGACATGTAAATTGTAGGGAAACAGCATGTCACCATGGGCAAGGGCTAGCCTTGGAGTCAGGAAGACCTTGAATTCTGACACATTCTAGCTATGTGACCTTGGGACAATCCTCTACGTTTCTGATTAGCATGAGAGAGGGGAGTTTTCTTACACAGGGTTCCTCATACCTATGTTTAGACCTATGTGTCTTCAGCACCTAGCACATAGAAGGTACCTAATAAATATTCATTGTTTAAGAATATAGTCTTAGAGAGTTATCTGGGGCACTGAGACACTAAGTGACTTGATCAGAATTACCCAGATAGTGTTCGAGAGGCAGGCTTTCAACCCTGATCTGCCTGGCACCAAGGTCAGATTTCTAACCACTGCATTGACCTTCCTCTCCTTTTGTTACAGTTTTTTTTCTTTACTGAGACTTTATTATACTTTGGGCTGAAAGGAGCAAAGAGATACAATGGAGGGGATGGTAGACCTGAGCAAGCCAAGTGGCAGGCTTAATATTTCCAGGCTATACCCCTCTCTTGGCAACTAATTAATCAATCAATAAGCATTTATTAAGAGCCTACTGTGTGCTAGGCACTGAGAATACAGAAAAAAATAAAATAGTCCTTGCCTTCAAGAAGCTTATAGTCTATTTTAATTATGTGTTGCTTGGTGAAATTTCAGTCATCTCTAACCCCAATGACTCTGAGCAAGTAACTTCTCCTCCCTGAACCTCAGTTTCCTCCTTGATAAAATGCTCAGGATGAGGAAATGACCTGGAGATGCATCATGATATCATAGATGCATAGTTGGTCTTGGAATTAAGATTGAGATTCACTATCTGTGTGACCCTACGCAAGTCACTTACTCTTAGTGCCACCAGGCAATGTTCTATTACATGGTACAGATAAGTTGCCAATCTGTATCAGTAGAGGGAGTTTCCACACCAGAAACTCTCCCATAGAAAGCTAATCACAGGTCCAGATGGGGAAAATAATACTTTCCATGTCTACTTCACAGACTCATCACAAATAAATAAATAAATAAATTACATCATAGGATCATAGACATGAAATCTGGAAGAGACTTCAGAGCTCCTTTTACAACTAAGTAAACTGAGGCCCAAAGAAGCCCAAAGTGACTTGCCTGATATCATATGGATAGTATGTGGCAGATCAGGGATTCAAACACAGCTCTTCAGACTCCAGAAGTTCTTTCCTCTAGACTAGATTGCCTCTGTAAATGCCTCTACCAGGTTCTAAATTCCATTTTTCATCCTTGTATATCCAGAGCGCATTTCTGTGCCTGCACATAGTAGACCATCAATAAATTTTAGATGAGATGGGGACTTCATTCACTTTATCATTGCATTTCTCCAAAGCCTAACAAACAGCTCACAGCATGAAACAGGGACTTCCAAGAATCCAATGGAATCAACCTTTTCCTCATGGGTGGAGTCCACCAAAGATGCCATCCAGACATAGCCTCCAACAACCTAAGGTTGTCTCCACAATGAGACATCAGCATAGCACTCCAGCAAAGGTCCATTATTGTTAATATTAATAATTCACAGAATCTCATAAGTGGAAAAGACATCTGTTAGTCATCTAACTCATATCTGAACAAGAATCTCTTTTCTAATGTCCCTAACGAAGAGTCCTCCACTGCCTACTTAAAGACCTCCAGATGGGAGCTTCATGGAAATTTTTTCTCCTTACTGACCCAGTACTCTCATTAAAATGTTAAGGGAAGGAAAAGGAGCTGGGGAAAAGACATCACTCTTCTTCCCCCCATTCAAACAGATGGAAGGTTAGGAGTAGGGAAGAGGATATATGCCATCAAGATCTGGTGGTTAGTTTGACCAACTCCACTTTTTTCTCTCCTCTCTCTTTTTTATTTTTCATTCAAGGGATAACTCTCAGGGTAGAGGAAGGGGAGGTATCTATCTGAAAATGAAGGCAATGGACAATGAAAGACATCACTAAAAAAGAAACTATAACCAAATTAAACAAAAATAGAATGATTGAGTTGTAAAAATAACACTTCTTTCTTTGCAGAGATGAAAGAATAGGAATACTGTATATACCATCAGAATGGTTGATATATAAGTTGGTTTTACAGAATTGCTTTTCCTTCTTTCTTAATTTGCATAAGAGCTAGATCATTGCGGGAAAGAAACAAAAATATGTACAAAAATATTTATAGCAGGTCTTTTAGTGGTGGCAAAGAATTGGAAATTAAAGGGATGTCCATCAACTGAACAAATTGTTATATATGATTGGGATGGAATATCATTGGGCTACAAGAAATGACAAGCAGAATGTTCTCAGAAAAAACCTAGGAAGAATTGTATGAACTGATGCAAAATTAGATGAGCAAAACCAGGAGAACATTGTATATAGTGACAGCAACCGTGAATGACTTGGCTATTCCCAGAAATACAACAATCCAAGGCATTTCCCAAGGACTTATGATAGAAAATGCTAGAACTGAAGGAGTCTGAATGCAAATCAAAGCATATTTTTTCTTTATTTTTCTTGGGTTTTTGTCTGTGTTTTCTTTCACAACATGACTAACATGCAATATGTTTTGCATGACTGAACAGATATAACCTATATGGAGGGGGAGAGAGAAGAAGGTAGAGAGAGAATCTGGAACTAAATTATTTTTTTAAACAAATATTTAAAAAAAATTTTCCATGTATTGAGAGGAAATAAATTGTTAATTTTTTAAAAAGAAATAGGTCATTGGGAGGAGGTGGGAAGAGAGATCTAGTCATAAAAGAAAGCAATATAAAATAAAAATATCACCAAAAATAATATTTTAAAAGAAAATTTCAGCACTGAAACAAGATATAAGGAAGAGTCAAGTGAATGTCACAAGGTGAACTATAAACAAACCAGAAAGATAAACAAACAAACGAGAAGCTCACCAGCATGGAAAAGCAGCATGTGGGGGTGGAAAAAGACCCAGAGAGAAAATTGGGAGACCAGGTTTCTAGTTTTCAATTCTACTACCTAAATGTGGAAGGAAAAAGGAAGAGAAGGAGGGAAGGAGGGGGGATTAAAGAAGAAGGAAGGAAGGAAGAAATGAAGGAAGGAACAGAGGGAGGAAAGGAAGGAGGGAGGACAGAAGGAAGGGACAGAGGGAGGGAGGAAGGAAGAAGGAAAGAAGGAAGGAAGGGAAGGAGGGAGGGAGAGGAAAGGAGAAGGAAAGAAGGAAGAAAGGAAGGAAGGAAGGAAGGAAGGAAGGAAGGAAGGAAGGAAGGGAGGGAGGGAGGGAGGGAGGGAGAAAAGGAGAGAGAGAAGAAGGAAAAAAATTGGTATGCTTTATTTTTTTGTTTCTAAAATTCAATACTCTCTTCCTTCCCTACAGTCCTACTTTATGGCATAGAGGTAAGCTTGGCTTCTTGGAGGCAATGACAACAAACAGTGAGCTCTCACCAAGAGAGATCCCACCAAGCTTGAATGCCTTCCAGCACCAGCTCTGGGAAGGACAGGAAGCCTCTCTCCTCAGGACAAGTCCAACTAGGGTTAGAAAGACGACTTATCAGACTGGCCAGAAAAAAATGAGATTTTTCAGCATCAGGGCTTTTCAAAAACCAGTCCTGAAAGCACAGAGGGTCTGGCATCTATGTCAGTATACAACAATGGAATTACAAATCCTTTAAGTCCTGAAGGACTCTCCTTGTAGTGCAACATGGTGGTGAATCATGGAATGCCACCACCTCTGCAGAGTAAAAGTGGCAGGTGACCCATAAGGGCACTGCAGAGATGGAGAGTGGGTGGGAATAGGCTGCAGTATATGACTGATGATAACATTCATGCAAAAAGCAATGGAACAACCGTCATCAAGGACACATATGACCTGGAAAGGTGATGAGAGTGAGAACTACCAGAGGGACAGTGCTAATACAGCAATTGGATTTAGTGGGTTAGCCAGGCCCATGATTTCATCAGTGAAGGTTTCTACCATGTTGCAATGGTAATTATGAGAGTTAAAGATCTTCCCCACCCATTAATGGGCTTGATTAGGGGAGACCCACACCTTTTGTTAATTTTCTAATGAGGCCCTGGTTCTCAAGTGTTATGATGCCCTCTGGCTCTGAAAAATGTATAAATACTCTGAAGTGAGGTTTTCCTTTGGGATTTACTCTTTGGAAATGTTTGTTTGGTCAGATGAGACTCTAGATAGCCTCTAAAGAGCCCCCTTCCCCTCCTTCTTTGAAAACCCAGATATTCTGTCTCTCTGCTAGCTATATATGTATGATCAGACAGTCCCATCTGTCTGTTGATTTGTGAGGTATGTACTACTTACAGTCAGGCAGCTGGAAGCCCTGTCTGTTGATCTTTATTCCTCTGTTTATATTTTCTCTAAAGTTCAGGGTGCTGACTTTTTCCCCTGAAAAAGTGAATGATATCATATGTGCTTGATTAAAGTGATTGTTGACCCCTCAAAAGTTGGCTTTCCTTTTAGAAAAGCAGATCAAAGAACCTGTGATAGAAGCCCCTCCTGTATATGTCAGGTGCTTGCTTTTTCACATGCATATCTCAAAATTATGCAAAATGCCTTGAACCACATAACAGTAGAGAAAATCTCTGTTTGAAGACCCTGCGATCATAAATATCAACTAATATTTGACTAAGGTGTACACCACTGTCATAAACAGTATAGAATTCAATTAGAGATGTATTTCTTATAGTTGCTAAGGTCCTCCTGTTTGTGGGTGACACAAGCCCAGAGTCTCTTGGGTGAGATCTATGACCAGTCAAGAGAGTTTGGCTTGACCATCCATATGGGATCCATCATATGGATGAAAAATGTTCGTTGCCCACATTATGACATGTATTTAGATAGACAATCTAGAGCTTATTCAATAGCATAAATACCTTGGATACACACTGCAAACGGATAAAGAGTTAAACTGAGAATTTAACAGGAAAAAGGAGAAGATTCAAAGGATTGCCTTTGGAAAATTAAAATCCTTAATAATTCAGAACTTATCTCTGAAACAAAGGCCCTTCATTTTAATATGAATATTCTACCAGTACTGTTGTCCTTCCAAAAGTCACAAGAAGAATTAAAACTATAATCACTCAAAAAGTGATGCAGAGATGCATGGTGGGTGGGAGGCAACACATTATGAAATATGGAATTCTGAAGAATAACCAGAATAAGGACTTCCTCAAAGAAATGAATGGTCATGAGCCAACAGCAAAGGACAGCCAATGTGTCAGCTTAGTGCTCCACTGACATCTTTATGATCAATCCACGAGCACCTACTCTGTGATAGGCATTTTTAGTCGCAAGACACAAACACATAAAACAATCCCCAACCTCAATGAGCTTATAGCCTATCAGAAGAGACAATACATATAAGTTTAGATCTCCTTGTTAGTGGCTATAGTTTGTCCTCTGTTCTCAAAGAAGACCAAGACATCAGGGATGTGATGCCATAACATGGAAATGAATCAGATTTAAGTGAGGCAGGGCTGGGTGCAGTAGAGAGACATAGATCAGAATGACTGGAGATGGCCCAGAATACAGTGGAAGAAAGTGGTCTTTTTAAGCTAAGTAAGGTCTTTAACAGATCTCAGTCTGACCAACTTAGGACCAGTGATTTCATTGGTACAAGGAACTCCCAAATGAGGAAACTCCCTCTACAAATGCAGGTCAACACCTCCATGATTTATGGTCAGTGCCTGGGGGCACTGAGTAGTTATCAGGTGTGGGAAACCTGTGGCCTCAAGGCCACATGCAGTCCTCTAAATTGTCAAGTGCGGCCCTTTGACTGATTCAGTCAAAGGGCCATACCTGAACACTAGTGGGCCACAGTTTGTCCACCCCTGGGTTAGGTGATTTACCTAGGGACATGTGCATAGATCTTCCTATCTTCAAAGTATTCAAAGACTTAGAGGAAGTCCCTTCTCTTTTGGGTGGATCCCCCACTAAGTATTTATGGGAAAATGTAAACAAGAATTGCACAAGACAAGAAGGTGTAACTAAGTCAAGTGGTTCACACTAAGGGGCAAGAACCCAGACTAATGAGATTATGTATCCATTACTCTAAGTATATGCTGAGTTTCCCTGGTCAACCATTCACAACTGTGAGAATGAGCATAATTCTTATTTAAAGGAACTATATCAGCTTGGTACACCAAAGTCAAGTACAAAAAAAGCAGAGGACCTGGATTCAAATCCTGCCTTGGGTGGGGGGTGGTGATGATGGAAGGGAGGGCAATGGAAGGAGGGAGCAACTTGAAATCAACACTCGGGGAGGGACAGGATCAAAAGAGAGAATAGCAACAATGGGGGGCAGGATAGGATGGAGGGAAATATAGT
>CM053773.1:228861468-228882929 GCA_028658325.1 Potorous gilbertii | reverse complement strand
TTTAGAAATAATAACTAAAGGTGACAAAGTTCAAGATTAGTCATGTTATAGATAAATGGGTCCACTCATACATTGCAAGTGGAGCTGCAATATTTTTTGATGTTAATCTGATGGTAGACAACAACGATTATTTTAGTCATTATACCCCTTGACCCATAGTTTGTGAGCATTGTCATAAAAGGGAAAAAAAAGAGCACTCTATTCAAAGATGTCACAGAATGACAGCTGAGAGAGTACTTAGAGATTACCTAAAAGCAAACCCTTTATTTTACAGATTGAGGACCTGAGATCTGAGTAAGGGAAGGAACTTGCTTAATCAAGGTAAAACAACTAGTTAAATGTCGAACAGAGGTTTCCAGTATACTACTTCTATGTATACCCAGGAGGAGCACTGTCTTTATTTGAGAAAAATGGGTATCAAATCAACCACCATGTCCCTACTTAAAGTAATTAACCAAATATTCTAGCCCTGATATTTTTAAAATAATAAATATAAATATAATATTTAATTCTTAATCTAATATTTTAATTTAATAATTCATTCATTTACTATTATATTATTCATCTAATATATAATTATATTATATAGTATAATAAATAATTATATAATATGTAATTATATGAATTTAAATAATTTAATAATCAAATTGTCTAATATGATAAATAAATAAATAAATATGAAGATATAAGAATATCTTCATGATGGCCTGTGTATCTCCCTGAATCAATAAATGAAGACACTTATTGATTTATAATAAGGACATTAGACTAGGTACAAGAAGTCCTTGAAAGTACTGGATAAAATGTAGTGATATTGTACCAAAGATGTTTTGGATACACTAAAGAAAATCACTCACTCTCTATGGGTTTTGTATAAAATTCATCTAACTTCATTCAAATCCAGTGGATTCCAGGAACAAGCGAGGAGAATTCACAAGAGGGATCACTTGGGCAGGGAGGAGGAGCAGAGTAGATTGTCAGTCTCCTCACCCTTCTTCTTGACCAGAGAAGGACCTTATGAACTCTGGAGAGCCAGAGAATTTAAACCTTTCATCAGTGTTTCAGTAGTATACTAGCAGCAGTTCACAACAACCTGTGTATCAGAAGATAAAGACAAACCAGATACACCAAGGGAAGGGAACTTCAAGATTCTACAAAGAGCTTAGCAGAAAAACTAAGACCTGGGTTCCAGTCTCAGATCTCTCTATAATCAAAGCTGATCACTTAACCATTCTGTGCCTTGGATTCCTCATTTGTAAGTGAAACATGTTGGATCAGATGGTCTTTAAGATTCTGTTATGATAGAAGGTAAGCTCCTTGGGTGGAACCAAGATGGCAGAGTAATAGCACAGACTTTCTAGGGCACTCCAACCAAAGCCAGCCTGGAAGATCACAGGGAAGTGTTTATCACACCACCTGGGCACAGACAGGACCTGAGCAGGCCTTGAGGAGACTGAATTTCTCACACCTGTGGCAGTTTTCAGAATTTAGGACCTCAAAACACCAAGGACAAAGTATAAGGTCAGTGGAAAAAGCCTGTGAGAGCAGCATGAGAGAGTAGAGTGATCTGACTCCAGTCTCAGGGCGGCAGAGTGGGGAGGGGTGGAGGAACCCGAGGCAAGCACAGTAGCAGCAGGGGCAGTGGCAGCAACTGCTTCTTAAGCTCTAGGCTCATAGACTGTGGCGGGGATCAAGTGGCTGATAGTATAGCCCCCATCCCCACCGGAAGCAGAGAACTACCTTGACAAAGAGCTCAAAAGTCGAATAAATGACTGGGAAATGAGCAAAAACCGGAAACAGAATCAGATTGTAGAATTTTACTTTAGTGACATGGAAGACCAAAGTATGCAAACAGAAGAAAATAAAGTCAAAGCTCCTTCTTCAAAAGCCTCCAAAAAAAATCAGAATTCATCTCAGGCCACAGAACAGCTCAAAAAGGATTTTGAAAATCATGTAACAGAAGTAGAGCAAAAACTGGGAAGAGAAATGAGAGTGATGCAAGAAAATCATGAAAAGTGGGTCAACACCTTGCTAAAGGAGACCCCAAAAAATGCTGAAGAAAATAACACTGTAAAAAATAGACTAACCCAAATGGTAAAAGAGATCCAAAAAGCCAATGAGGAGAAGAATGCCCTAAAAAGCATAATTGGCAGATGGAAAAGGAGATCTCACTGAAGAAAACAATTCCTTACAGATTAGAATGGAGCAGATGGAAGCTAATGACTTTATGAAAAATCAAGAAATTATGAAACAAAACCAAAGGAATGAAAAAATAGCAGACAATGTGAAATATCTCATTGGAAAAACAATTGACCTGGAAAATAGATCCAGGAGAGACAGTTTAAAAATTATGGGACTACCTGAAAGCCATGATCAAAAAGAGAGCCTAGACATTATCTTTCATGAAACTATCAAGGAAAATTGCCCTGATATTCTAGAACCAGAGGGTAAAATAAATATTGAAAGAATCCACTGATCATCTCCTGAAAGAGATCTAAAAAGAAAAACTTCTAGGAATATTGTATCCAAATTCCAGAGTTTCCAGGTCAAGGAAAAAATATTTCAAGCAGCCAGAAAGAAACAATTCAAGTATTGTGGAAATACAATCAGGATAACACAAGATCTAGCAGCTTTTACATTAAGGGATCAGAGGGCCTGGAATATGACATTCCAGAAGTCAAAGGAGTTGGGATTAAAACAAAGAATCACCTACTCAGCAAAACTGAGTATAATGCTTCTGGGGGAAAAATGGTCATTCAATGAAATAGAGGACTTTCAAGCATACCTGATGAAAAGACCAGAGCTGAATACAAAATTTGACTTTCAAACACAAGAATCAAGAGAAGCATGAGAAGGTAAACAGGAAATAGAAATCATAAGGGATTTACTAAAGTTGAACTGTTTATATTCCTACATGGAAAGATAAGATTTGTAACTCTTGAGACTTTTCTCAGTATTTGGGTAGTTGGAGGGATTATATATATACATATATATATATATAGACAGAGGGCACAGGGTGAGTTGAATAGGAAGGGATGCTATCTAAAAAAATAAAATTAAGGGGTGAGAGAGGAATATATTGGGAGGACAAAGGGAGAAATGGAATGGGAAGAATTATCTCTCATAAAAGAGGCAAGAAAAAACTTTTTCAATGGAGGGGAAAAGGAAGGAGGTAAGAGGGAAAAAATGAAGCTTACTCTCATCACATTTGGCTTAAGAAAGGAATAACAGGCACACTCAATTTGGTATGAAAATCTATCTTATATTACATTGAAATTAGGGGAGAAGGGGAGAAGGGTAAGGGGGGAATAATAGAAGGGAGGGCAAATGAGAGGAGGGGGTAATTAGAAGTAAACACTTTTGGGGAAAGACAAAGTCAAAAGAGAAAATACAATAAATGGGGGGGCAGGATAGGATGAAGGGAAATATAGTTAGTCTTTCACAACATGACTTTTATGAAAGTCTTTTACATAACTACACATGTATAACCTATACTGAATTGCTTGCCTTCTCAATGGGGATGAGTGGGGAGGGAGGAAGAGAGAGAAGCTGGAGCTCAAAGTTTTAAAAACAAATGTTAAAAATTGTTTTTACATGCAACTGGGAAATAAAAAATACAGGTAATGGGGTATAGAAAACTATCTTGCCTTATAAGAAAATAAAGGAGATGGGGACAAGGGAAGGGAGGAGTTTGATAGAAGGGAGGGCAGATAAGGGGACGGGGTAATCAGAATGCATGGTGTCTTCGGGTAGGGGGAAGGAAGAGGTGGGGAGAAAATTTGGAACTCAAAATCTTGTGGAAATGAATGTTGAAAATTAAAAATAAATAATTTTTAAAAAAAGAAGGTAAGTTTCTTGAAGGCAAGACCATGCCTAAAGAGAACTTCAGAAACTTCTAGCAACCAAGGACTATAAGTTACCTCTTTTACCACATGTGTTTTCTAAGCTCGCCCACTTTCCTCTGGACTCTGCATGTACTTGTGGGAACATGTCATATACTTTGGTGGGAGACGAGAGAATATTTTTTGTATCAGTTGTTCTTAGTAAATAACCTTAGTAAACATTCTTTTTTAAAAGTTAATTAAGTCTAGCTTACTAATTGATATCAACATAATCATAAAGGGAAGCACCCCAATGGTGTCTTATATAGTGCTAGAAAACCATGGCCCTCTCCCAGCAATTCTACCCTAAAGGAGAAGAAGCCAGTCAAGATCTTGGGCTCCCTCCCACATGTCCTAATGTCCCAGCAGGATAGTAGCTCCTGTGCTACTGAGCCTACACTTGCAAAAAACTGGAAAGAAACTAAATGTTCTACAGATGGTAAATAGGTAAATAAATTAGGGTATAACAATATAATCAGCTGCTATAATGCTATCAAAAAATGATAAATATGAGGAACACAAAGAAATTTGAGAAAACACAGGAAGTAACATAAAATGAAGAAAACTGAAAAAGGGGGACAGAAAATACATGGATTATGATGATGTAAAAAGGAAAACATCTGCACAAATACACAGATTAATGAACAGAGAATGGAATGGAACACAGAGGGAGTAACTAATAAGCTTTTATGAGTGTTTCATACTCCCAAATTCATTTTTAAGTGTAAATAGTTGTCAAGTACATTTAATTGATTTCTTGTTTAAAGTTGAGAGCCTAATATATTATTTAAATTTTTAAAAATAAGAAGGCCATATCTTAGCAATGGAAACTTTCCCAGAAGATGGAGTATTCTTCTTCCCTTTCAATTTGTATAGAATGCTCAGAAGCTTCTGGGATTCCTGGATTTTGTATTAAGTATTTCTATTAAGAGTCAATATGATTCAGTGAATAGATGAAAAATGTTTAGAGTGCTTACTAAAAGCTAAGTTCTAAGCACTGCATCCAGCAACTCAGACAGTCCCAGACCTCAAGGAGCTCACATTCTAATTGAGAGAAGGGGAAGACACAACACTTACAGGATAGTGACGGTCAGGGAGTTTTTTTGTTTCATAAGTTATAGTGATGGTGAGTGAATGTATAGGGGAATGAACTGATAAAAAGAGGGGAATCCTAAATCTGAGGGTGGAGGTAGGGAAGAGATACAGAAGGGGTCAGTGGACAATTCTGTAAACTTAAGCAAGTAAGTAAGTCAACTAACAAAGATTTATTAAGCACCTACTAAGTGCTGGGGATACAAAAAAAAAAACAGAAAATACAATCCCTGTTATCAAGTCTAAGGAGGGAGACAACTCTATACCCACAAGATGTGTACTGGATAAATAATCAACAGAGGGAAAACACTAGAATTAAGGGAGATTAGGGAATGCTTCTTATAGGTGGGACTTGAAGGAATTCAGGAGGCAGGACAGAGATGAGAGGGGAGAGCATTCCAGGCATGGGAAGAGGGGGCAGCCAATGAACAGACACAGAACCGAGAGGTAAAGGGTCGAAGGTGAGGAAACCAATGTTACTACATCACAAAAGACAAAGAGGGGGTGTACAGTATAAGGAGACTGGAAATGTGTGCATGGGGGGGGGGAGTTGAGGTAGGTTATGGAGGTCTTCAAAAACCAAACCAAGAATCTTACATTTGAGGCTAAAGGCAACAAGCAAGTCACTGGAATTTATTGGGTTGGAGAGGGGGGGCTATGTGGTTAAATTCTTTGTTTTAGGAAGATCACTTCATGACTGAGTAGAGGATGGACTGAAGTGAGGAGTGGCATCAGGCAGGGAGAGCAACCAGAAGTTATCGCAATAGTCTAAGTGGGAGGTGATGAGAGTCAGTACAAACCAGGATAATACATGTTATAGACTGACAGAATGTTAGATTTAGAATCTGTCAGTAAATACTGAATAAGTGTCTACCATATGATGTCACTAGGAAGACAAAAGTGAATCGAAAATTATCTCTACCATCAAGGAACTTAACTTCAATTAGACTAGAACCTTAAAAACCATCTGATGCAACATGTTTATCTTACAATTAAGGAAACTAAGGCACAGAACAAGTTAAGTGACTTGCCTTGGTTAAGAGGAAATCTGAGACAGGAACCCAGGCTGAGTCTTAGTTTCCTTATGTCTAAAATAGACTGAATAACACCTGTATTACCCAACTGCTTGACTGAAGTAACTGTGCCAACGTTAATCATTCAAAATGAATTCCAACTATGGCAGCAGTGATTCTCCTAAAGACCACATTTTTCACCTGCAGTTAAGCTAAGATTGGAAGAAAAGGGTAGGGTTAAAAACAAAGGCATCAAAACCTGGGGTTAAGGTCAGGAACACAGGAGGGCAAGTTCAAGTTGGAGCCCCACAGGATGGAACAAGATAGGGCTAGAAAGGCAGAGAAGAGGGGGCCAAAACATCTTGAATACCTGGCTGCCCTCAGGGAGAGCTCCTCCTCCCCCTGACCCTGGCTCACATGTTAACGAATCCCTAAGTGCTTGGTTCATCTACTTCCTTCTTGGGGTTTTTGACACCCAACTCGAAAGAAAGGAAAGGGGTTGTGTTCACTAAAAGCAGAGACAACTAACTCAGAAAAAGATAGGAGCAATCTGATGTTAAGGAAAATATGATTACAAGAGTATGGGTAAATAGAAAGGAAAAAACATCTCTCCTTAATTTGTGTTCATTTAGGACTGGTCTTATTACTGTTAATCTGATCAAACATTGACCTGTAGCAGCCTTTGCAGACCTGTACAGAACACATTCCTAATGAATTTTTCATAACTCCATAGAGACATTTTCTGCACTCACAGTTAATCATAAGCTACTGTAAACATGGAATTTCAAATCTCATTCCATTTTAGGACCTGGGGTTTTTTGTTTGGTTTTTTTTTCCATTACTTGAGTTCTCCTCCAGGTTCCTGCTGTTTCTGTGGGTCCTGGCCCTTTGCTATTGCAAGGGCACCTATATTTCATGGAATCCTAGGATCCAAGCATTACAGCTCTAGAGAGGAAAGGAAACTCAGAAAGCATCTGCTTCATTTTACAGAAAAGGAAGTTTGTCATCAAATGATTATAGATTTAGAGCTGGAATGCTCCTTCTAGTTCAACCTCTTCAGTTTACAGAAAAGGAAACTGAGCTCCCGGAAGTTTAAGTGATTTTCTCCAGGTTGAATAAGTAATGAATGTTAGAGATGGGACTTAAATCCAGGCTCTCTGAGTCCAGAGCCAATACTATGCTCTCTGCACTGAGTCATCCAACTAACCAAGTTGCAAGGGACCTATATACCATTTCCAATAAGAGGTCACCAAGTTTCTGACCAATAATGAGAAGAATTTTACTATATCCCAATGCAGTATGAAGACCTACAACGAGGTTGAATTCACTATCTGCCAAGACAGCTCATTCCACTTTGGGGCAGCTCTTAAAGTTAGAACGTTTTTCCTGACCTCAAGTCTCTTTGCCTCTTCTATGGTTCTTACTTAGTACAGCACCTAGTATATAGTAGGTGCTTAATAAATGCTTATTCACTGAATGATTGATTTCTAATGCCATCAGTGTTCAAGCAGGAAAAAGCCAGTCCCTCCTCTGTGACACTTTTCAAATATACTTAAAATACTTAACATATCTACTCTAGCCCCAAGTCTTCTTTTCTTCAAGCTAAACATTTCCAATATAGTGTAGCTGATAAATTACTGGATCTAAAGTCAAGGAGTCCTCAACACTTAATAGCTGTGTGACCACAGACAAGTGACCTCACCTCTCTAGACTTGATTTTCTTCAATTGTAAAATGAGAGTGTTGAACTCAACGAGGCAGCTGGATGGCACCATAGTGGATAGAGCACCAGGCTTAAAGTCAGGAAGATTCTTCATAAGTTCAGATGTGGCCCCAGATATTTACTAGCTGTGTGACTCTGGGTAAATCACTTCACCCTGTTGGCCTCAGTTTCCTCATCTGTAAAATGATCTGGAGAAGGAAATGGTAAACCACTCCAGTATATTTCTCAAGAAGAAAAAAACCCAAATGGGGTCATGAAGAGTCTTACATGACTGAAACAACTCAACAACGATGAATTCAATGGCCACTAAAAGCTTTTAATTCTATGACTTCTCTGGGCCTCATTTTCCTCATTAGTAAAATAACAAAGTTGGATTCAATCTCTTCCAGCTCTAAATTTATGATCCTATGAACCTCTGCTTCCTCCTCTAAAATGAGAGACTGGACTACACAATCCCTTCCAGCTCAAGATCTCTGATCTTACTACTTTTGTAACCTTCAGCAAAACCCTTAATCTTTCTGGACCTCAGTTTCCTTATCTGTAAAATGAGGGATTTGGACTAAATGACCTCTGAGCTTCTTTCCCACTCTAGTTCTACAGTCTTCAGTTTTTCCATCCAGTCCTAACATGGGATGAACACCACATATGACTCCATGACCTTCTAGCTAGGGAATATAGAATTTCTTTACATCCTCCTCATTCACATATCTCTCCTCTTCAGCAGTATCAAAAGCTCCTTAAAACTACAGACTTTGTCTTCTATTTACTGGCCCCATAGCACTTAGCAGAATGACAGATATACAGAAGGTACCAGCAAATGCTTGTTGACTTATCCAGCATCATCCCGTCTGAGACAAAGCAGCATATAGCCTAGCCTGCCTCTGCAAGAATTCAAATTCTAACTCTGACACGACAATGAAACCCCAGCCAAGTCAGCTGACTTCTCCATGTCCCTCAAGTCACTCTCAAAGACTATAAGTTAGAGAATAGGTGTTGATCTGCATCGTTAGAAAAAAATTTCCTCATCAGCAATTCCCTATAGTAAGGAAATTGCAGATCTAGTCCAAAACTGAAAACTAGCTAACATTTATACAATTCTTTAAAGATCACAAAGCACACTACAGAGAAGATTTCCACCAGATGCCATGCTAGCAGCATATATGCATTTTATTTAATCAACTTTCATTGTCTACAAATGACTGCTAGTGAAACAGCTAAGAATAGATGGAAAAGTAATAGAAGTTAAGAAGAAAGGAAGGTTTATAGTACTCAAAATTCCAATTGTATGAAAGTACTTTACTGTTGATTGAGACAATAGTGGACGCTAGACTTATGCAATGGAATACTGTACTAGGCTCCCTTGTATGGTACCAGCAAGTAGAGCATATTGTTCTATGGCCATAAGAGTACTACAGGATGACTGTGGACATATGGATGAAGAGAAAACGTGATTTTACTGGCCCAAAATGGCAGCAGATGTAATGAAGAAGTGTAAAATTTGTGACCGGTGTGTGCAAAGGAAAGCACTGCTGACTCATGTTGCATGTTTGGAAACTATTAGTACCAGCAAACTTTAGAACTTCTGTGCATTGACATTTTTATCTTTCTGTGTATCTCTATTATAGTAACTAACTCATTTAAGCAAAGGAACAAGATAATGGCCCCTAAGGTAACATGATTCTCTCCTCTTCAGCTTTAGGGAATTTTAAACAAAAACTTTTTAATTCAATCACAATTTCTCTGAGCCCCCAGTTCGGAAATTGCTAACATTTAGGCAGAGATTGGATCTCTATCTAATTCCACATTTATATTGATTTCTGGTTAACCTCTGATTAGCCTTTCAAAATGTGGCTGAGGCAAAATTCAGTTTTTCGGAAACTTTTGGATAACAAAACAATAGATTATACCATAGTATCTTTGGATAGTCAGGCAGCAGGAGGGGAAAATTAGAGAAAGAACTGACCTTTTCAAAGGACTTCCCTCAGCCCAGGTCTAGTCTGAGCTGCCTATAAAGACAATGACACTCTTCAATATCTTCCTTCTATGCCAGAGCTCACCAACTCAGTCCTATATCTGCACCTCAAGACTATTATGGAAATCCACACTTGTTCCAATTTCTGGAATGAATTTCTTCTCAACTCACTCAATAATTAGAAAAAAATCCCTAGGGCATTGCTAAATTTCCTTGGTCTAACTGAACATGAGTCTGAACAACATTCTTATTCCATCAAAGTTCTTGAAAAGCTAATTTTTTCTTCCCATCTTCCTTCTATTTATTTATGTATTTTTGACATTCATTTTTTAAGTTTTTTATTTCCAAAGTCTATCCCTCCCTTCCCTTCCTCAGCCATTGAGAAAGCAAGCAATATAATATCAATTGTACAATTGAAGTCATGAAAAACATAACTCCATATTAGCCATATTTTCTTGAAGAAAATAAGAAAGAAAGCTAAAGAAAGTGAAAAAGTTTCTTTCAATCTATAATCAGAGATGATTGGTTCTATCTGTGGATGTAGATAGCAATTTTCATCTTGAGTCCTTTGGACTTATTTTGTATCATTGCTTTGATCAAAGTGCTAAATCTTTCATAGTTGATCATCACTACACTGTTGTTACTGTTGTGTACAATGTTCTTCTAGTTCTGCTCACTTCACTTTGCATCCGTTCATCTAAGTCTTCCCAGGTTTTTCTGAAACCATCCTACTCATCATTTCTTATGGCACAACAGTATTCCATCACAATCATATACCATAACTTGTTCAGCCACTCCCCAGACAATGGGAATTCCCTCAATTTCTAATTCTTTGCCACCACAAAAAGAGTTACTACAAATATTTTGTAGGATGCCTATGGACATATATATGTCCTTTCTCCTTTAATCTCTTTGGGATACAGACCTACTAGTGATATTGCTTGATCACAGGGCATGCACAGTTTAGTAGTCCTTTGAGCATATTCCAAATTGTTCTCCAGAATGGTTGGATCAGTTCATAACTCTACTAACAGTACATTAGTGTGCCTATTTCTCTACATCCCCTTCAGCATTTATCAATTTCCTTTTCAGGAACATCCTTCAGATGTTAACCAATCTGATTGATATGACATGATAACTCAAGAGTTGTTTAATTTGCATTTATCTAATCAATAGTCATTTAGAACATTTTTTCATATGACTTGATAGCTTTGATTTTTTTTTTGAAAGTTCTCTCTTCATAACCTTTGATCATTTATCAACTAGGGAATGGCTCTTATTTTTATAAAATTGGCTCAATTCCTTATATATTTGAGAAATGGGGCCTTCATATAATATTTCTTAGGGCATGGATTGCTTTCCAGAATCCACCCTAGGGCAAAGACTTTAAGAACAAGTTACTCAAGAAAATGCTAGCTTCAGCAAGGTAACAAGAAGTCTACAATTATACCCTACCATCCACAAGGAGACTCATTTAAACCACATGCTACCAGGAATGTTGGGAACTCTAAGACCAGAACAGAAATGTCAATGGAGTCAACATGTGCCATTTCTAGTACACGCATAAAACTCTAGCAGAAATTATGTTACTGACTTTACATAACACTTGCTTATGTTCAGGTGAGAGCTATGCCTACCTATTGATTTATGTTTTGAAGACTCAGAGGATAAAGATGATGCAAATATTCTAAATATTCAATATTTTAATATTTAATATTTTAAAATATTTTTTATACTTGAACTTCAAAATCAGTAAAACTCTCAGCTAAGAACAATATCTCAGAAGAGCTCTCTTAAAGCAAGTGATTGCATGATGCCTAAGTCCAATATCTCCAACAAGATAACAGAGGTCTATAGAGAATGTGTGGGCTTCAGGGGACACACAAATTAGTATAATAATGAAAAACTAACTGAAAGAAGTTATTGAGAAATTGGGCATCTTTCATTTTTATAAAATATTTTCAGAGAGTGGAAGAATACTTATAAGGAAAAAATTTACGACAACCACTTATTGCCCACAGGAAAATTAGTTGAATTTTCAGATGAATAGGTAGAAGAAAGTGATAAATACTTCCACAAACTCTAAGGAAAAGAGACTGGGCATAAGTTATATAAACCTTCTTCAAAACTGATAATCTTTGAAAATGATGCTCCCAGTGAAGGAAACATTGTGTGTTCTTACCCAATCTTGCCTCAAATTGAAAAGAGTATCAGTTCAGATAGGGGGAGCAGACTGAACCCAAAGGCAACTTCTTTTTCTAGAACTTCAATTATAGAGACTCCTAGGGTATAGAGACAACCTCCAAAGCACAGAAATAGTGTTAGGCAGCCTGATGTATCCTAAAAGTTCAAGTTTAGGAAAACTTAAGTCTTTGGAAAACAAGACTATAGCAAGGATAATGAAGATGATGATGAAAAACCATCAACCAGTTTGACCAGAGGACAGGAAAGATCCATAGTTCACAAAATGACAACTCATTTAACCTCTTTCCAAACTAATTGGATATTAAAGGTAAAATGTAAGAAGTAGTTACAGGCTACAATACTAGAGATTACCCATGTAAATGCAATTTACATATAATTGCATATATTTATGCACACACTAATTAGTACAAGTTCAAGTTGTGCTTTTATTTTGTTATTTTGCCATTACTTTTGCTTCTTTAGTGCCATAGTTACTGTATAATAATAACTAGCTCTTACACAGTACTTTAAAATCTGCAAAGTTCTCTACATATGTTAATAGCAACATCTGTCTGTTATCAACACACTGTTTAATTCATTATTCATATACACACTAATAATTATATGGTTTGTTCTTTATAGTCTTATTGAAAACATCACTAGCTTTGTTTTTGTTATTTGCCATTTATGATGATTTGTACAGTACTATGCATAAGCATTTCTCTGAGAACGTACATATACTCCAACCTGCACACAATTTAGACAGTAGCTGAAGCATTTCTTCCAATAATATTTTTATTGTGTAACTCTGTGGTATATATTGTTAATGAGCATTTATTTTCCATGGTACCATAGGATGATTACCTGAGATACTTGGATAATGACCCTTGTTATTTAAAATGCTGCTATTTCTTTTGGTGTTTGTGCTATATAATTGCTGATGTCAAGTATACTATGGTGAGTGTTTGCAAGGGACTGAAAAATTTCTGGCCCCAGAGAGGAATGTAGCACCTGTATTGGAAATGTTGCTGTGAAGATGAAAGATTCAAACAGATAATACCTCAGAATTCATTGATTTGGTGACATTTTTTTAACTTGACTCCCTGGGATTGTTTTTGGAGTCTTCTAGGAGAAGAAAGTCAGGAAAGAGGAATTCGTTTTCCATCTTGGTGGAAGCATGGGCAGCTGTTTCTTTGTGAATAACTTGTTTCCCACCTGCTTTCCATTATCATTATATCTGATGAATTTGCTCTTCCCTATTTAAGAAAAAGAATATCTAGAATTCTCTCCCATCCTCCTGGTTTCTCTCAAGATTCAGTTCAAATCCTACCTTCTTCAAAAGACCTTTCCCATCCCTCCTTCTGCCTCCTACTACTAGTTCCTTTTCTCTGAGATGATTTTGACATTGTATATATCTTACATGTACATAGTTGTTCACATAATTGTCTCCCCCATTGGAATGTGTCTCCTCCAGGATAGAGTCCATGTTTTGTCCTTTCTTGGTATCCCGAACATTTAGCACAGTGCCTGACATGTAACAAGTCTTAATAATGCTGTTGACTATCAACCAAAATGGGTATGGTTTCAGAAAGGGATTATGATTCCTGTAGAGAAATGGGAACTGAGGCACAGGGAGGAGGTGGTAAATAGATACTGATCCCAATTAAAAGTCCCAAAATCAAGAGAGGTATAGTAATACCATACCCCTAAGTAAGTACTAGTTTCTAGAAACAGAAATATCTATATGCTGAGAATTACAATCACACACATACAAAAATACATACTTATATCTAAAAGTGATAGCAAAATCAAGACAACCTGGGCAGGACCAGTAATTGTGTTATATATGGAGTAGCTAATCCACTTAAAAACCTGCTATAATAGAAAAACACAACCCTATAGACAGAAACTTGCCAAAGCACAACTAATATGCATCCCTGAGAGCAATGGCTCCACCACTCCTCTTATTTGTGGGGTGTCCCCTTGCTAGCAAAATCAAACCTTACACACACAAAGATTATTCCATTTATTCCTGATAACAAGTTCCTGTGGTAGACGCTATTATCTCCCTTTTACACATGAGGAAACTGAGGCAAGAAGAGGGACTAACAGACTTGCTTATAGTCACACAGCTACTAAGTGTCAGGGACGATATTTGAATGCTGGTCCTCCTGGCTCCAGCCTCTATCTATCATATCACCCTAATGCAGGATGAGTGGTGATAAACAAAACCTCCGAGTGTGGTTCCTTTTAACAACACTCATTTCAAATATTCAAGGATTCATTCCAGTCTGACGCAGTCAAATCTTAATTGCTGATAAGCTGGTTATTATAATAGCATTTACATCATGCTTTACGGTTGGCAAAGTACTTGAAACTTACAATATCACAAGGAGTTATTTTTAAGGATGAGGGAAACCAAGGCATAGCACAGTTATGTAACTTGCCCAAGGTCAGAGAACTAATAAATGTCAGTGGGGATCTTCAAACCTGGCTCAATGTAGACTTAAATCTATCATTCTTACGCAATCTTCTTGGAGGTCTCTTTATCTACTCTGTAGTTTTATGGGAATTTTGTTTTTCCTCTTCCTCCTTTTTGCTACCTTGAATTGGTTATATCCAATGGAGAAGTTTTAAATGCTGTGGATAAGTTCACTTACTTTGGTAGTGTACTTTCCAGGGATGTACACATTGACAATGAGGTTGATGCACGCATTGCCAGAGCTAGCTCAGTGTTTGAGAGGCTCTGAAGAAAGGTTTGGGAGAGAAGAGGTATTAGACTGAGTACCAAACTGAAGGTCTACAGAGCCGTTGTGCTGACCTCATTGTTGTATGTCTGGAAAACCTGGACCAGCGCCATGCCAGGCAACTGAATCCCTTCCATTTGAATTGTCTTAAGAAGATTCTGAAGATCACCTGGTGGCAGGAAAAGGTACCAGTCCTTACTGGTCCTTACACCAACTAAAATGCCAAGCATTCACACTCTGCTTCAGAAAGCACAACTCTGATGGGCTGGTCATGTTGTTTGAATGCAAAATGTATGCTTGTCAAAAAGACTGTTTTATGGAGAACTCACAGAGGGCAAGTATTCACAGGGTGGTCAGAAGAAGGGGTACAAGAACATTCCCAAGGTCTTCCTTAAGAACTTTGGAATTAATTGTGTGATATGGGAAACACTGGAAAAGGACAACTCAGCATGGCATGCCCACATCAGAGAAGGTACTGTGCTTTATGAGCAAAGCAGAGTTGAAACAGCTCAAAGGAAACACAGGATGCACAAATTTAGAGTATCCACCCCAAACGTTCACACAGACTAGTTGTGCCCACTTTTTGGTAGAGTATTCTGAGCTCATATTGGTCTGATCAGTCACAGTCAGACACACTGAAATTTGATTCTAGCACAGGGATATCATTTTGATCCTCTTTGAGAACGTAGAACAACAAAGTACCTGTATCTCTATAAGACCAAGCAAAACTGATATAAAAATTAAAAACTCTAACAGGAAGATTTCAAATCTGTTCTTTTGTTCCTTGGGAGAAGCTCTAGGAAGTGTTTGGGGAAGGAAAATTAACCAATTTTCTAATTATATTAGGCTCATATATGGCTTTAGTGTGAAGATGGTTACATCTGGAGGACCTCACAATCCACAGGCAATCTCCTCTTCAACTTGGATCCTGAGGATTCTCCCCCATCCCAGTGAAGAATTCTTTTGTGAGCACCTTTCCCTGTGTTGTGCCTTCCCTGATATTTATGATCAGGGAGTCACTAAACAGACTCATTTTTTGGAGTTACATCTTTTAAGAAATTTTTAATGATTTTAATGTATGGATGGGAGATGCCTTGCTGGAAGAGAGTCTTTTAGATAGCACTTTGCACTACCAAATCAAATGCTCTTTTCATAACCATCAAGCAATGAGCACAATGAGTTCTTGTATTCTCATTCTATTTGCATCCATTGTGAAAAGGTCAACATGTGTTCCACAAGAGACCATCAATTGTGAAAGCTTGCCTCTTCCCTCAGACCCTCATTAATGATGTCCTCAATGAGCATGTAGATGATTCTCAAACGTTTTTTTCAGTAAATGAGCAAGCGCATTATGTGAGTAGTTGTTGATGTTTTCATGGTCATATTTGGGGTATTAATAAGGTTTGAGATCTATTTTTCACAGCTTTGGTAGCTCTTCCTTGGGATAGCTTGTGAATCAATTCCTGAATACCCTCACTATTATTTCACTTTAGAACAGTTCTCCTTTAGATACATTTCTTTTTCCCAGTTTTGTTCTCCTTTATGTCATCTCTGTATCACCTATAAATATATACAAGAGTGCCAAAGTTAAAATCCAAGTGTGATCACTCTATTGTCACTGATAGTGAAAACATATGTTATAAAAATCTTCACAGATCTTTTCCATTTTTCTTTAGTCTCTTGTCCTCCCATTTTCATTTTTAAATGCTTTCAGAAAGCTTTAACTGTGTCTCTTGATAATCTTTCTTTTCAACTGATTTTACTTTCCATTGCTTTTCTCTACTGTTGTTATTGCATTATTAAAATTAGTATTATTATATGAATATTTATTATCCAAACCTATTTCTCATGAGGACACTGGAAAATTGTTCAGAAATATAAAAACATTACAAATCTTCACAAAATGTTTCTCTCACCCCATGAAACTAGAAAATTGCCTTAAAAATCCCATTCTCATCATAGAGGCATAGAAATCATAAATCTACACCTGAAAGAAAACTTAGAGATCATTCAGTCCAGAAGTTCCTAAACTATTTTGTGCCCTGGATTCCTTTGGTAGAAATCCATAGACACATTTTCAGAATCATGGTTTCCAATGAATAAAATAAAATGCAAAAGATTCAAAAGGAAACCAATTACACTTGAAATACTTAAAATTATCAATTTAAAAAAAATAACCAAATTCATAAACCAAAGATTAAGAACCCCTCATCTAGTCCATATTTTACAGCTAAGGAATCTGAGATCTAGAGAGGTTAAAAAATGATAACAAAGATCACACAGGTGACAGTAAGTAGCTGAACCAGGATAGAAACCTACATTCTCTGCCTCCAAATCTACCAATTTTCACCAGACCACAATGTTCCTTTCTAAGTGTAAAGCTTCACCTCCTTGCTTGCCCATCAGTGACCACTGCCAGGGGGACTGAGAACACCACAGGTACCTATGGCAACTGAACAGATTTTTCCTCAGCAGGCAAAAAGATAGTCATGCTTGAACTTGGAATTAGGAACTCCAAGAAGGAAAAAGAAGAAAAGAATAGATCTTACCAGTATCTGAGGGGGAGGCGAGTAGTCTGAGGAACAGTGTGATGAACCCAACCCTGTGTACCCTGCCTCCCTGTCACTTGTACTAGAGTGGTTGTTAGCTGAGAACTGACTCTCCTTCCTTCATGGTAATGCTGGGGGAAACTGAGGCACAGCCAACAAGAGTTGCTGTTTTCCATACCACCACCATGGCCACCATCCATCTGCCTTATTTTGCTCAAAGCTCATATCCCAAATAAACTGTGAGGCAATTTTTTCTTTCCTTTCAGGAAAAGTGAAACTTTTATTCCATCTTTGTCCACTTTCCCCATGCCCGTGCTTGTAAGGGGTTGACTTTTATTCCAATAAACTTGTTCCCTGCTTTTTTACTGCATTTGTTTGTTACCTATATATTTTTCCCTGTTGAAAGAAACTAAATTTGACAGGCATCAATCCTGACTCCTATGGTTAAAAGTGGAATGGGAGAGGTTCTTTTGCCCTTGTGGATATAAACATTTTACTTACTCCAATGGGAGCTAAGGTAAGAGAGAAAGCAGAGGTTTTGCTATTCTTTTAAAGGGAAAAGAGACAATATTTCTTATCAGTGAGAATTGGTATTGGGGGTGAGGAAGGAGATCCCAGGGATACCCACAAGAGAGAGACTGTAGATAAATAAAAATTATCTCTAGACTAATATAACATCATTAAGACCACCTAGACAAAGGTAGAGTGCTGGTGCAGTGGATAGAACACTGGATTAGATACAGAAAGATGTGAATTCAAATCTAGCCTCAGACACTTAACTAGCTTTGTGAAGCTAGGCAAATCACTTCACTTCTGTTACCTCAGTTTCCTCCTTTGTAAAATTGGTATAATAATAGCAACTGCCTCCCAGGGTTGTCATATGGATAAAAATGAGATAATGTTTATAAAGTGCATTGCAAATCATAAGGTGCTATATACGCTGTTATTTTTTATGTACTCAACATTATCATTAGAATGTCTCCATGACTATCATCACCACCACCCCCTTCTCTCTTCTTTATGGAAACTGATACTTAGTAATTAATGTTTTGAATGGTTACTTTAAAATATATTTATATGTACATATATGTATATGTATATACAATGTATATATGTATATGTATGTATGTGTATGGAGGGAGGGAGAGATTTTTCTTTCCTGTCATTAGGATTTCTACATTTTCCCAAGGAAAAAAAATAATGGGAAGATACATACTTTCCCAACCATTCTGAAAACTGTATTATTTGTTTTTGCTTTCTCTAATTCAAGAGTATTTGTCCTATTTTCTAGAGTTATGTTTGTTTGAGTGAACCTTTATGTTTTTGCTGCTTTTTGCATTTTTAAGATGCACATATTTTTCTTTGACTTTTTTTTATCCTCTTGTACCTTTATACACTTTAGATTACTGGATAATCTGACTTTTTTTTTCAGTTTGACTTTCAGTTTTGTTTTTAGGGTGTCATGGGTCTCCTAGCAGGCAGCTAGGTGGCACTGTGTCACACTGGGCAAGTCACCTAACTTTGTTTGACTCAGTTTCCTCATCTGAAAAATAAGCAGGAGGAGAAAATGATGAATCACTTAAGTATCTTTGCCAAGAACCTTTCAAATAAGGTCACAGGGAGTTGAACATCACTGAAACGACTCAACAAATCACAAAGAAGAGTCTCCTAAATGCAAATCCTTCCTCCCATAATCAACATGTCTTGTTATCATAGAAATATGGTTAATATAAAATTTTCGATGATGTACTAATTAATGCATAATTGTTGAAGATATATTGAACATGAGCAAATGATATTCACTTAATGTTTATTTGAGCAGTTATTTGTTTTATTTACTGTATGCAGAATTATTCACAATCAACTATTTACTGTTAGTACATGAAAAAACTTTTGACTTTTTTTCAAACTCTCATATTTCTTATTTTTGTTGCATTGAATCCAATTACCATGATTTACTTTTGGTTTTATTTATTTGCATTAATCCTCATTTTATAATACCGTTGTGATATAATTTTGCATATTTAGTGCTTAAGTCAGCATTACAGGTTTTGCTGAATATTTTAAACATAGAGAAATCTCTTTAGAAATGGAGAGCTGAATTATTTGAGATAGATTGCTGTGTTACAGGTTCTGAAACCTAGAAAAGTGTCCTGATATAAAGAATAGATATAGAGAATAATACTAAAATATTTTTTAAAATTATAAATACAGTAACATCAACCAGGGAAAAAAACCTCAAGAAGGACTCTGTGAATTCTGGTGTGCTGACATTAGGAGAAATTTATGTTCAATTCCATTGCCTGACAGAAAGAGGAAATGCTTTTAAAAAGTAGATGCTCTCCTGAGCAAGGAAGGCTTTCCCACAGAGAAACGAAAAGTCTCATTTAAGTCTGAAAATTATGTTTTTCTTTATATCAGATATTCTTAACTTCTCTTGTGTCACAGACCCCTTTGGTGATCAGTCTATTGAAGTCTTGGCACCTCTTTTCAGAATCATGTTTTTGAATATTTGAAGAAAAAGTCAAATTTCAGTTAGAGGTGAGTGATGGAGTTTTTTCCCCATCCTAGGTAATGGATCTTCCTGAAATCTATTCATGTATCCTTCAGATCTGTGGATCCCTATCCTATAACTAAGGTTAAGGTCAGATCACATAGAGAATCCTTACAGGCACAGATGAGGGATCTTCTTAAACAGGAACCACAGTCCCAGAGACAATAACCATAGAGAGCCTGGGCTGGGCATTAAATACAATGCAGTATTGGCAAGCACCTGAATTAGAAAAGAGGTGACTGATGAAAGAACATTAGTTTTAGACTCTAAGAGCCTGGATTCAAATCCTGCTGCTGCCATTTTTTAATAGTATAACCTTGGACAAGTTACTTAAGCTTAGTGAGTCTCTGTTTCCTTATCTGTAATATAAGGGATATAGCCTGGATGACCTTAGAAGTCCTTTCCAGTTCTAAATCTATGATCCTATGATAGAGTGTTAAAGGAATAGCTCTAGGACAATTTCAAGGTCACAAAGCCTGTAGTTACATACAGCCATCATGTTTTCAATCTGTCAATACTCAATGGGATAGTACTAGAACTCCACAGGAAGTTTATGCCACATTTATCCTTTCTATTACTCACCAGGGCAGCTAGGTAGCACAACGGACAGAGTGTTGGACAGTCAGGAAGAGTCACCTTCCTGATTTCAAATCTGACCTCAGACATGTACTAACTATGTGATCTGAGATGAGTCTCTTTACCATGTTTGCCTCAGTTTCTTCATCTGTAAAATGTGCTGGAGAAGGAAATGGCAAACTATTCCAGTATCCTGGTCAAGAAAACCTTAAATGGGGTCACAAAGAGTCAAACTCTGAAAAATGACTCAACAGCAACATTTTTACCACAAGGGTTAAAAGTCTTCTTACTTTTAACTGGGTAATAATAGAAACTAAGAAGAAATAATGACTAAGTCCTTATCTGGAGTAGACAAGGTGGCACAGGGGACATAGTGTTGGACTTGGAGCCAGAAAGATTTGGATTTCAATTTTGCCTCTGATACTCCTTGGTTAAGTTATTCTGCCAAGTCACTTAAATTTCCTGTACGTCAGTTTTCTCATCTGTAAAATGATGATAGAGTAGTTGACCTCCAGCTCTAAAATTTATGATCTATAAGTACATAGAGGTATGCTACATAACCCTTAACCGTACTTAGCAATCATTGGTATATAAAGCCACAACTGTCGCCATTACAGCTTAGCAAAGTTGAGGCCACTACACTTCATGATGAACTCAACTAGATACAATTCACCTTAACCTGACCTGGGGAGCATCTTTCTCTCCTGGAGGCCGTGGAAGCAAGGCTAAGGGAGGTCTTTCGGAGAAGGTGGAATTTGAACTGAATCTTGAAAGAAGTTGTGGGAGACAGGAGGAAGAGACGAAGGCAGAGAATATTCCAGGTATGGAAACAGAGATGGGGAGGGTCTTAAAGCAAGAAAATGCAAGGAGGTCAATGACTGGATAGCAAAGTACACAATGAAGAACTGGAGGTCAGATTATGAAGAATCTCTGACTCACAATTACAACCTTCCACATGTGTCTTCCCCATGAGAATGTGAGCTCCTTGAGGGCAGGGATTGTCTTACTTTTTTTGTCTGTATCCCCACTGTTTTGTACATTTAACAAATACTTTATTCAACAATTCGCTGAAATGCCAAATAGAGAGTTCAGGTTTGATTCTGAAGGCAATAGGGGACCACTAGTGTTTAATGAACAGACTGATGACATGATCAGACCTACATTTTGGGAA
>CM053773.1:228839654-228860968 GCA_028658325.1 Potorous gilbertii | reverse complement strand
GCAAGAAAATGCAAGGAGGTCAATGACTGGATAGCAAAATACACAATGAAGAACTGGAGGTCAGATTATGAAGAATCTCTGACTCACAATTACAACCTTCCACATGTGTCTTCCCCATGAGAATGTGAGCTCCTTGAGGGCAGGGATTGTCTTACTTTTTTTGTCTGTATCCCCACTGTTTTGTACATTTAACAAATACTTTATTCAACAATTTGCTGAAATGCCAAATAGAGAGTTCAGGTTTGATTCTGAAGGCAATAGGGGACCACTAGTGTTTAATGAACAGACTGATGACATGATCAGACCTACATTTTGGGAAGATCACATTAACAGCTGAGTGTAAAATGGATTTCAGAGAGGGAGAAACACAAAAATTAAAGCTGGCAATAATATATCACTTTGAAGGCTGTGAGGCAGTACACATTCATTATCTCATTGAAGGCTCATAACAACCTGGAAGCTAGAAGCTACAAATGTTATTATACCCACGTTCCAGCTGAACAAACTGAATGCCTATGATTGAAAAGCTAGTATCTGTGATGGGTTTTTGAACCACTCCATCTGTAAGTACTAAGTGTTTGCTATGGACCAGGCACAGGGCTAGACACTTGGGATACAATGATTCTTTAAAAGCCCCGGTTGTTGAGGACATTCGATGAGAACCTAGGTCTCCATGAATCCAAGTTGAGCCCCCTAACCACCCTTGACAGACTCCCAGAGTCTACCATTAGACTTAGGAAGAAATGAGACTTAAAAAGACAACCTGAGATTCTAGAATTGTCCAGAAGTAACTTTCTTTTCCTCATTTTCCCATCATTACTTCTTTCTGATCATGTCTCTTAGTAATCATCCTATTAAAGAAAATAAAAGCCATGGATTCCTTTTCTAGTTACTTTGGGCACAAAAGACAGCATGACCGTAATCAGCGCAATCACCAAAGTTCAGGTCTCTATTACTATAAAAGATCTTCACTGGTCTCCTTGACTCCATTTCCCCAGCCTCTTCAATCCATCCACCACCAAAGTACCAACAGTTTCCCTAAGGCACAGATCTGACCCTATCCCGCCATATAGTCAATGGCTCCCTATTGACTTGAAAATAAAGTAAAAACTGAGTTTCAATCCCTCCAAACTTTGGCTCTAATGTATTGTTCCAAGCTTATTCAATATTACTCTCTGTGACCTGATACCTAAACTTAATATTCCATCTCCTATCCCTGTGCATTTGCCCCAGGCATCTCCCCATGTCTGAAATCTACACTCTTCTCCTCCACTCCTCAGAATTCTTGCCTTCCTTCAAAGTTGGACTCAGGTATCAACACTTTCTTTGGTGCCTCAGTTGCTAATCATTTCAACTTCTATGAATTATCTTGTATTACTATATCTGTATATATGACAGTTAAAAAATATTTATTATGTGCCAGGCATTGTGCTAAGCAGTGGGGATACAAAAAGAGACCAAAGAGAATCTCAGCCTCAAGGAGCTCACAGTCTACTAAGGGAGACAACATGCAAGCTACTATGCACAAACAACAGACAGACAAGAGAAATGGGAAATTATTAAAAGAAGGAAGGCATTAGAACTAATAAGGTTGTAGACGTGGTCTTCCTCCCAGTGAATTGTAGCTTCCTTAAGGGCAGCAGGCACTATTCACATTTCTCTCTGGATCCCCATAACACGAATCATGTCTCACCTATAATAGATAGTATAAATTTATGGCAATGAAATGAAAATGGGGAAGGATGATCTATTGTTCATTGTTCAGTCAATTCATCATATCCAATTCTTTGTGACTCCATTCAGAGTTTTCTTGGCAAATAGACTGGAGTGGTCTACAATTCCTTCTCTAGATCATTTTACAAGTGAGGAAACTCAGTCAAATGGATTAAGTGACTAGCCTAGAGTCACACATTTAAGCAAGTGAAACCAGGTTTGAACTCAGGTCCTCCTGACTCCAGGTCTGGAGCTCTATATCCACTGTGATCCCTACCTGCCCTAAGAATGATCTATTACATGATTAACATAACTTCTCTAACAGCATGTCTTAACGGAGTCAGAATCAGCTTCTTGCACAAACTAGAGTAAAACTGTGACAAAAAGTCTGATTCCAAGGCTAATCTGAGGAGAGAGAGTGTGAGGGTGAAGATTAACCACTCTATGTGGAATTAAATAACCTGGGCAAGAGTCCCATTTCTACCACTTACTACTGACTCTGTGGCACTCTGAGCCTTTAAGATGCACAGATAATATTTACCTTATCAGAATCACAGAACTTCAGGGTGGAAGGGGCTTCAGAGCACATAGGGTTTTACCACTAGCTAAAGAGGAATCCTCTGTCCAAGATACATAAAAAGAGATCATCTACTTTTTTCTTAAAGATGTCCAATGAGAGAGAACTCTCTGCGAGAAATGAATATTTGTCTCTTATATTTAATAACTATTTGTTGTATAAGGATCTCTCCTATTTCCTCATCCAAAAACCAATCAATGTGGAAAATCTCTTAGAGATTTACCCCAGCCAAGATATAATCAGATAGTAAAAGAAATTCTAAGTTTAGGCTAATGGATATATTCCAACTCTTTGTGTTTTCTCAGATAGGTCTAGAGATTCTCTCTATTATCAGGACAAGTGATATGGAAATTGATGTCTCTTTGACCACGATTTGAGTGATCTAAATTATATACCCCAAGACTTTCATTTTAATATAGCTCACACTTCCCAGTGTGTAAACCAATCCTAGTTCTTTTCCATCCCTCAGGAATACCTACTTTTCAAAGTGCATATGAACCATGACCCCACAGCCATTAGAGGTCTTTGGTCTAAGAGAGACAGTCAAATGAGCATCCTTTTATTAATGACTTGCTGGTCTTATTAATAAAATTATTAAATTATCCAGAAACTATGTCTCTCAAACCTTTTTAATCATCACACCTCTAACTCCAGGATCAGTCCAACACATTTTGGAAAAGTTCAAATTGCTTCTTCTTTCAAAAGCCTAAATTTGTTAGCATTATTTGCAGTAGGGAAACACTAAAAGGTTTCCCATCAAATACAAAAGTAAAGCAAGGAGGGTATCTCTCCCCCCTATTATTTGCCACTTCTAGAAAGACTAGCAAGTAGTAAGAAAAATTAGTCATAAACATGAGAAAATAGGAGGAAAAAATATATCTATTTGCTGATGTCACAAGGATTTACTTACATAATAAACAAAGCAACTGAGACAAATGGTTCAGTAAAATAAAGTCATAAAAATAAACAGCATTTCTTTTTAACAATAAACATAATGAAATTCAGAAGGAAATAATAGAAAATTAAGTTCTATTCAAAAACAGCCACAAATATTTGCAGATTAATCTATCAAGGCAGACTCAATAATTGTAATTTAAAATGTTTTTCAAAGAAATAAAGAATGACAGAAAAGTGGAGGGATATTTATTGCTTGTGGTTGGGTTACACCAATATAATAAAAAGTGATGATGCTACCTAAATTAAAATAAAGATTTAGTGTTATAATAGTCAATATTCCCAAGAGACATTTTATGGAGCAGGACGAAATTTTTTAAATTGTTTAGAGGAAGAAAATGGAAATTCAAGTGAAATGATTGGAAAAATAGGAATAAAGAGGGACCAGCAGACTTTAAATTACACTGTGAAGCATAATCATCAAAACTGCTTGTTACTGATTAAAAATAGACAAGGAAGTCCATGGAAGAGACTAGATAAAGGACAAACACAATTTAACTTAATATTCCAATGTTCAATCATCTTAAGGACGCAAATTACTTAAGGGAAGAACTCCTTATTTTACAAGAACCATTGGGAAAACTGGAAAGCAGTTGGTATAAGAAAGATTTAGACCAATACTTCATACCATATACCATAATAAACTTAAACTTGATATGTGACCTGAACAATAAAAATTATATCATAAAATAACCAAGAAAACCAGATCAGATACTTTTCACTCCTATGGCTAATGCAGGGAATTCTATCATAAAAGATAGGATAGTTTCAATTACGTGAAATTGACAAGCTTGTGAACAAACAAAATCAAAGTCATTAAGGGAAGCTGCCAATTGAGGGAGCAGAAGCTTTATACTGAATATCTATGATAAGGGCCTGATATACAAGATAGATAGGAAACTAAAAAATACATGAGACAAAGAGTGATTCTCATTGGATAAATGGTCAGGGAATATTAACAAATAGTTTTCAAAATAATTTTTGTGGCTGTTCAGTCATTTTAGTCACATCTGATTCCATGACCCCATTGGGATTTTCTTGGGAAAGAAAATGGCATCATTTACCATTTTTTCTTCCAACTCATTTTACAGATGAGGAAACTGAGGCAAACAGGGTGAAGTGACTTGCCCAGCATCACATAGCTAGTAAGTATGCATTATATGAATATATGAGCTGCCCCTTCAAAAGAATTACAAATTATTAACAACCACATGAAAGAATGTTTCATATTGCTAATAATAAGAGAAATGGACATCAAAGAACTCCTGAGGTTTCACTTAACACCCAAAAAATTGTCAAAGATGACATAAAACAATTAGAATAGTCAATGTTGAAGGGGCTACAGAAAAATAAACACACTAATATGGTGATGGTGTAGCAGAGAACTGGTCCAACAATTCTGAATTACACTTTTTAAAAAATACTTTCTGACCCTGCGATCTAACGACTAGCTTTATACCCAAGGAAGACAAAATAGAACGTTTCCAAAATATTCACAGCAAAAAAATATTGTGGTAGTAAAGAACTAAAAGAACATTGAAATAGTTGATACATTTTTCTGAATGGCTGTTTTTCTCTTTCTTTTTTATTCTTTGTTACAAGGAATCACATTCTTTGAAGAGGAAGAGAAATATATTTGGAAATGAAGATATTGTAAAAACAAAAGATAGTGATATCTAATTATTTAAAACCCTGAATTTGCCACTTTACAACTTCCACATATTGTTCCCAGTCCTGCCCCCTCAGGCCAAAAAGCTATAAGAACCCTTTTTTCATAGGACAGTCATTCAATTACATGAAAACACCTATCACGTCTCCCTCGAGTTGTCTCTTTTCCAACCCTAACATCTAAGCTCCTTGAACACATTCCTTATAAGGGACGAATTTAAGTTTCTTCACCTCAATGGTGAAGAACTCTCTCCAGTTCGTCCAGTATTCTTAAAATTAATATGATACTTCAGATTTCATGTGACCAGGGCAGAACAGAGCAAGACTGTCACCTTCTTTTTTTCCTGGAAGTTATTCATCCCTTAATAATTCATCCCCAAGACCACTTCAGCTTAATTGGCTGCCATAGTTCACTGCTGACTCATTATGAGCTTGTAATAAACTAAAATCCAAAGACCTTTTTTTTCAGATGTACTGATTCCTAGCTATGCTTCCTCCATATCATGCTTAGGAAACTGATTTTTTTGACACCGAGTCTAGCCTTTACCTTTATCCACAGTAAATTTAGTCTTATCATATTTGGCCCAATGCCATAGGCCATCAAGATCCTTTTGGATTCAGAGCCTGTCTTTCACTTCAACTTTGAAAATTTTATGTGCATGACTTCTATCCTTCATCTCAGTCACTGATTAACTACTGAAGGTCCAGGTATAGACTTCTCAAGCACTCCACTGGAGACCTCCTGCCATGTTGACATTGAACCATTAACAACTACTCTTTCAATCTGGCCATAAAATAGTTCTGAATCCCACAAGCTGTATTATCATGTAGTCCACTCTCTATTTTCTCCATAAGAAGAGGGAGGCATTTCATGAAAAGTGCCGTTAAAATGTAGATAACTATACCTATAATGCTTCCCTAACATTCTAGTTTAGTAATCCTGGGGGGGGAAAAGGTAATAGGGTTAGTCTAGCATGACTAGTCCTCAATGAAGTCATGATGGTTCATTCTTACTGCCTTTCTCTAGATATTTCCCAATCATCTCTTTAATGACTTGCTCTAGTATTTTCCAAGGCACCAAAGTCAACTTCACTATCCTATAATTTGTAGGTTTTGGTTTCTTCACTTTTCCCCCCAAAAACATCAATATTGTATCTTCCCTCATCCTGTAGAAATTTTACAAACATCTATAATCTTTCAAATATCAGCTACCATCTCTGCCAGTTCTTTCATACAGGAAGATATAATTCATTTGGACAAAGTAACTTGAATTCATCATGGCAGCTAACTACTCTATTCCTCTCTCACGAAGAAGGTAAAGATTTAGCATCTCTGCCTTCTCTTGTTGGTCAATTATCATCCCATCTGCTTCAAGCAAAAGTTCTACCTCTTCTTTGATGTTCTTTGATCTCAGGGTAGCACTTCGAAAAATCCTTTTCATTTTCCTTGACTTTCCTTGCAAGCTTCAGCTCATTCTGTGTCTTAGCACTCCTTACACTATTGGTATGTGCTATTTTATTTATCCTCTCTAATCTGGCCTTGCTTCCATCTTTCAAACATTTTCTACATTTATCTGAACTCTGAAATAGATGTGATCTGGTAGTGGTGGTAGTATGGTAGGTTGATATTTAGGTCTCACATTTGGTGTCCAGAAGCCTTCAGGACACTATTTATTATTCCACTCTTAAAACTTGTTCTATCCTTAGCCATGAGTTACCTGAAGATGAAGTAGTTGGATGTTTTGAATCATAAGGCTTTTTGATCTGGCAAATACCTTAGAGATAATTTAATCTAACCTCACTCCATTCAGAGAAGAGAAAACTGAAGACAAAGAAGTAAAGGAATTGTTTAGTCCAAGGTCACACAGACAGTAACAAGAGCCAAGTTTCAAAGCCAGGTCCTCCAAATCTCAGTCTCATCTCTTTCCACTATCTCATGTTGCATACAGTGACTTTCCTAAGGCACCGTAACCAGTAAGTGTCAAACTCAGAATTCAAATCCAGGTCTCCAGGGTCCCCAAACCAAATATTCTCTTTCTTCATGCTGAAAACCCAGGAGATTCTTTCCAAACTAATTATAAATAACTAATGATCCCAGAATCCCAAAGCTAGAAAGCATCAAACCCCTTCATTTTACAAAGGAGGAAATTGAAGCCTGGAGAGGTTGACTCACCAAGAGATGGGGTCTGAACCCACATTTTCTAACTCAGAATTCAGTGCTCTGCCTACTCTGCCACACAAATATTTAATACAAATCTAAGGATTTGATGTCACCTTAAAGATTATTTAGAACAACCCTGCTCATTTTACCAAAGAGGAAGTGATATGTCCAAAGTCTAATTTAATCAACTAAGAGAGAGTAGAAGATATACTCATCCATGTTTCTCACCCTTGGTTTCCTTTCACCCACATGAAGACCACCATCCATTGGGCTCTTAGCAAAAATATCAACAATCTAGAGAAGACGGTAACTACTTAGGAAAGTATCCACTAAGCCTGACTTTGCAAAGGGTCTCACCATATCAGCAAGGAAACCACAACAAAGGGCATCTTTAATAGGCATTTTGAAGGTAACTATGTCTCTCTTGTGTCAATGTATACAACACAGCAGAGAGCCATAAAGGCTTTCTTTTCCCATGGTCTTTCACGGGGACATTAGCTCTCTTTTTTCATGAGTTTCTTTCGAAAAACCAACACTATGGACAGTGCCTTCCAAAATAATTTAGCTTCTTCACACTATGGGCACACCCAAGTGATTCTACCATTTTGTCTGTGGACACTTGAGAGATCTAGCATAGGAGGACCTCCTGTCCTCCACTCTGCCTCTTGAGCTGTTACTCTCTCCACTCCAATAGAAAAATCTAATCCATCTTTCTTTGAAATGCTTCCAGCTGTTTTTAATCTGGAAAATTAGCATTCTTCTCCCTTCAGAACAGGGGTTCTTAACCTTGGGTCTGTGAACTTGGAAGGGGGAAATTTAAAAATATTCTGATAACTGCTTTTCAATAGAACTGGTTTCCTTTGTAATCCTATGCATTCTATTTTATGCATTTAAGAACATTAGGTTTCACAAGATTGCCAAGGGTGCCCATGACAAAAAAAAAGAGAGATTAGGAACCCCTGGTTTAGAATCTCTCTATACATCTGTCTTCCTCTCCCCAAACTCTTGGAACGTTTTTGGTTTCCAAACATCATTTCTTTCCTTTTCATGACATACCACCTGTGATCACTGCGAAGGACAGCATTTTAGAAATGTAGAGATATGTCTTAGGATATGAATTAGGTGGGGCAGTAGATAGAACACTGAACTGAGTCAGGAAGACTTGAGTTCAAATCCTGTCTCGGATGCTTCCTAGCTGTGCAACCCTGGTCAAATTACTTCATGTCTCTCGGCCTCAGTTTTCTTATCTGTAAAAATACTTCCTAAATCCAAAACACTATATAAATGGTTGCTATTATAACAATAATCTATGTTACACCTAGGTCGTATCCTGAATAGCGCACTACAGAAAGTCAGGAAGACTCCGTTAAAATCCTGTCTCAGGCAACTACTAGCCATGTGACTTTGAGTAAGTCACTCAATCTCTCTGCCTGGGTTTCTCCATCTGTAAAATGGGGATATTAGCACCTGTCTCCCAGGACTGTGGCAAGGATAAAATGAGATAACATTTGTAAAGGACTTTATGCCATATAAATGTTAGTTATCAATATTGCTATGACCAACAAGTACCAATCAATCAACAAGTCTTTATGAAATGCTTCATATATACAAGCCACTGTCCAGTGACCACTTACTACTTCATCACTATTTTGGTTATTTTGTGTTGCTTTGGCCCTGATTTTCTCGTGCTATCTCTTCATCTCCATTTTCCACCCACAGCGGCTTCCAGGAACAGTCAGATGAGTGAGCACCACACATAGATTCCTGCTTTTACAACTGAATTGCTGGATGGTTTGGAACAAGGCAATTATTTTGAACCTCTGTTCCCTCAGCTGTAAAATATGGAATGACTCTGGTCATTGGTCACTACCCACTTGAGAAATATTGGAAGGACCAGCTATACCAAGTTCACTCATGGGTGAGGCTCTCTCAGAAGAAAGCTGCCATCAGAACATAAAATGACACTGCAAGTCATTGGGGCAGAGGGAAAAGAACCCTGGGCCTGGACTCAGGAGACCAGGGTTCAAATACTGCCCAGAGCACAGATTAGGTGGATGATTCTGTGCAAGTCATTTCCCCTTCTCTGAGACTGTTCCCTTCACTACAAAAGGAGAAGAATATTGTTCTTAGATTAGTATTAGAATATTTTTCTCAGATGCACTGTCTACTTCTCAGGGGCATTGTAAGCAAAGTGCTTTGTCAACCTTAGAGTGCTACAGAAATATGTTAAGCTATATTTTTATCTTTCTCACATATTATCCTTTCTCTTCTGTCACTCCTAGCTATAGGCACAAAATTCTTCACCTAGGGCAAAACAACTGAGGGTGGGTGTGGAGTTGAGAGGAGGAAAGTAGTGCACAGAGGCATTTGGGAGTGGAAGTGAACCTTAAAAGAGGGAGCCTTAGCTGGCTGATCCAGTGGATAAGAGCGTAGGGCTTGGAGTCAGGAAGATCTGCATTCAAATTCAGTCTCAGACACTTATTATCTGTGACTCTGGGCAAGGCACTTAACCTTTCCCTGACTCAGTTTCCTCAATTGTAAAATGAGAGAATAATTTCACCTCCCAATAATTGTGAGAATCAAACAGATCAATCATATTTGTAAAACGTCCAACAGAGGACCTGGCACATGATAGGAAAAGATGGAAGAGGACAGAGGAGGAGAAGGAATCTTGATAGATAGTCACCATGGAGATGCAGTACACCTGCCCACGTCAGCATTCTGGGATGAAGTCCCATGAGCCCCTCCCTAGTTATGGTTCCATAGTCTTCTTCTCATTTCTTTCATTTCATTAACTTCTCTCTTTCCTCTTTTCCAATTTCTTTGTTTCTCTCCAGCCTTCTCAAGTTGCTTCCCTTGCCCCAGAACTAGAATAGAAGGTGCAAGCTGATTTGATCAATGCACCAATCAAAAAAAACATTTATTAAGTCCCTTCTGTGAGCCAGGCATTGGCTAAGGATGAAAAAGGCAGTCCCTTCCCTGAAGGACCTTGTAATCCAATGGGGGAGACCACATGCAAACAAACACATGGAAAGCAAGGATCAATAGGAAATGATTAAGAAGGGAAAGGCATTGAAACTAAGAGGAGCTGGTGAAGTCTTCCTGTAGAAGATGTCATTTTAGATGGGCCTTTAAAGAAGCCAGGGAGGTCAGTAGTTGAAACAGAGGAAGGAGAGGGTTCTAGGCAGGACAGGGTTCTATGGTGGACAGGCAGAAAGAATGCCAGAGCCTGGGAATCGAGTGTCTTACTTGTGAAACAGCCTACATCAAAACAACATTCCAACTTGAGTGGAGGGCAGTGAAGAAGGTAAAAGACAGGTCTTGTATAGACAAGGGTTGGCACCAAGGTTGTGAGCATTAGCCCCAGGCAGTAACAGATAATTAAGGAAGAATTAGCCCAGTTTTCTCTCCTGTGGATTAGGGAGAACAGCTCCCTGGTGTTTACTCCACAACAGAGATAACAAAGGGAAAATCTCTGCAGTTTATGTCACCCCCTTTCATGCTGGCCAAAGCAAAGAATCTTCTTAAGGAGTCCAAGTGACAAAAAACAAAAAAAGTAGGTGGCATTTCTAGGCATGGAACATTTTATCAAGCACTTCACAGACATTGTCTCATATGATCACCATTTAAGATCGGGGCTATAATCCCTCTTTACAGAAAAGTTACGGATTTTCCCATGGTTACATGACTTGCAAAATGTCAATGGTGAGATTTGAACCCGTTTGTCTCCTAACTCACCCTTTGCAGTCTATCGTATCACCTTTGGAAAGGCAGCAGAGATTGGAGTCAGGAATTGGAGTCAGTAGACCTGATTCAGTCTTGATTCTGGTGCTTATTAGATGTATAAACATTAAAAAAAATCGCTTGTCCCTTTCCAAGTCTCAGTTTCCTCCTCTATGAAATGGACATGATGATACTTATATGACCCATCTAAAAGGGCTATCCTATAACAAATACTTTGTAAGTCGTCAAAGTGCCTTTGAAATGCCAGGCACTGGGAATTCCCTAAGAGACCAGGGGCAAAAAGAAATCTTGTCTGCTTTATCTGTGCTCTCTCTTGGACTTTTCAGCTCCCAAGACTGCAGCCTTCAAGAAGGAAGGAAAACAAATATTTAAGTATTTCCTATATACTAAGCCAGGACAGGTAGATGGTACCATAGTGGACAGAGAACTGTTCTTGGAATCAGGGAGACTCATCTTCCCGAGTTCAAATCTGGCCCCAATACTTGTTGGTTATGTGACCCTGGGTAAGTCACTCAACCCTGTTTGCTTCAATTCCTTATCTATAAAATGAGCTGGGGAAGGAAATGACAAATTACTCCAGTATCTTTGCCAAGAAAAGCCAAAATAGGGTCACGAAGAGTCGGACACGACTGAAATGACTCAACAACAAAAAATAGGCCAAGCATTGCACTAAGTGCTTTACAAATATTTTCCCTTTAGCTCCTCACAACAACCCTGGGAGGTAAGTGCTATTGTTATCCCATTTTCCAGTTGAGGAAACTGAGGTAGACAGAAGTGAAGGGACTTGCCCAGGGTCACACAGCTATAAAGTATCTGAGGCCAGATTTGAATTCATAAAGATATCTTCTCAATTTCAAGCACAGTGCTCTATCCACTTCACCACCTAGCTACCTCTACTTGGCATATAGTAAGTACTTAATTAATATCTGTGTCTGAGACTGGATTTAAACTCAAGTCTTCCTGACTCTTGACCAAGTGGTCTATCCACTGCACCCCCTAACTGCCTCTACAGCTACAGACAGACTCTAAACTAAGGTGCAACAGAACCATTACCCCTTATCTATCACAGTAATAAATAACTGGCATTTATATAGCACTTTACAGTTTGCAAGAAGCTTTATAGACATTATCACATTAGCTGACCCCTAAAGAGCACTTCAGAGTTTACAAAGAGCTTGACAGATATTATCACATTTGATGCTCTCCACAACCCTAGCAGGCGGGTAGACGGAGGTAGGGTTTTTCTCCTTTGACAGATAGAGAAACTGAAGTTCAGAGAGATGATATGGCTTAGCCAATGTCACACAGCTCAGGTTTGGACCAAGATCTCCTGTGCTGAGGGACGGACTCCAAATCTGAGATCTGACGGTTATCTCCCTTTGTCTTCTGGTCTTAGGAGTGGGTGCTCAGTAAATGTTGGTGGTGCTGAATTGAAAATAGATAGAGGAAGTATTTATTGTGCACTCACTATGGGCCAAGTAAAAAGTTCACCTATCAGAGTTGAGGGACCCAAGGGTAGAGTCCAGGTTAGTAGATATGAAGACCAAAGGAAACAATCATAGGATTCTGGATTTAGAGCTGGGAGGGATCTCTGGGGTGATGTAATCCTAAATTTCTCCTTTTACAGAGAAGGAAACTAAGGCCCAAGGAAATTAAGTGACTCACCCAAGGTCCCTCAGAGAACATCTAGTCCAAACCCATTTTACAAAAGAGAAAACTGAGGCCCAGGAGAATCAAATGACTTATCCAAGGCTCCTCAGAGATTATCTAACCAAACCCCTTCATTTCATGGAGAAGGAAACTGAGATTCAGAATAAGGAAGAGAGCTACCCAAGATCACACAAACAATAAGGCACAGAGTCAAAATTCGAACCCATGTCCTCTGGCAGCAAGCTTAACATTCTTTCCATTAATGCTGTCAAGGAATTGATCATATGTTGAAGGACACAGTGCATAAACAGATGAATAAGTACAGTATAACTTTAGGAACTAAAAAGAGAGGGAGAAGGAAACATCTAGGAGAGGATACCTGAATGGAGCCTTGAAGAGGTCATTCCCCTGCTCAAACACATTAGCAGGAGCTGAGAGGCTCATTGAAAAGCAGCTCCCACAGTGACTGACCTGAAGCACAGGTCTGAGCACATCACTTCAGTCTAGAACCTTTGCTGGCTCACAGTATCCTAGTTGGGATAGAGGACGAACTCTCCAGGACCAGGGCTTAGCCCATCATTCTGGACCTGCCATCACCCCCTTCACATATCCCACATCCCAGCCACACGAGCTTTCTTATTGTTCCCCAAACCAGAAACCCCATATCCCCTCATCTATGTCTATGCATAGTCTTCCTTCTCCTAGAATGCCTAGCTTCCCTCAAGACTCTAATCAGATGCTACTCCCTACAAGAAGCCTTTCTTGGTGCATCAAGACTTTAGTACTCTCTCCTTCCATATATACATTATCATCCCATAAGAGCTCCCAGAAGGCAAGGAGTTTTTAGCATAGTGCCTTGCACACAAAAAGTGCTTAATAAAGGCTTCATTCATTCATTCCTCAAATTACTTAATTTATCTGCTGTATATTTTCTATCCAGTCCCACCACTAAGTAAAGTATCAGTTCCTTGAGGAAAGGACTTTTTCGTTTTTGTAATCATATCTCTAGCCTCTAACCTGGTGAATGAATGAATGAAACATTCATTAAGTGCTTATTATATGCAAAGTACATGGAAAGAGGTTAATAGGTGCTTTTTTAAGGTTGTAATAGACCTCACCAAAAAACTATCTGGCAGATACTGGACAGCAAATCCTTCCTGTATGCTCATCTCTTAGCAAGGATATACTAAGAAGAGGGGGGGAAATACTCCCATATATGATCATGATCAAGTGTATCTTTGAACTGTATCAACTCATGACTTTATAGGGGTCTGATTTAGAATGGTACTTGCCAATTTTCATAGAAAAAAAAGAATTCAATCTTTTTTTAAATTGGGATTTTCTCCCAAATATAGTCAATATAGTATTAATCACTTGATGTGCAATGCATGATGACATCAAGTCATATGGCTTCACCAAAAAATACATTAAACAGCTTCTTCATTTAAAAAAAACTTTCTTCAATATAACAAAATGTCATCTAGACTAGATAAATATAAAGCTGTTTATATCCACCATTACATTTACACTACATACATTGTTCCCACTTCTCTCCCTGACTTCTCAACTTTCTGCAGTCTGGCTCCCAAGCTCATCACTTAAGCAAAATTGCTCTCTCCAGAGTTACCCATGCTCTCTTAATGGCCAGCTCTGAGAGATTTTCCAGTCTTCATCTCTCTTTACTACTATGCTAGCAATGATACTGTTGGCCACTCTTGCCTCCTAGATGTTGTCCTGTTGATTTTTCATGGGATGACTCTCGCCTGGTTCTCCTCCTACCTGACCATCCCTTCCCTGTTTCCTTTGCTGGCTCATCAATCATAGAATGCATCCTACATGTGGGTGTACGTATCCCAAGATTCTTTCAATGGTCCTCTTTTCTTCTGATATACTTTCTAAGAAACTTCATCAACACCCCTAAGTTTAATTATTATTTCTGCTCAGATGACTCATATATTGAAATACTCAATTCCATTCTCTTTCCTGAGTTCTATTTCTCTGTATCACCAACTGCCTATTAGATATTTCAAACTGAATGACTGTAACAGCAAGAACCCTGACATACACAGGAGGGACTGTTATCACAGATTCTTAGATCTACTTTTCTAAAAGGAAAAGTAACTTTTGAAGGGGTCAACAATCTACTTTAATCAGTCACATATATATCATTCATTTAGGGGGAAAAGTCAGCATCCTGAACTTCAGGGAAAATAGAGAGGAAATAAAAATCAATAGGGCTTCCAGCTGCCTGATCATACGCAATACATACATCACAGATCAGCAGACAGATCTTGTCTGTTGGTATGTTTGACCATACATACATAGTTACCAGAAAAAGAAGCACCAACATCTGGATTTTCAAAGTGGGGGGGGCTGGGGAGGGCTCCTCAGCAACTGCCTAGAGTCTCATCTGGCCAAACACTTCCAATGAGTATGCCCTAAAGTAAAACCTCACCTCAGAGTACTTACTTTTCAGAACTTTTCTGAAGTTTTCTTGAGTTTTCTGAACTTTTCAATACTTTTCAGAACCAGAGGGCATCACAACCCTTGAGAACCAGTGCATTAGAAATTAACAAAAGGTGTGGGCTTCCCCTAAGCAAGCTTCCCTTAATGCACAGGCTCATTGATGGATAGGGAAGACCTTTAACTCTCATAATTACAATTGCAATTACAATGTCCTGCAGACACCTCAAGTTCAATATGCCCAACGGATCTCGTTACAATTTTCCCAAAACCCATTACTGAATTTCATTATTTTAATCAAGGTGCCACTATTCCTCCAGTCTCCCAGGTTAACCCTAGTATAATATTTGGCCCTCCTTAATGCCTCATTCTCCTACGTATCCTATAAATCATCTACTCTTGCTATTTCTACCTCCACTGAATATCTGACCCCTTTTCCTTCCTCACGAGCCACCACTTTTATACAAACCACCAATACTTCTCACCTAGGCTATTGTAACATACTCATATATCCTCTTAATTGATCTCCTTGTACCAAGCCCCCCGCCCACTACAATCCATACTCCATGCAGTTGCCATTTTCCTTAAGCATAGATCTGACCTTGTCACTGCCTTACTTAATAAACTAAATTGGCTCCCTATTGCCTCTAGAATTAAAGAAAACTTTGTTTAGATTTCAAAGCCCTTTATAACCTGGCCCCATTTAATCTTTGCAGTGCTGTTATACATTACCCTCCTTCTCACATTCTATGGTCCAACTAAGCTGGCCTGCACTCTGTTCCTAATAGGAAGCAGTACTCTATCTCCCACCACTGTACCTGTGCATTAGCCAACCCCCATGCCTAAATGTCTTCCCTCCTCACTTTTACTTCATAGAATTCATCATTTCAGCTAAAGCACCACCTTCTACATGAAATTTTTACTGATCTCTACAACTACTAGCACCCTTCCTAACTACTTTGTATTTATGTTATCTCCTCTAATAAAATGTGATTTCCTTAGGAACTGGAATTCTTTTGTTGTTGTTTTTGCATCCCTAGTGCTTGGCATATAGTAGGTGCCTAATAAATGCTTGATTGATTGAATCCAGAAATCAAATAAAACCAATACACCAAAGAAATTCTTGCAAATTAGCTTCTCTTCTCCAGGAAAGACACATCTGGCATTAATTTTTCAAAGAGAAAGCTATGGCTATGTATGCTAAGAGATATGCTGGCATCCTGAAGTCAAAGTTCATTAGGAAAGTCACATTTAAAGCAATTAAGACCTTCACAAAACCTGTGCACTTGGGGGACAATAAAATGGGTAACAATAGATTCAGAAAGTATCCAAACATAAATGTGTCAAATATTAACCAGTCACAGGACCCACCATCCACAGAACAGCTACACAAAGATGCACACTAGTAAATGTTCTGAGAGTACATAATAAACTTATTGAAAACTTACAAAAAAATACTTCTGGAACAGACACTACTTCCCAGTGTGATAGTAAAAGTTGACAATAGGTTTTGCCCTGAATTTATCAAATGTGATCAATCAGTGTACCTCCTATAGAGCCTACAAAATAGAGAGAAACCAAAAAATTCAAAAAATGCAAGCAACAATATGCAGATAAAGAAAAAAGACAAGTAGATTTGTTTAGCAGCTAGGAGGTACAGAGGTACAGTGGACAGGGTTCTGGACCTGGAAATAGGAAGGTCTGAGTTCAAATCCTTTATCACAAGCTTAACGTGACCATCAGCGACTCACTTAACTTTTCTGCCTCAATTTCTCTTCTGTAAAATAAGGATAATAGCCGCACCTACCTCCCAGGGTTGTTGTGAGGATTGAATGATATAATATTTGTAAAGCACTTTATAAACCTTAAAGTGCCGCATATATGCCGGCTGTTATTTGTTTGCAGAAAACAAAGGTTTTGTAAGAATATCAGCCTTGATCTTGCTAAGAGAAATTATAGAAAAGTCATCCTCATGGAGTTAGTATTTGTTGATCAACCTGTACAACATATGATTACAGGTCAGAAAAATTTATTACCTACTGAATGCCTGAGGTAGCCAGAATTATACACCAAAGACTTGTTTTAAATAGATAAACAATCCTAAAGATACCAACAAAGACTCCCAAAATAAACTTGGGAATTCAAGAAATAAATTATATTGGAAATAAGGGATCATCATAGACAAAACTGTTGCCTACAAGCCCTGTGATTTAACAATAACCCATAATATTTTAAGGACAATGTTTTTTACAGACGTCTCCATATCAAATACTCAGAACTCACAAACTAGAGGGATTTGAAAAGCTCTCAAAATAAAGAGACCTAGTAGAAAAATTCAAAACATGTGGAAAGATGAAGTACATGTCCTTCCCATCATCCTCTCTGCCACTGAAGTTTGTACTAAAGAAGATTTCACTGATCCTACGAAAGACGAGCTTACCTCCCAAACCTTTTATTTGATTACAAAAAGCAATCTTTCTATCCAATGGTCCACTGAACATTAAACATGAAAGAATAATATTAGAAAAGTGACTTGTCCCACAATAATTTCTACGTGAACTAGGAAAAAGAATAATGATGTTAATGGAATATAAACTCCTTAAGCCTGTCTCAAATTTGTATTTGTATACCCAGTATCCTAACAAAGTACCCGGCACATACTAGGTGCTTAATAAATGCTCGTTGATTGACTGACTGATTGAATGGAGAAATGGATTCATTTTTGGTTTTGCATTCTCATCACCTAGCACAGTAAGTACTTAACAAATGCTTGTTGATTGATTAAATAACCCCCAAAATAGAAAGCTCAGCAAATATCAGTGTAATGCCAAGCTATGCCACGATTAATTACCCCCTCTATCCTGAGGCTCCTGAGAGAACCAATGAAAAAGTCGCAAAATGCAAGCTATGGAAGACTCTGCATGTTTGTTACATGCCTTTCATTTAGGACACTTAAATCGTATTGATCATTCAACAAACATTTAATAAATGCCTACTTAAAGACAGGCTCAGTGCTTGGTAGGGGAAAAACAAAGATAAAAATGCAGGAATCTCTGACCTCAAAAAACTCACATTCTGTCAGAAAACATGATCTTAGTGAGCATGAGGTCTTTCAGGTTTCCTACCCACCCTCCAGGTGCAGGCAGGACCAAGGACAAATCTTATAGTTCCTGGCCTGAAGAGAAGGGCAATATCAGATCTCTCAACATCCCCCTACAGGATGTAGGTGCATTTTTATGTTCTTTAAAATCACTTCCCTCCATCATTTTACTTGAATTTTTCTACTAGGTCTCCATGTTTTGAGAGCTTTTCAAGTATTTGATATGGAGACAAGGAGAATGGTCAGGGTTGTGATTTTATCCATCAGTGTGGAAACTTTCTGCTGAAAGAAATGGACACTAATCTTTAAGCTAAAGTCTAAGAGTAGTAGCCTATACATTGACAGGTTAGGTGATTTGCCTGGTGTCACATAATCAGTGTTTGTCAGAAGCAGAATTCAAACTCATAGCTTCCTAACTTCAAGCCTAGCCCTCTTTCCACCATGCCAACTTGCTACTCTATTCCACTACTATTAAAAATAATAATAATCAATATTTATCACATTTATGCAGTACTTTAAGACCTCCAAAGCATGTGAGATATACTAAACCTAATGATAGTAGCTTATATTCATACAGGGGATAGAGATATAGACCAGTGATTTCATTGGTATGAAGAACTCCCAGATGAGGAAAATCTCTCTATCAATGCAGGTCAGTGCCCTCTCTGTGACTTCCATCACAGAGAGTTGCCTGGAATACTGAGAATCTCATTGACTATTCCAAAATTATATAGTCACTATATGTCCACAGCAGGATTTGAATTCAGGTCTTTCAGCCTCCAAAGCCAGTTCTTTATCAGCTATGCCACAGTTTCTCAGAGCATAAATACTTTAAGGTTTGCAAGGTTTTTTACAAGCATTATCCCACTGGAGCCCTGAAGCAACCCTGTGAGATAAGGATTATCATTCTCTCCATTTCACAGATGAGAAGATTGGTGAAGTGATTTGTTCGAGGTCACTCATGTATTAAGTATCAGAGGTAGGATTCCAACCCAAGTCTCTCCTAACTCCAAGTCCATCATCTTTCCATGATGGCCCACTACTTCATCTGAACTGCCTCAACTGGGTTTTTTCATTAGTGAAGGCCTATTTTTCAGGCAACAGAGGCAAAACCAAAATCATCCTACACAAACAGTTGATTCTACCACCATCATCCCCAACACTCCAGCAGTGCCAATCTACACCTTGACACATGGTGAACACTTTCCCCTCTCCGTCACCAAGACTGAGCCTCTGGGCATACCCCAGCCTGGACTTGAGGCTAGACATGAAACACTGACCCAAGCTTCAATCACTGGATAGTTTCAGACCTCAGAAACTAGGAATTTCCTACCTCCAAGGCCAGAGATGGAGAACAGACTCTCAGCACCAGTCATGCCAAATACCTATTTTTGCCTTCCTATCAAAAAACACAAGGGGAATGAGGGGAGTATTAAAAGCCCAGAGCCTTTGCTTCTAGGTATCCTCCTACAAAACACCAGTCAATATCTTCCCAAGTTGAACCAAGTCACATACATGAATGCTGCTGAGAAGCCAGGAGAGTGCAGGATGGGGGTGTGGGGGAGGTCCATCCTGCAGCAGCTTCAACTGCATCCTGAACTAAGCCCAAGGATGGTAAAGAGATATTTTTATCTCCCTCTAAATTTCCCCACCCCAAGGGCCTTCTGAAACTGCTTCCCTAAACCTCTCTTATGGCTAGGTTTACTCTTTCCTAAAAATATTTCATTAAGTAGAGTCACTTTTCCCTTCCTTATCATTCTCCAAACCTCTTGAAGTGAGGGTTGTAATATACCTTATGGAGATGACTCCCCCCCATCATACACACATAGTTCTGAAAACCAAGGGGAGATCCCCCCACACCACCTGTATTTACTGGTGTAGAAATGATTTTGTTTTCCTTTTCCATTTGTTTTTAGTTAAGTCTTACGGAAACAAAACCATTTGGCCGGAGATACGTGACTCAATGGGAGGAAAATTCATTCCTGCCTCCTGTCACAGAACAGAAAGAAAGCAAGCAGAGGATGGTGAAAGGTGGGGGACGGTGGTAAGAGGAGAGCAGAAAAGAGTGGGGGAGAGGAAGCTCTATATTTATAGATGGCCACATTTTGCTATCCAAAAAAACACCTTCCGACCACCTGCAGAATGCGCAGGCTCACATAGACTCACTGCAGCGTCTTAATTTATTACACTGCACACAAGCCCCCATTGTATATAAACAAATCCACAGCTAGAAAAAGAGAGGACTCCCTAGGAGGAGAGGGGGGGGCGCACAATGACACAACCAAGCAGAGAAATCAACAGAAGCAAAGGTGTAGAGAAGAGCCAGTTTATGAGGTGATAAATCAAAGAACCAGAAACCATTTCCAAGCGCTTCACTCCTACAGTTCCCCGAGACCTCGCCACCCCCCTCCCCCAGTCTGGCTTATTGGGAATTCAGAGAATGGGGACGGGAGAGGGATTTTTTTTTTTTTTTGCATAGGCAAGCCTACCTCCAGGGTTCTGATTTCCTTCTGGGTCAGATCGTTGGAGGTGGCACATTTCGTTCGGAGCCCCTCTAGGTTGGAGATGCTGATGTCGATCATATTTTGGACCAGCTCGCACTGCTGCAGGGCTTTCTGCAAACTCAGACGCTCTTCGCTTTTCGTCATGTTTTCCTCATCCATCTCTCGCCCTGCAAAACCCCCTCCCGTCTCTCCCCCCACTCCTCCTCCTCCCAGGGCCAAAAAAGAAAAAAGAAAGAGAAGAGAAAAGAAAGGGTGGTGGTATGCTTGCACACACACACACACACACACACACACCTCCGCCCCTCTGGCCACTTCTCAACCAGTCAACCTGAAGAAAAAAGCCCACATCTCACACAGGGTGGGGGGTGAAGGGGGGGAGAAAGGATTTTTTTTTAAAGAAAGCGAGAATTTATTGTTTTATTGAGCATCCAGTCAGCTCCATCAGAGGGTCCCCGGCTCCAGAGGAGATGCTTAATGTAGCTCGGGAGCCAGCCAGGTAGCGGGTAGGGTGATGCTGTACACTTGGGGAGGAGGATGGAGGAGGAGGGTGGAGGAGGGAGGAGGAGGGAGGAGGATGGAGGAGGAGGAGGCTGATCGAGGCTCACTCTGTCCCCCCTGGCTCCATGCAGGAGAGCCCGAGCTGGGTAGCCTTGGCTGGCTGGAGGTCAGAGAACGAGCCGCCCGTCCTCCCGGCAGGGGCCTGGCCGGGCTGGCATGGTCCGCGGGGGCCGGGGCGCCGGCTCAAGATGCTGTCGGCCTCGCTCCCGCCGCCGCCGCTGCC
>CM053773.1:228820674-228839154 GCA_028658325.1 Potorous gilbertii | reverse complement strand
CCCATAGAGGTGAAGTGGCCTCTCTTGGGTCCATCTAGGACTGGAAATTAAACCCAGGACCTTGGACTCCTGATCCTGAATTCTTTCTGCTGCACTGCATAGAGGGGGCCCCTTTAAAGTAGTAACGTAGATAAGAGCAAGATCATGTGCCTGCCATTATTTCTGCCTTTCAGCTTTTTTTCTTAAGTCAACACATAAAACAAACCTTGGAAATCCATCATGCTGTCCTCACGAGTTCCCCTTCAGGCTCTTTGCTCCTACAGGCACATAAACAAAGCCACCAGCCTGTTGCTTCCCAAAATTCCAAGCCTGTCAACTAACCTCTGCCAGTTCTCTAGGTACACAAATGTCCTTGGGCGCTAGCACCTGAGTTTCTGATGTCATGCATTACTCAAGCCTTATGCCAATGGACAATTGGGCCCAGCAATTTGTTCTAGCTTTGAAAAATTAAACACCTCAAAAATCCTGGTTTTGTACATGGGAGTCTGAAGTCCAGGGTGCATAGGCTCTGATGTGTCATCTAAGAAATTAAAGGTACAAAACTAAGTGATGATATTTATTCAACTCAATGAGCACCTATTGTGGCCAAAATCCAGTGCTAGGCACTAAGTATACAATAAAAGTTAACAGTCACTTCTCTCAAGAAGTTTACATTAGAGTGAGGTTTGGGAGAACAGGTATTGTCTTTTGCCTGGATTTTTTTTTGTTTTGCATCATCAGCACTTAGCATAGCACCTGGCACACAGTAGGCACTTAATAAATGCTTATTGTCTGACTGACTTTCAGGAGCAGTGTGGAATGTGCATAGACAAGTAAATGCAAAGTATATACAAAGCAGTTTTAATAGGCAGCAAATACAAACAACTGGAGGGTTTAGGAAAGTCTTGATGTAGAACATGGCACCTGAGTTGTGTTTTAAAAGAAGCCAGGGATAACCAGTAATATGGTCTTTAACAGGTCTTCTAACATTCTGGATTGAGTCAGACTGAGAATTTCCATCTGTTATCCACTGAAAAAGACCTGGGAGTTTTCCAAGTCCCCTCATCTCTTGGGGTTCCAGTTTCTTCATCTGTAAAAGGAAGTGAATGAATTATGTGGCCTCTGAGGTTCCTTTTAACTCTAAACTTATGAACCTATGACATTATGAATGACCAAACACCAAAAACCTTTCCAGGCTTCTTATATCTTTCTCCTGGACAGGTACTCTTCCATCCAGTGTCCCACATTAAAGTCCCAAAAATCTTAGTGCAGTTGTAATCTCTTAAAGACTTTGGAGACATCCTGTAAAATAAAGTCATCCTTGTAGAAGACTTTCCTCTGCCATGCTTCTGTAGATGTAAATGTAAACAATACAAAACAGAATTACCCTTTACCCCTTTTGCCCCACCTTACCTTAAAGAAATATAAGTATCTTGGTTTTAAGTACTATAAAGGATAGGGACAGTGCTATGATTTCAGGGTGAGGAACCTTCCTCTACCAATGCAGGTCATCACCTTCTCTATAATTTATAGTAAGTTGACTAGAAGTGTGAGAAGTGAAGAGATCTCTAATCCCTTGACCCGCCCCCTGCAATCCTCTCCCAGGCCACCTCCCCTGCCCTAGTCCCTTTCTCCTCTTTTCCCCATCTTGACTCGTTGGTGAACCAATTCAACTCTACACTATTCTCCCCTCGTGAATCCTCTACCCCTTATCATATCATAGATTACACTGGCCAAGTGTCAGCCTTGGATCACTTCTACTATTCATCACTTCTGCTGCTAAACACAAGCTGCTGAAGAGAAATGTTGAAAATCACATGATCATTCTGAACATGTTACCTACAAATTTATACTATACAACTCCCTAATCAACTCACTATCCCATTCTCCACAGCAGCTCTTCCAAAACTTTTCATCCTTCCTCAAAACTCCTATGGTCTTCCCTCCCTTAACTTACTCAGTTAAGAAAATTGTCTCATAATTCAGGCCATATTCTGTGAGCTTCCTCTTCTCCCATCTTCCTCATCTCCTATCACTTAGGTGTCTCCTGCCATTCTCTCATCCTTCACCCCTGTCTCACATGATGAAGTGGCCTGACTCCTTACCCAGGCTGACCCCTGTACCTGTCCAAGCAACCTCAATTCCATCCCATCTCCTCCAACTGATTGCTCCTTCTGTCATTCCCACTTTTTTACTTATTTTCAGTCTCTCCCTGTCTACTAGCTTATCTTCTACTGCCTACAAATACACCAACATCAGCTCTATCCTGAAAAAACCCTCACTTGATTCCCAATAACTATCATACCACATTTCTTCTGCCCTTTGCTGTTAAACTTCCTCAAAAAGGTCCTTCATGAGAGATGCCTCTACTTTCTCTCATCTCACTTTGTATCAAGCCCCTTACATTCCAGCTTCCAGTCTTATCTGTCCACTGAAACTCCTCTCTCTAAAGTAACCAGTGATCTCATAGTTGTCAAATCCAAAGGCCTTTTCTCAACCCTCATTCTCCTCTCTGCAGCCTTTGACACTGTTCAACACTCTCTCCTCTTTGATACTGTCTTCTCTCTAGATTTTTGGGACACCAGATCACATCTTCTAACCATAAATGTCCTTCCCAGAGCCCTCTTCTCTTCTCCCTCTAGACCATTTCACTTGATGATTTCATCAGCTCCCATGGATTCAAGGATCATCTCTATGCTGATGATTCTAAATCTACCTTTCCTACTTCAATTTCTCTACTGACCTCCAATCTGGCTTCTCCAACTCCCTTCCAGATATCTCCAACTGGATGTCCAGTAGACATCTTAAATTCACTGCATCCAAAACAGAACTCATTTTCTTCCCTCTCCACCTTTTACCTTTCCTAGGACTGTAAAGGGCAACACCATCCTCCCAGTCCCTCAGGTGCACAAACTAGGAGTCAACTTGGATTCCTCACCATCTCTTCCCTCCATATCAAAGCTGTTGTCAAGGCCCCTTGATCTCTCAAATACACCCCCTCTTCTCATACTGTCACTCCCCTGGTACAAATCCTTATCATCTCACACCTCCACCACAGCAATAACTGCTAATGGATCTGTCCACTTCAAGTCTCTCTCCACTCCAATCCATCCTCCATTCAGCTACTAAAGTGATGTTCCTAAAATGTTGGTCTTATCAGGTCACATCACCCTCCCTCAATAAACTCCAGTGACTTTCTATTGCCTCCAGAAGCAAATACAACTGCTGCTTGGTGTTCAAAGCCCTTTATAACCTAGCCCCGTGCTGCCTTTCTAGGCTTCTTATACCTTTGTCCTGGACAGGTACCCTTCCATCCAGCGACACTGGTCTCCTAGCCATTCCGAGAACAATTCCATCTCTCATTTCCTGGAATTCTCTCTGACTATCCCTCATGTCTGGAACACTCTTCCTCCTCTGTACTAACTACTGACTTCCCTGGTTTCCATAGAGTTCCATCTAAAATTCCATCTTTGACAGGAAGCCTGCTCTAACCTGTCTTAATGCCGGTGTTTTCCCTCTGTCAATTATTTCCTATTTATCATATATAGCTTGCATTGTATATGTGTGTTTGGATGTTGCCTCTTCCCTTGGATTGTTAACTCCTTGAGGGTAGGGACTATCTTTTGCCTCTTTTCATATGCCCAGCACTTGTCACAGTGCCTGACACCTAGTAGGAGCTTAATAAATGTTTATAAATTGATTGATTGACTTACCCAAGGTCACACAAATGATTTTTTTAACTGACTCCATGATTTAAAAAAAAAAACTAAGTGCAAAGGACTCTACCATCCCTTACCTTCCAAAGTTTCAGTTGCTATGAAATGAGATAATATATGTAAAGTACTTCGAAAACCACAAGATTCCATGGAACATTTATCATCACTATCCTCATCATTTAGGTGAATTGGGAGTCAAGCTGTGACCTCACTGGTATATAGAACTGGTATATGGTGAAACTCTCTCTATAAGGGCAAATTAGCAGCTTCTCTGCAATTTATAACCTTAGAGAGACTACTCAAGTGTGATGAGCCTGGTTAAGAAAGGTTAAGCGAATTGGCTACAGCCAAACAACCCAGCATAGATCAGAAACTTGAATCCAAGCATCCTGACTTTGAGGCTCAGTCCTTTGTCCACTAAACCTTGCTTCTTCTCCACCTTCTTCCTCTTGTTGTTTATATCACCATCATCCTCTAAATATGTTAATTATAAATACAAATAATAGTCTAACCTAAATAATTCAAATCTACAGTTTACATAAATAACATATTTATATAATAGTTTACATATGTGAAATATAATTATGTAAACAATATTTTATAATTAATGTGTTTATATTAGAAACATTAGTGTTTCCTCTATCATCATGTTTTATGTAATTATAATTTAATATAGTTATATAACATCATTATATAATGATGCTTTTAATTGATTATAATAAATATATTAAAAGTTCTGTTGTTTTCTCAGCATGAGGACTCCCTCAGGTGACGTAAATTGCAACCTTCCTATTATTTGATATTTGGAGAAGCTGCTATTACTAGAAGATTTCCTCTTCCTTTTCTTTCTTTTCCTTCTCCTCTTCCTTTTCCTGGTCCTGTGATCGCAGGCATAGCCCTATTTAAAGCCTCTTCAGTTTGGTTGAGTGAGGCAGAGCTTGAGATCGCTTGGCCATCACCTTCAGAAATTCAGGCCATGAGGAGGACGCTGGTGTTGTGACTCCGTTATTACTTAAAGGAAGATGTTCTTTAAAGAATCTCAAAATCCAAGGATTTGAAGGAAACTTTCATCAAATCCAACCTAGACATGAGCAAGAATTCCTCCTACCTCACATTCCCAAAGAGTTTCAAGGTCTCTAAAGCACTCTCCTAATGATGAATCTATAGGGTAGGTTGTGCTCACCTCATTTTACAGAAGAATGTAGAAAAGTTGTGACTCTCTATTAAACAGAGGTAGGAATAGAACTCAGGAATAGAACCTTTCCTATAATGCCTCTGTAAGTTCCTGGACAAGTGGTCATCTACCTTCTGCTTGAGTGCTTCCAGCAAGGGGGAGATTACCCTCTTCTCTTTGGATAGCTCTGTTAGGAAATTAAGTCTTGCATCTAGTGTAACTCTTCCATCATTTTATCCTCTGCCCCAACTCACTTCTCACTACCTGGCCTCAAGTTCAAGTACTTCAATGCCTGCTACTTAGTCTCAGACATCTAAAATAGTTAAGGATCACTTTCAGCCTAATTCAGGATTCTTCCTCTCTTCTAAGTTCAATTTAGATCCTTAAAACCAGGAGAATCATAACTGGCCATTTATTCCGTTTGATGATGAACAGTTTGAAAACGGAGAGTGAGTCAAAAGTATAAGACCTACCAGGAATGGAATGGAAAAATGTCCCAGGAATGGAGCAGTTAGGTGGTGTAATTGATGGACCTGAAGTCAGGAAGACCACAGCTTGAATGCTGGCCCAAATACTTTCTAGTGGGTTACCCTAGGCAAGTCACTTAACCTCTGTTTCTCATTTTCCTCAACTGCAAAATAGGTATAATGACTGCACCTATTTCTCAGGGTTTTTGTGAGAATCAGATATTTGTAAATACAATGCCTGATACATGGTAAGTGCCATATAAATGCTTGCTTCCTTCCCCCCAAAAAATACATTTTTAATCTCTTGTTGTGTCAGGCATCGTAATAAGCACAGTAGATTGTAATGCCAATGTGATACCCATAGCAGCTGCTATGAATATGCATATGTATTTCCACGATAAATTTGCAAAATATAAATAACTCTCTTTCCCAAAAATGAAACCAAGATATTTATTCAGATACCAGAAAGCCAAATCCACCATGGTAACAAAAAAGTTTATACACATCACCAATCTAGAAAGTGCCACCATCCCCAAGACTTCCCAACATCCCCAAGCCTTCCCTCCATGAAGTCTCCCCACAAACAAGTTCCCCTAGACAAAATGCTTCCCTCTCTCACTCACACTAGCTGCTCTGCCTCACTCCCTCCCCGCTCTGCCTCACACTCCACCCTTCCTGTTCCACCCATTTGGCACACCACACCATGTGACTGGAGCTCCATGTAACTCAAGCTGTGGCCTGGGCCAAAGCTCAAAGCAGGTCACATGGGCCTATTTAGGGGTAGGGAAGATCTTCAAATTCCTTTAACATTACATAGATACAAATACAAGCAAGACAGCCCCTTCCTGAAAGGAGCTTGCATGCTAACAAGGAAGACAGAATTTATGAAGCAACTCACTACATGTCAAACACTGTGCTAAATTTCAAGGACCAAAATACAAGCAAGCACACAAGGTTCTGCCCTCCAGGAGCTTACATTCTCAAAGGGAAGATGGCTCACGGGAGTGATGGACAAGGAAGCTTGTGTTTTGGTGGTGTTGCTTTGGTTACTGTTCTAAGAACTAGAAAGGGATAGTTAAAGGGACGTGGGGGAGGGTGTATACATGTGGTGCAATGGTATACAGATGGCCAAGGAGTAGAATGGTAGGTTTGGGTTTAGGCTATATAAGGTGCGAACCACAATGCTGACCAGTCCAGAGACCCAGGATGAGAACTTGGAATCCTAGTCTGGAGATGATGGCTAGGACACAAGTTCACGGCAGCAAGAAGATGGGAGTGAAATGGTAGAACAGGGATGTAAGAGAAGAGTCAGCCTGCACTTCCTCCCAGTAGGAGGAGTGCGGCAGGAAAAATGGGCCTCTCAAAGACTCATTGGGGCCACTGGGGAATGACTATCATAGGTGCTTTGTGGGGATGGGGGGTGGGGATGGGGTCGGTATTAATAACAGTATTATGCCAAGCACTTGACAAATATTATCTCGTTTTATATTCACAACAAATCTGGGCAATCGGTGCTTATGATAATTCCCATTTTACAGGTGGGGAAACTGAGGCAGGGAGCAGGTAAGTGACCTGCCCAAACTCACACAGCTAGTAAGTGTCTGAAGCCACATTTGAACTCAGACCAGTGCTCCATCCTCTTTGCCACCTAACTGCCTCTAGGTTAGGTGTCCTGTAAGGGGAGGCTGGGGATGATAGATGTGAAGCATGTACCAGAAGGGTACCATTGAGTACCAGAAAAAGGAAAGCAGCAAGTTATATGAGGATGGTTCATGTTGGACAGAAAAAGGAAACATTTCCCCTGGAGTAAAAACCTCCCCAGGGAAAGATGCAGCCCACCACCAATGCCAGCAACCCAGAACTAAGTCCTCTGTTCTCCTTGCTAGTTTCTCCTTTGAGGGAAAATACTACTTCCATTTTTGTCTTTGCATCCCTGGCACATAGTCTAATACTTGGTACATAGTAGGTGCTTCATGAACACCTTTAGAATGGAATTGAATTGTAGTGGAAAACACTCTGGACTTGGAGTCAGAAGACCTCTACATGTAGTAGTTCCCTCTGACTCTGACCAATCATAACACCATGTGCAAATCACTTCACCTCTTAGCCTCAGTTCCATCCTCTGTCAAATGTAAATAGCTGATCTCACAGTATTGCTGACCTCACAGAACTGCAGCAAGATTCAAACAGATGACATATATAAAGCACTTTGTAAGCCTTGAAACACTATAAAAACGTCAGCGTCTCCAGAGATGTTCTCCTGTCCTAACACCCACCCAGCCTCGTGAGTGAACATGGGATTCTCAGATCACATTTGGTGGGGGAGTCAGTTGCTTTGTTATCTAACAAGTCTTCCATCTTGCATCCTGGCTGTAATCTGCCCTTCTAAAAACTGCCAAAATACACATTTATTTAATTGGTTTGAATGGAACAGAAGGACTCATTCCATAGAGCCAAATAAAAAAAATCTGATCAGTTACCTTGCTGAGGGATGTAAGGACCATCACCCACCTATGAAGAAGGCTTAATCGTCTGCCATGTAAACATACAGGCATGCGGACAAAAGTTCCAATCCACCCTCAGATACTTCCTAGCTATGTGACCTTGGGCAAGTCATTTCACCTGTTTCTCTCAGTTTCCTCATATGTAAAACAAGGATCATATTAGTATCTATTTCTCAGAGCTATTGTGATGATCAAATGAGATGGTAATTGTAAAGTGTTTAACATGGTATCTGGCATATAGAAGATGCTTAATGGTGAAAGGTTCCCTTCACTCCTCTCCATCCTTCGCTTTATGATTACTCCTTTCCAAAGAGCCAGTATAACACAGTGTGTGACACTTAGGATACTCCTCCACCCTGTGATCTTTAACAATTCCCTTGAGATTTCTTCAATGGGAACTGTCCAACAGTGTACAGAAATATATGTTTAAAAGAGGACTGGCTGGTGTGGCTGCATGAGACATCTTGAGGACCCTATGCCCTGGTGCAGGTCCAGCTATAATTGACTTTGGCCATGGACAAACAGTTATTTCCTCCCACACTGGACTGCTGTCCACCCTTTGATCCTCTGACCAAGAGAGTCTGGAGCATCCCTTGCCCAGTTTTAGAGCAATGAATGCTAACTTTGCAGCCAGCACCTATCCCCAATCCAGATCACCCCAATTGTTAGTGCTCTGTCCCTCCCCAAATCACCTCAGGGTCATAGATTTAGAGTTGGAAAGGACCTGAGGAAGGTCATCTTATTCAGTCATTTTATAGATAGGGAAATTCAGGCCTAGAAACAAGAAGTGACTTGGCCAGAGTTATGTAAGTATTGTAAGAGAACCAGGATTTGAACTCAAATCTTTGGATTCCAAACCCAGTCCTCTTTCTACCACATTAGACTATCTCCCTTATATAATCAGGTCTGTGCTCTGATTTGCCCTTCCTGGTTCAGATATACCACATGGGGACTTTTTTAGAACCTGCTTTTGGCCAGATGGGCTGACCCAGTGCTGAAAGAACCTCATATTTTCATGGGTTGTAACAAATCCTGTACTGGTCCTCCCCTGACTGTGCCAGGAGTGCAGAATACTATATTAGGTGAAAGAAGAGACAGGTTTCAGCTAGGTCCCTCTGTTTTGATTTTTCTATGTGGTAAGTAGACTCCAGTGAAAGGGGTTAGAGGGATGGCCAATGTTTTTTCCCTCCCTTCCACTGCCAAATCCCATGTGGACCTGGACTCAACTACACAACCTGGACCCCTGACTGTCTTCTTTTTTTCCCAAGTCAACAAGCATATCTTAAGCGCTTTGTGTCTGTGGTTTTCCATTTTATATTTCCTTTCCAGAGAAGTTGGCTAAGTAAATACAGTTCTCAGAGTAGATTGTCCAAATGTAGACATGGCTTTCTGATTTCAAAAGATCTGAAAGTCCTGGTAGCAGTGGGAGAAGAAGGTGATGTTGCATGCTGATGCAGGAAAACATTGGCTTGTAGCAGAGGCAGGAGGAATTGACTCCAGCTGAGGATATGGTTTAGAGGAGGTTTGGGTTTGGAGTGGGTGAAAATGCAGAAATAATATGAAATGTAAAGTGACTAATCAGCAATCCTGCAAATGCTTTATGTTCTAATGAGGTTAAATATCAGCCTCCCAGGAGACTGTAACAATAATTATAAGTTGTTACTGAATATTGTGTGACTATGTTCAGCAATTCTTTTGTGTGTAGAAATAAACTACCTGTTCCATACCTTATTCCTGTTGTACGTGGAGTAACTTTTTCTTCTCCATCTTTCTGAGGAAGACATATAAGTCAATAAGTAAAATTATCTCCAACGGTGCCGGGCTTCATGAGTCAATGAGGATGAGAACAGGTAGTCAAATCTCTCTAATTAGAGACAAGCCCTCCCTCCCCTCCAAGGACTGAACCTAAACAACATGCTCATATACAAAACAAAAAGAGAATGCTATAGTATCCCAACCCCTGATGGGCCCAGCAGTAGTTAATGCAAGACTTAGGTTTAATGATCTGCTAACATGTTTAATTTCACATACACCCCTAGATAGTATAACAAATGTTCAAAATTCTTTTACTGTTGCCAAATTTGGGTGTGCAACCCATAGTTTAAGAAGATTCTCTAAGTTGTGGATGACATAATACTTGTTGCCACACATCCCCACTGAACTGAAACCATATAAAAAACTAACCTGACCATTCATAGAGTAAAAAAACTAAGTGGATGAAGAATTTCTGTGGCCCAGATTCTGACATGCAGTTGGACAGACCACATACAGTGCTTTTCCATCAATCTATGTGTCTTGGACTACCAGTACAAACGTACAAAAGTTGGACCCAGAATTAGGAGGAGAGGGAGTTGGTGAATTGCCTTCAGAGAACTATGAAGCTCCTTTAATGACCTCAAATATTTCCCTCAAAACAACTCCTTCAATATTCTACTGATATGGTATGGCTTCAAGACATGGAACACAACAATGTTGGAAGAACTGAAAATGAATATCACACAGAGGGAACTGAAAAGGTATACATGGTCGTTGTGAGTGGGCTACAACATAGAACCAATGAAGAATTGTGAATTAGAAGAGGAGTAAGGGTGTCATCAGATTTAGAAATAGATGACTCAGATATATTTAAAGGAATGGATAGAGATAGAGAAAATGGGAAAAATAGAAATAGAGATCATGGTAGAGATATGATAGAAAGATTATTTAATTACATGACAGGGGCAAGACACAACACGTAGACAGTCAAGAGCCTTGCTGGTATGTATGCTCCTGAATATCAAGAGAGAGCAACGAAGGCCAAGCCTCAGTATACTCATATGTAAAATGAAGATAATTATTCACCCCACAGGGTTGCAGTAAATGACGTGTTTTATAAATATTAGCGACAAACAAGCATGAGTTTTTCTTATATATTTATCATCGATGACTTGATCTAACACTTTTTGGGGAGATTATTTTTATTTTTAGTCTGTACCACCTTGGGGGAACATGAGTTCCATATATTTCCTCCCCTCTGTGTAAAATGGTACATAGTTCTAAATTTACACCATGAGGTGATCCTTTGTCCTCATAATCTAGTATTTGGTAAACAAGTCTCTATTCATCCTTTAAACCCTTTGATGATTGCAGAGATTTCACCTGTATTTCATATCAGCTTGTGTCTGGTGTTGCTGAGAAACATCAATAGAAAGTTCTCATACAACAATTCCTCCAAATAGCCCACTCTCCTGTCCCTTCATTCCTGTTCCTGTATTCTTCTGGTTTGTCTTTCCTGGACCTTCTCCAGTTCTGTCAAGTTTTTTCTTGAGGAATAACAAGAAAATCTGTACCTCATCCATTCATTCATTCAACCAGCACTTATTAAGCACCTACTGAATGCAGAGACTTTCTACAAGAAGCCTTTCCCAACCCCTCTTAGTTGTAGGACCTACCCTGTGTTGATTATTCCTAATTTATCCTGTATAGAGTTGGTTTGTATAAAGTTGTTCTCATATGTCTCCACTTTTGGACTGTGAGCTCCCTGAGCAAGGACTGTCTTTATATCCCTGGCATTTAAGACAGTGCCAACAACAGAGCTTAATACATGTTTATTGTCTGAGTGATTGTTGGGTGGTTGGCTTTGTATCACAGGAGACAAATATTCTTAGTGTTAATTCTAGTACCCTTTGCGCCAATGTCCCACTTATCCAATGAGCTAACACGTTTGGCGATCTTTAAACATATACATAGATGATAGCTCCTATGGTCACCAATAATGACAAACAGGGTTTTTTTCACTATCCTGCAGTGATATAGAAGATATAGTGAAGGTTTAGTGGAGATAGAGAAAGAATGGGCAGCTAGGGGATAGGGTCTCCGGACTGAAGTCAGGAAGATTCATCTTCCTAGATTCAAATTCAGCCTCAGATTGGGTGACCCTGGACAAGGCACTTAGCCTCTGTTTGCCTCAACTATAAAATAAACTGGAGAAGGAAATGGCAGACCACTCCACATCTTTGCCAAGAAAAGCCCAAATGGAATCATGAAGAGTTGGACACAATTGAACAAAGAGAAAGAACAACAAAGAAAAGTGAAAGAAGAAAAAAACAGAAGTATGATAATGAGCCTCCTACCTGGACAAAAAAACAGCACTTTCAAAACTTTGTCTCCAGTGGGACACAAATTCACTTACATGGGCTCTCAAATATTACAATAGAGTTTTAAAGTTTGCAATGTACTTTATGTACAATCAACCTTTTGCTCCTCACCACAGTAATATGAGACGGATGCCAATATTACCCCCATTTTACAAACGAAGAAACTAAGGCTTAGAAAATGACTTGCTTAAGATCACATGGTTGGTAAGCAACTAAGGCAAAATTAGAAGCCAAGGCTTCCTGATGCAAAGTCCACTGCTCTATCTACTCCCCAGCACTAAGTTTAAAGGTGGAAAGGCCCCTGAGAGGTCATTGGATTTAACCCCCTATTTTACAGATGAGATTCAGAGTAATTTGAAAATGACTTTCTCAAGGTCACACAAAGCCAAGATCTCCGGCTCTAAATCTAGCATTATTTCTTCTGTGGTTGCTGTTCATTTGTCTCATTTGTGACTTCATGGCCCCATTTGTGGTTTTCTAAGCAGAGATATTAGAGTGTTTTGTCATTTCTTTCCTCAGCACATTTTACAGATGAAGAAACTGAGACAAATAGGGTGAAATGACTTAGGGTCACGCAGCTAGTAAGTGTCTGAGGACGGATTTGAACTCAGAAAGGTGAATTTTCCTGATTCTAAATCCAGGGCTCTATCTACTGCACCACCTAGCTGCCCAATATTACTTTCTATAATGTCATTATTTCCCTCTTTAGTGGCAGCAATACGTTGGGCTCGCACCTTCTAGGATGAGTGGGCAATGACTCCCCTTTTCTCTTCTCTTCATGACAGGTTGTATATAGTTCACCAACCACTTCTGTTATCATTAATAATTAATTAACTGATCTGTTTATAGCATTAAAGTTCACATTTTCTTGTACAAAATCTGTGCTTGCTCTCTCTCAACAACTAATTTGATATTTTAATCAGCTGGATGATGAAAAACCAGAAAGCCAAGTTGGTAAAGAACTGTGTATTAAACAACACTAGTCATTGCACCGAGCCGGGTGCCAATATCATTTCATTCCGTTTCTCTTTATATTATTGTGGTCATCATGTAAATCATCCTATCGAGTCTTCCCATGTCACTCTGTTTGAGTTCAAGTCTTCCCAAGTTGCTCTGAATTCATCATACTCACCACATGATAACAATCCATCATACTCATATTTTACAATGTGTTCAGCCTTTCCCCAATTGATGGGCATTCACTTTATTTCTAGTTTGGGGGGAAGGGTGGCCACCCTACCCCATAAGTGCTAATACAAATATTTTTGTTTATTTGGGAAATTTATTTGACATCCTTGGCTTTTATGGCCAGTGATGGCATTCCTAGGTCAAAGGGTAGGCACAATTTGGTAACTTTTGCCACATACTTCCTTTTTGTCTTCCAGATCCACTAGTGATGACTTATTGCTCCTGTGTCTCCATAGATCCTCCAAATTTACCATTTTTATCTTTGCCAATCTTCTGAACATGAATTGAAACCTGAAAATTATTTTATTTTGCATTTTTCTTATCATTAATCATTTGAAGACTTTTCCAAATAGTTGTTGACAGTTTGTATTCTTTCTTTTGAAAACTACCTGTTCATATTCTTTGACAATTTACCTTTTGGGTAATGGGTCTTTGACCAGAGCTTAGTGAGTATTTGAGTTTGACAGTGTATGAGTAACCAGCAACATTCCAGCAAGAAGAGAGAAAATTTTCATTTAAAAGAACAAAAGAAGCTCTCAAATATTTTGGAGTGTATCTACCAAGATTTTTTCAAGGACTGTGTGTGTGTGTGTGTGTATATGAATGTGTGTGTATGTGGGTATGTGTGTATGTGTACGTGTGCGCATGTGTGTATGTGTATATGTGTGTGCATGTGTATGTGGGTGCATGTGTGGGTGTGTATGGGTGTGTGGAGGTGTGTGTATGTATGTATGTGTAGTGTGTGTGTAGTGTGTACATATGTATGTGTAGTGCATGTGTATATATGTGTGTGTGTTGTGTGTGTGTGATATGTGTGGTGTGTGTGGTGTGGGGAGGAATGTGTGTATGTGTGTATATGTGTATGCATGTGTGTGTTCATCCTTTGTTGCCAAAGAAGACCATGCCATTAGAGAAATAATGACATGACTTGCATTTGACTTTGTTTTGGTTAGGGCTGTGGAGGTCACCAGCCTCACTTCTCCTCCAGAGCCATCTGAATCCAATGACCAGATACTCATCAGGATGACTGGAGATGACTCAGAATGAGACAATTGGGGTTAAGTGACTTGCCCAAGGTCACACAGCTGGTGAGTGTCAAGTGTCTGAGGTGAGATTTGAACTCAGGTCCTCCTAACTCCTGCATTGGTTCTCTATCCACTGCACCACCTAACTTCTTCTCAAGGACTATATGAATCTAATTAAATACTAATCTAATATAAACACTCTTGGCAGAAATAAAGACAGACCTAAATATTTGCAGAAACATTAATTACTTATAAGTATGTTGAGGCAATATAATAGAAATGACAATACTATTTAAATTAATTAACTTATTCAGTGTTATATCAAACTACTAAAAGAATGTTTTCTATACCCAGAAAAAATAGTGATGAAAAATCTACATAAGAGAATGAAAGGTCAAAAATCTCAAGAATAATAATGAAAATGGTGAGAAGGAAGTGGGGCAGATCTCAAACTGTACCACAAAGCATTCATTTAAAAGATTTGGCATTTATCAAGAACAAATTAGACATGTAATATAGAGAAGCAAGTGTTCTATATGCTCAAAGATCTTTGTTTCTGAGGATAAGACTTACTCCTTCACAAAAAAGCTTCTTTAAAAAAACTGCACAGCAGATTGGCAGAAACTAAGTTTAGCCCAATATCTTACAACATACACCAAGATGAGCGGCAAAGGCAAACATGACCTTGATAGAGTCATATTCTAAACAAATTAGAGGAGTGAGAAAGAAATTATTTTTTAGATATGAGGACAGAGGAAGAACTTATGGCTAAACATGTGATAGAAAGGGTCATACTAAATAAAATGGACAATTTTGATTATACTAAATTATAAAGCTTTTGCACAAATAAAACTAATGTGGTAAAAATTAGAAGGGAAATGGTTAACTGGGGGGAGGAGAGGAGAAATTTCCCAAGAAGTTTTTCTGATAGAGGTTTTATTATTCAATATATATTAGCAATAAATTCAAATTTATAAAATTAAGAGTCATTCCCCAATAGATAAATGATCAAAGTAAATAAACAGGCAGTTTTTTAAAAGAAAAAATCCAAGCTATCAACAACCATACTGAAAAAAATGTTCTAAATCACTAAAAATTAGAGAAATGCAAATTAAAGAAAATTTGAGGTTCTACCTTACACCTATCAGACTGGCAAAGGCAATCAGAGGAAAGTGACAAATGTTGGAGGGGCTATGGGAAAACAGGTACACCAGTACACTGTTGGTGGACCTGTGAATTAGTCTAGTCAATCTGGAAAACAATTTTGAACTATGCCCCCCAAAATTACAAAACTTTGCATACTCTTTGGCCCAGGTATACCATTCCTAGTCCTTTACTTCCAAAGCATTCAAAAGAAGAAAATTATCTATATGGACAAACATATTTGTAGCAGTTTTTTTGATGGTAGCCAGAACTTGCATCTAGAGGGCTGTCCTCCTTCTAGGGAACAGCTAAACAAATCAGGGAACATGCATATAACAGAAGATCATTGGGAAATAGATAATTTCAGAAGAACTGGGGAAACATTTATGTAATTATTCAGAAAAAAGTGAGTAGAAATAGGAGACCAATTTAGTCATAACATTGTAGAGAAAAACAAGTTTGAAAAACTTTAGAACTTGGATTAATGCAATGATACGCCACAGGTCTGAAAAAAGGAAGATGAAAGTCATCACTCACCTCCTGACATAAAAGTGATGAACTTAAAGTGCAGAAAAAGGCATACATTTTTTGAACATTAATAACATGGGAATTCAGGAAGACAAATTCAAATCTTGCCTCAGACACTTACTGTGTGTCCCTGAGTAGTCACTTAATCTTATTTGCCTCAGTTTCCTCATCTGTAAGCTGGAGAAGAGTTCGTTTTACAGATAAAGAAACTAAGGCAAACAGAGTTAGGTGACTTACCCAAGGTCACATCGTTAGTGTCTAAGGCCAGATATGACCTCATGAAGTGGAGTCTTCTGACTTCAGCCTCTGCACTCTGTCCACTGCACCCCCTAGCTGCCTAACAAATCAACAAAAATACCTTTCATGACGGGTGAATCTATAGAGTACAAGCACTAGGTGCCAAAAAAATTGTGCCAATACTGGATATGTATACTTACATGGCTCACTTGTGGTTATAGGTGTACAGTGTTTTTTCATCCTTGATTGGTGAATTTATAAGCAGTTTTGATGTAGTGAATAGACAGCCAATCTTTGTCCCATGTTGACACGTACTGGCTGTGTGACCTGAGCTGAGTCATTGAAACTCTCAATGCTCAAAGCAATCCTTTAGTTTCTAAGAAGTAGCCAATCGGTATTGGTAGAGGGAGTTTTCTCATTGGAGAATTTCCTATACTAACCAAATTACTTCAATGCTATCCCCAATCTCTGAGCAGCTTATTTACTTCTAAATATAAACAAAATACATAATGGATAGAGGGTTAAACTTGGATTCTCTGAGACCCAGATTCAAATCTCACCTCTGAAATTTGCTATGTGGCAATTCTCTCAAACTTTAAGGTTTATAAAACTCTGAGGTATATATTCTGCCTCAGTAGAGGCAATAAAATCGCAGGTCTTTGACATATGGACATAAAATGCATACATGACCCTCGGAATGGGCAATGCTCAAGACCACTCAAAGTGGTCCTAGATATGATGTGTACAATATATCCCAGGACGAAAGTCTGGAACCTGGCGTGGCTATGTTGTAGTCATATGTATTCTCAGCCTCATCTTTTTTTCTAATATCAGTAAATTGTAGTTAAATGCTTTCTGCAAGAACAAGGTATCTTTCTTTCCTTCTTTCTTTTTTCTCTCTTACTCTATTTGTCTCTTCTCTTCAAACCTCCTCAGCTTGCTTTCTTCCCCTTTTTTCTTTTCTTCTTTTTTTCTTTCTTTAAATTAAATTTTATTTCTTCAATTAACAAGCATTTATTTTCTCATGCTCTGCCCACCTACTAGGAAAAATAAACAACCCTTTAACAAATATGCCTAGTCAAGCTAAACAAGTCCCCATATTGTCTATGTCTAAAAGCATATTCTCATTCTGTACTTTTAGTACACTGCCTCTCTGTCAAGAAATGGATAGAATGTTTTATGATGGTCCTCTGATATTATGACTGTTCATTGCATTGCTTAGAGAATTTCAGGATTTAAAAGATGTTTGTTTTCACAGTGTTTTGGTTCTAATATAAGTTGTTCATGTTGGCTTTCTTCACTGCGTCGGTTTATGCAAATCTTCCCAGGTTTCTCTGAAATATCATTTCTTACAACACAATTATATTTTGTTACTTTCCCCCAGAAGAATGGGTGGATGAGAATAGCTTGTTCCAATGGCCATGAAGGTGGCTGAAGTAGGCAGTTTGCAGCACTTAGAGCTTGGTCAGACAGCAGAGACACCAATGTCATGCATTGCATCTCGCACCATAGCTTGTCGTCTTGGTTTTTGTCTTGCCACAGGACTTTGATGACTCTGGAAGACAGAGTGAAGCTGGTAACTTTGTGCATCTCACTTAAATCTGATTCACTCTCAAGTTAAGATGTCAATGGTCCTCTTTGAAAATGAAGAATGAACAATAATTTTGTTACAAGTGTATATCATAATTGGTTCAATCATTAACCAGTTGATGGGCATCCCCTTGGTTTCCAGTGCTTCGCCACCCCCCAAAAAAAATCTGCTCTAAATATGTATAAATTTATTTTCCTCTTTCTTTAATACCTTTGTAGAGCAACTCTTATAATGGTATCATTCTAATCTCTAACTACACTAGAATAAAAGGGGAGAAAGAGTTTATATAGGAGAGTATACAGGATAAGGTGTTTAGTTAAGGTACAATCATGGAAGGGGAAATGATAGAGACATATAAGATGAATGAAGATGAAGTAGACAATGCTACATTACATTTCTCTATATGGCTTTACCTGGGTGAGGGATAGATACAGAGACAAGAAAGTTCCTGTATTAATGAAGTTTAGTAGGAAGTAGATCCTCAACCACTGAACTGCATTGCCCACCCACTACCATTGTGGTAGTCATTAAATAGTCCCACATTCACACATGATCAAGATAAAGCATCATGTGTCTACATAGCATTGAAATACTTGGGTGAAAAACGAAAACTTTAATTTGCTGCCAAGCCATTTACTTGGGTTCCCAGTCAAACTGCTGCCTTGTCACATTCCCAATTAGATCTGAGTTTGAAGCCTATCTCAGATGCTGGCTGTATGACTCTTGGCAAGTCACTTAACTTCTTTTAGTCCAAGATTTCTCATCTTTAAAATGAGAACAATAAGAACACCT
>CM053773.1:228805305-228820174 GCA_028658325.1 Potorous gilbertii | reverse complement strand
ATTTTAAAGTTAGGAAAATTGAGGCTTAGAGTGGCCAAGGGAATTGCTCAGCATCATCTAGCTCAAAAGTATTTAAAGTAGAATTCAAATTCGGGTCTTCTGGGCTCCAAGTTCAGTCCTCTATCTAGATTCCCCCCACTCCCAATGATTTATGTCTAGCTGGTATTAGTAGTAGTCTGAAAAGGCTTCCTAAATTTCTTGTTGCCTTTGTCAATTTGGGGAGGGGGTTCTGTGTTTTAATGTTTAACCTTCCTGCCTCCAGATCCAGAAATGGGGCATTGTCTTCAGATTACCGGATAGCTATCTTATTTAGTGATTTATTCTGTTAGTCTTAAATGCCTTTATGACATGCTTAAATATATTTTAGAGAACCAGGAAAATAAACCACAGGACTGTGCTCTGCAGAATTTCCAGGATCAACCGAAACAAGTTCAAGAACATTCAGAATCTAATTAGAAGAAAACAGACCCCATCCCTAATCCAATCAATGTCTGTTTCAAGCAGGCTGGGTTGATGGGGCAGAAACCTCTTCCCCTGTCCCTCCTCCCCATTTCCAATTCCAACGTCCCTCCAACTTTTCTCTGGAGTTTGACAGGGTGAATCTCCCTCCAGGACAAAGAATTGTCAGTGAGTCATGGCCAGCATTGTGCTGGGTTGTGACTATGGCCACAAGGAGGTAGTCAGAGGGAGGCATGGCAGGACTTCTGATGCACAGACCACCAGCCAGATAGACCTAAGTTTGAATCCTCCCTCTGTCTCTAAGTCTCTTGGGGCCTCAGTTTTGTCATCTGCAAAATGAAGGGGTTGAATTCAATGGCTTCTGAAGTCTCTTCAGTTCTAGATTTAGGATCCTGTGATCTTAGAGCAAGTCATTTAGGCTCAGTGTCCTCTCCTGTAAAATGGGTGTAATAAGAGAACTTACCTCATGCTTGGCGTTGTCAGGATAAAATGAAATAATTAATTTAAAGAGTTTTTCAAACCTGAAAGTGTTGTTATTATAATGCTTGCCATTATTTTATGTGTGGTAGAAAGGACAGAGAATTTCCAGCTCTTCCTCTGACTTGGGACAAGACAATTCATCCTGTGGAGTCCAAGGAAGGGAGGAGGCTGGGAGCAGGGGATGAGAGTGGGGATGGCGGGGCAGGGAACCTGTTATCCATCTTCTAGTAGGAAGAGTTATCCTATGGAGAAGGGACCTGATCTCTAGAAGTCAGATCCAGGAGCAATGGGGAAAAGTTGCAAAGAGACCAGTTGAGGCTTGAGATCAGGAAAGAACTCCTAATAATCAGGAGTTCCCAAGTGTTTCCAGTGGACCAGACTGCCTCCAGAAGTGGTGGGCTCTCCCTCCTTGGAAGTATCCATACAGAGGATAGATGATCATTTGTTGGGTGTGTTGTATGATAATGAAAGCTAGCTGTTACATAGCACCTACTATGTGCTAGGCATCATGTTAAGTGCTTTACAGCCATTGTCTCACTTGATGCTCACAATAACCTTGGAAGTTGGTTGGGAGGTAGGTGCTATTACAAGGAAAGTGAGACAGATGAATATTCAGTGATTTGCCCAGGGTTACTCAATGCTAATATCGGTCTCACTTTATTGATGGGGAAACTGAAGCATATAGCTATTAAGTGACTGCCCAGGAATATTCAGTGCTATTTTACTAATGAAGAAAACGAGGCAGATAGCTATTGAGTGACTTGACCAGGGTTGCTCATCTAGGAAGTGTCTTAGGCTGGATTTGAACTCAGGTCTTCCTAAGTCCAAGCCCAACACTCTATCCCCTATCTTACCTAGTTGTGTAGCTACTATATGATTGTTAGCTACTCTAGGCCTCAGTTTCCTCAGTTATAAAATGGGGCAGCTGGACCAGGTGGCCTCTGAGGTCCTTTCAGATTAGAATATTCTGTGATTCTGAGCCTTGGTTTCTCTTTAGCTGTAAAATGAAAGGGCTTGCCTCACACTAGAAGGACCAGGAGGATCACTTGATACAAAAATATGCTGAGTCCCTTGAGCTCTTCTCCACTTTTGTTCCTTCTAGGGCTACATCAGCACCTCATGAGTTGTAGAGCAGAAAAGGGTCTGAGAACCTGCTACTTCCTACCTTGGGTAAATAATTTCTCCCTGTCTGGGCCATGGTTTCTACAGTGAAAAGAATCCTGGCTCTGGAGTCACAGAATCTGGGTTCAAATTATGCATTGGCACAACCTGGGTGGCCCTGGGCAAGTCATTTTATTTGCCTGGCCTCAGTTTCCTCCTCTGTGCAATAAAGGTGATAGTCTAGATGGCATCTGAGATCTCTCACTCTAGGATTCTATCACTAGCTAATATTTAAGGTCCTTTTTTTGCTCAACCATCTAGGATCCAATCTGGCTATGTAGTATTGAACCACTTGCTGAGTCCTACTGAAATTTTAATCACTTGCATTTCAGTTTTCCCCATCTGTAAAATGGAGCTAACAATACTAGCCACCTACCTCACAGAGCAATTGTCAGCAAAGAAGATATAAACCTCAATGCACTGTAGAAACACAAATAAGTATTACTTCTTATTTTTGCTCAGTCTCTTATGATGAGGTTATATTAAAAGCCATCTGCGTTTTAATAAATAAGAAAATAATACCTAGGGCTGAATTTCTTTAATCACTCACTTTGCTTCCATAGTGTTACCTACACATTCTTATCTTTAGCATGGAAGGAAGAAATGGGACCGTGAAATGACTTGGTGTCAGGGGAGGGGAAGATGGTTCAAGCTGAAGCCTGTGTGACATTAGATTACCCTTTCTGGACCTTATGTGAACTAGATAGTAGGATCAACGGTGAAGAACTAGCAGGGACTTTCCTGATCACATCGAATGCTCTCCACCTCCTCTGACCTTTTAGAGATATGGAAACAGTTTTAGAGATGCTCACTGATTTACTCAAGGCCATGGTGCCAGTGGATGGCAAAGCTGGGTTCAAACCAAGAACCTCTGACTTCAGCATGATCTCTCAAGTTACTTCTGGCTTGAAATTTACAATCTTATAATCTGCTGTCTATTCTCTCTCAGTTAAGTACATGCCTTCTCACCTTGAAAGGCTGACATAAATAAGCAAACACAGTAGCAGCAACAATGTGTCAGTGCAGGGAAGCCCAAAGTCTTTAACTTTCTCCATCAGCAAAGGATCCTTTTATTTGTGACTGTCCCCCATCCCTGCCCTCTTTCCTAATGTTTTTAAGTAATTCCTTGCCCATTACATTTTCTCAGACTAAATACAAGAATTGTTTCAGAAAACACTTAGGTAAATCCTATTTGTTTTTCCAGAAGGGAGATGCTTTAAAAAGATCTACAACAGACAAATCCGGATCCTGGGGAGTAGTAAGCATTGCCTGGGCATCTCAGGAAATGGTGGTCTGGGTCAGTTAATCATCAGTTGGGGGAGAGGGCCACTGGGCAGAAGCATCTCTAGGGTGAAAAAGCTGTTTGGGAATCAGAGGGGAAATTTGGAAGAGTTAGGAGCAGAGTAAGGACTACACAAATACAGGTAATTAGAGCTGCTTTTCAGATCCTGGCAAGGGTCACCCTGCCTTTAAAAGAGGGTCTGTAGATGTGCTGGCTAATATTATTGCAGTGGGATGAATCTTCAGAAGCCCAAATTCATATTAACGATCTAGAGTGAGATGCTGTCTTAACCTTTTCCATTCATCTCTATTTATTGAGTCATTAATTTGGGCTACTTAATTTCTCATGTTGTTTCTCCTTGGGAATAGGGGGAGAGCCATTAGGAGAAGGAAAAATCAAGTCATTATCCCTTTGGTCACACTTTTGTTTTTAATGAAGTTTTGCTGGAATGGTTTTTGATATTCACATGCATTCATCAGCAAACTTTCTCTGCCTGAGTTGGGGGAAGAGAGGCTTAAGCTCTTGCTTGGTGGGGACAGGAACATAACTTGCAATTTGGAAGCTCATGAAAGCACAAACCAGCCTTCAGATGATTTGTTTAACCTTGTGTGAAGAAAAAGATGGACACTGAATTGTTAAATGCTAGGTCCGCAGCAGAGCCCTGCAGCAGCAAACCTTCTCATGGATTGGCAACCCAGGAAAAGGAAGAGCCACTGGTCTGGGGGCAATGGACCTGGGTTTGGCTAAGGATTCTGCTAGTTAGGAATCAGTCGATCAAAAAGCATTGTGTTAAAAGCTGGGAATAGGACAAAAGGGAGTCACAAAACAGCCTCTGCCTTCCAGAGGCTGCAGAAGTATGGGATTTGGGAGCTGGAAGGAAAACTCAGAGGCTATGTGGTCCAAGCTACTACACCCAACCTGGCCAGTGGCCATCCAGCTTCTGCTTGAAGACCCCAAAGGAGGGGGAGGCCAGCACCTCTGGAGGCAGCCCCTTCTGCTCAGAGACAGCTCCCATTATTAGGAACATTTCCCCAGAATCAAATTAAAACTGGCCTCTTAGTAATTTCCACCCATTGCTCCTTTTCCGCCTTCTGGGGCTGAACAAAACAAGTCATACCTCCTCCACATGACAGTCCTGAAAATACAGGACGACAGTTCTCATGCCCCCTCACACCCCCAAGTCCTCTCTTCTCCAGGATAAACATCAGATGACAACAGGGGGAGACATGGAGATAAATAAGGACAAGATGCAGATAAAATAAAGGAGAGAACCTTAGAAAGGGATTTAGAATTATACACCTGAAACTGGAAGGAGCTTCAAAGGCAATCTAGTTCAAACCCCTCATTTATAGATGAGGAAATTGAGGCACAGAGAGGTGCCAGGGCTACATAGCTAGTGTGTGTATGTGTAGTAGGATCCAAATCCAAGGTTTTTTGACTTAAAGTCTAGTGTTCTGTCTGTTATACCATGCTGCTGGGAAAGTCTGTAGGCCTCAGTTTCCCTTTCTGTAATATGAGGAGGTTAGACTAGAAGATTCCAAAGGTCACTTCTAGCTCTCAATCATGTTGCCCTATGATCTATAGCACCCTAGAGGCCCCTAGAGTAGGGAACCCCATATATGGATGGATATTTTGCAGTGTAGAGTAGCCAAAAATGTTTGTGTGTCTACACAACAAAGAAGATTTCTTTTGGCTCCCTTTCTCCCCATTGCCTTCCTTATATTTTGTATAGGGGAAGCTTCAGAGTTTATATGATCTCTGCATGTTGTCTAGAGACCTCAAGGGTCTGAATGGGTATGTCAGAAAAAAAGAGGGAGAATTTTAGCCGAGTATTAGTGAGGTGAATGCAAGCACTATGATGTATAGTTGATAAAGTACTGGTTTAGGTTTACATTTGAATTCAATCCACCCTCAGCCACATACTGGCTGTGTGTCTCTAAACATCACTAAACCTCTCAATGCCCCAAGCAACTCTCTAAAATAGTAAGTCACGGAGCAATCGCTGTCTCCATTGGCAAGGAGAAGGAGAGGGGGCAAACGTTTATTAAGTGCCTACTATAGGCTAGGCATTATGCTAAGCATTTATAGATATTAGATGAAGGTGCTTACTTGGAGTTCTCTCCATCCATTAAATCAAAGATTTTTGTCTAACATTAGTGAGATAGATTCTTCAGAAATGCATAAGGATGGAGAAAAAAGACCAACCTGGATCTTCCCTTGAATTCTCAACATACACCACCAAGTCATCATGTGGAAGACAAAGCATGAGAATTATTTCATAAAAGTAAAGTCTTATGTTTGATCATCTAAAAATCAGGGAATTTTAGAACACAGTATAATGGGATGAATACTGGCCATAGGAGCTGGGAGCCCTTGGTCCACACATCAGCTCTTCCAATGATTAACTCACATGTTAGATCCCAGAGTCTAATAAGCAAAGTCCAAATTCTGGTGGGAATTGGTTGAAGAGGTTGGTCAGAATGCAGGTAGCATGGTTTGGAAATAACTTGAAAGTGACATGGAATTTGGAAGAACTAGAGGATTTCAGTTTCAGGGAGAAAAGTCTTAAGAATGATGTCATAGATTTCTTCATGTATTTCAAGAAGGAAGAAAGGATCAAATCTGCTCAGCCTGGCTGCAGGGGAAAGACCTGGGGGCAATGAGCGAAAGTTACAGAGAGGCAAAGTTAGAATGGATGTCAGGAAGAAACTCTAACAGTATGATCCATCTGAAAGTGGGAAAGGCTCCCTTGGGAGGCCATGGGTTCTTCCTTACCAAAATCCTTCCAGTGTGGGATGGATACTTACTTATGGAGAATATTAGAGAGAGGATTTTTGATCAGTATAGTTTGGATTAAATGCCCTTTGAGGTCCCTTCCAACTTGGACATCCCGTGGCTCTGACCCATTGAAAGTTTACCCCCCCTATTCTTCATCTTGGATGGGTTTAGCACCCACAAATGTATATTTTACTTCTCTTCGAGAAAAGCTGTCTTAGAAAGCTTTCTCTCTGAAAGAAAGTTAGAAGAACTGAAATTCAAAGGTCATGATTTTGGCTATTGGCTAAGGCTGTGACAGATAGATGATAATATAGATCTATATATATATATATATTTATGTGTGTGTGTGTGTGTGTGTACATGTATAGAGATGGATATATATATATATATATATATATATATATACACACACACACACAGATATATCGATATAGATAGATATATCTAAAGTTTTATTGAAGCTTTTTGTTTTTAGATGACAATTATTTCCAGAGATATCCCCCTTCTCCATGAGCCACCACCTACAAAGCCTCTCTTGTCATCAATAAAAACAACTAAGTAAAAGCAACTAACAGTATATATGGCATTCTGCATCTACAGTCCTTCATCTCTCCCGTGAAAGGAGGGAGGTATTTTCTCATTGCTTTTCCAGGGCCAAGATTGGTCACTATAATTACCCAACACAAATTCATTTTATACTCTTTTGTTTATGTTAATATCATCATTGTGTATGTTGATAGATATCATTGCATTACAAACAAATTGGACACCAAGAGAGTAAATTTCTCATTCACTTGAATTCAATAAGCATCCATTGAGAACTCTCTGACAACAGACAAAAATGAAACAATCCCTGCCCTCAAAAAGCTTGAGTTCTACTGGCAACTTAGGGGGATGTGATATGTGAATAACTCCCAAGTAATCCAAGAAACATTTATTCAGGACTTAATTCTGTTCAAGACAATGTATTGAGAATACAATTAGGAAAGAAAGAAAGAAAGAAGGAAAGAAGGAAAAGAAGAAAACAAAAGAAAGGAAAAAATAAAGAAAGGGAGGAAGAAAGAAGGAAAACCCCCTCCCCTTCCCACAAAAACTACATCTCTGTCTTCAAGGAACCTCTATTCTACTGGGAGGAGGAGGGTCTGGCATATGTACAGATCCAACCCATCTAACAAGCATTTGTTAGGAAGACAGTATACACAAGGCACTATGCTGGAGTTGGTGATGGAAAGACACTAGTGAAAATATAGCTGCTTTCCTCAGAGAAGATACCTTCTCCTGAATTTCTGAGATTCCTAGAATCTAAAAGCTTTGTCTCATAGGTTTAGTGCTGAAAGAGACCTTGGGAATCATCTACTACCACCTGTCATTTTACAGATGAGGAAACTAATGCCCAGTTCAAATATATACAAGACTATCACTTAACCTCTGTTTGCCTTGCTAGATGGTACTGTGGATAGAAGGGCTGGTCTCTGGAGTCAGGAAGACCTGAGTTTAAATCCACCCTCAGATGCTTCTTAGCTCTGTGACCCTGGGCAAGTCATTCAACACTGTTTGCCTTGATCCACTGAAGATGAAAATAGCAAACTACTCTGGTGTCTTTGCCAAGAAAACTCCATGTTGATTCCACAAGGTCACAAAGAGTCAGGCACAACTGGATGACTGAATAGCAACAATCATTTAGAAGAGCGATTAGATTTAATCTGTATTTTGGTCTTCAAAAACATTTATTAACCACCTACTATGTTCAGGGTGCTGAGAAGACAAAGATATAGGACAACATTTGACTTAGTCCCTGTCCTCAAGGAGTTTATAGACGAATGGTGTACATAGAGGGTAGAAACATATCTAAACTTACTTCCATATAACTGAAGACGGTCAGGGTCAGGAAAAAATCTGAGGCTAAAGAGATCACTTTCAGTTGGAAAAATTAGGGAAGGCTTCATGGAGGAGGAGAAGGAGGTGTCATAATAGCTGGGCCTTGGAGAAATGGGGAGGTAGAAATGATGAGAGAGTGAGTTCCAGTGATGGAATTATAGGATCATAGAATGGAGCTGGAAGAGACCTGTGGTCTACTTTACAGATGAGGAAACTGAGACAAATAGTGGTTAAGTGACTTGCTCAAGGAGATAGTGGCTCAGTGGATAGAGCACTGGGCCCGGAGTCAGGAAGACCTGAGTTCAAATACAGCCTCAGACATTTACTAGTTGTGTGACCTTGGGCAAGTCACTTAACCCTGTTTGCTTCAGTTTCCTCACCTGTCAAATGAGCTGGGGAAGGAAATGGCAAACCACTCCAGTTTCTCTGCCAAGAATTCCCCAAAAAAGAGTCACAAAGAGTCAGACAGAATTGAAGTGACTACTGAACAACAATAACTTGCCCAGTGCTCTATCCATTGGACCACCTAGCTGTTAAATATCTCATTTGATCCTCATAATAACTATGGGGGGGGGTAGGTGTTATTTTTGTCCCGATTTTATAGTAGAGGAAACTGAGGCATACAAAGGTTAAGTGACTTGCCAAAGTCATACAGTTAGTAAGTATCTGAGACTAGAATTGAACTCAGGACTTCCTGACTCCAGACCCAGCACCACCTGAGGGCTGACTTGCCCAAGATCTTCTAGATAGTAAATAGAGCAAATATTTTCTGACTCCACAACTGTTATTTCTTCCCCTGTACCCCACAATCTCCCTTGAGATCACCTGCATTAGTTCAGGAAGAGAGCAAAGACAGAAAGAATGAATCTGTTCTTAAAGGAGATTGACTTCTATCTTTGCCTAAAGAAATGTCTGAAGACTGACAGTATCTAGCAGCAGAGTAGACTTCATTACCAAGTAGAATCATGTGGTGTAAGAGTGCTTGAGTAAGGTTGGATCATCATTGGTCAAGGATGTCATAAAGTGGATTCCTGCTTTGGGAAATAAGGAGACTGGAAACATATCACACTGGATAATGGACTACATTTGAATTCAGAGGATATGGGTTCCAATCTCAACACCATCTCCTGCTTCCTTGGGTAAACCAAGTCTCTTTGGGCCTTCATCTCTTTATCTGTAAAATGAAAGTGATGGAATGGATGCCCTCCAAGGCTCTTCCCAGTTCCCAATCTATGGTCCTATGGCCTCTCTGTTTCTTCCATTGGTTCATAGATTTCGAACTGGAAAGAGACCTTAGAAGTACAGATAAGGACACTGAGGCTCAGGGAGGTCAACAGTCTGCCCAAGATCACAAAGGGAGAAAGTAGCAGTGCCAGAATTTGAGCCCTAGTCCTCTCATTCTCAATCCTTCATTTCTTTCCCAGTACCTCATTCTTAACACACACACACACACACACGTAAACACACACACACGTAAACACACACACACACACACACACACACACACACACTTCTACTTTCTACTTGCCCAAATTAAGAAATCATTATCAAGAGTTAATGGAAAGGTCTAGCCCTTCTGGCTCACACATGGAGTCATCTTGGTATGTTGACTCTGTAAGCACATCCTGGTTTAATATTGATGGGATGGTCTCTCTTGTGTGTGATCTTCAAAACCTTGAAATACAATGAAGAATGATGTGTTAATCAAGGGTTAACAATTGCATTTGGAAATAAGAAAAGACTAATCTAATATTAAATTGGTACTTCATAAAGCTACTGTGGATTCCGGGATTAATGGTGTGTGGCTAGTGAATTATGAGGATTGGATGTTATTTGACCATCTTCAATGAGATGGAAAAAGTGTTATGTCTTTAGAGCTCTGTTTTTCAGGGCCTTTCTTACTTACATTCAGGACTCCAGATACTGGTCCCTTTGGGATGTGCTTATTTGCAGTTGGGATGTGGACCTTGGTAGTACTACAGCGTTTGATTGAGGAGATGTGACTTGCAAAGTCTCTATATGCCTAGAACCATGAAGTCAAAGAGTTGGGAGGGTCTTCCCAACTAGAAGGTCCAACTAGTCTGGCCTGAACTGAAATCATCTGGGAATCAGCAAATCTCTTCTTCTCTTCCCTTCCCTTCCCTTCTTCCCTTCCCTTTCCTTCCTTTCCCTTTTCTTTTTTTCTCCCTCCCTCCCTGCCTCCCTCCATCCCTTCTTCCTTCCTTCCTTCCATCTCTTAATGATATCTTTTATTCCTACACTGACTAGGTTGATTAATATCTTCTATTCATGCATCAGCTGGATTTCCCCATTTCCCTCCCCTTTCTGGCCAGTTATCCCTTAAAATAATATTTTTAAAAAGAAAGAAAAATTAAATCAGATCCATATATTTTAAAAGTATGGCATTGTCTCAGATATTCTGCCCCAGGAACCCCAACCTGTGCAAAGGACCAGGGGAAGGGAGGTTATCTTTTTATTTATCTTTTTTGGGACAAAGCTTTCAGCAATTATTAAATGCCTATCATGGCTCTGTGCTGGGTGCTGGGAATTCAGAGATACTGATGAAATAAGCCTTACCTTCAAGGAACTTATATTCTATTTAGGTAAACAACATGTACATATATATGTTTATACAAAATAAATGAAGGTTATTTGTGCATGTGGGGAGGGAAACATGAACCAGAATCCCCCACAACATTCTTGACAAGTGATTATCCAATCTTTGCTTAAAGACCCTCTTCCTCCACCTCTCCCCGACTCTTGCTCTAGTTAAAAACAGCTCCTTTCTCTTTGGGATAGCTCTCATTGTTAGGGACTTTTTTTTAACATCAAACCTAAATTTGGTTCTTTGCATTCTGCTCCCTTCCCTTCCTCCTCTCTCTCTTCCTTCCCCTCTCTCTCTTCCTTTCCCACTCCCTTCTCCTCCCCTTCCTCTCCTTTTCTTTCTTCCCCTCCTAATGCCCACAATTCTCCTTGTTCTGCTTCCAGGGCCAAGCTGAACAAATCTAATCCTTCTTCCTTGTACTGTTCAGTTGTTCAGTCATGTCTGACTCTATGTGACCCCATGGACAAAGTGCATGGAATTTTCTTGGCAAACATAATAGAGTGGTTTGCCGTTTCCTTCTCCAGCTCATTTTATAGATAAGAAATGGAGACCAATAGGGGTTAACACAGCTAGTAAGTATCTGAGTCTGGATTTGAACTCAGATTTCCCTGACTCCAGGCTCAATGCCATATCCACTACACCACCTCGATTTCCTGTGACAGCCTTTCAACAACATGAAGAGGCCTCTCGTGTTGTCTTCTTATCTTCTCATCTCCAGGCTAAATCTCTCCAAGTTCCTTTAGCCAATTTTCCTATAATACCAGACCATTCTCCATCCTGGAATGTCCTCCTGTGGATACCCTGTACCTTGTCGATTCCAAAAATGCTGCCCAGAACAGATTGAGAGACTGTAGAGGCATGCTGACTTGGGCAGGTACAGGGGGACTCACCTCCTTCTCCCTGCACATTGAACCTCTTCCAATGCAGCCCAACACCACAATAGCTTTACAGCTCAAGTGTGAATGTGTGTTACGTTCTCCAACTCTTTTTCTTATCATCTGTGTGACCTGGGGCAAATCCTTTCCTCTTCTGGGCTTCACTTTCCTCGAATGTTAAAAAAAAAAAAAAACCTTTCTTTTTCTGTGCCTCAACTGTTAGGCTGGATGACTTTTAAAATTTCTTCCATTTCTAAATTAATGAATCTAAGAGCCTCTGGTCCACTAAAAGCCTCACATCTTTTTTTAGTAGTCCTTCCTCTCTGGACAGTTTCTCTTGGCCCATGTGTCAAGAAAAGAATAAGAGATCTGAGCCCCTCATCCCCTCTGATTCTTCTACAGATTCTTCTGCTTTTTTGATTTAGCTCAAACTTCACCTTGTTCAAGATGTCTTTTCTGGTCTCTGCAACTGCTAGTATCATCTCTTTTTAGGTTACCATTGATCTACTCTGTATTTCTTATGTACGTATGTTTGTGTGTGTGTATATATATATATATATATGTGTGTGTATATATACACACATATATGTATGTGTATATAAAAATACTCACACATATAGTATACATATACACAGATATATACAAACACAAATAAGCACATACATATATACAATATTATGTGTGTATGTGCTTATATGTATATATACATATACATGTAATCTGTGTTGTATGTTTTATGTGTATTGCTTATATGTAGGCAATATAGACATATCAATACGTTGATTTCTATATTGTCTACATTCATATTAGTTTAGAATATATAAATGGCATAATACATATTTGATTTCTATGTTATGTTTGTCCAAGTCTCCCCCATTAAGATGGGGGCCTTCTTTGAATCCCCAGTGCTTAGCGTTAGTCTGTGTCAGAGGTAAAATTCGAATTCGGGTCTTCCTGACCCCAAAGCTGATTCTCTATTGCTTCTTGAGGCAAAAATTAAATTGTTCAGTGAGGGGTCCTACGGCCATTACCTTCAGGTTTCCAGAAGCATTTTCTTCCTGGCTTTTCACTCTTCTCTATGTGACTTTCTCTTCAGGTTTTAATTTCTTCATCTCACAGATGAAGGGGTTGGATTCAATGACTTTTGGTTATGTGGTCTGTGGTTCTGTGATCTACATGGACTCAGTTTCCTCCTTTGTAGAATGAGGGGTTTAGACTAGGTGGCCTCTGAGGACCCCCTTTGATGCTAGATATGTGATTCCATGGCTTATGCCTCAGTTCCCTTGTCTGTAAAATGAGGAGCTTAGACTTAGGTGGTCTCTGCCAGGAAACTCTGTGATTCTCTTGAATTCAGTGATCAATGCCTTTTGCCACTCTAATTTCCTTTTTTCTCTCTCCCCTCCCCATATTTCATTTTAAAGCTGTAATTCAGGCCTTAGGGCAGGGCAGAGAATATGGATGGGGTAGGAATTTTGCAGCTGATTTTATTCAGCCTAAAACATTGCTCCGTGAGTCTTGTTGGACCATGGGGGCAGAGTGCTTCTAGGCTATGCCACCAGAGTAAGTTTTTCTCCTCTTGCCTCCAGAGCCTAGAGCATTAGGATATACTGGGGTCCATATCCTCACCCTGCTCCAATCCCTGTCACATTTCATCAAACAGCTCCTGGGCCCTCTCTGGCACCAGGAATTCAGCACCATGCAGGGACATGGCACGTGTCAGACTGAGTCTGAGAAAGGCTGAGTGGAACAGGCAGCCCATGATTAGGAAGGAGAAACTACTTTATACACTAATCAGCAGTGACGGGGGCTGGGGACAGGACCTGACAGCTTGGGGCACTGGGGAGGGAGAAAACCTCTTTGAATAAAAATAATAGCTTACATGTCTATAACCCTTTAAGGTTTGCAAAACTGGATTGTGTGCCACTCACCCCATTTCACAGGTGAGGAAACTGAGGCCCAGAGAGGTTCATTGACTTGTCTGTGGTCACATAACAAAGCAAATACCAGCACTTATTGACCAATTCCAAACTGGAACAGTTTGACCATTTAGAGATGAACCTAAGAGACCATCTGGTTTAACTAGTACCTAAGCAAGAATCCTTGACCACATTCCCAGCAAATGGTCCATCTAGGTTTTGCTTGAAGACCTCTGAGGCAGATAATACACACATGCACACCTACACGTATATGTACACATACACATTATATATAGATATGTACATATATACATAAAACTTTGCAAATCTCAGTGTACTGTGATCAATTATTTATTTTTGCTATGTTGCTATCATCCTAGCATAGCATAGAAGAAGGAAGCCTGGGAAAGGGGGAGATGGGAGGCAACTGACTCTGGAGCCAGAGGTCCTGGGTTCAAATCCTTACTCTGATACTTGTGTGACATTGGGCAAGGGCTTTATCTTTACAGGCTTCCTGCATGTTCTCGTCTGTAAAACGAGGGTGTGGGACCACGTAGTCCCAGGGTTCCTGTCTAGCCTTTTACCAGAGGCAGCCATTTCCCCTTTTGCATGGCTTGAATAGTTAGGAAATCACACATTGTCCAGTCTTTGCAGTTTGGTCATTTCTCTCCTCGGTCCCCTTCTCCACTCCCAGGGCCACCACCCTAGTTCAAGCCCTTTGGATTTTGCCTTTGCATCCCAGGCACATGATTAGACATTTAATAAAGGCCCATTGATGAATCACATACCTTGAGTTGGAAGGGACCTTGGAGGCCATCTGGTCTTTACAGAAACTACTAGTCAGTGTGAGAAGCAGGGTTGAAACTGAAGTCTTCCTGACCCCAAAGCCAATGCCATATCTTGCTGCTTTTCTCTGTTCTGCACTGAGCCTAGCTCAGATGCTCACCATCTCTCCCCTAGACTATTGGAAATTGGTACTCCTGCCTCAAGTCTCTTCTTTCTCCATCCCATTCTCTACAAAAAAGCTGAATTCTCATGTCACTCCCCTGCTCATTGAACTTACATGGCTCCCTATTGTCTAGAATAGGATCAAATATGAACTCCACTATTTGGAATTTAACACCCTTCATATTCTGGCTGTAATCTAACTTTCCACATATCTTCCTTCCTTCCTTTCCTTTCTTTTTTCTTTCCCCTTTATCTCTCCTTCTCTCTTCCTTCCATTCTTTTCTCTCTCTACTACTTCCTTCCTTTCTCTTTTTCTTTCTTTTTCCCTTTTTCTCTCTCTTCATTCCTCCTCTCTCTATTATTTAATGTTCATTTATATGTATGCAAGTGCTTCTATAAAATATTTGTTCTTTGAGGGTCAATTTTATTTTTTTGCATATATTCCCAGTGCCTCACACATAGTAGGTGCTTAATAAATGCATATTGA
>CM053773.1:228729878-228805205 GCA_028658325.1 Potorous gilbertii | reverse complement strand
GGTTTCAGTTTCCTCATTTGTAAAATGGGAATGAAGTGCAATGTGGTGTGATAGTGTAAGAGTTGGTAAGGCATGAAGTCAAGTCTTGCCTTTGACATGAACGACTGTGGGACTCTGGGCAAATCTTTTAACCTCCCAGTTCCCATGGAACTCTTTAAGACTAAATATTGTAGATGAGTTGCCTACCTGCATCACTGAAGGAACTCATCCCATTAGGGAGTTCCTCATGTGCACGAAATCACTCTCCCTCTCCTCTCCCCACCCCATTCTCCAATGGGGCTAATAGAAGCATGTACTCCTCAGAGCTATTACAAGGATCAAATGAGATTATGAAGATAAAGTTTTCTGTGAGCCTTAAAGCATCACACAATGCCAGCTATTTTTATTTCTAGTTTTCTGGGTCTCAGTTTTCTCATCTGTGAAATGGAAATAATAATGTTTATCCATTCCATCCCAAAGCTGTTGCTCAGTATGCTCCATACCTACTGAGATCATATATGTAAGTTGCTTTGTAGAATTTGAGGTGCCATATAAATACCAGCCATTCTTAATATTTTTCCTAATGATAATGACAGCAAGCATTCATAGGGCACCTTACAATTTGTAGAACACCTTCCAAAAATTATTTCACTGGATCCTCAAAATCACCCTGGGAGGTAGGTGTTGTTGGGAAAGGAAAGGGAATAAGCATTTATAAAGTGCCTACCATGTGGCAGGTACTGTGCTAATTGCTTCACAAATATTACCTCATTGGATCTTACAACAACCCTGGGAGGTAGGTGGCATTATTATCTCCATTTTACAGTTGAGGAAACTGAGGCAAACAGAGGTGAAGTGATTTGCCTGGGGTCACATAGCTAGTAAGGCTCTGAGGCTGGATTTGAATTCAGGTTTTCCTGACTCCAGAGTCAGTGCTCTCTCTACTGTGCTACCCAGCTGCCTCTATATAATTATCTTTATTTTGAACTAATATTAATTACCATAATAGTAGAAGGGGAGATTCATATGGCTCATTAAGGTTTAAAAGCTCTTTGTTCAGATTATCTAATTTTATCTTAGTAACCCTGTATAGGTGCTATGATTAATCACATTTTACAGATGAGGAAATTGAGGCTGAGAGAGGTTAAGTAAATTGCTCAAGTTATATAGTTAGGAAGTATTTGAGACTGGATTCCATCTCTGCTCTTCCTGACTTCAGATCCATTGTACTATCTGCTACATAGCCCGGATTATAAGGACCACAATTTAGGACCTTATCTGTAAATACCACTGTACCTGGTTGGTTGGTTGTCTTTCATTCATGAAGTGGACCGAAATGGCATCACTCACTATATTGGGGTCAAGGGACAGTTACAACAGTTACACCTAGTGTTTAGCTCAGCTAGGTACTTGGTATCCCCTGTTCCATCAAAATGCCCTTATATAAGGCAAAAATCTGGATAATTTAATGGGAAGTGGCAGATTGTCCCCCACACCCACATGTGTCCCACGAGCTCCATCCTTTGTCTCCTCCCCTTTGCAACCCCCAATCCCCATTCCTCTTTGCACACATTTTAATTTTCCATTTGGGAATTGCTTAATGAAGGAGAAGCTCATGGTGTTTCTCTGTCTCTTTGTTCATGTCCATGCCCAATAAATCACTCTGACAAGAACTTGTTATTATTTAAGTCTACCCATTGTTTCAGGTAGTCATTATCGGGGGTGGTGGTGGAAATCTTAGCAAAGGATTGCTTTTGGAGAGTGGAATATTTTTTTGTGAATTAATATTCATTAAATAGATCAGGTAAACACACAGGAGTAGCAATGAGTGGACACTTTATTAATTGTGGATCCAGGAGTCAATTATCCATCAGTTAGCACAGAGGTATCTATAATGAAAACTCCCGGACAAGTTCTGTTTTGCCCAGATTGGGGGGTGGGAAGATTAATTTTTCACTCATTTATAAGGAATGATACCCTCTAATGGAGTAGTGATTGTCCCTCCCCCTTGAACCAAAATAACACCACATCCAAGAAACACACAGAATTTCAGGGTTGGAAGGGTTATCATCTAATCCAACTCTATTTCCTTTTATGAGTGAATGACTTAATGAAAAAGTATTTATGAGTTCCCTAAAACAAGTCAGGCATTGTGCTTGTCTTTGGGCCTATAAACAGAAGAGGGAGACACTCCCTGCCTTCAAGGAACTTATATTCTAATTGAGGGTGGCAACACATATAAAGGGGCGGTGACCCAGGGAGTTTTTGTCTAGGGAGTCACATGAATGGAAAATGGAATAAGGAATGATACCTGCATTGTAACAAGATGGTTGGCAAGATGTTTCAAGATACTGTGGTAGATGAATGTAAAGTATACTCTGGGGCCAGTGAGATATAGTTAGGTGAGCTTGTACTCTGTAACTTGCCAGTCCAATATAGCTTGGGTCCAACATGGTGTCTTGCCATGTCTTGCCACTGGGTTTTGTTCTCCTTCAATGCCTCCTAGGTCCTAGAGGCAGCTAGGTGTCAAAATGGTTGGAGTGTTGGAGTTGAGTTATGAACAGCTGAGTCTGAATCTTGCCTTAGATGCTGTGATCCTGGGCTCCACTGAGAAGGCCTTGAAGAACTAATGGACACTTTCATACTACTGTAGGATGCTGAAAGAGGATGTCATTGAATGATGGACTATTTGATTGTGTCGGTCACTGGAGATAAAAGACTTGGTCCTTGTCCTGAAGGGGCTTATAGTCTAGCTGAAGAAAGAGAATATGGATGGATAAAAGAGCAAATAATAATATTTATGCTTTATGGATCTTTGATTTCATTGATGTGGACCATCCACCATCATAAATTGGGATCTCTCCATATTGGGAGTTTAGAATGTATTTCAGATTTCTGTTCAATAATAGAGGACTATACTGCAGTGGATAGAGGGCTCCTAGTTAGAAAGGCCTGGGTTCAAGATCTTCCTGAGTGAGTGACTTTGGAGTGGTCACTTAACTTTTCAGTGGCTCCCTTAAGTCTCAAAAACCTTAAGTTGTAGAACAGGTGCTGATCGGCATTAGTAGAGGGAGTTTCCATTCAAGGAGTTTCCTGTGCCAGTTGAAATCATAGGTTTAGTACAAATGAAATTTAACAGGGGGAATATTTTGCTAAGCATTTTCTATGTGTACCTCCTATGATTTTGTGAGGGTGTCCAGGTGGCAAAGTGAACCAAGAATTGTACCTGGAGTCAGGAAGACCTGAGTTCAAAACTGGCCTCAAAAACTATTGTGTGACTCTGGGCAAGTCATTTAACCCTGTTTGCCTCTGTTTCTTCATCTGCAAAATGAGCTGGAGGAAAAAAATGGCAAACCACTCCAGTATCTTTGCCAAGAAAACCCCAAATGTGTTCAGGAAGAATTGGACATGACTAAAAAATGGTGGAACAGCAACAGAATGATATTGTTACCATTGATAAAGAAGTTAATGAATCCCTGCTCCATCAAGCTCGTAGAATAAGGGAATCCATAAACTGGGAGGGATTTGGTCCAATACCAATATTTGCCAGATAAGGAAACTGAAACCCAGGGACTTACTGAAGTTTACATGACCTTTGGGTCTATGACCACATCCAGGAAATGGATAAAAAACAAATTAATTCTAACAACCATGCTGGGCTCAGCACAAATTGTGCTCAGTCTTCTAAACCTTGTGCTCCTCTATCCTCCATCCTGAGGGAACGTGGTTTGGTGAAGAGAATGGTGTCTCAGAACAGAGGGAGCCCTGTGTCTGAATCCCACATCTGGGTCTTTCTAGCTAAGTGGCCTTGGGGAGTCTCAGTTTCCCCATCAATCAAAATTAATGTTTGAAATACTCATCTCATGAAACTGTTGTGAGACTCAGATGAGATGAAATATATGTTAAGCAGTTGAATTCCAAAAAAAGCAATAAGTAACTTAGTTATTATTTTGGCAGAATCGGAGTTTGGACTTTATGGTCGTTCAGTTATTTCAGACTCTTCTTGACCCCATTTGGAGTTTTCCTGGCAAAGATACTGGAGTGGTTTGCCCTTTCCTTCTTCAGCTCATTTTGCAGATGAGGAAACTGAGACCAACAGGGTTAAGTGACTTGCCCAGGGTCACACATTTAGGAAGTTTCTGAGGCCAGATTTGAACTCAGCTTTCTGACTCCCGGCTTGGCACTTGATACTCTTTGCCACCTATCTAATTCTTGTTTTATATACCAGGAGACTAAAGCCCAGGGAAAGGACAGTGATTTGCCTTAGACCTCTTGCTATTGAGTGGTAAAGCTGGACGTGGACTCAGGTCTTCTAGCTTTACCTTCCAGTTCCTTTTCTCACACCCTTGTCATCTCCTGGTGTCTCTTGGCTGTTAGAATAAGCCTGCCCCTGTGAATGCTGGTAATGCACTCTCTTTCTAATATTGAGAATGCTGAGCTGTCTCTTTCACGGGAAGACTAATGCTCACTCTGGTTCATTTTTTCCCGTGGCTTTACTTTTCAGACTCAAGTTCCTGTGATCCCCCAGCCTCTTTCTTCCCTGTTTCCCTTCATACAGTTTGCTTTCAAGAGTTGATTAGCTTTCAGATGGTACTGTAACCAGGACTGGCCCGACAACTTCAAATGACAGTTCTCAAGGGATTCACAAAAGGCCACTGCCAGTTCCTTACATTGGAGGCTTTTGATAATGCAGTCTCCTCATTTCTTTCCATTTCTTGAGAATGGAGTTTACAGAGATGGGGTCTTTCATAGGGTAATGGCAAAACTTGAAGAGGAAAAAGTGAATTCAAGAATTACTTAGAGAAGGGAATGTCAGAGCAGGGAAGTCAGCTCTCTTATTTTATAGATGAGAAAGCTGTGATTAAGGGGTATGAAGAAAGTGACTTTTTCAAGGCCATACAGCTAGTTTGTTGTTCGGTCAGCCGTGTCTGACTCTTTGTGATCTCATTTGGGGTTTTCTTGGCAAAGATACTGGACTTCCCTAGCTCATTTTAGAGATGAAGAAACTGAGGCAGAGTTAAGCGATTCCCCCAGAGTCACAGCTAGGAAGTGTCTGAGGCTGAATTTGAACTCAGGAAGATGAGTCTGAGTTCTCTGCTCTATGGCACCGCCTAGGGGTCACAGGTAGTTGGTGACACTAAACCAACCCAACCTGAGGTTGGTTCACGTTGTCTTACATTCCATGGGGTGGGAAGGAAGCCCTGTCTCAGGCCACTCTTGGCAGGATGCCTCATGATATATCAGGTCTAGAAGTGACCTTGGGGATCATCTAGTCCAATCCATTCATTTGAGAATTGAGAAAACTGAGACCCAGAAGGAGGAAGGAACTTATGCAAAGTCCCATTGCTAATAAGAACACAAGTCCTGTGTTCTTTTCAGTACACTCTGCTACCTCCCATTATCATACCAATAAATCCCCTTTAGAGAAGAGGTCTCCTAATCATTCAGATTTATTTGACATTCCATCTGTAGAGTGCTTTCCTCACCAAAAACCTTGTGAGAATAGATATGGCACATTGGGAACCTTGCAATAGGACCCAGGAGATTAGTGCTACCAGTTATTAGCCACGAGAGTAGGATTTTGTGGTCATTGTATTCCCAGAACCTGGAACTTAGTAACAGATGAAGACTTTAGAAATCCTACAGGTGGTCCTTGGTTTTCTTGTTTGTAAATGAGAAAGTTGGAGCAGACCCTGACATCCCCTGTTCTAAGGCCCCTCTGAGCTCTGATATTCCCTGTTCTAAGGCCCCTCTGAGCTCTGACATTCCCTGTTCTCAGGTCCCTCCCAGTCCCCTGTTCTATGGTCCCTCCTAGCTCAGATATTTTATAAGATTCCAGGTCCCTTCTCACAAATCTAGACATTTGGACCAGCTCCTCTGGTTACCATGGACTGTACACTAAAGCCTTCTGGGGGCAGTGTTATAATGCATCATCTCCCAGAAGACTGAGTGGGCATGAGCCATGTAAAGTGAATATCTATTTAATTCAAAGCCCCCCAACTTTGTTTTAGTTTCCTTGTTGAAGGAAGATTTTCCTCATTAAGATGATACTGGTGCGTGTGTGTGTGCGCGTGCGCGTGTGTGTGTATGCATGAGCATTCGCGTGTGTGTGTGTGTGTGTGTGTGTGTCTCAGGCAGGATATGGCAGAATTGATCCCCTTGAGACATTCTCTGTATTTATGAAACTTTACTAGCCAGGGAACACATCTGAAATAATTAGAGGAATAACTCAGGGCCTTCCCTTCTGAAGCAGGTTGCAGTACTGAGTGACTTTTCCCCAAAGCATTTCTTACCGGTAGGAGGGAAGTGTGTTGTTGGCTAAAGAACCGTAAAGTTGTTAGTTAAATAGTGAGCATACAAAGAAAAGAAAAAATAGTCCTTGCCTGAAGGACCTCACAGGATCAAATGATGTATGTGTGTATGCATGTTATGTATATGTACACATATAAAATGCAAATGTATACACATGACCACGTAGACTCACATATATGCATATATCATATATATTGAAAAATATGTAGAGATAATATTTACGTCCATGAAGCACTAAAATAGTAGCTATTACTATTAATTGTTATTAATAGAAACTACTTTACATGGTTATTGTGTAGGAAACAAGACACGTGGTGATCCAGCAAAGGATTCTGAAAAGGAGAAATCAGGTCAGAGGGATGAGAACCAGGAGAGAGCAAGATCTCAAAAACCCAGGGAGAAAAGTACATAGTAGGATGTTGTGTAAAGTGCTTTGTAAACTTTAATTGACGTGTTCTTGTGGTTGTTTCTGTTATATCATCATCATTAATATCATTGGTATTTTATTATAGTTTTCTTCCCCATTAATGGGCAGTTAGGGGGCACCATAGTGCATAAAGAGGAGGCAGGGAGACTGTCTTCCCAAGTTCAAATCTGCCTTCAGACATTTACTAGCTATGTGACTCTGGGCAAGTCATTTCACCCTGTTTGCCTCAGTTTCCTCATCTGGAGCAGTTTGCCATTTCCTTCTCTGGCTCATTTTACAGATGAGGAAACTGAGGCAAACAGGGTGAAATGACAAGGGGTGTCTTCCATTTTGATCATACATTTCTAACCTTTCCACTGTTTAGTTGCTTGAGATTCAAAAGCAAAATAAAAGCCCCCTTTCTCCAGGGTGATTGGAGCTATATGTCCTCCATCTGGGGAGATTGCTACCCCTTCTGGCAGTCTTCAAAGAATCATAAGAGTGCAGATTAGAACTGGAAGGGACTGAATGGCCATTTAACCTAGCCCCCTCATTTTACAGATGAGGAAACTGAGGCATACAAAGGTTAAGTGACTTTTGTCTAGAGTCATATAGCTAGAAAATATCTTGAGTCAAGATTTGAATTCAGGTCTTCTTGACTCCAAGTCCAGGGCTCTATCTGCTAAATCATGTTGAATTGCCATGGCTAAGGAAAGTTATTACCCATTGGCCAAACTTCCAGCAATGGGCCTCTCAGAATTCAGCTGGGCTGATATTCTGACACATAATTCAGTTCAATTCGATTCAATCCAAATCCACAACAGTCTAATTTAATTCAACTCAATAATGATGCCAGACACTGGGCTAGGTGCTGGGAATATATAGACAGGAGTCAAATCAGTTTCTCCCCTTGAGCTTGTATTCTGCTCGGGGGAAATATGTTCACAGAAAATGAAATACAAAATATAGGAAGTGATTTCTGAGTGTGTGAGGAGGGAATTGAGAACCTTGTAGCATTGAATGGAGTGCTGGCTCTGGAGTCAGGAAGTCCTGTAGTCAAATCCAACCTCAAACAGTTACTAGGTGTGTGACTCTAGGCAATCCACTTCACCTCTGTTTGCCTCAGTTTCCTCATCTGTAAAATGGGGACAATAATATAGTTGTGAGAATAAAGTGAAATAATATTTATAAAATACTTTGCAAACTTTAAAACATCATATAAATGTCATGATGATGGAGAAAGAGAATTGACTGGCTTTCTGTAAGAGATTGTGTTCTGGAGTCTTTTCAACTTGGAGAAGGGACCAGCTGGGTTGGCATAATATTCTATAACCAGTTTCTGGATAATCTTCATCCCTTCTACCCCTGCCCCTTAGGCATTAGATGAGACTTTAGGGGTAGCAGCCCATTGTTCTGTAGACCTTGAGGTCAGCCGAGTGCTTTCATTAAAATAATGTTATGTGATAGGCATCATGCCCATTTTATTGATGAATCAACTAAGGGTCAATCAATCAATAAGCATTTATTTTGCATCTGCTCTATTTCTAGATCAGAGAGGGGAAGTGATTTGCCTAAAGTCACACAAGTGGTAGAACTTAGGCTGGAACCCAAGCCTCTTGAATCCCAGGCTCTTTGCTGAACACCACACTAAGAAACTTTGGGAAGCACTTGAGCATGGATACCTTTCTGACATCACTGGTACCATTCCATTCAATAAACATTGTGTATCTCCTCCCTTTCACAACCAAACTCCTAGAAAAACTGTCTATTTCCTCACCACCCACTAACTTCCTAGTATCTGACAGTCTGGCTTCTGACACTATCGCTTGACTAAAATCGCTCTTCCTAGATTTATCATGGATTTCTTCATTGCCTCATTTCGTGGGCTATTCATCCCCCATCCTTCTTGACTTCTCTATAATATTAGACACTGTGGTCCCACTCTCTCTGCTCAGATTAGTTTTTCTCCCCGGGTTTTTGAAACCCTGCTGTTTCCTGGTTTTCATCCTTTCACATCTGAGAGCTCCTTTCCCCTTTTACTGGGTCATCACATTTCTTGTTCCCTATGACTCTGACCTTATCCATCTTCTCTAGGGGCCTCATTATGCCACATGGGTTATGTTATCATCTCTCTGAAAATGTTCTCCAAATCTGTACATTCTTCTTGTTTCTCCTGAGTTATGGCTATTTATCCTTTGCTGAACATCCCCACCTAGGTGTCCTGAAGTCATCTCAAACTCAACATGTTCAAAGCAGATTTATCTTCTTTCTTCTAAGCCCACACCTCCTCTAGACTTCTCCCTTTTTTGTGACTGAGGTGTACTACTATCCTTTGAGTGTCCTGGGGTCAAAGCCTCAGGTTCATCCTTGACTCCTTCCTATCCTTTACCTACCCTGAATATCCAATAAGTTGCCAAGTCTTGTCAATTCTACCTTCATGACTTCTCTTACATCTGTCCCCTCCTGTCTACTAACACAACCACTGCCTTTAGAGGCGTCATAGTGTAGGAAAGAACATTCCTTCTGGATTCAGAGGATCTGAGTTAAGATCTCACTTCTAATACTATCTACTGATAGTTGGGAAATGATCTTGGGTTTCAATTTCCCTATCTGTAAAATCAGGGACTAGGTTAGTGCCTTTCTCAGTCCCCTCTGCACTCTAGGGGACTTTAACCCGTGTATTCTGTCAAATGATCTAATTTCTTAATTTACTCAGATCCCATGTCCTATTTCTCCACTCTTCTCTTAGCTATACACAATGATCTTGCCATCATCCCTAAGTGTTTTTCTTCCATTCATGTTTAAGACTTCTGAAATTCTTTTGTCAAATCATAATTCATTATTCCAGGTTTCCCAATGCCCCCTCTCTCCTCTCTTCCTTCCTTTCTCTGTCCCTTTCTCTTTTCTCTATCTCTCCATTTCTCTCTCTCTTTCTCTCTCTCTCTCTCTCTCTCTCTCTTCCATTACCTATAAATATACCCAAGTCTTTGCCATCATCACAATACCCTTTATTGAACCTTACCCTCCCTGGACTAGCTATTGCCTTATTATCTTTACTCCCTTTTCTCTGCAAAACTCCTTGGAAAAACTATTTACATTGGTTTCCTCCATTTATTCCCAAGCCCCCTATTATCTGACTCCTGACCTCATCATTCAACTGAAACTGCTCTCTTCAGCGATCTCTTATTGGCAAGTCTAATGGCTTTTCCTCCATTCTCATTCATCTTTACCCTTTTGGAGCATTTGGTACTATTGACGACTTTCTCCAGCATCTGATTTCCTCTCTGGCTCTTTACGACACTTTTCTCTTGCTTCTTTTCATACCTGTCTGACCACTTTTCTCGGTTACCTTTGCTGGGTCATCATTCATGTTATGTCTGTTAACCATGTACATCCCCCAATGGTCTGTCCTGGGTTCTCTTAACTTGATGGTCTCATTATCTCCCATATTCAATTGTCATTCTATGCAGATGATGCACACACACAAATATATACATACATATATAGAGTGAACATATATAGCATATATAATGTGTATGTATACATATGTGTGCATACACACATATGTACATATACTTATATGTATGTGCATTATATATGTATGTGTACATATACATACATGTATGTATATATATGTAGTTTCCACCTGCCTTTTAGACATCTCAAGCTAGATGTCTAATAGACATCTTAAAACAGAAGTTTTGAGTTAAAGTCTAAAACAGAAACCATTATCTTCTCCTCTAAGCCCTTCCTTCCCCTACCTTCCCTATGAAGGATGGGCATCACCATCCTTCTGGTCCCTCAGGCTCCCTCCCTAGGAGTCATCTTGGACTCCTCACCATCATTCACCACCCATATCCAAGCTGTTGCTAAGGCCTGTCAATGTCATCTTTGTAATATCTCTCAAATACTCCTCCTTTCCTCCTCTGACTCTGCCCCCACCCAAAGTAGGCCCTCATCACCTCACACTTGGCCTTTTGCAATAGCTGCTGGTGGCCCTTCCTGCCTCAAGTTCTTCCACATTCTGATCCATTTTCCGTTTAGCCACTGAAGTCATTTTCCTAAAGCCCAGATCCCATTGTGTCACCACCTCCCACTCAATAAACTCCAGGGGCTCTCTGTTACCTCCAGGATCTGTTTGGCAGTCAAAGACCTTTCTAACCTGGCTCACTCGTATCTTTCCAGTCCTCTTACTGGTTCAGGAGTAAAATTACTTCTGAACACGTACCTTTTGATCCAATGATGCTGGCCTCCTGGCTGTTTCATAAACAAGGTACTCCTTCTCGGAGCATTTTCTCTGGCTGTCTCTCATGTCTGTCTGTCTCTGTCTCTCTTTCTCTCTGTCTCTGTCTCTCTGTTTCTCTCCCTCTCCTCACTTCCACCTACTATCATTTAAAGCATCTTTTAAGTCCCAACTAAAATCTTATCTTCTACAGGAAGCCTTCTCTAGCCCCTCTTAATTCCAGTGCCTTCCCTCAGTTAATTATTTCCTGTTTAGCCTGTATATATTTTGCCTGTTTATATTTATTTGCATGATGTCCCTATTAGATTGTATGTTCCTTGAAGGTTTTACCTCTTTTGTATCCCGAGTGCTTAGCATAGTGCTTGGCACATAATAGGTTTTTAATAATTGTTTATGTCTTTTCCTTCCTTCCTTCCTTCCTTCCTTCCTTCCTTCCTTCCTTCCTTCCCTCCTTCCTTCCTTCCTTCCTTCCATCTATCTTGCCAGCCTTTTTATTTCTCCTGAATTCCAGTCTAGTATCACCATCTGTCTGATGGACCTTTCAAACAAGACAATGAAATTCAGTATTTCCAAAACAAAGCTTATTAATTTCTCTTAAAGCATCCCATCCTCCAAACTTCCTAGTTCTCTAGAGAACAGTACCAGTCCTTCCAGTCACTCAGATTCAAAACGTTTCTATCATCTACATTTCCTCAATGTCCTTCATTTTTCATGTCTAGTCTACTGTAAAAAATCTTATGTTTGGTATCCACACCACCAAGTGTACTTGCCCCCTTCACTTCACTCAAATAATCATCAACCTGGTTCAGGGCCCCCATCACCACTCAAGCGGACAATTGTATAATTGGTTGCCCTGTCTTAAATCTCTCCCTACTCCAATCTAGCCTACACCTAACTGCTGAGGTGATGTTCCTAAAACATAGATTTGACTATGTTCTTTGTCCTTTCCAAGAAACTCTGATAAATCTCTATGACCTCTAGGATCAACTACAAAATCATCTGCTTGGCATTTAAAGGTCTTTACAACCTGAGCCCTCCCTGACTTTCCAATCATCTTATATCTCACTCTCCTTCATGCTGTCTGTGGACTAACCCAGGGGTAGGAAACCTGCAGCCTTGAGGCCACATATGGCTCTCTAGGTCCTCAAATGCAGCCCTTTCACTGAATCCAAACTGCACAGAACAAATCTCCTTCATAAAAGGCTTTGTTCTGTAAAACTTGAACTCAGTCGAAGAGCTGCTCTCAAGGAGCTAGAAGGCCATGTGTTGCCTCAAGGCCAAAGGTTCCCCTTCCCTCATCTAATCACACTGGTCTACTTGCCTTTCCTCTGCCATGACACTGAATTTCCATTTCTTTGTACTGGCTGTCTCTATATCGAGAGTGTTTTCCTTTTTTTACCTCTGTGGCTTAGAAGCCTTAGTTCCCCTCAAGACTCAGCTCAAGGACAGCCTTGTCTGAGATGCTTCTCCTGATCCCTCTGGTGTCTGCCTTTTCCACCCTTCCCCACACCCAGGGTGATATATCTTTATGTACATACACACACACACACACACAGACACACATATAGGCCATTGTGTTGATGCCTCTTTTAGAATATAAGTTTCTTGAAGGCAGAGACTCTTTGTATATCCAGTGCTTCACAAATACAGGCACAATGCCTGACACATAGCTAAGCATTTTATGAATGTTTTTTGATCTATTGATTGGTGTTGCAACCATTCCAAATGCGTGACGTTCCATCTATCACCCCCATGTCTTTATATGCACCATCTTTCATGTCTGGAATTTTCCCTTCCTCACTTCTGTCTCTTAGAATCTTTGACTTCATCTCTAGCTGGCATTTAAATACTATTTTAAAGTCTTCAACATGCTTCATCTGTTATCTCATTTGATTCTCACAGGTCTGAGAAATAGGTGCTGTCATGCTCTCATTCTACAGATCAGGGAACTGAGGCAGATAGAGGTTAAGTGACTTGTTTGAGGCAAAATTTGAATTCAGGTCTTTCTGATTCCAAACTCAGCACTCTCTTTACTATGCCACCTAGCAACCAGAGATTAAAGAACCCCTGATTTACCTGTGGTCTTTCTTAATGTCCTCAGTTCCTTTGTATTTACTTATCTCTTACATGTAGTTTCACCAATAGAGTATAAGCTTCTTGAGGTCAGGGAATGTTTCCTCTTTGCCTTTATATCCCTAGCACTTAGCATATCTCTGATATACAGTAGGCACATAACAAATGCTTGTTGCATCAAGTTGTAAGGCACTGTCCGAGGTGCTGAAGATACAGAGACAAAAATAAATACTGTCCTGGCCCTTAGGAAACACATTCTTTCCTTACTCAACCCATCTTTTTTGTCCTCTGGTCTAATCTTTTCAAACAACCACTGAGAAAACTGATATAGGAAGGAAAAAATTCCAATTTGGCAGTGGCTGGAAGATGTTTTTCTTTTCTGTTTGCAAAGACTTGTCTGTTTACCCAAGTCACTGAAAAATCAATGCTCAGAATACACTCTGTGTGTGCGTGTGTGTTTGTGTGTGAGTACATCTCTGCGTATGCACACAACAGTTGTCTAAGTGCATTCCCAAGATACTCAGTTATTTTTAGACATGACGCACTAGACATCAAAATAACCAGTTATTTTGGTGACTGGGTGCATCAATAACATTATGACATCTTCCAGTTTCGGAGAAATAGCAGCCAACCAGCAGTGAGGAAGAGAGGAAGGAATCAGTGACTGAGACAGGGGAAGTAGAGCTGGAGGGGCTCAGAGAGGCTAGGGATGTGTTTCACAGCTTTCCCTTGGGAACAAACATCTCATCTGGAATTCTGTCACTCCACAAGCAGGTTTGAGGCACCTACTGGGCTCCTACAGATGGATGACAGAGGAGAGGAGCTCCCCCTCCCCCAGCCTCAAGGCATTCAGTCAGTCACTCACTCACCAAGCATCTTTCCAGTCCCTACTGTGGGGAATCTGAAGGGTATCCTGGTATAATGCACTGAGATCCAGACTTGGGGTCAGGAAATTCTAGCTTCTGGTCTTGCCTCTGATATATACTGACTTTGTAACTGTGGACTAAGTCCCAACTTATCAATGCCTCATGTCCCTTTCCAAGACTTATCCAAAGTATAGACAAGCTGCCAGTCTACATAGGTAGATGGAATTTCAACACTGCTGAAACAGATAAAGTCACAAGTCCTAGGCTTTCCCAATGTGATACAATTTAGAAACAAAATATGATAGATATTAGACTGATGAAAACATAAAGAGTCTAAAATATTAGGAGCTCAAATGAAGAGGTGATTGCTTTGAGGGTCAGGAGTGGCTGGATGAGAGCATGCTTCATAGAGTTGAACTTTGAAGTATGAATGGAGTGAGGTAAAGGTGGGAGAAAGCTACTGTAGCCTAGGAAACAGCATGAACAAAGGACAAGGGGTGGTAAAACATTATAAAATGTGTTTTGGGATGTCATGGGGTCCAGTGTGATTGGAATGGATTTAGAGATGCCTAGAGACAGTAGGGGCTTAATAAATATTGATTGATTGATTGATAGTCCAATCTTCTCTTCTTAAAGATGAAGAAACCTAGGTTAAATAACTTTCTCAAGATCATTCAGATAGTAACAGAAGTCTGGTCCAAATCTAGATCCTCTCACACCAAATCCAGTGGTTTTTTTCTCTCACTACACTTTGGGTTTACTATAAGTAAAAACTTCCTATCAATTAGAGCTTTCTAAAAGCAGCCCAGTCATGGGGTAGTAGTTCTCCCTCACCAAGAATTCTGTTACTTATTTGATATGTTGTAAGACAGATTCTAGGTGAGGTACAGACTGAATTAGGCTGCCTCTGGGATCTCTCTTAACTTTGATATTCAGGGATTCACTATAGTGCATTTCTTTATGAGAGGCAGTAGGATGAACACTTGGAACAACTTGAGATTGGTTTCAAAACAGTCTATGGAGGATGTGCCGGATGATCCAAGGTGTATACAGAAATGTTGAATGATGAAGAGATTGGTGTGGAGTGTATGTGAAGGGAGAAAGAAAGGTTTGGAACACATCCTGGATATGGAGTGTGAGCTCGATGGGTCACAATTCCACACAGGCAGGCAGGCACAGTAATAGGAAGTTAGCACAGATTTGCTTCTATACCAGGTTGGGAGTTTTCAAGTGAGTTAAATTTTTGTTGCTTTGTTTTTTTATTTTAGACTATCTATGACTTCATAAATCGAGTTGCTTTCTGGTGAGGAAACTCCTCAAAGAGTAGATTAACCCCTGCTTTGCTGTTGTCCCTTCCTGGAATGCTCTCTCCCTCCTGGGTTCTGTGTCTTTGAATTCATATTTCTATTCATCTTGGCTCAAATATCCTCCCTCCCTCCACCACACCTGGATGCGTGTACACACACACATAAACACACACATAGACACACACATATGCAAAGCTTATTCTGATATCTTTTCCCCCCTTGAGTTGTTAGTAATCTCACTCTCCCTCAAAATTACTTAGCATTTATATTTGTGCATACTTTTATATTAACTTTTCTGAAGGCACATTATTTTCAAAATAAGTTGCACATGATTGTACATGTATGGCTTGCTGTCTTGGAGAGGGAAAGGAGGCAGAAAAATCTAGAATTCAAAATCTTACTAAAATGAATGTTGAAAACTATCTTTACATGGAATTGTTAAAAAGTAAAATGCTATTAACTGCGAAAAAAGAAAAAACAAAAAGCATCCATAAAGCTTTAAGATATAATTTTTTTAAAAAAGAATGTAAATTGAGGGCAGGAATTACGCCATTTTTATTTCTGTATCCCTGCAGCTAGTTTGGCACACAGGTGCTTAATAAATGCTTATTGGTTGATTCATGGTTTCCTCTTAATAGAATGCATATAAGCTCCTTGAGGATGGGAACTGTTTCACTTTTGTACCCAGTGAAGGATCTAGCACATGGGAGATGTTTAATAAATGCTTGCTCAATTGAAGCACAGCTAAGAATCCAGGCTTGCTGAAAGGTCTCCAGGCACCATTTTCTTCCCTCACATAGATCTTGTTGAAGTCAGAGGCAGTTTGACTTGGGCAGGCAGGAAAGGAAGCAGTAGAAAATCAATTCTTTGTAATGCCTGCTTTAGCATGTACTTTGTTTCATCAAGGCGATCATAAAGAGTGAGAATTTATTAAGTCTTTTGGGAAAGAATTCTGGACCATAGTTCATTCCCATCATCTTCAGACATGACTAAGCTTGTACCACCTAAGACAGATTGTCGAGCCTGCTCTCCCAAATCTCCTGGGATGGAGATGCTGCAGGATTCTTCATTAGTCTTTTGCAGCGTTTTATTACCCTTTCCATCAGCACATCTTCCCTTATGTCACATCTAATCTCCATCTCAATTGTTTACCTGTCCTTGTCTATTCCTGCCTCCCTTACCCAAAATAATAGGTTTTACCCTAAACTGATATTTGATAAACAGTGTACTCTTTGTGCCTTAATTAGATATAGGAGCATAGGTTTAGGTTTAGGATAGAATGGGATCTCAGAGGCTGGACCATCCAACTCTCTCATTTGCAGATCAAGAAACTGAAGTCCAGAAAGTGAAGTGGCTTGTTATCAAACCAGGCCCCTGGAATTTTAAGCCAGAGTACTTCCACTGCCTTGACTCAGGTTACCCACATGCAAAAATGACTCCAAAAGGCAGCATGTTCTAAGGGAGGACACACGGAGGGGAAGAGACTGAGAGATTCGAATGACCTGAAGGTCCTCCAGGATCAATCACAGTCATCAGTTTACAAAGGAGGAAGCTGAGGCCTCTGGAAGGGAAGTGATTTGTGCAGTCTTATATATAGTACATAGCAAAGGAAGAATTTGAAACCAGGTCCTTTGACTCCTAATCCACTGATCTTTCCACTGTACCATGCTTTTGTCTTATGTCTATCTATCTATCCAGCCATCTCTTTCCTCTCTCCTTCGCTCCCTCCTTCCTTTCCTTTCCTTTCCTTTCTTCCTTTCTTTCATCTTTCTCCTTCCCTCCTTTCCTTCCTTTCTCCCTCCCTCCCTGCTTCTCTCTTTCTTTTTCTTTCTTCTTTCTTCCTTCCTCTTTCTCCTTCCTTCCATTCTTTCATTTCTACCTTACTCCTTTTCTTTCTTCCTTCCTTCCTTCCTTCCTTCCTTCCTTCCTTCCTTCCTTCTTTCTTTCTTTCTCTCTCCCTCTCCCCATCCTTCCAACCCTCCTTCCCTTCTTTTCAATATAGGTATAAAACATATTAAGAACAATAATTTGTCAAGATCTCTGATTTCCCAGATGTAGGGAGCTCCACTGAGGAAATACCCTCTTGCTTTCCAACTTATAGTGCACCGGATATTGAGGTATTAAGTAATGCCCAGGACCACACAGCCAGTGTGTGTCAGAGGCAAGGCTTGAATTCAGGTCTTCCTGCTTACAGGTCAGCTTTCTATATGCCATGTTATGCTGCCTGTCTGTCACAGAAAGGCTATATCATAGGACTATGTAGTAATAGGATTTGGAGCTGGTAGAGGTATTAGAGATTAATGCTATCCCTTTTTCTTACAGAGGAGGAAGCTGAGGCCCACTGAGGTAACATGACTTGAGGTCACATGGGGCAAATGACCAAAAAAAAAAATCATCAGACCCAGGGACTAGGTGTTCCGGTACCCAGGCTTCCCTGGGCCCACTCTTGACATTTGTCTAGCTTGGTAGGACCTCCTTAAGCTCCAATTTAGCCGGCAGAGCCTTTGACAATCCAGGGTCACCTCCTTGTCAGACTGAGGGAGCCAAAGAGAGATCTATAATAAAGGACTTTGGAGGGATTCTACCCAGAGTGCCAATGGTAGAAGAGACATCAGTGTCCATCTTGTCCCACCCACCCTACCCATCCTGAATAAGAATTCCTTCTATGATCTCCCCATGTGAATAGTCATCTGGTCTTTGTTTGAAGACCTTCAGTGAGGGAGGGAGAACTCCACAAGAGACTTCCTGCTATGTGGCCACTGTGAACTCTTCTTTGAGTTGGATCATTCTATTGACCTCATGGTACTCCTGTTTAGCCCACGTTTCCTTCTCTGTCACAAGAATGCCTACTATGTGCCAGCCATGGTATTAAGTGCTGGGGATATAAAGAAAGGAAAAAAAGTCTTTGCCCTCAAAGAGCTCACAGTCCAGTAGGGAAACAGCATGAAAACAATAATGTACTAACAAGCGCCAGGCAATATGTATTTTAAATAATCAACAGAGGGGCAGCTAGGGGGTGCAATGGACAGAGCATTGTCTTTGGAATCAGGAGAACCTGAGTTCATATTTGGCCTCGGATACTGGATGAGTCACTCAACCTTGACTGCCTCAAAAAGAGGAAGGAAGGAAGAAGGGAGAGAGGAAAGGAAGAGAGTAAGGAAGAAAAGGAGGGAGGAAAGGAAGCAAGGAAAGAAAGGAGGGAGGAAAGGAAAGAAGAATCAACAAAAGGAAGATCTAGAATTGACAGGAATCAGGAAAGGCTTCTTGATGAATGAGGGATTTTAGTGGAGGCTTGAAGGAAGTCAGGACAGGCAGGAGGCAGAGAAGAAGAGGGAGGAGCATTCCAGACCTGTGACACTGGATTGTAAAGTATGTGGGGAATGGGGTGGGGGGCATTTAATCAAATTCCTCACTCTAGTTACTGTCTTCTAGGGCTATAGGATTTCGGTTCCCATCCTCTACTGGATAGCATTCTTTGAGATTTCAAATATCTAAAGATGACTTCCCAAGTCTGTCTTTTGTCTTTTAGTAACCATGTCTCTCATTCCAATGTGATTTCCTTGAGTGCAGAGACTGTTTTTGTATTTATTCATACCCCTAGAGCTTAGTCTGGCATTAACTAGTCTGATCATAGAGTCATAGATTTAGACTTGGAAAGGGATTCAGAGACCAATTCATGAGGAAACCCAGACAAGTGAAGTCATTTGTGTGAGATCACATAGGTGTCAAGGAATAGGAGGATTTGAACCCAAGATTTTTGACTCCAGTTCATTCCTTTGTACCTTACTGATAATCCCAGCTTCATTATCCATTTCCCCTGGCACAATCATACCTGGTCCTGGGTTGAGTAAAAGCTGCCAGATCAGGTGGGAAAAATGTAGTTGCATGAGTTCTTGTGACACAGGAAAGGTTAGAGTCTCTGGAGATCTGGGCCAGTCTCCCCGTCCCCCACTACCCCTCCATCAGCTCTTGAAATCAAAAGAAAATGGTCCTTTTTCATCACAGTCCTCAAGACATCCCAAGAAGACTTGAATCAGTGCCCTTGGGTTTGCTGTTCTTAGTGAAGCCCTGGGATGTCTCCTGCGCAACTAGCTAGATGATGCTACAGTGCCTGGAATCAGAAAGATGCGTATTTGGGAGTTCAAGTATGGTCTCAGACACTTACCTAGCTGTGTGACCCTGGACAAGTCACTTAACCCTGAGGGCTTCATGCCAAGCTATGTTGGAATTCCTTCTGCCTTGAAGTCACTTGTATTTCTTTTATCTCAGGTCACAATTTTGACTCTTTTTAAATGTATGGTAAACCATAAAATCCCAAAGCCATTTGGGTTCTAGACCATCCTCATTCAGACTTGATGAGAATGAAGGAAGAAAGGATGGAAACAATCATTTATTGAACACCTATTATGTTCGAAGCAAAGTGCTAAGCAGTAGACATACAAATAAAAGTGAAAAGAAAGACAGCCCTTACCTTCAAGAACTTTGTATTCTAATGAAAAAAGTTGCTGCTTATCATTTGATGAACTGAGGTGGCCACCTGGCCACAACCGATGCCAATAGAAGTGAGCCTAGGGCTGGAAAGGTGCAAGAACATTGAGCATGGAAAGCTTCCACCTATGCAGATTGTAATCTGCCTATGACTCAGAAGTTAAATTGATGATTCTCAAGCAGTTATTTTGCTCAATGCATAATACTCTTTGCCATAAGGAATTTGTAATAAATGGAACATTTTGATTTCTACACTATGGAAACTGGGAGACTTGTCCATTTGGGGTGCCATTTTCTTTCAATAACTCTACCCTTTCATCTCTAGAGCTCTTTCTCTGAAACCCATTGGTTTGATTAGTGGGAACCTTTTGTTTGTTTGTTTTGGAGGTGGAAAGGTAAGGCAATTGGGGTTAAGTGGCTTGCTCAAGGTCACACAGCTAGTAAGTGTCAAGTGTCTGAGGTGGAATTTGAACTCAGGTCCTCCTGACTCTAGGGCTGATGCTCTATTCACTGCGCCACCTAGCAGCCCTGTTTTTAAAAAAATGTAACTTAATTTTCTCAGATTTCATTGCTAATATTTAATCATCACATCAGGCACACATAAATCAACGGCTTAGAATTTTCAAACAGAAAAATCCTCCTGAACTGAGATATTTTATACTATAAGAATCCTATCAGCCCCTTGAAAATAGGAGTTTTATAAGAAAATAATAGTTTTATTATAGGTATTGAAAAATCACAATTTTACCCCAAATGCTGTCCAAGACTGGCTCCAAAAACTTTCAATGTATTTTTTGACCATTTTCTCACCAGCTACTTTATCTTCCTTTCTCCCCTCTTTTCCAGTTTTGGAATGATAATCAGATCAACCAATGTTGTCATTATTCTTGGAAAGGAGGCACCATTCTATTGCCCTATAGATCCACTCTTTACCCCTATGACATCCTTCTCTATCTCCATCCTCCAACTAGTATGTACTGACTTCCCCCTATTAGAATGTGGTCTCCATGAGGTTAGGAAGTATCTCTGCTTTTGTATTTGTATCCCTAGGATATGGCACAGTGCTTGTCACTTAGTAAATGCTTATTAGATACCTTTTCATTCGTTCATTCATTGATTCAATCATACATTCAATAAAGAGTAGGTTTTTGTTTTGACTTAGTTGATTCAAGATCTATTTTGGGTTCAAATCCTCTTATTCCTTGACACCTATGTGATCTCATGCGAATTACTTCCCTTGTCTGAATTTCCTCATGAATTGGTCTCTGAATCCCTTTCTAGGTCTAAATCTATTTCACCATCTATTTTGAGGTTAGTGCATACATGTAAGAGGAAAATTGATTTTATAAATATTATAACAATATTTCATAAATATTAATAAATACAATAAACAATAAAATTAATTTAAGAGGAAAGTTAATTTTGCAAATATTATGCCTTCCAAACTATGTATTTGAATTAAGTAGAATTTACATGAAAAGGATTTAGAAATTTTCATTGGCCTATAAGAACTGACACCCAAAGTTTCATACCACACCTAATGGACCTTATGACACACTAGTTGGCCATCATACATCTTTCAAGGATACTGAACTGAGGCCTAAGGAGCTTCTTGAAGTATCTAGATTGAGGTGACAAGAATTGCCTGGACTTGGCAGCTAGTAAATATTAAAGATGATTTGGGAATCCAGGTTTTTAGCCAAGAACTCAGTCTGCAATAATGATGGTGATGATAAACTATGATAAAAGGAAAGTGTGCTGAATTTGGAATCATAAAACCTGGGTTAAAATCCTGGCTTTGTCCCCTTTCTATCTGCATGACCTTGACCAAGTTCCTTAACCTATGTGGAGCTTGGTCTCCTCATCTACAAAATTAGAGGGTTGGGTTAACTGACTTTTAGAGTCTCTTCACCTCTAGATTCCTGATCCTATGATGATAAATAAATCATATTTTTAAAGCATCTGAAAATGTACAAAATATGTTCTCTGCAGAAAATGTGTCATATAGGAAGTATAAATATGATGACTTTGAGGATCCCTTTCAGCCCCAAATCTATGATTGATTCAGTTCAGGATTTTTAAAGCACCTACTCAGTCAGGGGGATATGGAGCTAAGTATGACAATTCCTGCTTACATCCTACAGTGGTAGGGGAAGCACAGAGAAGTCATTGCAAAGAGAATACAAAGTAATTTCAGGGAATGGAAAGCATGAACAACTGGGATGAGGAAGGGTCTCACTTATGGGTTGATATTTGCATTGCACCTTGAAAAAAATCTAAGGATTTCAAGAGGCAGAGGTGGGGGGAAGGGAATTCCAGGCACTGGAGAAAGTCTAGGCATCAGCATGGAGGGAGGAAAAGAAATATTGCATATATAGAACAACAAATAAAGCAATTTGTCTTGGATGTAGAAATCACAGAGTGAGTCTAGGATGCTATGATCATTCTCATTTTACAGATGAGGAAACTGAGAATCCAGTCAAGTCAATGTGCCTTTAATAAGTGCCTACTATGTGCCAGGGCAGCTAGGTGTAGCAGTAAACAGGATGGCAGACCTGGAGTGAGGAAAAGTTCTTGAGTTCAAATCTGGCCTCAGATACTTATTGTCAATGTGACTCTGGAGAAGTTTACCCTGTTTGCCTCAGTTTTTTCATCTATAAAATGAACTTGAGGAGGAAATGGCAAACCATTCCCAATGTCTTTGCCAAGAAAACCCAAAAGGGGGTCATGAAGAGTCAGAAATGACTGAAAAACATCTCATAAACAATAACAATTATATGCCAGGTATGGTGCTAAGTGGTAGAAGATACAGAAAAAGCAAAAAGCAGTCCCTTCTCTCAGAGGAGACAATCCAATGGGAGAGACACTGTGCAATAAACAGGGTAAATTGGAGGCAATCTCAGAGAGAAGGCAATAGATTAAAATGGATGAGGAAATAGGGTGGTGGCCCCTTGGGTGGGGAGATGTGGAAAAATGAAGTTTTGGCAACTAGTTGTATTTGGGAAAGGAGAGAAGGGATTAGCAAGTGCTTTGAAATCCTAGAGAAAGTAAAACATTGATTTAACTTTTAGAACCTCTTGCAACTTTAAGGACCAAAAAGTTATACATTTTCATGCTCTCTCTCAGTGAATCCAGACCAATGTCCTGACATTATTATTTCCTAATTTTTTTAAAAAAATTATTTTAACTGGGTAAGGCATTCTCTTCAAGAATGGTTGTCCTTTCCCTTTACCCCTTATCAGAAACTGTCCAAAGAAATCCCTGACTGCCTTGAAGATTTTTTCATCAATCACTTCTCAGACTTTTCATTTTTTCTATGTCTGACCCCCTTCTCTCTCTTCCTATTCAGAGACTTGAAATGAAATGATTTTAAGAAACTGATGACAAGATAGCAAGGTCGACAATTAATAACCCTGGCATCTCCCGGTAATACACCTTGCTCATGTGAAATGAAAAATCACCTTTTTATTCAGACTTTATTAAAAAGAAAGAGGATCAAAAGGGGGGAAGAGAGGGAGGGCTGGGTTACTGCAGTCGATCAGCTAAACAGCTCTGAAGCTTCCGAAGAGAGGTAGAAAGTCACTTCCCTATTAATTTAGCAGTCTATACTTTTGGTAATTAAATAGAATATCTCTTTTCCCTCTTTCCTCCATCCCCCACCACTCTCACATTCAGTTTAGACTTCAGAACTTTCCTTGCTGGGCTGATAGGTAAGGAGGATCAGCTGTACCTGGAAGAGAACGCAGCAGGGGAGAGGCAGCTGTTTCTGCTTCCTTCCATTTGGAATTTAAGAACTTTGGTACATAAAGCTCCTAGGGATGTCGTAGGTTCAGAGCAGTAACTAGGAGAAAACAGTCCCATCTCCCCCCAGGAAATTTATGGAATGCAGACAGTCCAAGCAGAGGAAACGGAATTTAGTTAGTAAGAGTAGTCAAAATAGGAAAATAGCTTCTGGGACCATACCCCAAGTAAGCTTAGATTATAGATATAATATCGAAAGGGACCTTAGAAGACAGTCATGATGAAGTCGTTGGATCAGAGAATCAAGATATGGAAGACCATCCAAGCCAACCCCCTTCATACAAAAGAGGAAGTTGGGGCCCCAAAGGAAATGAAGTGACTTGCCCAAGGTCACACAGGTCATTATCATCACAGGTGGGATTTGAATCCAGGACCTCTGACTCCAGAGCCAAAGCTCTTTCCACTGTACTCAGCTTTTATCTAGAGCAAGGCCAAACCCTTCATTTAACAGATAAGAGATTTCTTGTCTAAGGTTATGCAAATAGTAAATGGTTGAGCTGGGATTCAAACGCAGGATGTCCAGTGCCAAATCTAGCTCTTTTCTCCATTTTACTGGGTGATACCCTTTCCTAGTCTGCCCCTGCTCTGTTTCTCCCCCGCCCCCAACTTTGCTAATATCTCTAGCAGGGGCTTAGAGATGTCTTTGCTTCTGTCCCACTCTACTTTTCTAGGGTCTTTGTCTCATAACAGGGTTGTCTGCCCCACATGGAATCTTGTGTTGTGAAGTCTGAGAAATTTTCCTGAATCTTCACTCCCTTCCAAAACAAAAACAAAATTTGAATGTCTTAAACAATTGACTTGAGGACAATTTTTCATCATTTCTAGAACTGTTTCCTTCCCTCCTTCCTTCCTTCCTTCCTTCCTTCCTTCCTTCCTTCCTTCCTACCTATAATCAGAGCAGTCTCCAATATTTCTACTTCCAACTCACTCTCTGTGATCTTATGCTATCCATATAAGAAATGAAGCCATCTCTATCCTCAAGAAGTTTGTGTTCTTATCTGATGCTATTCTGCTCTATCTATTCTCCATTTCAGACAAGGTGGATCTGTGCACATCCAGTAATTTCCTACCTCTATGCCTTTGCTTTCTGTAAATGAGATGTCCTTCCTTCTCTTCTCTCCCACCTCACTCTACTCTGGGAAGCCTTCTTGAAATAGTTGGGGAAACAGTAGATAGAACACTGAGCCTGGAATCACAAAGACCTGAGTTCAAATGTGGCTTCAGACGTTTCCTAACTATGTGGCACTTAAACCCAGGTCTACATCAGTTTCCACAACTGTAAAACAAAAATAGTAATAGCACTGACCTCCCAGGATGAACATGAAGAACAGATGAGATAATTTTTGTTAAAAAAAAAAAAAGAACTTAGCATGTGCCTGGTATATTGTAGGCGCTATGTAAATATTTATTTTCTTCTCCATATTGATCGCAGTGGGCCTAAATTTGGAGATTGTGGAGAAACACCAGATACTGAAAGTTTCAGTGTAGTAATGAAAAGATTTTTATTATTAAAGCAGTAAAAAAGATATGTGATGTTGAGCTTCTGTGTCCAACAGCAGGGGTGAGCCCTCACTTACGACATCCATGTCAAGGGAGCTGGCTGTATGGGGAGCTCCGGGCATTAGGGATTTGATCTAAGTATAAGCCCCACTGAGCTGGGCCAGAACAGCACTTTTTATGTAGAATGGAGCTCTTTGTCTGGAACCAGCTCAACAATTGGGGCTTGAACAACAGATGTCACACAGTGGTTTATCCCATGGATCTTATATACTAGCTAAGGGCAAGTAAAGGGATGCGAGTGGATAGGTTCAGGCAGAGGTCACTCCATGTCTAAATGGGAGTCTGAAATAGAAATAGGTTTTTTGTTGAACCCGTTAATCCACAAATGAACTCTTTTTTTTCTTTTAGAATTCCCTGTTTGTTCTACCCCGCTTGTCAAAATTCACATGTCCTTTAAGCCCCAGATAGCTCATACGGCACCTTCAGTATGAAGTCTTCTTTGATCCTTTCATAGAGAAGTAATTGTTCCTTCCTTGGGTCTCAACACTGGGAGGTGGCATGATTATTAACTCCATTTTACAGAAGAGGCAGTTGAGGCTGAGACTAAATGAGATGCTCAGGGTCATATAGCTTCAGTTATGTCCAACTCTTCATGACTTAATGGACCTTAGCATGCCACTATTTCTCAAAGTCTATTCAAGTTCATGTTCATTGTTTTCATGACACTATTTATCCATCTTATCCTCTACCATCTCCTTTTACTTTTGCCTCAGTCTTTCTCAATATCAAGTGAAGCTACTAGAGTGCTTTGTCATTTCCTTGTCCAGCTCATTTTACGGATGAGGAAACTGAGGCAAAGAGGGTGAAGTGACTTGCCCAGGGTCACACAGCTAGTAAGTGTCTGAGGCTGGATTTGAACTCAGGAAGATTCATCTTCCTGACTCCAGGTCTGGCACTCTACCCACTATGCCACCTAGTCATGTAGCTTGTCATGTAACTAGCAAGTATGTAAAGCAGAATTTGAACTGTAGTCTTCCTGACTCCAAATCTAACATTCCCTCCACTTCATCCCCTTGTTGATTCACTGTGCCTCTTTTAAAGCAGTCCATGCCCTTTATTTAGCTTCTCTGTCTTGGAGCTCCATTTCCTTCTGCAAAGGTTTCCTTTATGAGACCCGGGACAGGTAGTTGTCCAGCCTGGGCTTGAATACTGTCAATGCAAGGGGTCTCATTAAATCATAAGATAGCCAATTATATTCCTATGTAACTATTATTATTAGAAACTTTTTCTTTGTGTTGAAACTTAGTGAATAGGATGAAGAAAGCACTGCGCTGAGTTCCAGAAGACTCATGTTATGTCCTTGTTCTCCTGACAACTTATGACCTCCAGCAAGTCATTTCTCTCAGGGCTTCAGTTTCCTCCTCTGTAAAGCAAGGAGGATGGATTCAGTGGCTTCTCAGGCTCATCCCAGGTCTGACCTTCCATGTTCTAAGGCCCCTACCAGCCGGCTCTGACATTGTGTATTCTAAAGGTCATCCCAGTTCTAGCATTCCTTGTTCTAATGTCCCTCCCAGTTCTGACCTTCCATATTTTAGATTCTAGTCTTGACATTACTTGTTCTAAGGATCCTCCCAGTTCTGACATTCCATGTTCTAAGGACTCTCCTAGCTCAGACATTCTATGTTCTAAGGTCCCTCCCAGCTTTGACATTCCATGTTCTAAGGACTCTCCCAGCTCAGGCATTCTTTGTTCTAAGGCCCCTCCCAGTTCTGACATTGTGTGTTCTAAAGGCCCTCTCAGTTCTGACATTCCCTGTTCTAAGGCCCCTTCCAGCTCTGACCTCCTGTGTTCTACAGTCCCTACCTCCTGGGAATCCTTTGATCTTGTGAATCAAGGAATGTTAACATGCATTGTTTAGCATCTGTCCTTCTCCATAATTGCTGCATGGTCAGTGTTGTTAAGAGTTCAAGGATTGCTGCCATACTTATTCCACCCCACTCAGCATAGGTGTGTAGGCACCTTAGGGCTCCCTTTGTATCTGAAGCCCCTCACACAGTCCTTTGCATAGAGCTGGTGTTTCATGAATGTTCTTTGGGTTAAATTAATTTCAGGGCTCAGTGTGGTAGAGATTTACAACCAGTTTCATATAGTCATGATTTACTTATTCTTACCCTCTCCCTGACAACATTTTAGGGAGTCAGGTGGATTTGTAAATTATAAGACCACAGTGCTCTCTGCTTGACAGACAATAAATAAAGCTTCCTCATCCCTTAGATGGATTTTTTTAAACAAGAGATCAGATCCTTCTCTTTTCATTTCCCCAAGTAAGTGACAGTCCTCCTCATCAACTGAGGTATGTCTGCCTCCATCTGAGATCTAGTAGAAGAAGGGAAATCAGGTTTTTCTGCCGCTCAGCAGGTAACTTGGTCATTCTCTCTCCTTCCTGGTCCAGCAGGATTTGTGCCAGCAAATTAACATGCATTTACTAAGCACCTACTGTGTACCAGGCACCAGGCTAATCCCTGGAGATACAAAGAAAGATAAAAGACAGCCCCTGATTTCAAGGGTCTCAGTCTAATGGGGGAGAAAATATACAAACTATTATTTTGAAATGATATATAGAGGATGTGTTGAAGATCAGTGAGAAGCAGGTGTTGGGTAAAAGCTAGAGAGAGGGGAGAACATAGGGAGCAGTTGATGTTAAGAATAATGAGAGCTGTTCAAAAGTGGCATGAGACGCTCAGGAATCTAGCAGGTTTTTCTTGCTGGGCTGATTATGTGATGAAAGAGTGTCTTTTTCATGTGTGGTTTGGATAAGATGCTCTCTGAGGTCTTTTCTCACTCTGAAAGTTAGTAAAGACTGGAATCTCTGTTGTCTAATGGATTTTTCATGACTCAAGTTCAGGTGCTTCCATTGCTGAACCTAGCTTTCCCTGGAAAAAGAAAACGTTGCTGCACCCTGATGATATGTGCAACTAAGCTGAACTTTCTGGAACTCTGAGACATCCCCCTCATCAGGATCCCTGTGACACAGCACCACCTGCTGTGTTGTTGGACAATGGAGTATAGTCCCAAGTCCTCAAGGGTCTATGAATCAGAGAGATCTAAAACCTTTTTTCTTTATAACTATATTTTAATTTTTATCATTTTAAATATGTTATACTTTGCTTATTGTTTCTTGTAGCATAGTAATATTCCATTACAATCATACACAATAATTTATTTAGTTATTCCTCAATCATTTGGCATCTACTTTGTTTCCAGTTCTTTGTTATCACAAAACTTGCTGTTATAAATATTTTGGTGTATGTGGCGTTTTTGTTAATGATCTTCCAAGGCTATACATCTAAAAGTGGAATCTCTAGGTCCAAAGGTATGGGAATCTTGGTCACCATATTTATATAATTTCAAATTACTTTTCAGAATGGGTCTACCAATTTATAACTTCATCAACAATGTATTAATGTCTTTCCCTATCCAGTATTTACTATTTTTGCTTTTTTGTCATCCTTATTTCTTTGCTCTTTGGAAAGTGATATATCTGGGTTGTTTTGATTTGCATTCCTCTATTAATGATTTGGATAATTCTTTCATATGCTTATTAATACTTTGAAATTCTTCTTTCAAGAACTATTTGTTCCCATTTTCCTTTGTCTTGTGGGAGTGACTTTGTTTCTGATATGCTTCTTTTAGATGTCTACTGTGACTATCAAATGCTCATTAGAGATATTTAATAAGATTTTTTCCAGTTAATTGCTTCTCTTTTTATTTTAGGTGTGCTATTTTTGATGGTTCAAAAGCTTTTGAATTTCATATAATCTAAATTATCCATTTTAACTTTTGAATTTATCTCTGTCCCTTGTTTAGTTAAGAAATCATCTCTTAGCTTTAGCTATGAAATATCTACCAGACTAATTTCTGGTTTTCTCAGCAATTTATCACATAGGAAGTTCTTCCTTAGGTAATTTATGTTTTCTTATTTTTCAAACACTGAACTATTTAGTTCAATTCCTTCTGAGTTTTCTTTTTCTTCTTGAACCTTCTAATTATTTGTTTTCATGAGCTGACCCTCTCCCATACACTGAGATTTGGGTCTGGACTCATTCTCCAATGGTTAGTATCCTGTTACTCTGTCTTTACTCTCCTCATTCTAATGATCATGAATCACTGACTGCCGAAGAACAATACCCATCTGTCTACAAACCCAGTTGTCTATTCACTCATTCCTGTCTACCTTAACTCTTCATTCACAGCGTTGCCCAGTCCCTTCCTATGTGTCCTCTGGGACCCCTGTTCTTTAACAAACTCTCTTTCATTTTAGACCTCTTCCATTCTTCATCCTTCCTTCCTCTCAAATGATGTCCCACAGATGACACTGAATCTCTGGCTGTCCTTTACAGAAAATCTTTTCTTTCCCCAACTCTTAGCTGAGGACCTCATCTCTTACATCATTAAAAAAAGAGACTATTTACCACAAGCACACTTTTTTCCTTCCCTCATCTCACTCTCCCTGACATCAGCTTTGCATTATCTCCTCCATTCTGTGAAGAATAGGTCCTTCACCTTGCCAAAGCTAGCCCCTCTTCTTCATTCTGTCCCCTCCCTTCTCTAACATATAGCATCTGATATCATTCCCTCTTAATCTTCAGTCTATATATACCCTGTTGCCTACAAACATGCCTTGGTCTCCCCAGCTTTAAAAATCCTAATTAATCCTAGTATCACCTCTATCTATCATTATATATCTTTACCCACATTGGAAGGGGCAGGGCAACACAGTCAATGGAGGGTTGAGGTGAATAGAAATGAGGGAGTAGACAGCTGGCTTTGCAGACAGATGGGTGTTGTTCTTTGCCATTCAGTGATTCATGATCGTCGGGATGAGGAGAGTAAAGAATGGGAAACAGAATACGTATCTTTTTGCTAATCTCCTTGAAAAATCCATCTCTACTCAGTGCCTCCATTTCAGCTCTCCCTATTTATTTATTCCTCAGTCTCTTCCAATCTGGCTTTTGTTTTTAAAATTCAACTGAAAACACTCTCTCCAATGCTACTAATGATGTCTTAATTACCAACTCTAATGACCTCTTCTCAAGCTTCACCCATCTTGACTTTTCTGTAGCATTTATTAACATTTTCCTCCTGGATACTTTCTCTGCTTGGGCTTTTGTGACTCTGCTTGGTTCTCCTTCTACTTCTCTAGTCCCCTTTTCTCAGCCCCCTTAACTGGCATACATGTTGTGATCATGAACTATGGGTGCTCCCCCCAAGAGCCAGTTCCATTGCTTATAATTTATTTTAAATCCCAAAAGAAATACATTGTTTGGGAAGTAGTAGTTACTTTGGATTATAACCATGCCAATAGCAACAAATATAATAACTCACATTTGTATGATACTTTAGGGTCACTAAAGTAGTCTCCTCATAATACATTTCTATTCCCATTCTGCATATGAAGAAAACTGGAAAGATTTTCAATTCATGGTCACACAACTAGTCACAGTCTAAGAAGCTAAGGATAGATAGCTAGGGAGCATCTACATATTGCTTTAAAGTTTGAAAATGCCTTAAAAATATTGTGTCATTTTATACTCACAACAATCCTGGAAGGTAGGTGATATTATCATATCTGTTTTATAGATAAGGAAACTGAGGCAGATAGTGGTTGACTAATTTAACCCAGGACCACATAGGTTCTGAAGCCATGGTGGAGCCTGGTGTTCTTGACTCTAGGTCCAGTGCTCTATCCATTGTGCCCCCAGTGGCCTTTTGGGATAAAGACATTTTGAAGGTTACTTTGAGACATTTGGACTTACAAAGAACATCAGATAGTGAATTTTGGAGAACTTGAAGATAAGCTGAAAAGGACAATTTGAACTGAAGGAGGGGAAGGGCTCAATTTGAGGAAAGATTCAGTTTTAAGGAGGAAAAGGATTAAGGAATAAAGATCTAAACAGAAGGAAAAGGGAGGAAGTAGTCGGTCAGGCAAGAGTGGAAATAAAACAAGTTGCCAAATGAACCAACTGGAAAAGTAAATTGTTAAGCAAGCTAAACTGGCAAAAAACAAATAAGAGTTAAGTGAGATCAGGAAAAGAAAGTAGCATATGGCTTGTAGGCAACGGTGGGGACAAAGCAAAGGAATTGGAAGTCAAGGTTATAAAGATATGAAAGAGGTATTTAAGAGGTAAGGTGTAAGTAGTTCACAAGTAAGTAAAAAACAATCTCATTTGGTATGGAGACCAGAGAGAAATAATTTCTTTTTAAAAATACTTTATTCATTTTAGCATTTATTTTTTAAAGTTATGAGTCCCAAATTCTCTCCCTCCTTCCAGCCTCTCCCCTACTCATTGTGAAGGCAAGCAATATGATATCAGTTATACATGACAAACATTTCCACATTAGCCTTGTTGTTGGAAAAAACCAGGAAAAGTGAAGTGAATGAAAAATGGAAATGAAAAACAGTATGTATCAATGTGTATTCAGTGTTCATCAGTTCTCTGGAGGCAGATGGTTTTTTCTCTATAAGTTCCTTGGAATTGTCTTGTATCATTGTGTTGATCAAAGTAACTAAGTCCTTCACAGTTGATTATCATTGCTGTTATTGGGTACAATGTGCTCCTGGTTCTCCTCACTTCATTTTGCATCAGTTAATATACGTCTCCCCTGGTTTTTCTGAAACCATTACCTTCGTCATTTCTTACAGCACAATAGCATTCCATCACATTCATAAACCACAACTTGTTCAACCATTCCCCAGAGTAAGTGACTTCTGTTGAGTACGTGGCTCCCATTCATGGCCCAAATGTTGACTTTTCTTCCTCACAGAAGGATGAAATCAGAGGACCTGCCTTCAAATCTCAGATGTGTCACCTATGTGTGATCTTGGACCTTTCTATGCCTCACTTTCCTCAACAATAAAACAGGAAGGGTCAGCTAGATGGCTTCTGAAGTTCCAGCTGTAAATCTATGATGGCTTCTTTGTTGCCCTATGGTTATTCTGTCTCCCATTCCCACTTTTTTACCCAGGCTGATCCTTACACCTGGGATGCATTTTCTTCATCTGTCTCCTAGAATTCCTAGTTTTCCTTCAAGGATCCGACCAGGGTGCCACCTCCTATATATTCTCCCTTCTGAAAATTGCCCTGTGTTCATTTGGTTTATGTTGTGAACTTCAATCTGGGTACAGGTTATCTCCCCCAAAATAGAATATAACCTCCTTGGGGGCAGGGGCTTTCTCTTTTTTTGCATTTGTACCCCCATTACTTAGCACAGTGCTTTGTACGCTGTAGGCTCTTAATAAATGTTTGTTGACTTGAATAACAATCTCTGCAATTGCCAACAAATATGAATCAAGATGCAAAGAGAGCCTTATGATTAGAATTGTTTACATTGTAAGAAAAGAAGACTCAAATCTAACCCCCAAAATAGGAATGGATTTCTTTGTTCCCTTCTGATCTCCCTTCCCTCTGGGGACTTAAAAAGATTTTTTTGATTTTATGTCATCCAAAGCAAAGTTTATGCTGTTCTAGTTCTGTTTCTCCACTGTGTATCACCTCACATGAATCGTTGCATGCTGCTTTATGGCCTTCCCATTTGTCATTTGAATGGTGAGATAATGGCTCATCCATATGAACAATTATGAAAGGAACTGGGCATATTTTAGCCCAGAGAAAAGAATTGTGTGTGTGTGTGTGTGTGTGTGTGTGTGTGTGTTGAGTGGGGGGGGGTGTTACAATTTAGCTGTCTTCAAGTATTTGAAGGACTGTTGTATAAAAAAGGATTTCTGTCTGCTCTGCATGTCCCTAAGATGAAGAACTTCAAAGAGGTCAACTGAAGTTTGATATCAAGAAAAAATTCTTGACGATGAAAATTGTCCAGCCCCTCAATCTTCGTGCTTTTGCACTGACTGTCCTCCATACCTGGAAAGCTGTACCTCCTCACCTCTGACTCTTAGTTTCCCTGGCTATTTTATGATTCAACTCAAATTGTGTCTTCTGTTGGAAAACTTCTCTGATCCCTTCAGCTAATAATGCCCATCCCTCTGATATTACTTTCCATCTACTCTGAATAAATCTTTTATATACCTGGTTATTTGACATGTTGTCAAATAACCCCTTTAGAATGTGAGCTACTTGAAAACAATGACTGTCTTTCACCTTCTTTTGTATCCTCAGAGTAAGCTCTGAGAGCTTACTAAACTCTCAGCACAATGCCTGGCACATAGTACTTAATAAGTGTTCATGGATTGACTGGTTGCTAGGCTTTGTTTAAAATTATGTCTGTTCTAATAGACCCTGGTGCTATGCTTTATTAAGTGCTCACTATGTGGCAGGTATTATGCTAAGGACTTGGGATACAAACAGAAAAGAAAAATAGTCCTTGTCTTTGCCTTCAAGGAGATCACATTCTTATTGGAGAGATAAGATAGAGGGAGAAAAAGAGGAAGAGAAGGAGGGAGAAGGGAAGGGAAAGGGAGAAGGAAAGAGGGGGGAGGGAGAGGGAGAGGAAGAGAGAGAGAGGGGAGAGAGAGGAGAGAGACAGAGACAGAGAGACAGAGACAAAGAGAGAGAGGAGAGAGACAGAGACAGAGAGAGGAGAGAGAGAAAGAGAGAGAGAGAGAGAGAGAGAGAGAGAGAGAGAGAGAGAGAGAGAGAGAGAGAGAGAGAGAGAGGAGAGGGAGTTCTATCTATAAGATGCTCACAGAGTAGATGGAAGGTAACTTTAGGAAGGAAATCATTAACAGCTGGGGCATGTGAGAAAGGTCTTCTGTAAAAGGTGGGGCTTAGACTAAGTTTTGAAGGAATTCTAAGAGGTGAAGGTGAGAAGGGAGACCATTCCAGGGCAAAGGCATGGAGAAGAGAGCTAGAACACTGTATGTTCGCAAAATGGAAGTAGGTGTCTCTGGACCATAGAGTTGGCGAGTGGAGGGAATAAAGCAGAGGAAGACTGCAGAATTAGGAAGAGCTTTACATGACAGAGAGGTAAATAGGTGCTATGAACAGAATAAAGTACAGTATCTATGAAGAATGAATACTTATGATATTAAGTGAAGTCCAAAGGAGGGAATCTCAGGGAGATGGATGGAAATTTGAAAAACCCTATGTCTCTTGTACTTTGGTAATGAAAGACCTGAGAGGTAAAGAAGAATCACAGAATCTTCAAGTTGGGAGGGAATTTAAAGGACAACTTGCCCCTGGGTTGCGTAGAGAGGTAATGTCCTAGATTTAGAGCTAGGAGGAAAATTCAAGGTCATCTAGCCCAATCCCCTCATTTTTCAGAGGTCCAAGTAATCAAATGGCTTGTCCAAGATCATATGGGTAGTAAATATGAGAGCCCATGCCTCCAAATTCAGTGCTCTTTCCACTGTACCAAGATGGACTGTCCTAGGACAAGTTGGAATAGGAAACTCCCAGATAAGAAGACTCTTCTCTAATGAAAATTGGCATCTACTCTGCAACTTGTCATCTTAGGAAATGACCCAGAGCATGGAGAGGTTGTGACTTGCTCAGGGTCCTACCTGAAGAAGAAGATGGCAAAACCACTCCACTATCTTTTCCAAGAAAATCTTCCAAGAGGTTATGAAGAGTTGGACATATGACTCCTCAACAAGATGATCCTACAGACAATAGACTTTAGAGTTTGGACTTGGACCCAGATCTTCCCAACTCATAAGGCAGATTTCTATTCACTATACTATTCTGCCTGTGGATGGAGTGGTATCTCGTTGGTTTTCATCCCAGGTATTCAGTTTAACCAACATTTATTCAGCACCTACTGTCTATGAGGCATGAGACATAAACATCGAGAAAATGTTACTTTCATTAGAAGTTGTTGTTGGTGGAGTTGTGGAAAGAGGGACTAAAGAGACTCAGGTTTGTGGCCTATATAAAGTCTGTGCTAAGAATACTAAGATGAAAAACTAATACAGTCCCTCAAGGCACTCGTCTTCTACTGGGGCTAGGGGATGCTGGGGATAAGATAGTGACCTTGGCAGAGAAAAGCCAGAAGTAAATTCAGTGTCGGGCAACTCTAGCTCCACAAAATCATAGACTGGGAGTCAGAAGGAACCTGAGTAGTTATTCTGTCCACCTCATGTGAGAAAGGAATCCCCATGATGACAACTCCAACAAGCAGTCCTCCAGCATTTGCTTGAAGACCCTCAGTGAGGGAGGCTCTTCCTCTTCCCAAGGCACTCTGGGAGATTGCTCATCATTCAGAAGTTGTTATGTCTACTGAGATGAGATCTGTTTCTCTGCAACTTCCATCTGTAGTTACTTATTGTATCCCCTGAAGCCAAGGAGAGCAAATTCAATCCCTCTGCCATATGATTGCCTTGCAAATATTTGAACACAGCTCCATGTTCTCTTGTCCTCTCCAGCCCCCAACCCCAGTACACAGATAAGTATAACATGAGGTAATGCACAATGGGGACCAAGAAAAAATGCAGGCAGACAAAATGTTCTAGGAAAATTTGAACAGTAAAAAAACTGGAAAAAAAAACAGGTCTGTATCTTTTGATAAATGACAGGCTCACCAGAGCCCCAAAGCCAAGAATATTCTAGATCTGGTTTTCATACCTGGATATTGTTGCAACGTTGGTATGCTAGGGGTATGTGTCTGCATATGTATGTGTGCTTGTTTGGGGGCATGTGCGTGTGTGCGTATGTGGGTGTGTGTGTGTGTGTGTGTGTGTGTGTGTGTGTGTGTGTGTGCGTGCGTGTGTGTGTGTATCTGAATACTGAAAGCATCTCTGTAAATTTTGGCTTCTACTAGTTCTGCCTTGCATAATCATGATGATGTCTCTCTGGGCAGTTTACTAAGATTTCCAGGGGCTTATCATGGGTCCTTTGTAGATTTTGATTCAATACAAATTTGACAAGCTCAGAATAGGGAAAGGTTTGGCTGTGTCTACTAAATGGTCTAGAGCTTTTAGTGGACAAAAACTTCAGTATGAATCAACCATAACAATAATCCTAGCATTTATATCATACCTGCTATGTGCCAGGAACTGTGCTAAGTTCTTTATAAATATTTATCTCATTTGATTCCCACAATGACCCAAAAGGTAGGAGCTACCAGTATCCCAGTTTTTTGACTTAGGAAACTGAGGCAAATAGAAGTGAAGTAACTTGTTCTGGGTCACACAGTTAGCAAATCTCTGAGGCTGGATTTGAACTCAGGCCTCCAGGTCCATTGTGCTACCATCATGGGACCTGTCAACAATGTGATTTGGGAGTGCTGTCTTAAGTGGCATTATGTGTGTGTGTGTTTGTCCTTCGTTGCCAAAGAAGACCATGCCATCAGAGAAATGATGACATGACTTGCACTTGACTTTTTTGTTTTGAGTGAGGGAGGGCTAAAGGGAGGGAAATGGCATTAAAACAGGCAAAGGATCCTGCTTTAGTCCTTATATCCTCTGCCTCTGAATTATTGTGATCTGCTCTGACCACCACATGCTATGAAGTTCAGAAGACATCAGAGAAATAAGAGGGCAAGCAAGGCAATCACGAAGCTCTCCTAAAAGTCATCCTTTTAGCATGCTGTCTTATTATAAAGTTGATTATTTTTGTAACATCTTGAAAAGCTTTACGTAGCTCCTCACTAATATTTATAGATACAAGTAATTGGTTGTGAAGCATGCAATGTATTCAAATGCCACGAATTCTTGTTGACCTGCATATTGTTCTGACAGCCGTTGAGCTGTTGGAGGAGATTTTAATACAGTTCTCCCACATGATACCATTTTAATTAGAAATTCACCAATGGCATTGAAAATTTATCTTACTGTAGCAGGGCCATCAATAAGTTTGCTAAATTACAAATTGGCAATAAATATTGCCTAACATCAGTTTCTACACTGTATCATACATATGTAATTAAATGAGCATTTTTAACCACATCTGTCTCTTCAACCCCTTGCAATGCAAAAGGGAAAGATTTTTGTTTCTCAATTAATTGCCTCCAAAGGTCTTTAGACATATGGGCAATTATCTTTTCTGCAATATTATCTGTAAGTAGAACCATCCAAAGCTATTTTGCATATGATTCACCAAGCATCATTTTCACCATGTCAATAGCTTCAGGCAGCATTCTTTCCTTGATTGTATATATTTTTTTCCCCTTTACATTTAGAAATTCTGTAAGAAACCTCACATGATGCAAATGATATTTTTGATGTCACAGATATAGTTTGTTTGTTTTGGCATCGAATTCTGTCTGGAAAAGGTTTATTGTCTTGCTAACATTCTGTATGCACACTTTCAAGATGTCATTTCAGTTTGTTACCTTTCATGCTACCTGCACCTGGAAGATCTGTATAGAACAAGCATAGATTGGAAAAAAATAAAATACTATTATAAAAGTGAAAAAAGACCATACATATATGTCTTTTGTCTCCATCAATAATATTACTTGTGAAATTCAGTAATATAGTGGATCATATAATCTGGATTTTTTTTGTTTTGTATTTCTATATTTCAAGCATTTGATCTGTATTTATTTTTTCTGCTTGTCTTAGTTTTACCTCTACCAGTGGATTTTCTCATCAAACCAGTTGTGCATTTACCCATCAGGAAGAAATATGATTAGACAAAAAATTTAAGACAGTTAAGTTTAAAATGAATTTTGCCAATTTTCTATAACTTTCAAATTATTTCAGTTTTTAAAAAATCAGTTTTGGGGGATACAAGGTTTTTATGTTGAACTTATCAGAAGGATTGACTTTGAGAAGTATATAAAATATTATGGAACTTTTAATTTCCATTCAAAGTCTCTTTAACTGTGAGGTTATTATATACTTCACATCCAAACATAGCAAAAGAGTAACGACAACTCATCTGGTGACAAACCCCTTTGAGGAGGGCGCAAAATAATGACCCAAATCTTTTGATATTTTCAAGCATAACTTGCACACGTTTTGTTTTTGGTGAAAACAGAAGTTATTCAACAAAAAAGCGAGACTTAATGGTTGAGAAATTATTTAATACATACAGGCAAAGGAGATCAAATTTTAAAACAAATTAATAAAGTATATATTAAACATGTTACTATGTGCAAAGTATGGTGCTAAGCATAGGGTTATAAAGAAAAATAAGATGGTTCCTGTTCTTGAGAAGCTCACACTCTACTGGAAGTAGAAAATGTTGGGGTCTCTAGGTGGCGCCATAGTGAATGCTGGGCCTGGATTCATGAAGCCTCATTTTCCTGAGTTCAAATCTGACCTCAGACACTCATTAGCCTTGCGACCCTCGGCAAGTCTCTTATTAAAATTGGAACTCTGATCTGTGGAGTAGAATAACTGCAAGGGGTCATGATAGCTGTCTTCAGGAACTTGAAGCCCTGCTCATTAGAAAAGGCACCAGAATAGTTCTACTTGGTCTTAGAAGATAGAACCAGGAATGGTGGGTAGCATTTGTAGAGACACAATTTAGGTTTGATGTTAGAAAAGCATTCCTCACAGTGTGAGTGGTTCTGAAGTTGTGTGGGCTATCTGGGGAGCTTAGTGGGTAGTTTCCCTTTCACTAGAGGCCTTTAAGCAGAGGGGGAGGGAAAGGGAGCAAGTCCAATAACAACTTGTTGGGGATGTTGTAAAGGAGAGTTTTGTAAAGGTAGAGTTTGGACCAAATAGCTGTTGTCATTTCCCCAGCTGTGACATTGTAGGAGTGAGTGGGGTAGGAAATAATAGATAAGGAAGAGTGGAGGGTACCGATGCTATCATTCCACTCACATCACTAACTTTATGCCTATGTTTGTGTCTGTTTAAACCCAGGAGGCAGCCTTTCCAAGCAGGACTGGACCATTCAGTGGCCAACCCCAGAGACTGGGAAGGAGAACAATCCAGCTTGCCCAGCTGAGTCTACTCCATGGATTCGCACCCACCTTTCCCAGAGCCCCAAAGTCCAGTCCAAGTGTATTCAGCACTACTGTCCCCCTGGCCCTACTCTCGGTCCGGTGTACACCCATGTGGACAGACTGACCGTGGAAGGCTACCCAGGTCTATGCCCCCCACTGGAGTCTGGGCACCGGTCTTTGCCGCCTTCTCCCCGGCAACGGCATGCAGTCCGTACACCACCCTGCACGCCGAACATTGTCACCACGGTGACACCACCTGGTACACCTCCCATGAGGCGAAAGAACAAGCTGAAGCCCCCAGGGACCCCACCCCCCTCCTCCCGCAAGCTGATTCACCTCATCCCTGGCTTCACTGCCCTGCATCGGAGCAAGTCCCATGAATTTCAGTTGGGGCATCGGGTGGACGAGAGTCACACTCCAAAGTAAGTGAGCTCTGGGGGGCTGGTGCTGACTGTGACTTCCAGAACATAATGCCCCAGGACTATTTTGTTTCCCTGTGGAATCTCAACTAGTTAGGTATAATTTTGTCTCCTTTGTGTGTGAAAATGGTTCGAAAACAGGGGGAAAGTTTTCCTAGTTGAATGGGCACTTCACGGTGCAGTAGAGCTATAGGAAACCCTCAAAATGAGATAATCGATCTAGGGCTGGGAGGGACCTCAGAGGCTGTCTAGTCCCATCTGATTGCTTTACAAAGGAGAAAACTGAGGCTTGTAGAGAATCAATGACTTAGGACCATCAGTCATAAATCTAGAGCTGGAAGTGATCAAGTCCAGTTCCCTCATTTTACAGATGAGGAAACTGAGACTCATGGAGGTCAAGTAATTTGCCCATTGTTACGTAGGTAATACATGCCACACATAGGATTTGAACTCATGTCTTCTGACTGCAGAGCCAGGAGTCTTTCCATTCTACTCTGCTACCCACTTTATTTCTTACAGATGAAGAAAATGAGTCCCTAAAAGACTGACTGACTTGCCTAAGGTCACAAATGTAATAAGTTGCTGTCTTTTTTTTAAAATTAAAATTCAATGAACAAATATTTATTTCTTGCCCTTTCATGTCCTTCCCCTAATTAGCAAAAAACTCAAAGCTTTGAAACAAATATTCATAGACAAACAAAAAAATCTAACATTGACCATGTCTAAAAATGTGTGTCTCAATGTGTATTCATCACTTCTATGTCAGGGGGTGGGTAGCGTGCTTCTTCAGCTATCCCTCTGGAATTAGAGGTTGCCATTGGCTTGATGAGAACGCTTAAATCTCCCAAAGTTTTTGTCTTTGTAATGTTGGTGATTGTATAAATTGTCCTTGTGGATCTGTGTGAGCTGAGTTTTAAAAAAGTTCGATTTTCTAAGAATTGGAGGTTATGAGGGAGAGTGTTCTAGGCAGAGGGAACAGCCAGGTCTTTCCATGCAAAGGCATGGAGTGTCACAGAAGAGATTTAGTAAGGAAATGAAAAATTTCAGTTTTCTGAATCTCAGGAGTTGGACTCACTGATCCTGACAGTCTCTGTTCTAGTTGTTAATACTTTGATTCCAATGTTAAAGGGAGCTTCTCTTCTTTTATACCTGAGAGGGGAAACGTTTACAGATGATTAGGCAAATCCCATAGTAGATGGACAGAAATCTCTGCCAGAAGGGAGAGTGAATGTGGGCCAGATTTGAACCAAACAACCTGCCAAGGAACTAGAACCTACCTGAATTCCAAGGGACAGTCACAGATGGGGAAAGTCAGTGTCAGGAACAAAAATTTAAACTGAGAGGTCAGGACTAGAACAGGAGGCAGGATCCAGGGTATTTCGGGGGGATTGACTCCTGACTGAAAGTATCTCAGAATGAGTGAGAGCTATCTAGGACTATTCTTGCTCTATGAAAAAGTGCTACCTTGGGCTTATAATTCAGTCAATGGAACAAGCATTTAATTAGACACCTGCTGTATGCTATGCTGTGCTAGGTGCTAGACAATCAGAATATTAGAGATCACAGCATCATGGCTTTCTAAAGGAGGGGAATTCCAGAAGACAGCTCCAATGAGACAGTGCTTATTCATTATGCCACAGGCTCATTGGCCACATACCAGATTCTTTGTATCCAGAGAGACACTCTCGGACAAGTGGCATCTATAAAGATGACCCGATGACAACAATGACTACTACTACTCCTAGCTGCCATTTATACTCAGGTTTGCAAAGCATTTTAGGTTACTCTGAAGATAGGAAATTGAGACTGGGAGAAGTGAAGCCCATTATTCATAGTCATACAGCTAGCAAATAACTGAAACATGATTTGAACTCTTTTTCCTAACTCCAGGCCCAGCATTTCACTCATTGTACCATTAGGTCACCTACTTGCGTAATGCCGAGAATGTTAATCATTGAAAAGTTTCTAAAGTTTAACTCAGATCCATGTGAATCCATGGCTCAACCTTGGGCATTGACATTTGGGACTTGGATTAGAATAGAGAATCCCTAGTGTAGCCTAGGACCTGTCAGTCAACGAGCATTTATCAAATGCCTACCATTACCAGACACTGTGCTAAATTCCAGACATAAAAAGAAAGTCCTTTGTTAAGCATTTATTAAGCACCAATTATGTGCCTGACAAAAGACAGTCCCTGTTCCCAAGAATGTCATTGTCTACTAGGGGATACAACATGCAATAAAAATACATACAGAATAAATTGGATAGGACAGGCACATAGGGAGCAGGCACAATCCATACAAGGCTCCAAAATGTCACCTATTTGTCCGTTGAGAGTCCTAGACTCAGAAGGATGGGTTATTTGATTCCTGTGGTTCTTTCCACATTTGAGGGAGCTGTGGGGGAGTGGAAGTCCAAGACCAGTAGGGGAAATCAAGTCAATAAGCATCTGTTAAGTGCCTACTAATTGCCTGGCACTCTGATGTTCCCTAGACTTAGATATAAACTCTTTTCATGTGTTCATTGAATGTGATAAACTTGTTTTCTACATTCTTGTTAACTTGGTACTTGCAAAGGAACCAAGGACACTTCATTGAGAGACAGAAAAGATCCAAGTCTTGATGTCTGCAGAGAGTCTTGTTAACAGAAAGGAAGCAAATGTGAGCCACAGAGCTTCTAGAGGATATTGCTTATTGAGATGTTCTGAAGACTGAATTTGGATCTACATTCAGTTGCTTTTATGTGATGATATGAAAAAACAGAACAAAACAAAATAGCCCTTGTCTTGTTTGGTGACATGATTTTCCCCTCTCTTTTCCCCTTCCCCAGTGATTTTTATATTTAGAGGCCTCATCTGTATCCCCTGAACATGGCTGATGGGTAGGGATGAATTAAATCCAATAGGTAATAGGAGAGAGAGAGAGAGAGAGAGAGAGAGAGAGAGAGAGAGAGAGAGAGGTGAAGTAACTTGTAATCTGTCCCTTGGAATGCATCCAGATCCAGTTCAAGGGTTCACTTTATCCTAGAATTAATAGTTATCTTACATTGGGGCTCATTCTTTCCTCCTTTAACCCCTCAGCAACTCCCGTGATCTTCTCTCTGATGATATTATAGCAGTCAAAAGCCTACCTAGCATCCTCTGTTACTGAGATGAAGTTGAATTTCAAAGGTCACTGATTTTTCTGCACAGATTATTTTAAAAGCATTTCCACCTGAGAATCTGAAGTAAATTTTTCAAAAAGGGTTTACCACCTATGGGAGGAGTGAAGGAAGGGCACAGAGTAGAAAGGCTTGGGTTTTATTACTGGTTCACTAACAACATTTTAGCAGATGCAGTTCAGTGATATAGAGTGTTGGGCTTTGGAATTTGAGACACCTGAGTTCAAACTATGTCTCACTTCTTAGCTGTATGACCTTGGACAAGTTATTTCACCTGTGTGACCTCAGTTTCCTCATCTGTAAAGTAGAGGTAGATAAGTGGCAAAGTGGATAGAACACCAGCTTTGGAATCAGGAAAACTCATCTTCAAGGGTTCAAATCCAGCATCAGACTAGTTGTGTGACCCTGTACAAGTCACATAACTCTGTTTACCTTAGTTTCCTCATATCTCAAATAAGTTGGAGAAGGAAATGGCAAACCATTCCAGTTTCTTTGCAAATAAAACTCCAAATGGGGTCATGAAGAGTCAGACATGACTGAAAAATAACTGAGAGACAAAGCAACAACGTATTCAAGGTTATCCTGAACTGTCTATTCTATCTTATCCACTGAAGAAGGAAATGGCCAACCACTCCAGTATTTTTTCCAAGAAAACCTCATGGATAGCATGAGCATAGTGTGGTCCACAGGGTCATAAATAGTCACATAAGACTGAACAACAGCAGTGTTCAGGGCCTTGCATTTGACAATCTTGTCTATTAGATGGTACAACAGACATGATTGTTTCCATTTTACAGATGAGGAAACTTAGGCTCAGAGAATTTAAGTGACTAATACCAGGTCACATAACTGGTACCTGGAATTTGAACTTAGAGTACTCTGAACCCAAAGACAATTCCTCTTTGTAGCAGGGCTAGGTGTCTGATCTGGGCTCTTGCTAGTGCATAGCAATCTGTTTTATTTTTCCCTGATCAGCTAGTTGTCATTCATTGTCTCATCCCTTCCAGTAAATAATTCACCCCTTCTTCTCTCACTTCAATCCTCCCTATATTACCCCTTGAAAATGACTTTACTTGCTCATCTCCTCCAGTGTTTGCCTCAGAAGCCCTCTTCATCTTTCCCTACCCTCTTCTCCTCTTCCTCAGGCTAGGAGAAACTCAGGTCCACTGATTCTAAATCTCATCTTTACTTGCCTGTAGCAGCACCATTTGTATGCAAGTAATTAGTGTCCTAATGACACAACAGTATCCTATTCTTTAGGACAGGTCTAAGAGTACCTATTTGGCAGTCATTAGCTTGTTGTTTAAGAAGCTAGGTGGTGCAGTAGAGCAGCTGAGAGACTTAGTAGATAGAGCACCAGTCCTGGAGTGTGATTCTGGGCAAGTCACTTTTAACCTTGTTTGACTCAATTTCCTCATCTGTAAAATGAGCTGGAGAAGGAAATGGCAAACCACTGTAGGATCTTTGCCAAGAAAATTCCAAATGGGGTCATGAAGAGTTGGCCATGATTGTGAAATATGAGATGTAGCGCTTAATAAATGCTTATTGCTTGCTGGCTTGAGATGCTACATTTACATATATGTAAATAGAAACCAATTTGGGGTTAGGAGACAGTAGTAACAATGGATGGGTGAGAGATCATGGACAGTGGCACCTGTTGGAAGCTTAGGATAGCTTTGGAAGTCTATAAGACAGGCAAGTGGCTGGCCAGGCCAGCTCCCAGACTGGGTTCAGTGTCCATTGGCTTTCTTATGACCCAGAAAACTATCTTGTTAATAACCCTAGCAAGGAATTAAATAAACACAGGCAACAGCCATGGCACCTCTCTTCAGCCCATTTCCTCTTCATTTGAGACATGGGTAAAAATGACATGGGGCAAAAGGCATCTGAGTGATTTTGAGATGAGAAGAAAAGGTGGAGCTCTTAGCAAATGCTCTTAATTTTTCAGTGAAATTTGAGACAAGGTTTTTTACAAAGCAATTGGGGGATGGGGGAGCCACTGGAGTTTTGAGATGGGTTGTAAAAGTTTGGAAAAACTATTGTGGTGAATGGGTTTATGAACTGATTGGGGACATGTAAAAGAAGTGCCATGCAGCAGTGAGAGTCCAGTTGAGATTATGCAACATAAATTTGTAGTGGACCCAGTCCACAATTTTGTGGTTTTCTCTGGTTCAACAGCTGGAGTAGGAGCAAAGACAGTAGATGGTGGATATTAAACAATGGCCAAAATCTTCAATAGGATGAGGGGGCAGTGGGCTCTAGAGAAGAGGGAAATATTAGAGATGAACTGGTTTACTAAGAGATCAAGATGGGGGGAGGGAGAAAAGTGTAGCCAGTGCAAACAAGGTTGATAGCTTAGGAAAGAAAGAATGGTAGAAAGAAATTATTGTCTGATAAAGTGTTTTTGTGTTCATGAATATGGAAGTAGAGACTTTACAGGTGATAGCGATATTAAGTATATGACCATTCCTATCCATGTGTAGCTGATATGAGATGGAATGGTTGGTCATGAGAAAATTGAGGAACTGGAAGTTTAGGATATTTGAGGTAGTATCAATATGTATGTTGAAGTACTCTAGTATGAAGAGTAGGGATAGTAGAGGAGAGAAAAACTGTGAACTAGACACTGAACTCATAGAGGAAAGGAGAGCATTTGGGAGATTTTTACACAGTGGTTACCAGAGCCTCAATTAGGTGACAAATTTAAATTGTACGAACCTCAAAGGAGGAAAGATTATTGGGTATAAAATATGGCAGTGGGGAGCAGGGAATACTCCAATGCCCCCATTATGACCAGTAAGTCAGGCGATATTAGTGAAAGTATAGCAAGTCTGGGAAAGGGTGACCAAGGAGGCTGTACCATCAGAAGGGATTCAGATCATAGTGAGTCTGAGAAGACAGCAGGAATGAGAAAGGAAAAGGGTCAAAAGAAAGCAAGTTTGCTACCTATAAAGGAGACAATTCAGAAAGCACAGTGGAATGGAGGATGGCTTTAGGGTGGGAAATGAGAAGGTTAGGTTGAGGGAAATCAACATAAGGTGGTGGTCAGTAAATGACTGAGAATGGGACTTGGAGAATGACATCTTTGGGTTAACAATCACTGAGATGGAGAATATATGAAGTGATAGGAGTGCGTTGATCATTGAAGAATGATTTCTTGCAGGCTTTTATCATACTTAGGGGTTCAGTCTCAGAGAATATACTCTGGAATATAGAGAAGAGGATAAGACATGTATATGTTCTACAATGTTCATCCTTCCTTGCCGAAGAAGCCCATGCCATCAGAGAAATGATAACATGACTTGCACTTGACTTTGTTTTGAGTGAGGGGGGCTGTACAGGTCACCAGCCTCACTTCTCCTTCTCACTTCTCCTCCAGAGCCTTCTGAATCCAGTGATTCATTAGGATGACTGGAGATGACCCAGGATGAGGCAGTTGGGATTAAGTGACTTGCCCAAGGTCACACAGTTAGTGAGTGTCACTTAAGTGTCTGAGGTGAGATTTGAACTCAGGTCCCCCTGACCTGTGCACTGGTGCTCTATCCACTGAACCACCTAGCTGCCCCTAAGACATATGTGTATAGATCCAAGAAGCAGATGCAACAGGAGTTCTGAAAGAAGGCAAGATTGGCCAGGTCAGGGCTCCCATGTCAGTTGTGTCATATAAGCAAGTATTTATTAAGTGCTCATTATGTGATTCATGGCCCAGGGGTTAGGATAGGAATGGATAGAAGAGAGAGTGAAGTGAGGGGTCAAAGAACATGTTGGTTGAGGGTATCCCTGTGTTCTTGGCCACATGGGGATCCTACCTTATGGTTCAGAAACTGGGGACCAGGGCTGGGGCAGCCACTTAGAACAGGCACCTGCTGGTTGATTGTGTTTGCCACCTGGAAAGAAATCTGCCTGGCTGCCACTCTGCTCCCCTGGTTGAGGGGCAAGGAAGGGCACAGATGTAGAGCTTCCTGGCTTTTCCCCTGCTCCCTGAACCAAAAAAGGCTATTGAATGAAAAGAAATAGACATTGTGGCTGAGAGCCTAAGAGTGAATCCTGCCCGTCAAAAGTGTTTCAGGGCCTTCCTCCACAGCATTTTAGCAAAGTGGGGATATTGTAACCTGCACCTTGGGGAATGCATAAATTGTCCAGCTCCCCTTCTGCTGTTTATTTTCTTTTCTTTTCAATTTGTCAGTTGGTTATTCAGCGTTATCCTCTCACCCATTTCTCTTGTGGCGTTCCTTCTGGGATCCCATTAAATACTGCTTTTCCCACCAGCTGCTGAATGAACCTGCTGTAATGGATGGTGTCATGGCCATTTTGAGAACCCAAGGATGATTAAAAAAACACATTTAATGAGGATTAAGCACTGCTGCCTGTCTCAGGAAGGGGGTGGCTGGATTTGTTAATGTCAGCAGAGCAAAGGAAGGATGAAAAACCCAGGAGAAAAAAGAAAAGACTCTCCTCCCAGTTATATTTGAAGAAGATGGAGTTGGGAAGCTTCTGTTTAAGATGCTGAACTTGGTTATTAACACAGGGACTGTTTTATCTTGTGTTTGGCCTTACCTAGAACTCCAGTAGTTTTTTTTAAGAGCCAACAAATTTTTGCAGGAAGTTGTAAAAGTACTCCGATCCCATCTTGGCTTCCCACTGATTCTGGACCCATGGCTGTATAAACCCCATTCTCCCTCGCTTTCCAGGGATGGTTGCTGTTGAATCATTTTCAGTCATGTCTGACTCTCCATGACCCCATCTGGGTTTTTTGGGTAAAGATACCAGAGTGGTTTGCTATTTCCTTCTCCAGCTCATTTTACTGAGCAAAACAGGGTTAAGGAAACTGAGGCAAACAGGGTTAAGTGATGCTCAGGGTCACACAGCTAGAGTTGTACTCCGGTCTTCTTGATTCCAGGCCCATAACTTTATCCAACGTGTCACCTAACTGCTCAAACCAAATATTTATTTAGTGCATCTTATTTGTCAGGAATTTAGCTAATTGACAAAAAATTGACAAAAACATGATTCTTCTCCTCAAGGTGCTTACATTCTAAGGGGAGAAATAATATCTAAATAACCACATAGATATAAGAGATATACAGTGTAAATGGAGATAATCGCAGAGGTAGACCCAGGGAAAGGCCTGTGATTCAGTCGCTTCTGAGGTCAGTGTTATGAAGAGACCAGAAAGTCCTTTAATACTTCAATTATCTGCAATTGTTGATGTAGGAAGAGTGCTAAGAACTCTGCTCTGGTGTGAGAGATTTGGGTTAACATTCCACTTCTGAGACTTGTGTGACCTTGGATAAGTTACTTTACTCTCATGAACATCAGTTTCCTCAACTGTAAAATGAAGGGTTTGGACTAGGTGTTCATAAGGTTCTGTCCAATTCTAGTTCTGTGATATGTGACCTCTCTAGAACTCAGCTTTCAAATTTGGAAAAAATATCAGTGTAGTCAAGCTCCAAAAGCCTTGTCTGAAGATGTTTGGTTATCAGGTGGTGATTTTTTTTAAACCACAACTCTTGAAGACTCTTTACCATGATACAGAGAGGGTTGAACTTTGTAGACGGAAGCAGCACACATCCACACCATTGAAATAAATCACAAGTCTTTAGACTTGTAGTTAGAGGATCCGAGTTCAAATCCCACCACCATTATTTAGTATCTATATGACCTTGGGTAAGTTACTTTACTTCCCTCTAAAATGAGGTAATTGGACTAACTGGCCTCTGTGGTCCCTGCCAGCCCTAAATCTATGATCCTATGGTCTCATTTTAGAGGTGAGGAAGTGGAAGCCCAGAAATGCTAAGAGATTTGTAATAAGTAGCAGTGCTTGGATTTAAAACTAGGCCTTCAGAATCCCTGCGTGTCTGACACTGAGAAATAATAGACAATAATGCTTGAATAGAGCTTTTAAAAGTAAAAAAGATTTACAAATACTCTAAATGTGTTCTCTCATTTGATTGTTACAACACACCTGTGAGGTAAGTATAATTATCTTCCCCATTTTGGAGAGAAGGAAACTGAGACAGACAAAGGTTCAATGATTTGTCTAGGGTCACACAGCCAATAAGTGTGAACTTGGGGCTTCCTGACTCTCAGCTTTGCCCATTCTGCCATCTAGCTGTCACAAGTCACTTAACCCCTTTGAGTCTCAGTTTCCTTATTTGTAAAAATGAGAGCTTTGGATTGAATGAAGTCTAAGATTCCTTCTAGTTCAAAATCTGTGACCTTATAAATCACATGAAGTAGTAAGGTCTCCAGAGGAATAAATGATTTCTTTCTTCCCTCACTCCCTTCTTTCCTCCCTCCCTCCTTCCTTTCCTCCCTCCCTTCTTCTTTTCTCCCTCCCCTTCCTTCCTTCCTTCCTTCCTTCTTTCCTTCCTTCCTTTCCTTCACTTCCTTCCCTTCCCTTTCCCCTGATTCTCTCTCTTTCCTTTCCTTTCCTTTCCTTTCCTTCTCCTTCCCCCCTCTCCATTCTGCTCCCACACAAGATGTGTTGGTTTGTGACCTGAGTGACTCAATGTGGAAATTAAAGAAAAACAGGGGAAATTGATACCTTAAAGCATCGTTTTTCCCCTCCCTTTACTAATTTACCAGGGGAACCCTGTAGGGGAACATTGCTGGAATCATCTCATATCTACAGGACAAGTTTCTGAAAATTGTTGGAAAGTTTTAACTCAGATTTTTAGGCATTTTGTGGGTTAAAGGTTGGGTTTAATGAGTCTGTACAGGGTTCCAGACCCTCTCCTCAACCCAGAATTATGGTGATTTCTGTTCACAGGTATTAAAGGAAAGACATTTGAATTTTTCTTGGAATTAAGATTTCTAGAAATGAAAACCTTATGTCAAACATAAGAAAGTGGTTCAGTTAAGTCATTTTTCAGTTGTGTCTGACTCTTCATAACCCTGTTGAGAGTTTTCCTCATAAAGAAAGTCATTTGCCATTTCCTTCTCCAGATCATTTTATAGATGAGAAAACTGAAGCAAACAAGTTAAGTGACTTGCCCAGGGTCACCTAAGTGTCTGAGGCCAGATTTGAACTCAGAAAGATGAATCTTCCCAACTCCAGCCCTGGCATTCTATCCATTTTACCATCTAGCTAGTCCCTGCCACGTAGTCACCAAGTTTCAAAAGGTGTTAGAGCCAAGAATTTCATCTCTCTGATCTCACTTTTCTGTCAGTGAGCATATAACATACCCAGTAAGTGGTGACCATCCAGTTTCTTCCTGAAGACCTCCAGCAAGGGGAGCTCATAACTTCCCAAGTTAACCCATTTACTCTTGGTCAACTCTTATTGTTAGAAAGGTCTTCCGTACATCAAGACTCCATTTGTCTTTTTACACACTTCACCTGTTGTTTCTGGTTCTGTCCTCTGGGGCTGAGCAGAACAAGTCTAATCTCTTCTATGTGGCAGCTCTTCTAATAAGGTAGTCCTTGCTTTTCTGATAAACTGTTGTGTGGCTTTTATGCAAGTCCCATCTCCATGATCGAGTTTAAGATGCTTTATCTGTTAAGAAGGAGAATTGGTGTCATTAACCTCTAAGTTCTCTTGCAATCCTGACATTCTATGCTGGTCTTGAAAAAGAGCCCTGGACTTGGTTCAGAAACTTGGATTGAAGTCTTGGCTCCAACATTTAGCAACTGTTTGCTCTTGGGTAAGTCCTGTAACCACTCTGTAACCACCAATTTCTCCATCAGTAAAATGGGTGTAAGGGGCAGCTAGGTGGGTGTCACAGTGATTGGAGTGTTGGGCCAGGAATCCAGAAGACTGAGTTGAAATCTGATCTTAGATGCAAGCCATATGACCCAGGGCAAGTCACTTAACCCTGTTTGCCTCAGTTTCTTCATCTGTAAAATGATCTGGGGAAGGAAATGGCAAATCACTCTGGTATCTTTGCCAAGAAAACCCCCAAATGGGGTTACAGAGAGTCAGAAATGCCTGAACAACAACAACATAATGGTTTAGTGATAATTATTTCACCTTGCATAAAAATTATTGTGAGGGAGGCTTTATAAGTCTTGAGGTGGTGTTTAGGGCCATCTGGAGTTGGGAGGGACGTCAGAGGTCACCCAGTCTTATCTCCCTCATTTTACACATAAAGAAACTAAAGCCCAGTAAAGTTAAATGCCCAAGATCGCACAAATAGTATACAGTACTTTTAGGTATACAAAGTGCTTGAGTTAATAATGGTTGTGGTGCTACTGATGGTACTATGTCAGGTCTTAGATTTGTTTAATGAATAAAAAGTGGATGAATTTCCTCAGCAGTCTGAAAGCTCCTATGGAAGTTGAGTACTCTGTCCCAGACAAGCTAGTTTTCTCATTCTTCCTGGGGCACAACATCCTATCTCCCATCTCTGGGCCTTTGTATAGAGTGTGTCCAACAGTAACAGCTAACACTTACATAGCCCTCACTATGTGCCAGGAATAGTGCTAAGGGTTTTCCAATTATTATTTCATTTGATCTCACAACAACTCTAGGAGCCCTCATTTTACAGATGAGGAAACAGAGGCAAATGGGGTTAAGTGACTTGCTCAGGGTCACATTGCTGTTAAATGTCTAAGGCTGATTTTGGACTCAGTCTGACCTGAGTCTTGGCCCAGTGTTCCATCTGCTGCACCACCTTGCTCCCTGCTGTCTGGAATGCCCTCTTACCCTACCTGAAATCCTCACAGAGTCCCTAATTTCTTTCAAAACACAATTCAGAAGCTTATCCTGGGCCATCTCCGTTCATCCTGATGAATATCTGGCCACTGGACCCAGATGTCTCTGGAGGAGAAAGTGAGAACTGCAAGTCATGTCATCATCCTGATGTCATGGTCCTTTTTGAGAATGAAGGAAAAACACAACAATGACCAGATGCTGCTTCCTACTCAAAGTCTTTCTGGATCTTGCCTAGGTTTTAATTTTCATTCTTTTTGAAATGACATATTTCAAAAAATCCTTTTTGCATATCCTTAGACACTTATACATATTGTCCCCTTCCCCTACCCCTAGTGGAGTATAAACTCCTTGAAGTTGGGGACTAGTTTCTTTGTCTTTGTAACCCTAGCATCTACCAGAGACCTTGAATGCTGTTAAGTGCTTAATAGATATTGGCTGAATTGAATTCAGTTGAATTGAATGCCCACTTTAGAACTGAGATTGAATTTTGAACTAAATTTAAATTCTTTCCACTTGGGCATCTTCCATTTATGTTATGTGGGGAAAGAAGGCTTGGGAGAGCATAACTAGAGGCTAGTTTTTATATCAAGCCTCCCCATTTCTAAAGACTTGATGGTGATAACTCAAGAGTTTGTGTACCCTGCAAGTCTACCAAGGGTGTCCCTGCAAGTGCTTACTTCATGGCTTAGGGAGAGGTAGCATTGCACACGCTGGACTTAGGCAAATCATGCCTCATCTCCGTACTACCTGTTCAACCTTGGGCAAGCTACTTAACCCCTCTGACTCACTTTCCTCATCTATAAAATGATAGAGTTGAACTTGGAGGCGTTTAAGGGTCTTTCCAGCAGTAAAATTCCTAATCTTATGTCCTTCTTCCTTTTACCTTACTTTTGTCCCTGTTTCATCCTCAGAATTTTCAGAATGTTTTCCATCAACTTGGATCCAGCTCAGAAGTGACCCGTGGGACATCTGGTGGTACAATCAGTTCGCCATGCGTCCTTTTGGCTCCAGTTTACTCTCAACCACTTGGCCCCAGCCCTGCTGCTCTCTGTTTATGATCTCTCCTTTTCCTTTCTTCCTCCTCTCCATTAATTAATTCTTTCAGGTGTCTTGAGTGCCTTCCAGGCCTCTGGAGAGCTCATATCTAGTCACTCGGATGAGAGGAAGTAAATGAACAGTGAGACCAGCTGCTCCTGGTGGCTAATGGTGGCCAAGGGGGTCCTTAGCCTCCCCTGGAAGGCTCCTTGTTCCCCTATCTGGGAAATCTCTACATTTGATCATCCCTCATGCTCCATCATGCCACAGTAATTTACAGTCAGAGTGGCAAGAGGCTTTCAGATACACAGCATGGAGCCAGACCCCTCTTTCCCTCAAGCTATGGGAGGGTTTATTAACCCAAATTAATAGAGAACCAGTTTCTAACTTACCTCCTGGGGCCATATTCCACTGTGACGAGGACCATGAATCCCAAAGGGTTCCGGAAAGGAGGTGAGGTTAATTTCCTATAATGGTACTTAATGATTTTCAGGAGGCAGCCACCAAGTCCTGCTTTCTAATCCCATTAGTGTTTCAGGATTGTAATTAGTACATTGGAGAGGCAGATTTTTTATGTCTGTTGACAGAAGCATGCAAAAAATTTGCCAGTTATCTCCTTTCTGGGCCTGACTAAAAGTTCTCTGTGTCTGGAGATGGTGTGTTTGCATCAGAGAGGGCCATCTTGTAGTATCATTGAAAAATGATAAGTAAGATGTTGGGACCTTCTTTTTAAATGGAGGATGGGGGAAGCTGTCTGGGTAATATCCTTAGCTAACAGCGTGTCATGGACAAAACACTTAATGTCTAGAGTTCTTAGTTTCCTCATGTGTAAAATGAAGAGATTGTACTGGTTGAATTCTGAAGACGCTTCTACCTCCAAATCCAAAGTCTCATGATCTTAAGCATCTGGAAGTGTTGCGTGATGGGTTAAATGTTATTCACTTTCAGTGTACAAGCATCTATTTTTGCTTCCCCTCACCTCCTCCCCTTGTCTACTGTGTGTGTGTATGTGTGTGTGTGTGTGTAATCAATTTTGTAATGAGTATGTGTAGTCAAGCAAAACCACCATTGGTTAGGTCCAAAGATCATGATTTCATTGTGATGTTCTGGAAAGATCACTGAATCTAGGGAATCCTAAAATATAGCAGCCCTAAATTTAAATCCTACCTCTTCTTCTTAATTACCTGTGTTACCTTGTAGAAGTCACTTCATCTCAGCGCCTCAGTTTCCCATTAGGAAAGCTCTATTAGGTGACTTAGGATCCTAGGTCTAGAGCCAGTCATCACTTCTCAGCTTCTTTCTAGTTCTTCACCCTCTTCCTTGGTTGCTGACATTCATAAGCATTAGAACTGGGAGACTTTATCAGTAAGTTCTCATTTTATTTATTAATCAGTGAGACTTGTCATTTTATAACGGAAGAAACTGAATTCCAGATAGTCCAAGTGATTTTGGCTGAGGCTGTGAAAGTCGCAGAATTCGAATTCAGACTTAGGTCTCTTGATTTCCAAACCAGAAATGTTTGAAAATGTAACATCCATCAATTTATTCTCTCTGTCCTTGGGCAGCTTGGTTGTCTCCTCTAAGATTCCACGTCGTCCTCAGTAAAATGATGGGGTTGTCTTATATTGGAGATTCATAATCTATGGTCTGTGAACGTTTTGTAAAAAAAATTTGATAAGTGCACTTTGATTATGTATTTTATATGCATTTTCAGAAGAGAACTATGGGCTTCACCAGACTGCAAAAGATGTTTTTGAGAAACAAAGTTAGGGATTCCTAGACTAGGTAATCTTTTTTTTTTTTTGAGACAATCAGGGTTAAATGACTTGCTCAGGGTCTTACCCAGTGCCTGGCACATAGTAGGCACTTAATACATGCTTACTGAATTGTACTGAAGCCCCTGAGACACTAAAACTTGGTGACCCTAAAATTTTCTTCACTTCATGTATAAAATGAAGAAGCTGGATTCTGTGTCCCTAAAGGCCTTTCTAGCCCTAAATCTATAGTCCTATGATCTTATGAGTAATATGTGTGGGAAAAGTCCAGTGAATAAAGAATCATTCTTGGAGTCAGAAAGACTTGATTTCAGATTCTGCTTTTAACATTGACTGGTTTGGTCTCTCAGTACCCCAGGCAACACTGTAGGACCCCAAGATACAGATAAGCTGCATAGGTGGAGAGTGTTTTTACAGTGGAACTAATGAAATTGTAGATAGGAAAGCAATGAAGCATTTTTAAAAAATTAGAATATATAAATAAATAAAATAGATTTATAAAATTTATAAAACAAATAAATTTATTTATAAATTAATAAATAATGTAATAAATAAAATAGAGGGAAAAGCAACTTTCTGACTTGTCTCATAACTTAAAGAAGATATAGTGGAAAGAGCCCTGGGTTTGAGTTCTTTCTTTATTACTCCTATACATCCTGCATGACCTTTGACAGGTCATTTTACTTCCTGGACTCTAGTTTCTTCACTGATCAGCTGAGGGCATTGGTCAAGGCACAAGCTGGAGGGATACTCGTCTCATATGCTGGAGCATGATTCCTGCAGTAGGCATGGGCTAGATGTTCCATGAGGTCCCTTCTGATGCTGATATTTTGTGATTTTGTAACTACGTTTCCTCTAAGGTACTTTCTGATTCTAAAATCTTATATTTCTTCAAACCTACTTGGCTCAAAAAGGTGGTGTTTCCTGACTGGCTTGTTGTGTTAGGTAGGTTTGGGGAATTTAAGGATCACAGATAAAGCCTCCAGCTTATTTGATCTAACTACAATGTATATTGATGTCATATAAACTCATTTAATAGATACACTCACCCCTGCAAAAATGGTATGACATGAGTGCTTCACTGCTACCCCTGGACTCTTATTCTGCTCTGAGTCATAGAAATGAACTTTTGTGTTTGAGATGCTTAAACCCCGGGAAACCAACCTGGCCCAGGCAGTCATCTGGCTCAGAATGGGTCCACTGTCAGGATTTTTTAAATATAAAACAATGAGAGACAGTTTGGTTTAGTGAATAGAATTCTAGATTTGGAGTCAGGGCCTGGGTTCAAATCTTGCTCTGTTACTTCTGATTTAACCTGTCTGAGCTTCAATTTCCCCATGTGTAAAGTAGGAAGAATAAAAGGTTATTGGGAAGTTCCAATGAGGTCACATAGGTAAAGTTACCCACCCCACTTGAAGTGATAAGATATTCAATCAATCAAGTGTAGACTAAACTCAATTCTTTTAACTGGAGTGATGTAAAACAGGAATTAAGTTTGATCAGAAAACCTGGCCATACCTCAGGGACCATCTGAAAATTATCAAGGTTGTTAGAACCAAGGACATGCCAGAAGTTGGATTGAGTGTGGCATCCCAGATTAAAGTCCCTGAAGAGGTTTTGACTAGGGATAGAGAGAAGCTCTGGCTATGGTCCCACCTTTGACTGGATGAGGGCTTTGTGAGTTTTGAAGGTTACAAAGTATTTGAGACTATATTTTCCCATTGGTGTCCCAGAAACATCCCCAGATAAGCTGATATAAATGTCTTCATTGAAAGTCCAAGAGAGACTGGATATTGTTCCATGGTTCCACAAAGAAACCCAAGAAAGAGATAATACCACATCTAAGGGGAAGTTCTTGAGAACTCCACGAATCAGAGAAAGTCACCCCTCTCAGCTAGGATCTGGGAGAACCCTGGCAAAACTATCTCTGCAGAAAGGGTAAACCAGGTTAAGGATAACCAACATGTCTCAAACCCATTGGTGAGTTAGAAGAATGTCTGCCCCAAGCATGTGAAGACTTAACTTGATGAAATGAGAATAGTTTGTTCCAACAGCCATGAAAGTGGCTGAAGCAGGCCCTGTGGAGTCCTTAGAACTTGGTCAGACATCAAAGATGCTAATGTCACCAACTGCATCCCAGGCCATTGTCAATTGTTCTGACTTTTGTTGCTGGAATCTGGTGACTGGACGAGAGAATAAGGCTGAAAACCTTTTGCAACTCTGCCTTATTCACATGCATATCAAGTCATCACCCTGTGAAATCATTGGCCCTCTTCAAAAACAAAGGCTAAATAGCAACATTTCTCTAAGTATGGGCACATTTTCACCTGAACTCTGTATGTTTTGGTGGCAAAGTGGATGATTTACTCCTACAGTACTTACTGTAACCACCTTAGTAAATAACCCTTTATTAAAAGTTGCTTTAAGTTGGCTGTCTAAAACTATTATCTACTGATGATCTTGGAGAAGGCAAGCTGTTGGGGGCTTTAGCCAATGACTTTGGAGAAGCATCCCCTAAGTCCTCAGGAGTACCCCTAGACGACTGAGGTGGAGATGTAGCTTTGCTTGAGGGCTTGACTAATCTATGAGAGTATAGGCTACATACAGAACAAATACAAAGTAAATTGAGATAGTTTAGAGAAATAAGGTACAAGTCCATACCTTCCTGACTCCAAAGTCTAGCACTATAATGATAATATTACATTAACATATAATAATAATAGTTAACATTTATATAGTGCTTACTCTGTGCCAGGGACTTCACAATTATATTCTCACTTGATCTTCACAATAACCTTGAGAGGTAATTGCTATTATAGTTCCAACTTTATAGATGATGAAACTGAGGCAAACAGAGGTTAAGTGTCTTATTCAGGGTCACCCAGTTAGGAAATTTCTGAGACCTGATTTGAACTCAGGTCTTCCTGACTCTAGGCCCAGTGCCTTATCCCTTATGCCACTCTAGCTGTCCTTGCTCCTCTTTCAGCCTTACTGCTTGGCCTCCTGTGTATGGAGTTGGTGCATGAAGAACTCCTTAGGTCTATACAGGCATCAGCGATGGTAATGGAAAGAGAATTCAACTACGAACTAAGACAACTGAGTTCTTGCATACCTGTGTTATTCAATTTCCTCATATGTTAAATGGGACCATCACCTAATCTCTCTATCATTTAAGTTGTGGTTGTGAGAATCAAGTAAAGGGGCAAATATTCAAGCACTTTCAAAAGTATAAAGTGCTTTCCTTATAGAAGAGATATTTAGTAAGCGTCTGAAAGGCCTTGGTGCAATCTGGTTACGGATAAGAGTGCCAGAGACTCAGGCCTGAGCATATTATTGTTTTAGCTGACTCGAGATTTTTCTTGAGTCATTCAGCCAGACTCCCTCTTCCCCAACACAAAGGAAAGCCTTGTGTCCTGCCTGAAAGTCTTTGAAATATTCTTGTTGGATAACTATTAGTTATGGCTGACACACTGCAAACGACTGAGGGAATTCATTAGGTGTTAACCAGGCCCTTTCTCATCTCCCTATTCAATGCTTCATTTCTACTTTAAAAGTTATTCCTGAAGTGTGGGTGGATGAGGGCTATCTGGGAACCAGAGGGAACTCTCAGAGAGTTAATGTTCTATCCAGGATTATAATGGACAGCAGCTGGAATATCTGCTCATTGCAGTTTGCTGTTATAAGCTCTGTAAATGGCCTCTGGTGAAGAATTCAGGGGGTTACTTAACCATGGTCTGTGCAGGTATAGTAAAATGACAAAACTTGGTGATAGGAAGAAGTTGGAGGAATATTCAGTGCAGATGTCTTTCCTGCTCCCTTCCCCTTCCTCTTCCACATGTGGGATTTTTTGCTGCCCTATCTTCTTGGTAAGAAGCAACTTCCAACATCCAAAATGCTACCTTTTCTTCCTTCCTCCTTCCTTTGCCCTCTTTTCTCACAATGTTTCACCTTGTTTTTCCTAGAGAGATTTTGAGGTCTCCTTCAATTTGGAGATGTTGTGATGGCCATGCTTTTAGTGAGTTTTCTCCTTTTGTATCAGTTTAGCTGGATTTAAGTTCAGGAAAGGGAATATGATGGAAAATATACACTATACATTTCCCTCCCAAGCTGTTTAACAGCCTTTGGTGCTCACCTTAAATCAAATGTAAGTTGTTGTTCCTTTGGTTGGAGTCAGAAGAGGAGATTCAGGTATTTTACATTTATATATGTATCAACATTATATATTGCATGTTTAATTTACATATATATGTTATTTTCCCCAGTCTAGTATAAACTCCTTGAGATAATGTTTCATTTTTGTGTTCGTATCGCTAGCACTTGGGACAGCTCCTCGCACATAGTAGACTATTAATAAATGCTTGTTGGATTAAAAATAAATCCTCATTCTCTCTCTCTCTCTCTCTCTCTCTCTCTCTCTCTCTCTCTCTCTCTCTCTCTCTCTCTCTCTCTCTCTCTCTCTCTGTCTCTCTCTCCCTCTCCCTCTCTCTCTCTCTCTCTCTCTCTCTTTCTCTCCATGTCTGTCTTTCTCTTAACCCCTCTCTCCCTTCTTTCCTCCTCTCTCCTTCCTTCCACCAATCATTATCTTCTAGTTCTTCTTCCTCCTCCTCTCTTTTTTCTTCCTTTTCCTCTTCTCTCTCTCATTCTCTCTCCTTCCCCTCCATCCTCTCTCTTTTCTCATTTCCTTTCCTATTCTCTCCTCTCACCTGTTTCCTTTATTCTGCTCTCTACTCTATTGTCCCTTCTCTTCTCCTTACTCCTCCCCTTTCCTCTCTTTTTATCTATTTTCCTATCCTATCCTCTCCTCCTTTCCCCTCCTCACAACGGTTACTACCTACACTGACGAAATCACAAGTCTACTGCTAATAGAATATAAATCATTTCTTGTTGTTTTGTGTCTTGACACAATTGATGGAATATGTGCTTTTTTACTTCTTATATAGCTTCAGACAGATATGGTAGACAGGACACTGAAGTGAGATTCAGAAAACCTGGGTTCAAGTCTTATCTCTTCTTTTTCTCTTGTGACTACAGGCAAGTTGTTTTCCCTCTCTGGGACTCAATTTCTCACGTGTCAAATGGTGATATTATCCAAAGCCAACTCTGGATAATCACTTGGAAATGCTGTAATGGGATCCTATTTGGGGCATTGACTGGACTAGATAGCCCCTGATGTCCTTTCTAATTTTGAAACTGTATTTCTGTGACTTGATGAACCCTAAGGTCCTTCCCCCTTCTGTCTTATCATTGTCATCAGCAAAAACAACATTATTTTATCATTCTTAATGCCACAACAGGGAGAGAGAATGCTACAGTGACAGGAGCCCTGGCCCTTGAATTCAAATCCCATCTATCATGCTTAATACCTTTGTAACCTTGGGCAACTCGTTCAGTCTCTTTTTATCATCTGTAAAATAAGGGGATTGGCCTAGATGTTCTCTGAGGTTCCCTCTAGCTCTAATTATGTTATCCTATGATTTATGATCCTTCTTTGGGCAGAGTTCAGAAGAGAAGTTAAAGGTCCTTATGATCTCATCATATGAAATCAAGTTGAAGAAATTGGGATTAATTAGTTTGGAGAAGAGAAGATTTAATGGAGATATGATAACTGTTCTTAAGGACTTGAAGGGATGAGACATGCAGATTCAACTTTTTGCCATGGACTCTAAGGGGGCAAAACTAGGAACAAAGTTCAGAATTTGCAGGGAAGGTTGATTTGAGCTTGATCTTTCAAAAGAACTTCCTAACCACAGTAGCTGTCCAACAGTGGCATATACTTCCTTGGGACAGCAGTTTCCCTCTCACTGAAGAGTTTCAAGCCAAGACTGGATGACTACTGGTTTGAGATATTACAGATAGATTCTTTTCCCAATATACTTTGGACCAGATGCCCTTTGGCATTTCTTCCAGTTTTGAGATCCTGTGATAGTGTGAACAGAGAGATGCTCAGTAGTATCTTCAAGAGACTTATGCCTCAACTCATGTAAGGTTCATATGGTTAGTTTATATCAGAAGCTGGACTTTAGTCTCTCAGGGGTAGGGAACCTGTGGCCTCGAGGCCACATGTGGCCTTCTAGGTCCTTGGATGTGACTTTTTGACTGAGTCCAAGTTTTATAGAACAAATCCTTTTATTAAGGGAATTTGTTCTGTGAAGCTTGGATTCAGTCAAAGGACCACACTTGAGGACTTAGAGGGCCATAGCTTTTCTACCTCTAGCCTAGATCTTCCCAATTTTAAGACCAACTTTCTGTCCACTATGTCGCATTGTCCCCTTCTCCTCCATATGTTACCAAATACAGAGATAAGGAAGGTAGACTCATCTTCCTGAGTTCAAATGTGACCTGAGACACTTACTAGCTGTGTGACTCTGGGCAAGTTGCTTAACCCTGTTTACTTCAGTTTCCTTGTCTATAAAATGAGTTGGAGAAGGAAATGGCAAACTCCTCCAGTATGTTTGCCAAGAAAACCCCAGTGGGGTCATAAAGAATCAGACATAACTGAAAAATAGAGATAAGGCACTTCTTCAATATTTCAATGACCTGTCATTTCATCAGTGTGAAGCAGGTCCAAAGCCTTTTCTAACTTAGTAGATGTGATATGAAGTAATCTTTCATTTATCTGGAGGGGCATTATGGTTAATTGAATAGTCCAATTGTCTGATAGTTTCCTTATATGCCATAAATGGATTACCAATTTTCAGGGACCTCAAATGCCACAAAATGCACTTAACACTAAAACTGTATTGGGAATAATTTAATCCTTCTTATATAATTCAGAGTTTTTTTTTCTGTGCCTCAAGGTTATCATTATAAACATCAGTTATCACTGTTCAGGGCTGTTGATAAGGAAAGTGTGGGAGACTGGACTGCCTCCCTACTGACCCTGTGTCTTACTCTAGAAATTTATTTTTTGATTAAATCCCTAATATCAACCTGTTTACTTGCCATTTATTTCTTTCTCATAAAAGTAGAGTAGAGAAGGTGAAGGAAAAGTGTAAAATGGCTTTGTTTAGTTGAGAGATAATGTATTTTAGTGGAAAATAAGATTGGACTGGGAGACAGGAGGCTTGGGTTTGAGCCCAAGCCCTGCCAGGACCCCATTCTGTGACTTTAATTGATAATTGCTAAGATTTTTATAGTGCTTTAAGCTTTGTAAATATTTAGCAGATATTACTGGATTTGGTCCTCATAACAACCTTTTGAGGTAGGTGCTGTCATTATCCTGATTTTTACATATGGGGAAATTAAAGCTAAAAGAAGTTGTGACTCTCCCATGAGTCACAGAGTTAGCAGTTGCCTTAGCATTGTCTTGGGTAGTATTCTGACTTCAGATTCGTTGCTCTAGCCATGATGATACCAAGCTGCTAGTTTAATCTCTGCCTCCTCTTTGGGTCCCAGTTCCTTCTTTTGTAAAATGTAGAAATTGGAGTCCATCTGAGTTCTGATATTCTATCGCCCTACGTCCATTGCAAAACTCTGAAACTCTCTGAGGTCCCTCCCAGCTCTGACATTCCCTATTCTAAGGACCCTCCCTGCTCTGACATTCTTTGATATTATTAGTTATTTGGATTCTAGGAAAAGAACTTGAATCTATATATATTTTGTGTGTATATATATAATATATATTTATGTGTGTATGTGTGTATATGTGTCTATATACATATACATACACATACATATATATGTATATATGTGTATATATATATATATATATATATATACATACATACACAGGTTCTTTTCCTAGAACCCAAACAGCTAATAAAATCTATATATTATATATACAAATACATATAAAATGGTGTGTGTGTGTGTGTGTGTGTACCTATACACATACACACATACATACACATATTGTGGCTATTGGTATCCCCAGTGGTTAGCACAGTGCCTGGTACATAATAAGTACTTAAGAAATGTTTGTTGCCTTGTTGCCAGGTACAAATGTAAATATGTACACACACATACACTCACATGCATGTCTTCAGACACACACAAACACACATATATATGTATATGTCATATTCCAAAAATAGGCTACTCCAAATTATGTTACATCCTTAAAATGAAATCTTCCAAAGGGCTATGTGTGTGTATCTATATCTATCTACCCATCTCTCAAGGCATGTGAACTCAAAAATTCCACATAATTATTCCATTAAAATCCATTGATCCATTTTGGGAAGCTTTCCCAATCGAATTCAAGCTCCCTGAGGGTTTTGTCTTTGTCTCCCTGACATTCGGTCCAGTGACTGGCATAGAGCAGAAGCTGAAGAAGTTCTTGTTGAATGAAGGAAATCTCGTTGTTGTTCTTTTCCACAAGTGAATAAGGAAGTTTCTGTCATTCAGAAATATAAGGCAAGAGTTTAAAGGTAATCCAGAAAGATGGGCTAGTTGAGACCAGAAATATAGAGAGGGCTCACTCTCCCTTTCTTTCTTGCCCTCTCTGAGTGTCTCTCTCTACACTTTCCTCCCAGTCTGTTGCTGGTCTTTGGCAAACTGTTGCTCATCCTCGAAGGTGGTGAAGTCCTCTCTCTCTGACTACTTCTGCACTGTTATTCACACTCCTGCCCACTTTTCTGTTCAGGGACATTGAGCTCCTCCCAGCAGCCCTTGCAGCATCAGGCACCAGTCAGAGATCTGCTTTTGGGGACTCATTTATTTATAACTTCAATGCAACCATGATGCAGCCTCTTCGGAGAGAACATGACTTCTTGGGAGCTCTTCTCTCTACTGTCCCTTAGTGGTCCTCATTAGTTTGGGGATGTGAGGGGGAAGGAAAGGTAAAGTGAGCTGATGGACTTGCAGTGAAATGTTTTTCTCTAAGGGACTAGGGGCAAGAATGCAGCCCATCACTGGTGTCATGAGAAAGAGAAGGATCAGCCCCTTCTAACTGTGTAACACTAACAGCAGGGGTGTCTAACTAGTGCACATGAGAGCTATCAGGGAAGCTATCATTACTGCATCTTCTACTTCTAGGGAGATCAGTGAAGTTTGAACTATGAATGGTACCTTATGTTAGAAAGGCAAGACCAGACAACAGTTATTTGAAAAAGATCTGAGGGTCTTAGTGAATGGCAAACTCAACATGATTCCATAGAATGACAAGGCAGCAAAAATACAAACAAACAAAACAAAAACACAACAACTGCTATCCTGAGAGGCCAAGAAGAACAATAACTAAGAATTTTTGTATCTGGGACAAGCAGCACAAAGTATTTCTGGGACAAAGGGGGAAGACTGATGGAGTGAGGAGTGGTAGGGAAAAACTTCTAGTGCTTGTCTATTTGAACTAATTTTTTTCTTTTAAATAATATTTTATTTTTCCAATTAAGCATAAACATAATTTTTAACATTCTTTTTTAAAATAAAATTTTGAGTTCCAAATTTTTTCGCTCCCCTCCCTCCTCCCTAAGATGGTCAACAATTTGATTAGGTTATATATGTGTCATTATGTAAAATATTTTCATATTAGTCATGTTGTGAAAGAAGAAACAGAAAAAAAGGGAGAAAAAACTATGGAAAAAATAAAGTAAAAATAGTTCGCTTCAATCCACATACAGACTCCATTGGATTTTTCTCTGAAGGTGGATAGAATTTTCCAAGATGAGTCTTTTGGAATTGTCTTGGATAATTACATTGCTGAGAATTTTTAAGTCAATCATAGTTGGTCATCATACAATATTGCTGTTACTATCTATGCTGTTTTCCTGATTCTGTTCATTTCACTTTGTATCAGTTCATGCAAGTCTTTCTAGGTTTTTCTGAAAATACTCTGCTTTTCATTTCTTAGGGCACAATAGGATTCCAATATATTTATATACCACAACTTGTTCAGCCATTCCCCAATTGATTGGCAAACCCTCATTTTCCAATTCTTTGCCACCACAAAAAGAGCTACCATAAATATATTTGTACATGTGGGTCCTTTTCTATTTTTTCTAATCTCTTTGGGATATAGATCTAGCAGAGGTATTGCTGGATCAAAGAGTATGTAGGTTAATAATTACTCTTGTTAACTGTGGACTGAGCTCTGTTTTTCCAAGATGCTGAAGGAAGACAAGTGAATTATCCTGAGGGCAAAGACCTATTTGCCCTGTCCTAGTTATGATTCAAAGCAAGAATATCTAGAAAGAGAGTGAAAATAGTCCTGTTGAACTGTCCCCTCATTGACTTAGATCTACCACATTATGTTTCATTTGAGGTATCATATTTTATGCAAGACATTGACAGATAGGGTCATAGAATCATTGATATAGATTTGGAGCTGAAAGGGACCTTAGAGGCTATTCGGTTCAACCCCCTCATCTTACAGATGAGGCAATTGAGGATTAAAGAAATTAGGTGATCGAAGTGAGAAGATGCTGCTCAAGAATCTTTTAAAAGAACTTGAGATATTCACCTCAAAGAGGAGAAGACTCAAGGAAGATGGGAAAGAATTTAAAGTTCGAGGATTTAAATGTTCGCAGTATTTAATAATAAAAATAGTGAACATTTATATAACACTTTAAGTATGTTAAATGCTTTATGAATTTTATCTCAGTCTGTCTTCACAACTAGTTGGCACAGTAGATAGAGTGTCAGACCTGAAGTCAGGAAGATTCATCTTCCTGAGTTCAAATCTGGCCTCAGACTCTTACTTGTTGCGTGACCCTGGGCAATTCACTTAACCCTGTTTACCTCAGTTTCCTCATCTGTAAAATATGAAAGTTGAACCAGAAAGCCTTTGATCACAGTTCTAGGTCTATGGTTCTAATTTCTATGGAGGGGCCTTGTTTCTCCTCTCAGGATATACCTGCCCTCAGTCAGCAGTCAAGATACTCAAATGAATTGACTTTAATATTTGGAAGAGAGCTCCAAGTTTATCTCCTCTGAGTCATATAGTATCCAGGACTTAGCACAGTGCCTGGAATATAGTAGGTAATTAATAAATGTTTATTGATTGATTGAACCACAGAATTTCAGAGTTTGAAAGGACCTCAGCTTGTCCAACTCATTCCCACTCCCCATCCCCTGAATCCCCACTATAATTTATCAGACAGAGGGTCACCAATTTCCATCTTGCTTTTAATGAGGAACAGCGCATTCCTCCATTCCATTTTTGGTAGAAAGTATTTTTTTCATATGGGCCCCTAGGTGGATAGATTGTGTAGGGTACCGAGCCTTGATTCAGAAAGACTCATCTTCCTGAGTTTAAATACGGTCTCAGACATTAGCTGTGTTACCCCAGGCAAGTCACTTAGTCCTGTTTGCCTCAGTTTCCTCATTTGTAAAATGAGCCTGGCAAACCACTCCAGTATCTTTGCCAAGGAAACCCCAAATTGGGTCATCAAGAATCATATAAGACTTAAAAATGATTGAAAAATTTTTTCCTATATGGAGTTGAAGCTCACCTCTTTGTTATTTGTACCATCTTGGTCCCTCAAGGTCAAACAAAATGAATCCAATTCTTTTTTCCCCCATGATGGCCTTTCAGATATTAGAAGACAGCCATCAGATCTCTCCCAAGTTGTCTCTTCTCTAGGTTAAGTAGCCCCAGTTCTTTCAACTAATTCTCTTCTAGTATGACATCAAGTCCCTGTGCTATCTTCCCAGTTCAGGGGGGAAAGTTCTAGAATTAGCTAGGGGCTCAAATTCTAGCTTTGCCACATACTAACTATATGACCATGGGCAAGTCATGTCACCTTTTGTACCTTATTTTCATCACCTGTAGAAATGAGAAATTTGGATTGAATGACCTTGAAGGTCCTGTCTAGCTCTCAATCAATAATTCTATGGTCTTACCACAACTGTAGTCTTAGTTATGTTACTTTTCTTTCCTGTGCCTCAGCTTCCTCCAACATAAAATGAGGTGGTTGGACTAGATAGCTTCTAAGATTCCTTCCACCTTTAAATCTATCATCCTCTGATCTAGAGATGAAAGGGACCTATCCCACCCTCCTCATATGGCAGTTGAAGGTCAGACAGGTAAGGTGCCTTGCCTTAAATCCCATAGGTAGGAAGTGAACCTACTTGAAATGTTTGCCAGCTTGTCCGTACCCTTCTTAAAATGTGGCACTCAGAATGGTTGGAGTACTCCAGAGGTGATCTATAAAAACATAGCACAGTGGGATTGACTTCTGAAATGCCATAATTTTTTTTATACTCCATGTTAGCCTAGTTTCAATTATTCCACTGCTGAACATAAATCATAAAGATTATACTTGGATATTTTACTGAATCAATGAATGAATGAAAGAATATAGAAATATTTAAGTAGGTCGATCAGTCAGTGGATGGATATAAAAGTATTTAAGTAGCTCAATGAATGAATGAATGAAAAAGAACTTAAGCACTGTTCCAAGTACTATGCTCATCAATATGGATAGACTCTTCACCAGTTTATATTACAGTACTCTTATATCTTCTTATCCTGTGTGATTCTTGTCTAAAAACTTTCATAAATCTTCTGTTAAAAAAATCCACCCACCATGCTAGAGGTCTTCCTCTGGCTGCTTTTCTTCCTGAAGGGGACCCATGTACCCCTTGAGCTCTTCATATGTTGTCTCTCAGTTTTGATAAATGACAGTCTTATCTCCTTTACCAGCTGCGTGTATCCTGGATGATGTCTTTGCTACAATTTCTTAGGCAGGAGATGTGGCAGCCCTCTTAGCCCTACCATTCATCTCTCTGTTGCCCTTTGGGTCATCTGCAATTTTGATTCATCTGAGATTGTGGCACATGGCATGATTGAAAAGATTGTGCAATTTTGTACAAAAGGCAGCTCAACCTGATTTTGCCCGCTTAACTCTGGCCTCTGCTACTCCTAACAATCAGAGTTGGCACAAAGCAGATTGGGCCATCCTGGAACATCATGAATTTCCATTGGTCAGAGCTCCTTAAGCAAAGGCTAGGTGGTGTCAAAGACAGTGTAGAGGGGACCCTTGTTCAAGTGGTGGTTGGGTTAGAAGGTTCTCAGGTGTCTTTCAATTCTGATATCTTGGGACTGATTGTCTATCTGAAGCATCTGCCCAAAAGAGACATTGATTGAGATCAAAGGAAAATCTGTACAGATAAGGACCTTTGAGTTCAGTCTTGCTTTTACTGGTGAGGAAACTGAGGTCCTAAGCACTCAAGTGATAACTTGACCAGGGTCAAATAACTAGGAAATGTCTGAGGCAAGATTTGAATCCAGGTCTTCAGACTCCAAGTTTAGTGCTCTAGCTATACAGTGTCCTAAAAGTCTTTGAACAGTTTTAACCTATTGAACTATTAAAGTTTAAAACTGCACAAAGATCCCATAGGCAAGTCACTTTCACTCTGAGAAGCATATGTAAAAAAAAAATTGAACTAACCCCTTCACAGGAACATTGAGAAGAAAGTATTTGCAAACTTTAAAGTGTTATGGAAGTGTGTGTACATACACACATGTACATATGTGTATGTTGTATCTGCCCTTCATTGCCAAAGAAGACCCTGCCATCAGAGAAATGATGACATGACTTGCACTTGACTTTGTTTTGAGTGAGGGAGGGCTGTGCAGGTCACTAGTCTCACTTCTCCTCCTGAGCCATCTGAATCCAGTGACCAGATATTCATCAGGATGACTGGAGATGGCCCTCAGGATGCAATGGGAGAGCTTGGGCCCTTTAGGCCAAGGTCTTTGCAGGACACACATACACGACCTATGACTACACACAGACATACATGTATACACATATACACACATGTATACACACATATATATGTATATATACACACATACACACATGCACAGAGGAGAGACAGAGATAGAGACAGAGAGGGAAACTGAGCAGGCTGTCCAGCTTTATTTTATCATAAGAAAAGATAGCATGGCATAGTATACAGGGAGACTCAGAAAGACCTGGGCTCCAGTCCCATCTCAGACACATAACTGGCTCTAGAACCTTGTGTAGGTCACTTATCTCAGATAACTTTCCAAGATGATAAGTTTCCTGAAAGGTGCCAATCTTCTTTGGCAGAAAGAATTGCCTCATCTAGGAATTCTCCATAAAATAAAATTACAGGTACAATCTGAAAAAAATGTCATCTATTGTATTCATTCTTTTTTTCAATATTCCTTATATCTTTAATAAAAAAAATGACATTTATACAGTACTTTAACTTTATTTTATTCCAGGTTTTTTTTTAATTTGTTTTCAGTTTTCAGCAATCATTTTTATATGTTTTAAATTTTCTCCCCCTCCCTTCTCCTTCCCCAAGACAGCATGTACTCTTATAGGGGTTCTGTACATATATACTTACTGAATACATTTTCACATTAGTCATGTTACATAGAAGAATTTAAACAAATGGGAGGAACGATGAGAAAAAACAAACCAAAAGAAAACATAACAAAAGAGAAAGTAATCTGTTTCATTCTATGTTCCAATTCTATAGTTCTTTCTCTGGATGTGGATGGTATTTTGCATTGAATCCTTTGGAAATGTTTTAAATCTTTGCATTGCCGTGAAGGGCTAAGTCTATCAGAAACAGCCCTTGCATTCTGTGACTGTTATTGTGTATAATGTTCTCCTGGTTCTGCTCATTTCACTTAGAATCAGTTCATATAAGTCTTTCTAGGTTTTTCTGAAGTCCGACTGTTCATCATTTCTTATAGCACAATAGTATTCCATTACATTCATATACCACAACTTGTTCAGCCATTCCCCAGTTGATGGACTTCCCCTTGATTTCCAGTTCTTGGCCACTATAAAAAGAGCTGCTATAAATATTTTTGTACATGTGGGACCTTTCCCATTTCTATGATCTCTTTGGGATATAGTCCCAGAAGCAATATTGCTGGGTCAAAGGGTATGCACATTTTTGGAGTTCTTTAGGCATATTTCCAAATTGCTCTCCAGAATGGTTGGATAAGCTCACAGCTCCACCAACAATGAATTAGTGTTCCAACTCTCCTACATCATCTCCAATATTTATCATCTTCCTATTTTGTCATGTTAGCCAATCTGATAGGTGTGATATGGTATATGGTATTCATTCTTTTAAAATATTTTTAAATTCAAACTTTTGAAGAATGAAGATTGTTTTAATCTTCAACTAGTTCAAATGACTGAGATTTTAATGAATATCTCAAGGTTTTGATTATGGGTTCCATTCCAATTTTTGATGGTTCTTTTTTTGTGGCTGTACATTCATCAGAGTGCAGAAATATCACACGTTGGTAGACCAATCCAGAATTCTAGTCAGCATTTTGACCTTGAGTAACTCACTCCCCTTTCTGGATCGCAGTTTCCTCATCTGTAAAATGAGGACACTGGACTAGATGTCCTTTGAAGCCCCTTCCAGATCCAGTTGTGATTCTGTGGTGCTCTTTGTGCCTCAGTTTCCTTCTATGTAAACTTAAGTAGACAGCTTCCCTTCCAGCTCTCAGTTTAGTATCTTATTTCCTTGGTCTGGTCTAGATGACCTAAGAGACTCGTCTCACTTCTCAATCTGTGACCTGAAGTCCTTTAGAACTTTTGTTGTTTAAGAGAATCCCCCTTTAAAGAGTGACTTGGTGCTAAGTAAAACCCAGGAGCATTTGAACATGGAACTTGTTTCCTAGGTTTCCTTAGTCTATATTGTGGCTTTTCTTGGGAGTCAGGTGCAATCAGAAGGATCTGTGCTAGTTGAATATAAAGGAGGGATATAAGACCAAATGCAGTGTTGAACCACATGTATTTGTTTTGTTATGTAGTCATATATATATATATATATATATATATATATATATACACATATATATGTGTATATTTATGTATGTATGTATGTATGTATGGTTAGCACCAAAAGGGGGAATTACTGAAAGTTACACTGGTTTATTGAAAGTCATATGATCACTTGAAGTAAGAAGTTATATTTTAGAAGATAGTAGTGAAGTTTAGAGAAATGAAGGAGTATGTCCTTAGCATCTGGTCAGAAATGTGAATGTGAACAATCCATCAACAAGCATTTATTAAGTGCCTACTTGAGGGAAAATTGTCATTTCTCTCATAGAGCTCAAATTATAATGAGGAAGACACTATGTAAATAAGAGGGTATATATACAGGAAGGGAAAGCACTTTCCCAGATTTGTAAACTAAGCCATTTCTAGGATTCCTTGTGTTTCTATAAAATGGCAGTAATGATGACATCTACTTCACAAGCTTGTGGGAAAGATCCAGTGAAATGATAGATGTAAATCTTTTAGCAGTCTTAAAGTGCTATATAAACACCAGTTGCTATTGTGTCATTTGTAAAGCTAGCTGTTTTGTTGACTACCCACATACTAACTTTGGAGACTAGGGGCTCTAGGGTTGGGCTCAAGCTCCTCAGTACCTATGGGACTTGGAAATGGAGCAGGGGGCAGTGGGAGATGGCCAAGTTACTTTCTAACTCCAAGTCCTACCACAAGTATGATCTTAGGACAATCCCTTCAACAGGATGAAGTCTCTTTTATAGCCACAATTCTCTTTGATCCTCACACATCTGGAAGAGCTGGAGGGAATAATTTTAAAAAAAGAGAAAGCACTTTATAGTTTGCAAAGTTCTCTGTTTTTCTCTCTGTACACACTGTGTATCTAGATATTTTCCTATATCAATCTGTCTTACTTGTCTTGTCTACTAATTTGTCTGTCTGTCCTATCATCTATCTATCTATCTATCTATCTATCTATCTATCTATCTATCCTATATGTCTGTCTGCCTATCCTATCCTATCTATCCATCCATCCAGCTATCTATTTATGTATGTATCCATCCATCCATCTATCCTATATATCTCTCTACCTTATCTATCTATCCATCCATCCATCTATCTGTCTATGTATGTATGTATCCATCATCTATCTATCTATCTATCTATCTATCTATCTATCTATCTATCTAATTTGAACCTTGAAACTATCTCTTGAGGAAGATTCTACAGATATGATTAATCCCACTTTACTGGGAGGAAACAGGTTTAAGAGATGACTGGCCTGTGGTTACACAGGTAGTGAATATCAGTTAGTATTCTAACAAATGGAAAAGTTTTGAATGCTGTGAATAAGTTCACTTACCTTGGCAGTGTACTTTCCAGGGATGTACTGAGGTTGATGCCTCTAAGTTAGTATTCCATTTGCTATGCTAGTCTACCTTGAAATTATTGTGTCCTTTGACTAATGAGGAAATTGAGACACATGGAGGTCCAAGACTTGCCCATGGTCATACAGCTAGTTCAGGAGGTAGCATGATATAGTGGACAGTGTAATGGATTTGTAGTCAGAGACCTGGGTTCCACACCCAGCTCTGCCACATGTTGGTTCTGACCATTCACCTCTCTGGGCCTCAGTTTCTTCATCTATAAGATAAGAGGGTTGGATTAGATGATCTCTAAGTTCACTTATATCTGTGACCTATGATTCTAGTAAATAAATTGGAACTGGTATTGTGGCTTACTTCATGGTGCTTCCCATCTTTTACCTTGGTCCATCCTTGCCCTTTCTCTTACTATCTGGTTGGTTGTTGTTGTTCTTCTTCTAAGAGGATCAAAATGACATCACCATGATAAAGTGGAATTTCAATGTGTCCAACGGTGGCTGATCAGACCAATACAAGCAGGTTGGGCACAGATAATCTGTATGAATTTGTGCATCCCATATTTACTTTGTGCTGTCTCAATTCTGCTTTGCTCAAAGAGCACAGCACCCTTTCTTCTGTGGGCACATCACGCTGAGCAGTCCTGTGCCAGTGCCTCCTATGTTGCACAGTAAGATCCAAAGTTCTTGAGAGAGACCTTGAGAGTGTCCTTGTATTGTTTCTTCTGGCCACCACGTGATCGCCTGCCCTATGTGAGTTCTCCATAAAATAGGCTTTTTGGCAAGCATACATTTTGCATTCGAACAACATGGCCCGCACATCGGAGTTGCACTCTCTGAAGCATAGTTTGAATGCTTGGCAGTTTAGTTTGAGTAATGACCTCAGTGTCTGGTACCTTATGATCCTCAGAATTTTCCTAAGACAGTTCAAATGGAAGCGATTCAGTTTCCTGGCATGGTACTGTCCATGTTTCACAAGCATATAACAATGAGGTCAGCACAGTGACTCTGGAGATCTTCAGTTTGGTAGTCAATTTAATACCTCTTCTCTCCCAAACTTTTCCTTGGAGACCCCCAAACATTAAGCTAGCTCTGGCAATGCTTGCATCAACCTCATTGTCATTGTGTACATCCCTTGAAAGTAAGTACACTACCAAGGTAAGTGAACTTATCTACAGCATTCAAAACTTCTCCATTTGTTGTAACTGATGGTTCCACATATGTATGGTGTGATGGTGGCTGATGGAGCGCCTGTGTTTTCTTGGTGTTAATTATTAGGCCAAAACTAGCACAGGCAGCAGAGACTTGATCCATACTTTGTTGCATCTCAGCTTCAGAGGCTGCACTGAGTGCACATTCATCTGCAAACAGAAAATCATGCACCAACACTCCCTCCGCTTTGGTCTTGGCTTACAGCCTTTTCAAGTTGAAGAACTTACCATCAGTACATAAGCCTAACCTTAATGCCATGTTCATTCTCTTTGAAAGCATTTGTCAACATGGCTGAAAACATCATGCTAAAAAACATGGGAGCAACCACAGAGCCCTGTTTTACTCCATTGGTGACTGGAAAGGCATGAGAGCATTGTCCGTTATCCAGAACCCAAGCAAACATGTCATCATGAAATTGATGTACAATATTGATGAACTTCTCCAGGCAACCAAATTTTGACATAATTTTCCATAAACCCATAATTTTCCATGACTAACAGTGTTGAAGACTTTGGTCAAATCTTACTGTCTAGATCATAGGCAAATGGGAAAAGATGGCAGATTTTCAGGTAGGATTCCTTAGCCTTCCTCAGGAAGTCACATTTCACATTCAAGAATGTGATACCTCAGGAAGTAATTGACCTAGCATTCGTTAACCACTTAGGATGTGAAGGGAATTAGCGTTTATTAGGTACCGACTACGTGTTACAAATTTTGCTAAGCACATTTACAAATACTACATCACTTTATCCTCACAACAACCTTGGGAGGTATGCTTTCACAATGAAAGCATACCCAACTTGCACTGAATCATATGAGATGAGGACCTGACCCCTCCCTAGAGATCTTCAAGGAAAGGATGGATGGCCATTTGCTGGTAATATCCAGAGAGGATTCTTCTTTAATCACAGGTTGGACTAGATGACCTTGGAGGCTCTTTCTAACTCTGTGATGCTGTGATTTTGTATATCTCTAACAAATGGAATCTATTACTGCTTTCTTTACACATGAACATGTGATACTTTTTGGGTATTTCATTAATGTTAATTATTGCAATCCTTTTTATTCCAAGTGAATTTGGGTCCTTAACATTCTCAAATGACAGAAACTTAGATGGCAGTGCTTTTAATGAGAAAGTTGGGTATGCTTTTACCGTAATGAAATTGCAGCCGTGATTGTGAATTTAGATGAGAATTTATGTTTCCAGGGGTGACAAGAAGATAGAATTCCCTAAGTGCTTTGTCCAAGGTCTAGTGAATTTCATTTTGGGGTGGAAGGAGGGGGCATCTAGGGGAAAATAGGACTCTAGCAGGACATATGTAATTTTCAACCACTAAAAGGGCAGGTTTCCACAATTCTGGGTATCTAAATGATGCTTTCTAGTATGGAGCCTTCTAATGTCAACAAAGTAAACTGAACTTGGAGACACTGATGCTCACTTAAATCTGAAGTTCCTTCTCTCATTCCTTACCAGTCTTTCCTCTTGGCAGATTTCTAAAGGAAAATGGTAGCAGCCTGGTTTTCAATTTTATGTCGATTCTCCTTTGCTTGTCCATTGTTGGATGCCAGGGCTACATTTTGGGGTGGGAAAAAGTTCCATTTTTGTTAACTAAAGTTCCTTTCAAAGAATAGCAGGGTCTTATGATTTGAGGTTGCATTAAAGAATTTCATGGTGTGATACAAAAAGAGAATAATAGATCAGTAACATTCAAATTTGATAATTTACTCATCCTGGAGGTATAGGGAAAGGCATTTGAATAAATATTTAACTGCCTGGGCTTTTTGATAATATAGAGCCGAATTCTCCTCCTGCCCCCAATGCAGAGAAGGAATTTCCTCTTCTTTCCTCTGGTCCCTAAGAATAAAGAGAAAAGGATAATATATTATAGTAGGTAAAAACTTGCCCTTTTTAAAAGCATCAGGAGTAATGCTGTTCAGAACTCTTTTAACCTCAGGCTTATAAACAGGAGATTTCTATCTGGAGAGCTTAGCCTGCTGAAATTGAGTCAGCGTCTTAGACTAATTTCTGTTTTTGCTTCGTGCCCTGGGGAGTAGGCACACTATCCCTTTCAATTCCTTTTTTAAAAACTTGTTCAGTGTGTCCTCTCTTCAAAATTTATGTAGACTATAATACTAGAATCAGAAAGGACTGTAGAGATTGTCTAGTCTAATAAGTGGAAACATGGTACTTAAAAATGCTAATGTAAAACAGATAATATTGCTTTTGGAGTCGGAAGATCTGAGATCAGTTTCTGCCTTTGTCACTTACTATCTCAGTGGCCTTGTGTAAATTACTTCACCTCTCTAGGCTTCCTAGTTTCCCCTCTAGTTTCGTCATTTGTAAAATAAGGAGGATGAAGTAAATGATTTTATAGGTGTCTCCTAGATCTGAACCTGTGATTCTTTAATCTCATTATATAGATGAAAAAAAGTGAAGTTTAGAGAGTTAGCAAAAAGCTGCGTAACTTCACTGATCTGGGGCACGACAGAATCCAAGTCTTGTGTCTACTCGGTGTGGGGTCTATCATAGAATTCTAAGAGGTAGAAGTGAGGAGGGAAGCCTTCCAGGAATAAGGGACACATTGTGCTAAGACACAGTTGGAACAAATCACTAAGCATTTAATTGGTGCCTATTCTGTGCCAGCCGTTGTTCAAGGTATCAGAGTATAAAGATGAAAAGAAATTGTCCCTACCCTTAAGGACCTTATATTCTAGAGAAATAGATAAGATGTTTACATGTAAGCATATACAAAATAAATAAATATAGGGAAGGAGATTCATCAAGTCAAATGCACATCTACAACTTTTTCAAGGAGTGCTCACTACTTCTACTCATTATACTTCCGGATGGCTCTCCTTGTTAGGAAGTTTCTCCCCTTTTACTGAGCTTAAATTTACCTCTTTGTAATTTCTATCTAATTGTTCTTAATTTTCCTTTTTGATATTCAAAAGTCTTTCCCTTTTTCCTGTTCTTTGTAATGGGGCAGATAGTTGGTGCAGTAGATAGAGCACCAGTGCAGGAGTCAGGAGGACCTGAGTTCAAATCTCACCTCAGACACTTGACACTCACTAGCTGTGTGACCTTGGGCAAGTCACTTAACCCCAGTTGCTTCATCCTGGGTCATCTGTAGTCATCCTGATGAATATCTGTTCACTGGATTCAGATGGCTCTGGAGGAGAAGTGAGG
>CM053773.1:228689101-228729378 GCA_028658325.1 Potorous gilbertii | reverse complement strand
TCACCATCATCATCACCATCACTATCACCACACCATCACCATCATCACCATCATCATCACCATCATCATCATCACCATCACCATCATCATCATCACCATCACCATCACCATCACCATCACCACTGTCACCATCACCATCACCATCACCACTGTCACCATCACCATCATCATCATCATCACCATCATCATCACCATCACCACTACCACCATCATCACCATATTATTGTCATTATCATTACGTACTGGGCTGGGTGGTCTCTGAGTTCCCTTCCTATTCTACATTTCTGACCTAATCAACAGAAGACAGAGAAGGTGTTACCAGAAATGTGTGGGGAGGAGCAGAACAGTATTGGGAAAGATAATGACACTGAGACTTCATCTGGCTCAGCAGAGCCCTAGGGATGCATACTAAATCCCACCTACGTGTACTATGTCTTCTGAGCTCTGCTATAAGTCCTCTGTGCAGTGAATTAGGTCACTTCCCCACATCTCCATTCCTTCTTCCATCTCATCATTTCAAATAGCCCAAAGCTTTATTTGTTAAGAGTGCCTGATAAGCTTATGCAGTTGTCAAGGATGTGTCTTGATGAATACAACAGGTGTTACTTGGTCCAGGTCACAATGAGAATTCTCCTACCAGCCAGCCAGAGAATGAGGGAGCAAGGCATTTGAACTGACTACTAGTCATCTTTTATTAGAGACAGGCAAAACAAAGAAACTCTTTGGCCATAGATTAGTAGGAACAAATAGAATTCTATACCAAAAGAGCAATAGGTTTTTCTTTCATAAGTCCTCAGGTGCCTGAGTGAATAAGTTCAGTTGGTTCAATAAGAAATGTTGTCCCCAGGAGGTTATGTGTGTAATTTCCAGAGGGGACATAGCTTCACATTAGGACAGTGCCAACATTTGGACACAGATGTCCAGTTGACAAATGCATGATGACCCAGCTTTGTTCTGTGATGGCCTATGATATAGAATGTAACGTGAGAAGTTCATTAGAGAATTGTCAAACAAGGTGTTGTGTGAGGTCATGGAGAAGTTGGCTTTTGAGTTGGGCTCTAAAAGCTGAATAAAACAATAGGTCCCTGCCTAAGCATCACTTACTGGTTATTTTTTGGATTCCCCTGGCTCAGTGTGAATGTAAATTGTAATTATTTCTCTTTTGGCTGGCAACCCTGAGGGTCTTCCCCTACCAGTTCTATTTTTTTTATTAAAGTTGCCATTCCTTGACTCACTTCTTAAACAGGTCTATCCGCTTAATGAGTATTGCCTCACTCAAACAGAGACCTGTTAAAAACCTTAGCTTAAAAAGGCCAAGGTCTCCACCTGTATCTTGGACCATCTCTAGTCATTCTGATCTATATCTCACGACTGGATCCAGATGGCTCTGGAAGGAGAAAGTGAGGCTGGTGACTTTGCACAACCTTCTCTCACTTAAATCCAATTCAGTTGCAAGTCATATAATAATCTTCCTGATGTCATGAACCGTTTTGAGGACAAACCACACACAAAAGATGGCTACAAATCCAGTGGGGAACAGAGGGTTACAAAAGACAGCATTTCAAGTTTGAGCAAAGACATGGAAGTGGGAGATGACAGTACACATTTTTTTGGGGTGAGGAGAAGGTAGTTCTATTTGCCTGAGGCATAGAGTAAACGAATAGGAGTAATGTGAAATGAAACTTGAAAGACAATGTGACTTACCTGATTGTGGAGAGCCTTGAATACCAGGTGGAGAGATCTGGACTTTAATCAGTAGGTGACAGGGAGCCATGGAAATTTAGACCCCAACTAAATCTATGTATAAGAAAGATGATTAAGACTACAATATGAAGAATGGATTGGAGGAAACTGAGTCTGAAAGAAGAAAAAGCCATTAGAAGCTTCCTAAAATTTCCTTGTATAGGTAAGAGGTAATCCCATGATATGGACACTATACATTCTATGATTAATTGATTGTTAAAATGGAGGGAGGGAGCAGACTCTGAAGGCAGATTCTTGTTTTATGGTTCAGTTATTTTTAGTTGTGTCTGATTCTTTGTGATCCTATTTTTGGGGTTTTCATGGCAAGGATACTGGGGTGGTTTACCATTTCCTTTTCCAGTTCATCTTACAGACAAGAAAACTTAGGCAAACAGGGTGAAATGTCTTACCCAATGTCATGTGGCTAGTAAGTGTTTGAAGCTAGAACTAAACTCAGGAAGATAAGTCTTCTTGAATCCAGGCCCAGGGCTCTATCCACTGCACTACCTAGCTGTTCTAGATTCTTATGCACATCTCTATTTTTATTACAAAAGCATGTCGTGTAGTGAATTCAGAGATATAACTAGGGTGAAGTGGTTGGGAATTTGTCCTAGGGTGCCAGATTTGAGACAGAATATACTGTGCTAGTACTCCTTCTTAGAAGAACACCTTAGAAAACAACAGATCTCAACATCTGGTTAGCAAGATTAATATATGAAAGCAGGAAGCTATAAGAAGATGGATTGAATTGAGCTCCTTTTTTTATTTCCTACTGATCCCCCTCCCCTCTATACCATAGCTTTTACCTCTCCAGTGGCAAACTTATGGTAAGTGTCCTTGTGTCTGGAGTATTCTGTGTTTCCCCATCCCTTTACTCTTCAATGGAGGGTCAATTTATGCTGATTGCCCTGGGCACAAAAAATCCTAATTATGTCTCTGGTGAGTTTATCCTTATTTCATGGAAAGTAAGGCTCTGGCTGGGTTCTTTGGGGTTCTAGAAGCACTTGCACCTTCAGCTGTGACAGATTGATAATGCATAAGGTTTCTGAGGAAGTTTGAAAGTTGAGGCTGTGAAAGACACATCTAAGGAAAGAAAGCTGTGAATAAAACGTAGCCAAAACCGACAAATAATTCCATTTGAATATGCCCTCTTGGCCCCCTCCATCAAGTCTTTGCTTTTGTTTTGCAGGAGGAAAAAAAGAATGACCAAGAAAAAAATTGGCAGGTGACAGCCAGGGCCTTGAGGGCATCTCCATTTCATTATCCCACACTCATCTTTTATTTAACGAGAAGATTTGAATGTTTCTGAGTATTTGGTGTGATGGAAAGCATGGAAAAGTCAACAGAGCAGGAAGGAGACCGTACTTTGAGATGGAATGGGCTCAATTTGGTTCAGGTTAGGAAAAGTTTGGAAAAAGATTGAATCCTTCCAGGGAGAATCTGTCCCATTTTTTAAAAAATGGTCTTTCTGATGGGGTAATAGTGGAACATGGCAGCCAAAAAGCTAACATGGTCTAAGACTGCATATAGGACTAAGGAGACAATATCTCTGCTGTGCTCTGCTCTGGTCAGAACAAAGGCAGTGTGGGGGATTGGGTGAAATCTGCTTTGGAGTCAGAATCTGGGGCTTCTATCACTATTTCTTTCACTTACTACCTGTGTGATCTGGAACAAGTTACTTAGCTACTCTGGCTCACAGTTTCCTTACCTAAAAAATCCATAGTTTGACTCAATGGCTTTTTATGTTAATATTTTTTTTAATGATATTCCAATATTTATAATAATATTCCAAATTATATGTTTGATTTTTTTGGAGGGGGGTGATACAATCGAGGTTAAGTGACTTGCCCAAATCACAGAGCTAGTAAGTGTCTGAGGTCAAATTTGAATTCAGGTCCTCTTACTTCCAGGGGTAGTGCTTTATCCATTGTGTCACCTAAGCTGCCCCTTCCCCAGTTATATGTTAAAACATTTTTTTAAAGTTTTGCCTTTTAAATTCTATTCCTTCTTCCTTCTCTCATTCCCCCCTCCCCAACCCAGAGATGGTGAACAATCTGATATAGGTTATACATGTGCAGTCACGTAATAGATGGCTTTTAAGGTCATTTTTATCTATGATAATATGACCATATCTAGACTCTAGATTCTAGCCAGATAAACTGAGGAGTGTACAAAAGAGGGCCTCAGGGAAGTTATATGTTATAAAAGAGTTCATGTTATATGAGGATTGGTTAAAGGAAATGGAGATATTTCACCTAGAGAAGACTCAAGGGAACATGAGAATTGTCTTCCAGAATTTGAAAGGCTGACATGGGGAGGAGAGACTAGACTTATTCTGCTTAGCTTCTGAGGACAGAGGTAGAAGCAAAGAAGCAAATTGAAGGTTTAGATCAGAACACCCCCTAAAATGAGAGCCATTTAAAAGTTAGAGGATGTATCCAGAGGTGGGAGATTCCCCACCTCTGAAGGCTTTCAAGTAAAGACTGGATGACCACTTGTCAGAAGGGTTATGGAGGAGTTGTCCAGGACAGATTGGTCTAGATCAAGGGTGGAGAACCTTTGAGGCCACATGTGGCCTCCTAGATCCTTAAGTGTGGCCTTTTGAGGGAATCCAAAGGAGGCTGCACTTAAGTGGAAGGCCACATGTGATTTCAAGGCTGCAGGTTCCCCAACCCTGGTCTAGATGGTTCCTAAGAAGTTCTTTTTAACTCTGAGACTGATTATTGAGGCTTTGTGCAGAAATCTTGGCTACCTTGAAAATGCTTTCCCTTTGTTCTCTGTTTCCTGAGAGTAATTTTGTGGTACAACTGAGCCCTAAAGTTCAGAGTCAGGATCAGGGATTCTTTTAGGCAGCGGACAACAGGATTCTTGGGTACAGGGAACTCTCTGACTAAACAAAGACAGGAGAGGAGAGGAGATGGGAGTGAAATGAGAAGGAGAGAGGAAAGGAAAGGAGATGGGAGAAGAGGATGCTGGCAGGGAAAGAAGAGGAGAGACAAGATTCTGTCTGCATCACCTGTATTTTGGACAAACTATATCCCATGCCTGGAGTGCTCTCTCTTCTTGCCTCTGCTTCTGGGAATCCCTAAGTTTTTCAAGGTTCAACTCAAATATCTAATTCCACCCCCCCACACCCAGGTTCTAGGACTCTCCACTCCACCTCAAAATGAGTGTGTATTTATTTTGTATACATTTTATATTGTCTTATCTGTGATATGTGTGATACATCTGTGATATACAAAAGAATGTAAGTTCCAAGATGCTTTACCCTTGTTTTCATATTTCCATAGACGAGTATAAAGCTGGGAACATCCCCTGTTTATTTTTCTTTTTGTGAATGAGAAAGGAGAGTACAGGCAGCAATCTGATCCTCTGATACTCGCAGGTGTGTCCGGATGGCAAAAAGCAGAGTAGCCACCTACCACTGTTCCTCACAGTAAAACCCAGAGGAAAGCAAGAGCTTGCCCTTAAAAGATCTATGGACCTTGAGTTTTTTCCATGACTTCTGCTCTCACCAGGTCACATATACTTACGATCCTCCTTCTGTTATAGCCTGCTCCTTAGCACTTCTCTGAGGAGGTGAGAGTATCTTCATACCTTCTGGATTTCCCACTCTGAGGGACAGTGTAGAAGGGCATCATTTTCTTTCAGGAGCTGAATCAGTTTTGAATCCAGGAGGGCCAGCACTGCTAACAACAGACAGCTGCTGCCTCAGTACATTACATGACTCATCCCTGGCTATTGATGTTGTTCAGACATTTTCAGTTGAGTCTAAGTCTTCGTGACCTCATTTGGGGTTTTCTTGGCAGAGATACTGGAGTGGCTTGTCATTTCCTTCTCCAGTTCATTTTACAGATGAGGAAACTGAAGTAAACAGGGTTAAGTGACTTACCCAGAGTCACACATCTGGTAAGCATTTGAGGGTGAATTTGAACTTGGGAGATGTCTTCTTGACTCCGGGGACTACTCTATCCACTGCGCCATTTAGCTGGCCCCCATTCAGGGTAGGCAAGGAAGGAAATGGAAAGCCATTCCATTATCTTTGCCAACAAAACTCAGATGGGGTCATGAAGAGTCAAACATAACTGAAACTATTGAACAGTAAAACTCACTCTTTGCCCAGTTTTCTTCCAGGCAATGGGGATGCAAATCCAAAAATGGAATAGTCCTCATCCTTAGAAAGTATATATTCTATCCAGGGAGACATACACACACACACACACACACACACACATATACACCTATGTGAATGTATACATATGCATATATATGTATGTGTATATATATATACACAGAGAGAGAATATATATGTATATTGTATGTGGGTGTGTATATATATATGTATGTGTGCTTATATAATATATTGTCTTATAAAATACAAGACATGTAGAAGGTGATATTTGAACTGCATCTTAAAGAAAGCAAGGAATTCTCCAAGGAAGCATAGGGAAATTCCTTTGAAGTATTAAAATAATGGTATATTTGGGGACATTGAAGTACAGAAGTCTTTTTTATGTTTTTATAGCAAGATGTCAAGGACAAGTGATTGCTGTGGAATGAAGATCCCTCCGCTAACATAAGTAACGTTGATGACTCCCCTTGCAACTAATAGATTAGTGGTACAGGGGAAAGAGCATGGGCTTGGGAGTCAGAAGACCTTTGTTCAAATCTCAATTCTACTACTTATTAGCTATGTGACCTTGAGTCATTTAACCTTCTAGGGCCTCAGTTTCTTCAGCATTTAGCACAATGAACTTAATAAAGATGAGTGAATTCACTGGATGGCCTTAGGCATTCCTTTCAGATCTGGGATTCTAACATTCTATATGTGTCCCCCTCAGTTCTATATGCGTGATCTTCTGGAGGACTATTGGGTTTGTTCTGTTTAGCCCCAGAAAATAACAATATTCATGTAGCATCTACTACACAGAAGTAGGACCTGCTATGTAGCATAGTGACTGAGCTAAGAGATTTTTTGGGTTTTTTTTTTACAGACATTAACTCATTTGATCCTTAAAACAGCCCTAGGACGTACTATTCTCCCCATTTTACAGACAAGGAAATGGAGGCAAAGAGGGGTTAAGTGACTTGCCCAGGGTCACACAACTAGTAAGAGATGGAGGTCAAGTTTGAACTCAGGTTTTCCTGACCCCAGGTTAGATGTTCTATCCACTATGTCTTCCGGGATCCCCAAAATATAGAACTAGGAACAGAAGGAGCAAAGAGGTAAAAAGGCTAGGGTTGGGTGGTCTTTATGGTTTTTTCTAGCTTAATCCTGTGATGGTATCATAAACAAAAATTCCCTCTAGCTAATGGGAATACAGTCTGCAGCTTTCCCTCTCGGTACAAACAGTAACTGACAGAAGGGAAAAGTGGTGGGTGGGACAGAGTCCCTTTGAAAGCCCCAGGTGAGTTAATTGAGTGCAGTTGGGGTGAATGATCTTTCAGGGGGCACCTGTCGCTTAGAAGGCATTCACCACAGAGGCATGAATATGAATATTTCTTTCCTCACTGAATATTAATTTTCCCCCAGAATTCTCATAACCCTTCAGATTATAGGGCTCGGGTCTGAACCCCACGGGAAGTAAATAGACACATCTATGGATCAAAGAATACCCTTAAAATGAGTCTTTGCTCACAGCCCCAAAGTGCTAAAATGCTTTCTGTTGATGTTAATAAGTCTCTGTTGTCAGTGTGTGTTATTTTGTCCCTGCTTGCTGTAGGAGGCTTCTTTTGCAAAGTAAGCAACCCCGCTGATTTCACTCCGTTCAATTTGCATGATGAGAAATCTGTGGGATTTCAGTTTGCACGTCGGCACTGTCTCAAGTTTGAGTTCACAGCCTTCTGATTTAGGGGTCTTTGGAGTCCAATAGCCAGAGTTGGCCTTGAGGTGATTGATATGTCTATGCCCTAGTTGTGTTCATTTCCTTGTGCATCTCACCCCCTGCTATCCCAGAAGGTTGCTGAGGACTGGTAGGGGTTTGATCATTTCTGCAATAGGATGGATACACATGGGGGGAGTTGGCAGCAGGAGGTAGAGTTGGCCTTTTAAGTGCCAGGAGGGAAAATTTCCCTGTGAGGGAGATGAATAACTGAGAGGGAGAGGGCCATGATCTTAAATACTCTGTCAGGCATTGTGGGATTGACCATGAAACTGAGTATATTGTGAGTTGAGTGTATCTGACCTCTGATTAAATTCATTCACACTGCATCTGGAAATACTCCTTCACAGGGAACCTCCCTCTTAGGAGAGTCTAGATGAGGACAATTGAATGTTGCAGAAGCTTAGCATTAGATGGGACCCACAATGATCAGACCAACCTGTCTAGGATAGGAGCAAAAGTATCACCTCTATAATGTAGCTAATGAATTGCCCTCTAACATCGGTGTGAAAAACCCATCCACACTTGAAGTACTCAATCAGCAAGCATTTAATTTGAGCCTATTATATACTAGGCATTGTGTTAAACATAGGGGATGCAAAAAAAGGGCAAAAAATCATCCTTGCCCACAAGAAGCCCACTTTAGAGACACATAACTAACTAGGAACATACAAGATATATACAGAGTAGGTAGAAAATGATCTGGAAGCAGGGGAATGCAGGATGTGGACCAGGGTATGAAAAAAAACTTCAAGTTCAGGTGATAAGTAAAATGTTTAAGCTCTGGGAAGAAAAGATACGTCAAACATGATAGACGTCTTCGAGTATTCCAGGAACCAGTCCTGTATAAGAAAAATTAGACTTGTTCTATTTGGCCCCGGTGGGCAAAACTGGCCACAGTGAGAAGAATTTGTAAGGAGATGATATCAGAAAAAAACTTCCTAATAATTTGAGCTATCCCCAAGTGGAATGGATTGTCTTGGGGGTTCAGGGTCACACAATTATAGCATTATAGACCCTGAACTAGAAAGAGCCTCACTGTCCATTGAGTGAACCTCCTCATTTTACAGAAACTGAGACCTAGTGGGACTAAGTGACTTCATGGGATCATATAATTACAAATTGAGGACTGAAGACTTGAGGGCTGTCTAAGCCAAAACCCTTATTTTTCTGAGAGAAAAACTGAGATCCAGCCCATAAAGGACTTGTCCAAGATTATATAGGTAATATCTCAAAGGTGAGATTTGAATCCACGTACTCTGACCCATGAGCTTTCCATCACTCCAAATATTCAAACAAAAGTCACACGAGCATGTGATGGGTATGATAGAGAGGGAACCCTTGCTTGGCCACAGGTTGGCCTCTATGGCCTCTGGGGTCTCTTCCAGCGGTTGAGATCCTATGAACAACAGTTTGACTTCAGAATAATTTTCTGTCAAATCACCCTAGTGCCAGTGCATTGCAGCCCTTTTCTCTCATACTGGACACAAACTGTCAGTGAAATGTCAAATGCAATACTCTAAAGTGATTAAACTCTCCTGCCTCTTGTCTGATTTTCTGGGAGAAATGAGGAACTTGTTCCCATGTCTGCTGACCCTCGACCTAAGGCACCACTATTAAGCTATTTCTCTAAATGGCACCTTTCCTAGCTCATTTGGGTTTCTCTTTTGTTCAGGGATCTGACCTCTAACTCTAGTTAGATTCCGGAAATCCTGGGTGTATCTGAGGCCAGACCCCACCCCATCCATTTGTAGTCTCAATGGTGATGATAGAGTCAAAGTTGAAGAGTGGGAACGAACCTGGTCCAGCTTGATCTTGTGGCGTTGAACACTTAAGCTCTGCTCTGGTAGGTTACATGTCATTGGCCCAAAGTCATGCCAAGAGTAAGTAGATGTAGGGCTGGGATTCAAACTCCCCCTCTTTCTCCTATACCATGCTGTTTCCTATTAGGCCAGTCATTACAGAAAAGATTGGTGGAAAAGTGGGGAAACAGCTAAGAGAGAGAGAGGCTCCCCAGGTCAGCAAGTTGTGGTTATATAGCAGAAAAATTTATTGATTCTATTTAGCTAAAGGTGGCTCTGGATGAAAAGCTTCCCTCAATTAGCTGTCATTTCATACAGTTGTAGCACAGTGATGACGACAATGAAGTTTGCAATCAAAGCATCTGAGTTCTAATTCCATCTCCTCTACTTGCTCCCTAGGTAGCTTCCTTCTCTTGACTTCCTTATCTGCAGAATTTAGGGGTTGGCCTTGTGGTCCTGAGTAAGTTCTGCCTCAATTTCTTCCTTTGTAAAATAAGAGGGTTGAACATGATGGTTTTTGAGGCATCTGTGACCTTATGATGAGATGGTCTCTAGGGTCCCAGCAATCTCACAATCTGTGAAACACTTATTTTCCAGCTTTATTTCTGGTGTCTAGGAGAGAACCTTCTTGTAGTGCTGAATAAGATAGAGAGATCTGAGACAGAAAAGAGGAGAGAAGAGAATGACAAAGGTACAATAAGAGCTATCATTTATAGAGCACCAACTATGGGCCAGTTGCTGTACTAAGCACTTGACAAAAATATCGCCTCATTTGATCCCAACAAAAACCCTGTGAAGTAGGTGTTATTTATCTCCATTTTATAGTTGAGAAAACTTAAGCAAGCGAAGATGAAATGACTTGCCCAAGGATGCACAGAGGGTAAGTGTATAAGGTTGAATTTGAATTTGGGTATTTCTAACTCCAGGTCTAATGACTCTATCACTGCATACTACATAGTAGTGAGAAGGGAGAGAAGGGGAAGGGTAGAGGAAGGAAAGGGAGGGGAGAATAATGAGGAGAAGAAAGAAGAGAGAGGATAAGGAGGGGAGGAATGGAGAGAGGAGAGGTATAAAAAAGAGAAGAAAGAATGAAGAGAGAAAAAAAAAACCCAGAAAAAAGGAAAAAAAAACCCCAGGAATGAGTCCATTACTTAAAAACTACCTTGTACTTTTCCTGAACCTTTCCCCAGGTCCCCTAGGGAGACAGACAGCTTGATTTCCTTTCAGTCAATTGTCCAGCTGAGAATAGAGAAAAAATGGCCCTGAAAGTGTAATAATGTCCTTCTGCAAGATCCCATTTGAAGCTAAGTGTCCCATTAGGCAGAACTGGTGCTTTTAAAGACCCGTGGCAGTGTCTCTTCCAGGCCGGCTCCCCTGGTGCGTATCTCCATGGAATAGTTCTCCCTTTGCTAGTGATCTTCCATGTGTGCTTTAATAGTTTTCTTCCTTTTCCTCCTTTCTTTTTTCTGCCTTCCTGTGTTAAAATGTGCCAATTTCAAGAAAAGATCAGAAATGACCTTTGATGAAGAAACTAGTTTGGTCAAACAAATTGGGGGAGTGCAGGCTAGAAGAGAGAATGCCCTTGGCTTAACACATGGACTCTGTAGGGAGTAACTCAGGGGTGAAGGCTGAAGCATCATAGCACAGGCCAGCTAGGGCCAGACTTGTTTATTTAGGATTGCAGTCCAATTCAATCATACCAGCATTCCCTGGGGACTGCAAAACCAAACAGGCTCTGCCCTCAAAGGAGCTTACCCTCTAATGAGATGGGAGGCACATGCACAAATAAGTAAATACGGAATATATGTAGTTGGCCATTGATGATGCTGTTGGCCATTATTATAAAAAAGAAAAACAAAGCCATTTTTGGAGGTGGGGGCAGAGTAATCACTCCTATGTTAGAAAGACCTAATATAGGGAACTCTTGAGTCAAGCCTTACAGGGAACTAGGAATTATAAACAGAGTTGAGGAGGGAAAGAATTCTAGGTGTGTGTAAAGGTGGGGCATCAGGAAATAGTATATCCTATAACAGAAACACCAAATAGACCAGTTTTACTGGAGTATGGAATAAATGAAGGAGATTAGGTTCAAATTCTGGGTTCAAGTCCTGCCTCTGTCATCTGCTAGGTGATGGCTATGGACAAGTTACCCCTCAGAGCCTCAGTTCTCTTATCTAAAAGCTGGGCAAAATGAGACATAGTAACTGCTTGTTACTATGGGTTACTAAGGGTTATCTTGAGTTAGGAGTGCGTTGCAAACCTCCATGTACTATGTAAATGTGCGTTGTTAATAATAACAGTGGCTAGAAAAGCATTTACTATTAAATGGTGTACTCATTGAAAGTGGGGCTCTCACGCCCTTCTTCGTGTTCTCTTGTTTTAGCATGGTGCCTGGCACATGTTTATTGACTTACTGACATTTATCAAGTACTTACAATGTGCCAGGCATTGGGGATACAAACATGAGAGGGAACTAGTCCCTGCCCCCAAGCTGCTTACCATCTCATGGGGTTAGGCAGTAATATCAGGGAGCGTTGGCCAGGATATGCAGACATTATACGGATGGTGAATAGAATTATAGGAAAATTCATTGTCATAACTTTTCCTGGAAAAGAAATGAAAAAACTGATGGGATTCCTGTTCCCAGGTAAGAGGTGGAAAATAATAGGGTAGAGTCTAGGGAAGGGGGTGGGGAAGACAGATGATGCAGGGCAGGACAGGTGACCAGAATCCCTTACAGACCATGTTAGATGGCTAGGTAGTGCATGAGATGTGTGGCCAGTCTGGGAACCACTAGATAAAATAATAAAAATAATAGTTACTATTAATAATAACTAACACTAATAGTTATTGTTAACAACAATAATTTTGTTGTTTTTATGACTATTTTCTCAAGGAAACTATTTTCCCATTGGAATTGGTAGGTCTGACTTTTTATCTAAAGCCTGTCTTTGAACTGGTTGCTTTGCCCATCCCCACCCCACCTAAGCCTGCCAGCTGAAATCTGTCAAACTGTGTATCTCTTTGCATTCCAACTCATTAGCTTGGGTCATTGGTTCCCTTATCATCCCTGATCATTTATTCATCATGGCCCTGTGTGATGGTGCAGCAGAGGCATGGAGGGCAGGACCAAACAAGCTAACGGATTGCTTTGGCTTGCTGAGTGGCCCATGCTTCTCATCTTATGGGTGCCTAGTAAGTGTGCCTGCATGGCTGCTACTTGACTCTTTTCAGAATCAATGCTTTTTTGTGCTCTGTTAATAGCCTCATTGCACAGTTAAGTCTTCATCCTGGCAATCAAAGACCAGAGATGCCATTGGTGTGTTTCCATAGTACTGGTACAAGTCTCTCCCCTCCCACTCTTGATGAGTTATTTTTAATACCAGTCATGGCAAGTGCTGAACAGTTGGAATAAAACAGTAAGACCATTGTCTGTCCTGGCTTTGTAAAAGCCCCTTTCTGTTTCGTGTATGGGCATGTACTGGGAGGTAAATTATGTCCCTGGATACTTAGTGATTGATAATGGATTGTAGGTCTTTATGTAACATGAAAAGCCTATAAGGGATACAGATAGGAGCTAGATCTATGAAATCATTGGCACAGGGACCTCCTAGGCAAAAAACAAAACAAAAAACCAAAACACAACTCTTTCCTCTGTTACTATAGGTCAGCACCTTCTAGTCAACTTATAGCTCTGGGGAGATTTTTTTTTTTAATATAGAGATGGAACATGAGCTCAGGTCTTCCTAACTTCTTGTTGGCTGGTATAGCCATTAGGACAATATCTGCTGAAGGCAGCTGGTGGTACACAGTTGATAGAATGCTGGGCCTGGAGTCAGAAAGTCCTGGGTTCAAACCTGTCATTAGACACTTTCCATCTGTGTGATCCTGGGCAAGTAAGGATCTGAGGAAGTAGTTGAAGGAACTGAACTTTAGCCTAGACAAGATAAAATGGGGGGATAGTTCATATGAGCTTTCTTCAAGTATTTGAAGAGCTGCTGTGTAGAGAAAGGATTGTTAGACCTGTTCTACTTGACTCCAGAAAGCATAAACAGGAGAGAGAGGGAGGTAAGGGGATGTTGGCTAGAGGATGATTTAGGTCTGACTTCAGCAAATACTTCCTAAGGATAAGCAACATCCCCAGTAGAATGGGCTGCCTCTGGTGGGAGCTGGCTTCTCTTCACTGAAGGCTGTATGGTGTCTTGTTGGGGAAATTATAGAAGGAATGATTTTGGAGGGCACTGGCTGGCCTCTCTGCTGGCTAAGGGTCCTTCCAATTATGAGGGTCTTTTGAGTCTCTGATGGTGACAAAGAAGGACTGCTAAGTGGTACAATGGATAAGGGTGCCAGACTTGGAGTCAGGAAGACCTGAAATGTGCCCCCTCAGACACTAGCTATGTGACCCTGGGCAAGTCACTTAATGCTGTTTGCTTCAGTTTCCTAATCTGTAAAATGAGCTGGAAAATGACATAGCAAACTACTCCAGTATCTTTGCTAAGAAAATCTCCAAAAAAGGTTATAAAAAATGTGACATGAGTGAAACTAAACTATGGCAGGAAAGACACTCTCATCTCTGATAATCCTGGACAGATGAAATAAAAGCTTTATCAGCATAAGGAGGCTTGGCCACCCTGGGGGAAAACTCATCCAATCAGCTAATGCAGGCATGCACAATCCACTCAAATGGGAGCTAAACAAAACCAAACACACAATGCTCTAAAGCCTGAAGAAGCTGGCTGCATCATAACCCAGAAAAAACTCAAATGAAATGGCTCATGGGCTATGAGAAACTGATGCTTTTTTCTCTAAGAATCAGGGCTCTTGTTTATTTTCAAAGTCACTTTTTCCCCCATTTGGGTGTCACTAGTTGGTTACAGTCCTCTGATTTTTAATTTAGCACCTGGAAGCAATAAACTATCCATGGAGAAGATATCCTTCGTTTAGAGCTTACTGAACCTTTCAATGAAGTGACATGTAAATATGACAGGGTGGCAGCTGGCACAACTTCCAGTATGAAAACTCCCTCCACCTTGAAGATTGCAACCCTCCTCTGATCATAGGATTCTAGAAAGGCAAAAACACAATCCTTGACTTGAGGAGCTCTTACTCTACTAGAGGGGACAGTTTATAAATAACTAGGCATATACAATAATTATAATAAAAGCTAGTATTTACATAGTGCTTTAAGGTTCACAAAGTGCTTTACAAATATTATCTCATTTCCCCCCCTTACAATGACCCTGGGAAACAGGCACTATTTTGATCCCTATTTTATATGTAAAGAAACTGAGGCAGACAATACTTAAGTATCTTGCAAAAGGACACACAAGTAGGAAGTATCTGAGGCAGGATTAGAACTCAGATCTTCCTGACTTCATCTTTAATGCTTTCTCCATTAGCTGTTTAAAATATATAGAATTATTGTACAGTTGTTTTTCAGTTGTGTCTGACACTTCATGAAGCCTTTAGAAGTTTTCTTGATAAAGATACTTCTTCAGCTCATTTTTGTTGTTGTTGAGTCATGTCCAACTCCATGATTTCACTGGAGTAATTTACCATTTCCTTTTCCAGATCATTTTACAGATGAGGAAACTGAGGCAAACAGGGTTAAGTGACTTGCCTAGGGTCACATAGCTAGTAAGTTTTCTTTGGCTGGATTTGAACTCAGAAAGATGAGTCTTCCTAATTTCAAGTCCACTGCTCTAAGTGCCACCTAGCTGCTAGTAAGTGTCTAAAGAAGGATTCGAACTCAGGTCTTCCTGACTCCAAGAGAAGTGCTCCATCCACTGTACCACCTAGCTATGTTGAGTTTTATCACACAGTACACTTTCCCGAGTATACATACAGTAGTATGATGATAGGTAAGAATTATGTGCTGAATATCATAGATACTTTTTGTCTCCTTTTCCAATCTTTAATTAATCAGTTGTTCAATGTTCAGTTTTTTAAAAATTAATTTATTTGTTTTCAGTTTTCTACAATCACTTCCTTAAGTCTTAGATTTTCTCTCACTCCCTCCCTCCTCCTTCCGCAAGATGGCATACAATCTTATATGGGTTCTACACATACATTCTTATTAACCATATTTTCACATTAGTCATGTTGCCTAGAAGAACTAAAATGAATGGAAACCATGAGGAAAAGCAAACCAAAACAAAACATAACACAAGAGAAAATATTCTGCTTCATTCTGTGTTCCAATTCCATAGTTCTTTCTCTGGATGTGGATGGCGTTTTGCCTCAAGAGTACTTTGGTAATGTTTAAATCCTTGCATTGCTGTAAAGGGCTAAGTCTACTACAAATAATCCTCCGTTGGGAAAACTGGATAATAGTGTGGCAGAAACTGGGCATAGACTAATGCCTGATATCATACACAAAAATAAGGTCCAAATGGATAGATGATCTAGATATAAAGGCTGATACTATAAAAAATCAGAGGAGCAAGGAATAGTTTATTTGTCAGAACTACGAAGAATGGAGAAATTTGTGACCAAACAAGACATAGAGAACATCATGAAGTGCAAAATGGATAATTTTGATTACATTAAATTGAAAAGTTTTTCCACAAACAAACCCAATGCAACCAAGATTATAAGGGAAGCAGAAAACTGAGAAAGCATTTTTGCAACTAGTGTCGGTGATAAAGGTCTCTTTTATAGAATATGTAGAGAACTGAGTCAAATTTACAAGAATAGAAGTCATTCCCCAGTTGGTAAATGGTCAAAGGATATGAACAGGCAGTTTTCAGAGGAAGAAATTAAAGCTATCTATAGTCATATGAAAAAAATGCTCTAAATCACTATTGATTAGAGAAATGAAAATCAAAACAACTCTGAGGTATCACATCACACCTATCAGATTGACTAACATGACAAAACAGGAAGATGATAAATATTGGAGAAGATGTGGGAGAGTTGGAACAATAATTCATTGTTGGTGGAGTTGTGAGCTGATCCAACCATTCTGGAGAGCAATTTGGAACTATGCCCAAAGGGCTACAAAAATATGCATACCCTTTGACCCAGCAATATCGCTTCTAGGACTGTATCCCAAAGAGATAATAAAAATGGGAAAAGGTCTCACATGTACAAAAATAGTTACAGCAGCTCTCTTTGTGGTGGAAATCGAGGGGATGTCCATCAATTGGGGAATAGCTGAACATGTTGTGATAGAGGAATGTAATGGAATCCTATTGTGTTGTAAGAAATGATGAACAGAAGGACTTCAGAGAGGACTGGAAGGACTTATATGAACTGATGCTGAGTGAAATGAGCAGAACCAGGAGAACACTGTACACAGTAACAGCCACAGTGTAAAAGGGACTTTGCAAGATTTAGTCCAATCCCCTTAATTTGCAGTTGAGGAGGTCGAGGTAGCAGAGCACACAGGTAGTAAGTAGCAGAGTCAGAATTTGAACTCAAGTCCTGTTACTTTTTTCACTCCCTCATAGATCTTAAGTCAAAGATCTTAAGAAAGTCAAAGAATGGAGGCATGGAGCCTCTATGTAAGTCAGCCCTCAGTTCAACTTAATCTTGTCTTTAGGAAAATATTGCAAAAAAAAAATGATCATGCACACACACGTATACACATACACCAACATGTTAGTGTGTTTGTTGACACACTAGATTGATTCATTCAGCAAGCATTTATTAGACACCATATGAAAAATACTATGCTGTCCCTTGGCAACACAAAAACACAAAGGGGTCCCTGTCCTCAGGAGGTTAGAAATCTGCTAAACAAGGGACGGTGTCTATTTTTGTTGAATAAAAGCTGATATTCTCTATTTTAAAAAGCAGATAAGTGAAATGATATAACTCCAGGGTGGCAGGGTGGGGCATCTAAATTAATTGAATCACCATCTGAATTACTGTTTTTGATCACAGTTGTTGCCAGAAGGAAGAACTAATAACAGGTGAAAATTATGGAGACAATTGTGGGCTTGAAGTCTGGATAAACTTCGGCCTCAGAGTGGAATAGTCTGCCTGTGGAGGTGGCAATGCTAGCACAGTAGGATATAAAGAGAACTGAATTTGGAATTAGGTGGCGTGGCTTCCACTTCTGCCTCTGCAGCTTGTGACACAGGGCATGTCACCTGAATTCCCTGGGTCTGTTACCTTCTTTGTAAAATGGCAAGGGCTGAAGTTGGTTAGATAACCTACATAACCTAGAAGATCCCATCTTATTCTAAATCTCTATCTTATTAGAGGCAGGGAGACTCTCTGAAAAATGGAAATAATCGTATTTGGACTATATATCACACAAAATTGGGGTAATGATAGTGCTAGACACTCCCTCATGGCTCACCCCGCAAATCCTTATTCTTCTTGAAAGACCAATTTGGGTGCCATCTTCTGTGCCCCCCTCCCCAGCTGCTAGTGCCCTCCATTCATATTATCTTTTTTTTTTAAATATTTATTTATTTTTAGTTTTCAACATTTATTTCCACAAGATTTTGAGTTCCAGATTTTCTCCCCATCTCTCCTCTCCGCCCCCCCAGAGATGGCATGGATTCTGATTACCCCTTCCCCTAGTCTATCCTCCCTTTTATCATCCCTCATCCCTTATTCCCTTCTCTCTTACTTTCTTAAAGGGCAAGATAGATTTCTATACTCCACTGCCTGTATATGTTATTTCCCAGTTGCATGTAAAAACAATTTTTTAACATTTGTATTTAAAACTTTGAGTTCCAGATTCTCTCCCTTCTTCCCTCCTCACCCACTTGTATTAAGAAGGAAAACAATTAAATATAAGTTATACATGTGTAGTTATGCAAAGTACTTCCATAAGTCATGTTGTGAAAGACTAACTATATTCTCTCCATCCTATCCCACTCCCCAATTATTTTATTTTCTCCTTTGATCCTGTCCCTTTTCAAAAGTATTTGCTTCTGACTGCCCCCTCCCCCAATCTGCCCTCCCTTCTATCATTCCCCTCTCCCTTACCTCTTCTCCTCCTACTTTCCTGTATGGTAAAATACCCATTTGGGTGTGTGTGTTATTTCCTCCTTAAGCCAAATCCAATGAGAGTTAGGTTCACTCGTTCCTTCTCACCTCCTCCCTCTTCTCCTCCATTATGAAACTTTTTTTGCCTCTTCTATGTGAGATAATTTACCCCATTCTATCACTCCCTTTCTCCTTCTCCCAATATATTCCTCTCTCACCCCTTAAATTTTATTTTTTAGATATCATCCCTTCATATTCAACTCACCCTGTGCAATCTCTCTCTCTCTCTCTCTCTCTCTCTCTCTCTCTCTCTCTTTCTCTCTCCCCTCCTCTCCCTCCCTTTCTCAATATTGAGAAAGGTTTCATGAGTTACCAATATCATCTTTCCACCTAGGAATGTAAACAGTTCAACTTTAACAAGTCTCTCATGATTTCTTTTTCCTGTTAACCTTTTCATATTTCTCTTGATTCTTGTATCTGAAAATCAAATTCTCTATTCAGCTCTGGTCTTTACATTAAGAATGCTTAAAAGTCCTCTATTTCATTGAATATCCACTTTTTCCCTTGAAGGATTACACTCAATTTTGCTGGATAGGCCATTCTTGGTTTTAATCCTAGCTCCTCTGACCTCTGGAATATCACATTCCAAGTCCTTTGTTTCCTTAATGTAGAAACTGTTAGATCTTGTGTTCTATTGTATTTCCACAGTACTCAAATTGTTTCTTTCTTACTGGTTGCAATATTTTGTATTTGATCTGGGAACTCTGTAGTTTGGCTACAATATTCCTAGAAGTTTTCCTTTTAGTATTTCTTTCCAGAGGTGATCAGTGGATTCTTTCAATTTCTATTTTGCTGTCTTGTTCTAAAATATCAAGACAATTTTCTCTGATAATTTCTTGAAAGATGATGTCTAGGCTCTTTTTTTTGATCATGGCTTTCAAGTAGTTCAATAATTTTAAAATGATCTCTCCTGGATCTATTTTCCGGGTTTTTCCAATGAGATATTTCACAGTGTCTTCTATTTCTTCATTCTTTTGGTTCTGTTTTATAATTTCTTGATTTCTCATAAAGTCATTAGCTTCCATTTGCTCCACTCTAATGTTGAAGGAATTGTTTTATTCAGTGAACTTTTAGACCTCCTTTTCCATTTGGCCAATTCTGTTTTTTTAAGGCATTCTTCTCCTCATTGGCTTTTTGGAACTCTTTTGCCATTTGAGTTAGTCTACCTGCACAGCCCTCCCTCACCCAATACAAAGTCAAGTGCATGTCATGTCATTATTTCTCTGATAGCATAGTCTTCTTCGGCAATGAAGGATGAACACACACGGTCTATTTTTTGGGGTATAATTTTTTTCAGTATTTTTGGGTCTCCTTTAGTAAGCTGTTGACTTGATTTTCATGATTTTCTTGAATCATTCTCGTTTCTCTTCCCAATTTTTCCTCCACTTCTCTTACTTGATTTTCAAAATCATTTTTGAGGTTTTCCATGGGCTTCCATGGAGGTTTTGAATGTAGAAGTTTTGACTTTGTCTTCTTCTGATTGTTTGTTTTCATCTTTGTCACTAAAGTAAGATTCTATAGTCTGAGTTCTTTAATCATCTTCCCAGCCAAATACTTGACTTTCTAACTTTTTTTCAAGGTAGGACTCTGCTTCCAATGGTGGTGGGGGGAGGGGTGGGTGTACTGTCCCAGGTTTCAGGGCTTTTGTATCAGTCACTCGACCCCTCATCATCTGTGGGCTCCAGAAGGAATCTCTGCTACTGCTGCTGCTGCCACCGACCCTCCTGGGGCTGGGGTAAGAGGTGGCATGCTTCTCCTTCACCCAGGTCCCACAGAAGTTTCCCATTAACCTTCTTCATGCCTATGAGTTGAGAAGTCTGCAAACTGCCACAGCTGTCAATGATTCAGTCCTCGAGACCTGCTCTGGCCAGTCTGTGCTGGTGCAGCACATGCTGGACTGTGCTCTGCTCCCTGCCCAGTGCAAGGCTTTGGGAGAGAGCATCGAGCAAATCCCTGCTTTTACTCCACCATTTTGGCTCCACTCCCCAAATTATCTTGTATTTGCTTTGTATCTATTTTCTATTTGTGTAATATTCTTTTCTTGGATAGAGTGGAGGCTCCTTGAGGCTGGGATTGTTTTTCATTCTTTCTTTTCCTTTCTCTGTCTCAATCTTTCCCTTTATTTTTCCCTCTTTCTCTTTTTTCTCTTCCTTCTTTTCTCTTTCTTCCTTTCCCTCTCATTCTTTCTTGCTCCTTCTTTCTTTCCTTCCTTCCAGTCTTTCTTTTTCTTTCTTTCTTTCTTTCTTTCTTTCTTTCTTTCTTTCTTTTTTCCTTCCTTCCTTTCCTTCCCTTCTCCTTTCTTTCTTTCTTCTTTCCTTCATATATCTATCTGTCTGTCTGTCTATTTGTCTGTCTATCTAGTCTGTCTCCAACACCTAGCACAGTGCCCAACACATAGCAAATGTTTAAGGAATAGTTTGTTGATTGATTAGTGGGGCTGGGTTAGATAACTTTTAAAGTCCCTTCTAATCTGAATCTAGGATACTAGATGTTTATTATCTAATAATCAAGAAATATTTATTAAGAACCTGCCATATACCAGGCACTGTGGTAGATGATAGGAATAAAATTTTTTTAAAAAGTTAAAGAAACAATGTCTATTCATAAGGAGTTTGCATTGTAATGAGGGAGAAAACTTAAACACATCTAAATATATACAGGATAAGTATAAATATAACAAAGACAAATAAATACAAGGTAGGATTTCAAGAAGAGCCTTGTGGCACAGTGGAAGCCCTGAGTTCAAATTTCAGACACTTAATCACTGTATTGCCTTGGGAAAGTCACGTCATCTCTGTCTGCCTTAGTTTACTCATATGTAAAATGGATATAATCATAGCACCTACCTCTCATGATCATTATGAGGTTTAAATGAGATAATATTTTTAAGGTGCTTTGCAAAACCTTAAAGTGTTATATAAATGCTAGTTTTAATCATTTTGTAGGAGGGATTCTAGTTCAGTTATGGATTGGACTAAGTGTCGTTTGAGGTCCCTTCCAACTTTAACACTGTCATCCTTGATTCTGTTTCTTCTATGGATCCTTGCTACCCAAAAGACAAAAGTCTTCCATTCTCCAAACTTAAAGAATAGTTAAAGATAGTCATATATAGTTAGACCATTCTAGAAAAAAAGAGACCCATTAGGGGGACAGGATTAGCACTCATATTGTAGATTCCTCTTATTAATAGCTTTTTCTGTGTATAGAGTTCACCTGGGTATGGGGAGTGGAAGTTGGATTCTTGAAACTGTCACATATGCTACGTTGTAGGAGGGTGGTACCACCTGCCATCCTCTGCTTACTTCTCCCATCTACTTTATTGATGTTGGGGCTCATTACTTGACCCATTGCATGTAAGGAGTGGAGTGTTTTCCATTTCAGAGCCTCTCCATCTGAGCCAGGGTTTGAAGCATGAGAGGTGACCTGGTCCTGGTGGTTTCCTAGCAGGATGTAGCCACTGGGCGTGGAACCATGGAGAGCAGGTAGTAAGTAGCCAGCCCTGCAAGGCGGTTAGTGAGCTGTGAACACAGCTGGGTTCTGACACAGGCAGGACAAGAAAACTGTGCAACCTCTCAGGTCGATCGGGAGTTCATTGTCGACTCAATTATGAACATGGACTGGCGAGACTTCTCCATTTCTCAGCTTGTCAACCTGATAAAGTGAGGAAGACATGAAAAGAGTGATGGGGGACTGTGTCCTCTTCTCTGAGTGCCAAATTTGTTTTCAAAATAATCACCTTGGAGTCACTCCCTCCTGAGTTTCACATTCCACAGTCCTCTCGGCCCAGGAAACAAGATAGGGTTATTAACTTGCTCTAGAAGCAGCTACAGCTTACTTTCAGAACAGGAAGAAAAACAAAAATAAAAAACCCAGAACAGAACAGGGCTGAAAGTTGCTGTTATTGAATTCAATTCAATTCAAGTCAACCAGCATTTCTTAAGCACCTACTATGTGCCAACCACTGGGCTAGGCCATGGGGACACAAAAACAAAAATTAAACACACCCTTCCCTCAAGGAACTTGTGTTCTAGTGGAGGAAACGTACACAGATAGGAAAATGCAAAGTGAAACAAGGTAATCCTTTTAAAAGAAATTTGATTAATGTCATTTCTTATTAATATCACCTGCCTTTCCCAATGTAAGAGTGAAACAATCCCTTATAATAAAATATAATAATAGTATATGTAATATGCTATTTATAACTATATATAACAATAATTATAAATATATATGCATATATAATAATATATATATAATGTATGTTTTTGTTATTTAGTCATTTTTCAGTCCTGTCATACTCTTTGTGAATCCTTTTGGGCTTTTCTTGGCAAAAATACTGGAGTGGTTTGCCATCTCCTTCTTTAACTCACTTTACAAATGAGGAACTGAGGCAAATAGAGATAAGTGACTTGCCCAGGGTCACACAGCTAGGAAGAGTTTGAGGCTAGCTTCGAACTCTGAAAGTGGAATCTTCTTGACTCCAAGTCCCATGTTCTATGTACCTTGCCACCTAGCTACCTCCTATTATTGTATGTAATAATAAATAATAAAAATGACATAATAATAGGTATGGGGAATGGACCTTTGATTTCATTTTTAGAGGGAATTCCCATTCTCTCTACCAGAACAAGTTGGTACCTTGTCTGAAATTTATACTCAGAAGAAGAGTTAACTTTGGTGATAGAAATGCCCCCTTTTAATAATCTGGTGAAGTCTGTGCAACCCTTCACAAAATAAAGTTCTTAAATGTATGAAATAAAAAAAATGATTGTTTTACAGCAATAATAAATACAACCCTTCACAGAATATTATTTTTACAACAATAATAAAATGACATTAAAAGAAAATTGGATTATAAAGGAAACCAGTTATATTCAAATACAGTTATCAAAATTTTAATTGAGCTCATTGTGTGAACTTGGACAAATCACTTCATAAAATTTAGAAGTAGAAGGGATTTGAGATATCATCTAATTTATCCAGCTCATTTTACAGCTAAGTAAATTGATACTATCCTTGCGACCTTGGGAAAGTGACAACTTTTTTGGTTTTCCCATCTGTAAGTTGAGGTTGTTGGACTAGATGGGCTATGAGGTGGTATACTATACAGAAAACTGCTCTTTGATACTAGGTAACTGACTTAATCTCCCTGAGACTGTTTCCTCATTTATAAAATGAGAGGGCTAGACTAGATCGATAAATAGAACATTTATTAAGTACTTATTATTATGTACCAGAAAATTATGATGCTAAGCACTGGGGATACAAATAAGCAAGTAAGACCACCCCTGCCCTCAAGAAGCTTATACTCTAATGGGAGAAAACATTACATAACGGGGAACGGAAGGTGGAGGGAAGGGAAGGTGGTGAACGGGAACCAGTGCAGGAACAAGGCAGTCATCGAGAAAATGATGAAGTCCAGGGAGTGACCTGAGTCAGGAATGAAGTGATCATGTTGGGGTGCCTTATGACATGGTGATCACTCCTTAGTAGAGTTGGGAGCAGGGTGAAGTTTTTCTCCAGGGTGAGAAGAGATGTCCAATGATGACAGCCAACATCCCTTATAGCCCTCATGTTAGGATCCTATGATCCTTCCAGCTCTGTGGCCATGATCCCATGATGTGGGACTTAAAGATGGAAAGCAATTTGCCCAGACACATAGGTATTTCATTTTAATCCAATTCACACTCATTAAGTACATACTATGGGTCAAGCACTGGAAATATGAAGGAAAAACAAAGGCTGAGGCAATCCTTGCTCTCAGGAACCTTTATAGTCTCTTTGCAAATACTTACTTATTTAAATATAATAAATCCTAGATATAGAGCTGAAAGAAATCTCTGAGGTCAACTGTCTGACACCCTGATTTTACAGATAAGGAAATTGAGACCCAAGGAAGCTAAAAGATTTGCCCAAAGTCACAGAGATAATCAGAGGAAGCATTTGAACCTATGTTTTCTGAAGTCAGAGGCAGTCATCTTTCCATGATACTATGACTTCCCCATTAGAATAGAAGTTGATAAGAGCAGGGGCTGGTTTTATATTGTGTTTTTCTCCCCTTTGCATCCCAAGTGCCCAGGACTGTACCTGGCACACAATGGTTGTTTAATAAATGATTGTTGCTTGTTTGAGAGACTATATCATATATACAACAAAGTTTAAAAAAATAATTTGGGGTTGGGAGAGAGCAGTCATCATCAATGTTAGGTGGGAGGTAGAATCAAGAAAGGGAGACAGGGCAGCCTTGGAGGAAGCTAAGGGCAGCTTTGCAAATCTATCAGGCAGTTAAGTGGTTGCCAGGCTCAGCAACTTTCTCCAGTTAAGTCTGGGTTCACCGTCCACTGGTTTTCTTACAGCTCAGACAATATCTTGTTAATAGCCCTAGCGGGGAATTACAGAAACCCAACTGGCAACTTGGCCCCCTTCTTTAGCTGCGCCTGACAGGTGGTGGCAACGATGGGTTTTGGTGAGTCTGAGTTTTACAGCCCCTTTGCTGGTACTTTGAAGCAGGGTATTTGCTTTGGGTGCATAGGGAGCCCTGAACCACTAATTGAGCTGGCACCAAGCAGGTGGTAGAGATGTGCAGGTAGATAGGGTAATTATACATCTGTCAAGGAGGTAGAAAGCGAACCAGGCAAAGCACAAATGATGCTGGGAGATGTCAGTTCCTTTCAAGGTGACAAATATGACCTTTTGCTCTCTTATTCCCCATGGAGTTTCAACCTAACATAGCTTTCTTTTCCCATGCAGTCAATGAATGTAGCCTATAGACTAAGGGTTCTTAACTTTTCTTTTCTTTTTTTTGGTATCCTAGATCCTTTTGGCAGTGTGACAAAACCTATGGATCCCCTATAAGAGCCATGTTTTTTTTTTTAAATGGATGAGATAAAGTATATAAGAGTTACAAAAGAAGCCAATTATACTGAAATAAAGATGTCATTTGCCCGTCCTAGTTCATGAACCCTCTTAAATCCATCTATGAACTATTCAAGTGTCTGAGGGCCCTAGGATAAGAGTTCTGGTGGCCCTTTCCTTTCTCCACTTGGAAATAATAAGCAGCTCCCCCTTAACATTCCCTTCTTCATTTCTAACTTCATAGGTAAAACTTCTAAAAAACCTTTCATTGTATTTTATTTTTCAGTGAATAAGCATTTATTTTCTCTTCCTCAATTTAAAAGAAAGAAAAAAGAAAACTCTTACAATAAAAATGCATACTCAAGGAAAATTTATTAACTCATTGGCCACGTCAAAAGAAGAGTATATTAATTTTGTATCATTAGCCAATTACCTCTCTGTCAGGAGATCGGTATTCTGTTTCATCATTGGGCATAGCCTTGATCAGTTTGTATTGCTTTCAAAATTACTAGTCTTCGTGATATTGCTGAGTAAATTGATTGGGTTCTCCCCATTTTGCTCTGCATCTGTTCATGCAAGTCTTCCCAGATTGCTCAGAAACTGTTCCCTTTGTCATTTCTTACAGCTCAGAGACTAGTTGTTGATTGTGTGTATGTGTGTGTGTGTGCGTGTGTAGTGTGGTGTAGTGTGGTGATAATCCAATAGACAGGACTTTATTTTATGCCTGGGTGACTTTACCCTGCCATGTGGAATACTTTTTGAATCAGGAATATAAAATAGGAAGGACAGTGCACTGTATTTGTAGTCAGAGATTCAAATCATACCTTTAATAGACTCGCTGTACAGAGGAGACACTTCAGTCCCTTAGGGTTCAGTTTCCTTATCTGTAAAATGATATTTGGATGAGATAATTTCTAAGGTTTCTTCTAACTTTCTTGTATCTTATAGCCTGAGTTTGAATTCTGGTTCGCCATTTGCTACTATTACTACAAGATAGGAGTTATATAGTTTCTACTATGTGCTAGGCACGGCTACTAGGTAGTACAGTGTATATAATGCCAGGCTGGAGTCAAGAAGACTCCTCTTCATGGATTCAAATCCAGCCTCAAACACTTACTAACTGTATGATCCCGGACAAGTCATTTAACCCTGTTTGCCTCTGTTTCCTCATCTATAAAATGAGCTAGAGGAAGAAATGGAAAACCACGATCTCTGCTTTGAAAACCCCAAATGAGATCATAAAGAGTCAGACACAACTGAAACCAACAAACAAAAATTCTATGTGCCAGGTACTGTGGGAAGCGCTTTCACAAATATTATCCCATTTGATCCTTGTAATGATTCTGGGAGGTAGGTGGTATTATGGCTCCAATTTTACAACTGGGGAAACTGAGGCAAACAAGTTTAAGTAACTTGTCCAAAGTCACACAGCTAGTAAGTATCTGAGACAATATTTGAGCTCGGGTCTTCCTAACTCCAGGCCCAGTGCTCTATCAACTGTACTGCCTAGTTGCCTGTGTAGATTGTAGGTTTAGAGATAGAAAGGACCTTAAAGGCTGCTTTATTATATGGATGATGCCCAGAGAGGGTAAGTGTTTTGTCCAAGGTCACTCGGTAATAAACATCAGAGGTAAGAACTGAACCCAGGTCTCTAACCCTCTCCTTGGTGCCATATCACACATAGGACCTCTATTGGGTCATTTGGAATGAGAAAAAGAAAAGCAAAGCAAAGCACAAACATTTCTTAACAACGAAAGGATCTAAAAATGGGCTGATTTGCCATGGGAATGGTTGGTATTTTGTAGGGGAGATTTTTGTTGAGTTACAACAAAATGGGCTTTGAGTCTCTTTCAGTGATGTAATTCTGTGATCCCTCTAAACTCTGCTATGACTTATCACCTGTCCCATTTATTTGAAACTTAAAAAAGAATTCCAAAGATATCTAGCATTTAGATAATACTTTAAGGTTTACAAAGCATTTTACATATATTAACTCATTTGATTCCCACAACAGCCCTATAAGGTAGCGTGCCATTACTAACTCCATTTTGTAGATAAGGAAACAGAGAGAAGTTAAGTGATATGCCCAGGGTTACAAAGGTAGTAAGAATTCTAGTTGGTATTTGAAATCTCCAAGTTCTGTACTCGATACACCACACACACACATGCACACGCACACGCACACGCACACGCACACATTCTGGTTCTATCCTCCACTAAAATCTGAGCTTCTTTCAGGTGGGCATGGGGTTTTTTTTTGTATTTATAGCCCTTGGTGCCCAGAACAGTGCCTAACACATAGCATGATGCTTATTGATTGATTGATTAGTTGTCAAGCCCCCAAAAGTGCCAGAACCAGAGCTGTCCTAATGAATCAGGGGTGATTTTTAAACAAACAGTGCCTTAGAGTTCCTGTCCAGGGTGACTGTTTTGAGACTGAAAAATTCTTCTCTGCAGATTTGTGTGACCCTCCCTCATGCTGTTTCTTGGTTCTTTGGCCATGTCAGTGACTGTTGCATCATTCAGCCAAAGTGTCAGATTTCATTCTGACCAAGAATCCTCTACATTTTCCTCCTCTTGCCTCTGACCAATTCATATGTTGTCAGAACCAGAAGAAACCTTAGAAATGATGAAGCATAGTCCTTTTATTTTTCTTTAAGAGGATAGTGTGAGGTACAGCGGTATAAATGATGTGAGCTTGATCAAGAGTCAGCAAGATGGAAACTCAAGGTCAGTTTCTGATAGCTGTTTGACCCTGGGCCAGTCACCTACCTTTCAGAGGGACCATTTCTTTTTCTTTAAAATGGACGAGATAAAAATGTCAGGACACTTTCCCACCATGTTGCTGTGAGACTCAAGGAAGATAGTGAATGTAAAGTACTTTGCAAACCTGACGGTGTTATATAAAATTAGTTATTTTTATCCATGTATTGTTTTTTTTTTACTGTACCAATGATTTTATTGATAGAGGGAACTTCCAATAAAGAAATTTTCTCAATTGTTGAAGACAACCATCTTCTATAATTTATGACCTTAAGATTTGCCTGAGGTAATGAAAATTTAATTGACTCAGGGTCGCACTGTCAGTATATGTCAAAGGTAGGAATTGAAGCCATACCTTCTTGGACACCAAGGCTTGCCCTTTATCTGCTGTTCCACACTGTCTCATCAGTGGCATTATTATTTCTGTGTTATTCTTATTTCTGTAGTTACAATTACAGTTACAGTATTTGTGACTTGCCCTCGGTCTCATAACTAATGAGAGAGCTCAGACTCCTCTCCTCTCCTCTCCTGTCCTGTCCTGTCCTCTCCTCTCCTCTCCTCTCCTTTCCTCTCCTCTCCTCATTCCTCTCCTCTCTTTTCCTCTCCTCATTCCTCTCCCCTCCTCTCCTCACTTCTCTCATCTCCCCTTCTCTCCACTCCTCCTCCCCTTCTCTCCTCTCCTCATTCCTTTCCCTTCCTTTCCTCATTTCTCTCCTCTCCCCTCCGCTCCCCTCTTTCCTGTCCTCTCCCTTCTTTCTCCTCCTCTCTTTGTCCTCATTCCTATTTCTTCTCTCCTTTTTCCCATCTCATTTTCCTCTTCTCCTTCCCTTTCTTTCCCCTCTTCTTTTCACTTCATCTGTAACTCATGGGTTAACTCTCTTTGTCCACTGCTCTGTCTGGTGTTTATAGGATTAATGTCAGCCAGGGATTCAAGTCATGTCAAGGGAGGGGATGAGAGCTAATCACAGCAGAGGGAAAGAGATGGGACTGATGGCAAACACGTAGCTGGGAGAGAGGGCTGTTTGGGAAGTCTGGATGTGCCGGTTCTTGCTTGTAGCCAACATGTCCTTTGGGGGTGTCCGTCTGGGAGTCTGTCAGTCAACCTGCCATCTCCCTCTGATACATGATTCATATTAACGACACTTTGCATGGCTCATAAGTCACAGTGAAGGCAGCAGACCCCTGAAGGGCAAGCTGCTTTGCGTCCAAGGGAGGGTGAGGGAGACAGGGACAGATTATCCATTTTCCAGTTGCTTGAAGCTCAAGGTTAGCACCAGGGTGACTCAGCATACAGCGTCTATACCTCCCAAAACTGCAACAGAGCTGTCTCTGAGCACTACATCCCTCCCTATTTTGGTCTGTGACTTCACATGAATATTATATTAGACATTGATTCTCCAGTTCAGGCATTTAATTGACTAATCTTCCTTTGGCTTCAGTAAGTTGTGGGGCTGCAGAATCAACTGAAGAACTAAGTCTTTGAAGGGAATTTAGTTTCTACTTTAGAAATGGACTCTCCTCTCTTTCTCTTCCCCTCCCCCTCCCTCTCCTCTAAAAGCTTCCCTCACCACCTCTTTTTAGAGGCACTTTCACAACATTGTCAATCCGTATTGGGTCCCCAATGTATTTAAGGTCCTTATTTTAGAAAGAAGGTTTACAGAGTCAAAAATGAATCAGAATATTTTTCTTTTTTTCCCTTGCAGTTTGGAAATTCAGTGTGGCATTTAAAGATGCAGTTTCCTTGGAGACCAAAACATCTGCCTGTAATTCTGGGAAACTGCACAACCAGTTGTTTTCATCTGTAGATTGGAATAGATCATTGGACCATAGATTTACAATAGAAAAGAAGCTTAGGGGCTATCTCACTGGACGGAAGAGGAAACTGAGGCCCATGGATGATTAATGATTTTCCCAAGGTCACACAACTATAAGGGGTAGATTCAATGAGCCAATCCATCATCATGTATTTCATAAGGGCTTAATATATACTAGGTAAAAGGGATATAAATAGATAATAGCAAAAAGAGTCCCTACCGTCAAGGAGCTTACATCCCCTGTTCTAAGGCCCTCCCAGCCCTGACATCCCCTGTTCTGAAGCCCCTCCCGGCCCTGGCATCCCCTGTTCTAAGGGTCCTCCCAGTTCTGACATCCCTTGTACTCTGAAGATTCCTTCTCATTCTGTTGCTCTATGTTCTGTAATTCTAAAGTCACAATCATCCATGACACTCTCTAATTATGTGGTGCTAAATACCCTCACTGGCTCTCATTTGGAGTTCAGGGTAGGGCTTAGTAAAAGAAAGCAGCCATATCACAAATGAGAGGTGTAGCACAGCTACCTGGGCACTGGGCTTGGATTCAGGAAGACCTCAATCTAAATCCTGCCTCAGACACCAGCTACAGGAGCATGGACAAGTCACTGAGTGTACCTCAGTTACCCCATCTGTAAATGAGAGGGTTGATCTCAATCACTTCTAAAGGCTCTTCTGGCCCTAAATCCATAATCCTGTGAAGTATAAGAAATATAGAGTCTTGTTTTGGCTTCTCCTAGGACTCTGTTCCAAAAACCTTTTTCTTGGTAAATCATTTACTTTTTCATTCATTTATTTATTAGCGGGGCAGCTAGGTAGCACATAGAATGAAGGGCCTGGAATCAGAAAGACCTGAGTTCCAATCTGGCCTCAGATACTGTGTGACCCTGTTTGCCTCAGTTTCCTCATTCATAAAATGAATTGAAGAATGAAATGGCAAACCACTCCACTATCTCTGCCAAGAAAACCATAAATAGGGTTGCGAGGTATGGGACACTACTGAAACAACTCAACAACAGCAATTATTCATTAAATACAGACCAACCAAATACCAGAATGGCAATCTTATGTTCACAGACTTGACCAGCCTGGCAAAGTGCTACAAAGCACAATTCACCAAAGGTCAAATATAAATCAGATGTCAGTACATACTGACTGCAGGGAATCTATAAACCTCATGGTCTTGTCCCCCTCCCATCATCCCTCACCCTCCATTGATTACTGTCATTTCATTAGCACATCCTGGCCACTTCCAGTTTGAGATATTTCCATAAGTATTACATCCCAGTGCCCCTTGATACTGCCTGGATCATGGCTGTTGGAATAGCCATACTAGTTGACCTTTAATAGCAATTTATGGTTTACAAAGAGCTTTATATACCTTATCTCAATCAAGCCTCACCTCAAGTCTGGGGTGAGCTGGGGGGACCTGGGTGCTATTATCTCTAATTTCATGGAAGAGGAAACTGGAGTTTAGAAAGCTTCCAGACTCACTGGTACTACCCCAGCTTTCCAGTGTCAGCCCACGCCTACTACTTTGTTAGATTCTCAGCTCCTTGAGAACAGGAACCATTTCTCTTCTTTCTCTATAGCCCCAAAGTGCCTAGCACCATGCCTGGCACATAGTGCTTGTTTATTAATAAATTGACTAATGACTTTCCTCTTCATACCTGAGCCCAACTCTTTCTATTAAATATGTTCCATGATCTCTCACCTCTGTGCCTTCCATGTTGTTGCCTATGTGCCCTCTCATCCCCTTCTCACCCCCTGAGTTCTTTTCCATCTGGGGTTCCATACTTTCTTCATGATGTTGCTGTTACTACAGTTATTACCGTTTGTCTTCTCCTCCTCTTCTTCATCTTCCTCATCCTTCTTGTTCTTCTTGTTTTGTTCTCCTTTTCCCTCTTCTTCCTCTTCTCTTTCCATCGCTCTCTTCTTCCTATTCTCTCAATGACTCCCCTTTCACAATAGAACTCTCCTTTGAAACAAAATACAATCAAGTCCATATATTGGTAGTCTGACAATGTATATTTCATGTCATACTTATCATCTACCATATTTCTTTCAGTATGGCACCCTAACCATTTTCCTGCCATATGGTCCAGCCTCTACTGGGGCTTTAGTCCCCTAATTTCCTGCCCTTCAGCTAGCTCCAGCCTGGGGACTATCTATAGTCTTTTATTTGGTGAGAGTTCACCATTATCTTTTATGTCCCCAAAATGACCATACTGTAGGCTACTATCCTTTCCTTGATCCTTTACCCTGCCCTCTTTCTTCCTGAGAACTAATGAACTGATCCAAGGTTCTCTTCCTGAAAAAGGGCATGTCAGTCACTCATTGGGTTCAATAGTTGTCAGTGAGTATGGAAGGGTGGCTGAAATGAGATTTGAACCCTTCTTCCTGACTCCCAGTCCAAGACTTCAGCCACTACCCTTAAGTGACTGCTCAGTGCTTTGTGTTCTGTCACTAAAAGATTTGTCAAATTGAATTAGTTAACTTTCCCACAGCCATACCACAAGTAAATGGCATTGCTGGGATTGGAATGCAGGCCTTTTTTTTTTTTGCCACATTCACCATTCTTTCCATTATTTCATGTGACCTCTCTCCAAAATTTATCTTGGTGTAATTTGAAGTCAGAAATACCTGAGTTCAAATCTGGCCTCAGACACTTACTAAATTATGTGATTTGGCAAGTCACTTAACTGTTTGCCTCAGTTTCCTCATTTGTAAAATGAGCTGGAGAAGGAAAGGCAAACTACGTCAGTATCTCTTCCAAGAAAACCCCAAATGGGGTCCCAGAGAGTTGGGTATAACTGAAATAACTGAACAATAACATTATTTGTATTTTCATGTAGGTTCACCAGGGTCCATTTCTATCCCAGTTTTGCTACTTACAATCTGCGTGATCTTAGACTAGACACTAATTCTCTATCCTTTGGTTTCTTCAACTATAAAATGAGACTACTGCAAATTTATCCAGTATAGACCTGGTTGTCTATATATTGTTGTCTCCATGTATAAGCTCCTTGAGGGCAGGGGCTGATTTTGCCTATTTTAATTAATTTCCAAAACTCAATGTAGTGGTTGGCACACAATAGGTGCTTAATTAATGTTCTTGACTTGGTATGGCGAGGGGCAAGCCTGGATGACCTCTAAAGTCCCTTCTAGTTCTCATTCTAATCCTATGAAAAACTAAGATCAGGAGGATGCCTATCAAGAGACAGCTGAAGGTCTGTGGTTTGGATTTATGGTCAGATGGTTTGAGACCTGAATTTGTTAACCATTTGACCACGGGCAAATCATTTTTACTCTCTGGGCCTGTGTTTCCTCTTCTGTAAAATGAAGGGACTGGGATACATAATCTCTAGATAAGGTTCCTCCCAGTTCTAAAATGCTGTGATTTGTGATTCCCTTTGAAGACAAGTCTTATTCTGCTTGGCCCCCAAGGGGTCAGAACCAGGAGAAATGGTTGAATTTAATTGAATGAATGCAATTCAATTACATTCAATTCCAACTACATTTCAATTCCATTTATATCATAAAGAGGCAGATTATGCCTTAATATAGGGGAGACAAACCCTTCCTAGGAAGCAGATCTGCCCTAAGGAGTATAAATGGCCTCAGGAGACCATGGCTTCCATTTCTCTGGAGGACTTCAAGTGAAGGCTTAGCAGGGATATCTTAGAAGACCGATCTTGGTCAGGTCATAGTTTGACTAGATGGTCTCTGAGTTCTCTTTTGCCTCTTTCATTCTGTGATTCATAGTTCCTGAAATAGACTGTAAATTCCCCTTGGATGAGGAATCATGTTTTATTCATCTTCGTACCTCCCCTTGATTTTCTAATTCCTCTTACCTTGTAGAATGCTCATTAAATGTTTGTTTACTTGATAAGTTATAGTGAAGGTAGTGAATGTAAACCTCTATGTTATTCTAGATATGAGGAATATTATTTAAACCCACAGTAAAAACCAAGTTGGTGTCATAGAAGTTTAGGGTCAGAAAGGACCTCAGCCACCTCCCAGTGGAAATGCAGGCACTGTGGTGCCTAGAATAGCCTCAAGGTATTTTGTGATGGGATCTGTACCACATTTCCAACTCAGAGAGGTGACTCATACATAGAATATTGGACAATAGGAAGATATGATAATCTCCTTGTGTTCTACCTTGGTCAGACCACACCTGGAGTATTGTGTTCAGTTCTAGGAGTCACATTTTAGGGAAGGTAGTGATGAATTGGAGAATATCTAGAAAAAGATGACCAAGGTGGTGGAAGACCTTGGATTCATGCCCTGTGAATATCAGTTGAAGGTGTGTGTGTTTGTCCTTCGTTGCCAAAGAAGACCATGCCATCAGAGAAATGATGACATGACTTGCACTTGACTTTGTTTTGAGTGAGGGAGGTCACCAGCCTCACTTCTCCTCCAGAGCCATCTGAAGCCAGTGACCAGATATACATCAGGATGACTGGAGATAACCCAAGATGACCCAGTTGAAGGAAATGAGTGTGTTGAACTTACAGAATGGTAGCTTGGAGGGTCAAGATAGAGAGGAGGAGAAGGATACTGTCTTTAAAAAGATAAGGTTTTCTTTGGAAGAGGAATTTGACCAATTTGACTTGACCCCAGGGCAGAACCAGGAACCATGGGTAGAAGTTCCAAAGATGCCAATTTAGGCTGAATGTTAAAACAACAACATTTCCTAACATTTTAGAGCTGTCTGTAGATGAATGGGCAGCCTCACGAGGGAGTGGGTTCTAACTCCCTTGCTGTTCAGTCATTTTCAGTCATGTCTGAGTCTTCATGACCCTATTTGGGATTTTCTTGGCAAAGATTCTTGAGTGGTTTGCTATTTCTTCAACTCATTTTATAGATGAAGAAATTATCTCCCTGGAGGTCTTAAACCAATCATTAGATAGCCTTTAGATGGGATTCTTTTCCACGTGTGGATTAAATTACTTATGTAGCCACTTAAAATTGTGAACAAATCCCTGAATTTGGTATTGAGAAGAACTGCGTTCAAATTCCATTCCTACCCATGTGACCTTGGGCAAGTCTCAGTTTCCTCATTTTTAAATGAGCAGGTTGAACTAGGTAACCTCCAAGATCTCTCTCAACCCTATGTCTAGGATCCTTTGAGGACCTCTGAGCTTCATTCCATCTTCCTTCTAAAGAGAATTTTTAGCAAGTTGTGTGTGCTTTGATTTTCTTGAGAATTACCAGCCAGGAGCTATGCATTTAACCAGGATGGGCTTTATACACAAAAAAATGGAGATATGTAAGGAGACAGTATTTGTGGTTCAGGCTCAGGACAGGAAGGTCAGAACCACAACACATCAAAGCATTGCAGAAATTAGAGATTCAACATTCAAGCTTGAAGCTCTCATGTGTTTTACTGATAGCTCATATATAGAATCATAGATTTAGGGTCTTTGGGTCCAACCCTTTTATTTTTCATATGTGGAAACTGAGGCTTGAGGAGGTTCAGTGCTTTTCCCAGGGTCACAAAGGAAATGGCATGGAACAGAGGAAAGAATGCTGATTCTGGAGTCAGAAATTCTGAATTCAAATCCCAGCCCTGACATTAAGTCTAATTCCTTTTTAGTCAAATTGTTGAACCCCCCTGAGCCTCAATTTTCCCTTCTATAAAAGAGGGGGATTGGATTGGATAATTCTGATATGCTTTCAAGTGTCTATGGAGCTAATTAAGATGGGCAGGATTCAGATTTAGACCCACAAGTCTAATTGCAACATGCTTTCTTACGCTTTCAGCGGCCCCTAGAGCAAAGGCTATTAACTTTGGATCGAGGGTAGGGTTGGACCATGGTTCCCCTTAGCAGTCAGTCTTTTGAAGCTTATGAACTCCTCAGAATCATGTATTTAAAACACATAAAATAAAATATGATTTTATGGTAAATAATAAAAAATATGATTTTATGATAAAATATACAAAAGGAATCAACTGTATTGGGGTACAATGAGCAAAGTGTTTTTGAAAACTAAATTTCCAGATCTGAGGTCAATAAATCCTGTTATAGAGTAACCTCTTAAAGATCAGGTGTGTCAACTGATGCAAAATTTTACTTTGAGGTTCTCTTAAGTGCCTGACCTTCTTTAACAAAGAAAATTGAGACCAAGGGTGGGGAGTGATTTCCCCAATGTCACACAGCCAGCAAATGGGTAGTCATTTTTGAGTCTTAAATATCTTTTGCTTTCATATTACCTTGATTTCTAAATATATTCCTTCCTCTCCTCCACTCAGAGAGCCAAGAGTCATTTCTTAGGGCAATGACCATTTTAAAAAGAAAAAGTCAGTTGGGCAACTAGATGAAGAAGTGTACAGAGTACCAGTCTTGGAATAAGGAGGACCAGAGTTCAAATCCGACCTCAGACACTTACGAGCTATGACACCTTGGGCAAGTTGCTTAACCCTGACTGCCTCAAAAAAAGAAAAGTCAATTCAACAAAACTAACTGCCATAGGTTAGCCATGTCTGATAGAATATGTGATTTTCTGCCACTGTAGGGTCCCTACCCTTGCAAAGAAGGGAGGAAAGTGTATATTCTCCTCTTTTTGAGGGTCTAGTTTGAACCTGGGTCTTTTGATTTGCAAACCAGAATTCTTTCCATTCCCCTCAGCTCTTATCATTTTTTTCCTTAATCCTGAAAGCTCTGATCCCTCTGTTCCTAACCTGCCTTAAGCTATGCCTTTGTTAATAGGGTTGTACTCTGACCCTCTGTCTTCCAAATGCATCCCATTTTCCAGGAACACACTACTGGTAGATGATGGTTGGATTTCTGTTTTTTTTTAAGTTTGTTTTTGTTTTAAAAGAGAAATACCACTTTACTTTGAAGCATAATTTACATAGATAATCATGATATTAATGGGCAGTGATGAACAGAATAAACCATTTAGAAAAAATTATGTATATCTCACAAAAGGCCTGTATAATAAAGCATTCTAAGTATTCAAGCCTTGTTGTATAAAGTGATGGATTGCTGGCCTCAGAAGTTGTACACACATTGAAGGAGTCCTTAATTTTTTTAATCTCAACTGAATTAATTAGACATGTACATAAACACATATAAAACCCACCCTCTTTAGGTTGCCCCATAAATTAAGTAGAGTTTTCAGCTTGAATAATATACAACTGCACTAAGACTTTTGGGACATCCAGTATATTTCCCCATTTGTCCACAAAAATAGATATTCTGAGTTTTTATTCTGAGTGAAGTAAAGCAGAGAACATCAAAGCTAAAATTAAGAGAAAGCTAGTGTGTTGTGATAGAAGGTACATAGAATTTGAAGTTCGAGGACTTCTTTCAAATGCTGGTTCTGTTGTTTGCATGATACCTATGTGACCATGATCAATCCATTCTCTCCTCTTTAGACCTCAGTTTCCTCATCTGTAAAGTTAGAAGGTTGGACTAGGTGACCTCTCAAGTCTCTTTCCTTATCTATAAAATGAACTGGGAAAGGAAATGACAAACCACTCCAAAATATTTTGAAATATGTATTATATAAAATATATAATATATACATATGTATATGTGTATGTGTGTGCATTCTGGCTTAGCAAGAGCCCAAGAGGCCAAGAGCCAGGGGATTTAAGATGTTCTGTTTTAACTCAAATAGGAGTCAGTCCCCGACTAAGAAGCATCATCCCTCTTTCTCAATCCTTGTCTCATTCCTTCCACCAGTAGAATGTTGCTCCTGGTGGGCAAGGATTTACCTCATCTTCTTTGTAGCCTCACCACCTAGCACAGTTCCCAGCTCATAATAAGCCCTAAATAAAAGTTTACTGAACTGAGTTAGATTCTCATATGAGGAAATAGGAGTCTATCCAGAGAAGGAAATTGACTTGCCTAAGGCTAAACCTCTCCACTGGCAGAGCTGAGACTAGAATTTAGATTTTTCTGACTTAAAAATCCAGATCCCTTTCTTCCTCTCCATGTGGTCTCTGCAGGATAGGTCCTAGTCAGAGCTGGAAGGGACCTCAAAGGTCATTGAGTCCAACTCTTTTATTTTACAAAGGAAGAAACTGAGGCAAAGAGATAGCTTTGTCCAACTGACTCGACTCAAATCTTGTACTTTATAAGTAACAGAGGCAAGATTCTCACCCAGGGCCACTGATTTCACTCTTTACTTTTCCCATTATATGAGGCAGAAGTGCATTTTAGTCAAGGGGAAGAGCCTGGAAAATGCACAGAAAAGTGGTAGATTGAATGTAATATGTGAAGTGAAAAACAAGAAAGCTAATATGTCTGGATTGTGGTATGTGATGGGTAAGTGAAGCTTATGAGATGTAGATTTATAGCTCAAAAGGATCTTAGAGACACTCTCTAGTCCCAGAGCAGAGATTGAAACATATTTTTCTGAACATGGCCAATGTGGGAATTTCTTTTGCTTGACTATACATGTTTATAATATAATAGTAATGTAATTCTTCCTTTCTCAATGGGTGATAGGGAAGGTGGGAAGGAGAAAAGACAGATTGAAGAAGTGGAATTTAATTTTTTAAAAAGAAAAAGGGGTAGAAGAGGTTATCTTGTGCTACCACTTCATGTTACAGATGAGGAAATGGTGGAGGCCATGGAGGTAAAGGGACTTGACCAAGGTCAATTCAATTTGGCAAGCATTTATTAAGCACCTGTGGTAAGTTGTGCACTGTGGAATGCAAAGACAAAAATGATATGATTTCTTACCTCAGGTACTTTGAAGCTTAATAGAAGTGGGAGAGATGGGGGAAGGGAGCATATAAATACTAATTAAATGCCAGCTATATACAAAGTAAACACAAAGCAATAGAAAGAGTGCTGGATTTGAAGTAAGCAATCCCAGTTCAAATATTGTCTAGATTACTTCTTATGAAAGTTGGTGAATGAATGAAAAGCATTTATTAAGCACTTTCTAGGTGTTAGAAAATAGAGAAGTGTCAAAATGGGTACATGATTTAGATATAAAGGCTGATACTATAAGCAAACTGGGAGAGGAAAGAATAGTTTACCTGTCATATTTATGGAGAATGGAGGTTTATGACCAATCAAGAGATAGAGAACATTATGAAATACAAAATGGATAATTTTTATTACATTAAATTGAAAAGGTTTGCACAAAAAAGCCAACACAACCAAGATTAGGAGGGAAGCAGAAAACTGGGAAAGAATTATTACATCCAGTATCTCTGATAAAGGTCTCATTTCTAAAATGTATAGAGAACTGAGTCAAATTTATAAGAATACAAGTCATTCCCCAATTGCTAAATGGTCAAAGGATATGAACAGGCAGTTTTCAGATGAAGACATTAAAATCATCTATAGTCATGTGAAAAAATGCTCCAAAATAGTATTGATTAGAGAAATGCAAATCAAAGTAACTCTGAAGTACCACATCACACCTATCAGATTGGCAAAATAGGAAAATAATAGATACTGGAGAAGATGTGGGAAAATTGGAACACTAATGCATTGTTGGTAGAGTAGTGAATTTAGTCAACAACTCTAGAGAGCAATTTGGAACTATGTGCAAAGGCCTGTACAACTGTGTATACCCTTTGACCCAGCAATTCCGTTTCTAGGTCTGTATCCCAAAGGAATCATAAAAACAAGAAAAGGAGCCACATGTACAAAAATATTTATAGCAGTTCTTTTTGTTCCAATTCCAAGAATTGGAAATTGAGGGGATGCCCATCAATTGGAGAATGACTGAACAAGTTGCGGTATATGAATGTAATGGAATACTATTATGCTATAAGAAATGATGAGCAGGCAGACCTCAGAAAAACCTGGAAAGACTTACATGAACTGATGCTGAGCAGAACCAGAGAAACATTTTACGCAGTTAACAGCAAGATTGTGTGAGGATTAACTTTAATAGACTTATCTCTGCTTAGCAATGCAAGGATCTAAGACAACTCAAAATGACTCATGATGGAAAATGCTATCCACATCCAGAAAAAGAACTCTGGAGCCTAAATGCTGATCAAAGCAGATTTTTTGCTCTCTCTCTCTCTCTCTCTCTCTCTCTCTCTGTTTCTTCTTTCTCATGGTTTCTCCCATTGGTTCTAATTCTTCATTACAACATGACTAATATGAAAATATGTTTTATGTGAATATATATATGTAGAGCCTGTATCAGACTGCATGCCATCTTGGGGTGGAGAAGAGGAAGGGATGAGGAGGAAATTTGGAAATCAAAATCTTATGGAAATGAATGGTGAAAACTAAAAATAAATTAATTAACAAAATAGGCAATAGAAAAGTGGAGACAATCTCTGCTCTCAAGGATGTCACATTATAATGGGGGGTGGGACACAATATATAGGGGATTTTAGCTGTGAGTTACATAGGAAGTCCCATGATCCTTAAGGTGCAGGGACAGGGCAGAAAGTATTAAATGACTTAATCCCTTTGGATCCATCA
>CM053773.1:228609943-228688601 GCA_028658325.1 Potorous gilbertii | reverse complement strand
AATTTTGAGCCATGTACTGAACTCATTGAGGAAGGAAGGGGAGTGACCTGGGAGTCTGTAGACAAAGGATACCATGAGTTTGGTTGGGTGGGAGATATGAACATCATGAAACTCAAAGAAACAGTGATTACTTAGAGATGGAGGAAGGGGGAAGAACCTAAAAGTGGCAATAGGGAACAAGGTGTTATCCAACTCCCCCTCCTCAACCAGTAAGCCAAGGAGTATGAGGAAAGTTAGTACTAGAAAGAGATGTAAGGATGACTGTGTTGTCAGGGGGAAGGCAGGTTTCTATGATAGCTGGTAGATGGAAGGAGTGGGAGAAGAAAAGATTTAGGGTGGAGGGAAGTTTGTTGCCTGTGAAACAGTCATCCCAGAGGGTGTTGTTTGGTTGGAACTTTGTGGTGAGAAGGTTGAAGGGAATGGCAATAAAAACTGAGTGTTAGAAGATAGGGAATGGGTTTTGGATGATGGCCTCTAGGGATTCAGATTCTCTAGGATGTGTAGGGGATGACCAGTTTTGAGAATGTTAATCACTGAGTGGGAGACACCACTTCTCTTCCCAGAGGAGGCTAGAGATCAGGATGGAAACAAGTGAGTATGAAATGGAAGGCAGACAGTCAGTCAAATAGGAAGCCCCATTCCACTACTCCTTTTCCTCTAAAGGTTAGAGGTTAAGCAGAAGAGAGTTTAGCAGGAAAAACAGTCAGCCCCGTACCCCACCAACTTTCTTCTTCCTTTTCCCTCAAGAGATAGGCAAAGTTGGCCAACTTGAGGTCAAAAGAAAGTTTGCCTGTCTTTGCAGTGGAGGCTTTCCACATCTTGTGTTGGGAAATCAGTTCAGCTGATGTGAAGGGGAAGTTCAGTTGTGAAGGGGAAGTTCAGTTTCAATTGGAAACTGGCCCAGTACTCAAGCAGTGGCAGAAGTCATAGACCTCCAACACAGGAGTATGTCTCTTTGGAGTGTAATCCTTCCTAAAACACTTTAGTCTCTAGGGAAGGAAAAGGAATTAGACTCATTAGCTCAGTCCTCACACATCATTAATTCTACCAAATTTAAGTGCAAAACTTACATGATTAGTATTTCAAACAGTTGAACTTCAAGGTTTTCCTGCTAGTCTAGTCTCAATAGCCAACTGAGAATCCCAGGCTCCAAGTTGGCCATTGGCCCAAGGTCCATTGCCTTCTAGTGTGGGGCCTCTACTTCTTACACTTAGAACTGAAAAGAACAAATGAAACCAACCAAAACCTTAAGCCAGTTTCTTGGTTCTACATGGCCAAAGAGGGGAGATAAGTGGTCTGCAGGTTCAGGTCCTCCTCCTCCTCCTCCCCTTGCTATGTGTGAATGAACCCCAGGGTCCTTCATCCCAGGGTGCTACTAAAAGACAGATTGTGGTTGACTAGGTAAGATTCCTCTCCCCCCACATACTTAATAGCATTTTATCTTTTTCCAAATATATATGCAAAGACAATTTTCAACATTCACTTTTACAAGATTTTGAGGTCCAAATTTTTTCCTTCCTCCCTCCCCTCCCCCCTCTTCAAGATGGCCTGCAATATGATATAGGCTATAGATGTACAATCATATTAAACATATTTCCACATTAGCCATGTGAAAGAAGAATCAGAACAAAAGTGGAAAAACCATGAGAAAGGAAAAAAAAGAAAATAGTATGTTTTGATCTGCTTTCAGACTCCATAGTTCTTTTTCGGGACAGGGATAGCATTTTCCATCATGAGTCCCTTGGAATTGTCTTAGATCATTGTATTGTGGAAAAGAGCTAAGTCTATTGAATTTGGTCATTGTACAATGTGGCTATTACTGTGTACAATGTTTTCCTGGTTCTGCTCCCTTCACTCAACATCAGTTTAAGTCTTTCAAAGTTTTTCTGAAATCTGCCTTAACCACAGGCAAGATTTAAAGATACAGTTGTTTCTGACTATACAGCCAATGGAAATAGATTACTCCCAACCACAAGGCAGGCTGGTACAAGAGTGCTCATGCATATGCTAGGTCTTCTGTTTCCCAAGAGTAGGTCCCAAGTCCCCATTGTAGGTGATGTATGCATGTACCAAAGCCCATTAGATGTGCAAATCTATAACGTGTTAGACCAAATGAGACAACACACATCCAAATATGTATGTATGAATGTATATGTGTGCATATATGTATATATAAACACACACATATGTGTATATATGCACACACATATATATGTATATATGTATATGTGTGTATGTGTGTGTGTAGTGCTTTCAAACCTTAAAGATCTATATAAATATTATCTATTATTAGATAGTTTCCTGGGGTCACTGAGAGGTTTAGTGACTTGCCTAAGGTTATATAACTAGCTAGTATGCCTCAGAGACAGAACCTAAACCCTGTGTTTCTTGGAGAAAGTGCTTGGTATAAAACAAGCACTTAAGCCCTTTTTTTATTCAATCATTCATTTCCTTATTTCTTATTCCATTCATGCCACTGTGTGGCCTCTCAAGTTGATGCTAGACAACTTTTAAAAACAAGTGCAGCTTTATTTAAGATGTTACTTATGTTTATTTAAAGAATGCATAAATAATTTCATCTAACCCCCCTGCTAAGTAGAGGCCTTGCCAGGCTTACTTTGATAGATGGTGTGCATTTGTAATTAGCACATTAATTATTGGTATATGAATGTACCGCCAAGTGTTTTGAAAAAGGTTATTTTCTTAAGTGGATTCAATACTCCCCCCTGCAATCTTGTTTATGGGATTAATTCGCTTTAGCAAGTCCTTCACCGGGGAGGTGACATAGTTGAGTGAAAGGAATGATGGAAGACAGTATAGAAAATGGGCCCAGTCCTTGGTTTACTTCTAAGTCCAGGCGACTGGAGAAGGCCTCTTCCTTTATTCAGATAGGAGGTTCACTGCCGTCCCATGAAACACTGATTAAGCACCTTCTAGACTACAAGCACAATGTCAGGCACTGGGGACACAGAGACAAAAGTGAAAGCAGTCCCTGCCTTTAAGGAGCTTCTACTCTATTAGGTGATTTCAACAGCCATCTAGTTCAATCTGTTTCATTGTTCAGTTGTGTGTGACTCTTCATGACCCCATTTGAAATTTTCTTAGCAAAGACACATTTCATTTTCCAACTCATTTTACAGATGAGGAAACTGAGGCACACAGGGTTAAGTGACTTGCCCAATATCATACAGCTAGTGTCTGAGGCTGGATTTGAACTCAGGTCTTCCTGACTCTAGGTCCTATACTCTATCCACTGAGCCACCTAGCTAGCTCCTGTTCATTCGATACCTGAAAGGAATCCCTACCATTACATATATATATATATATATATATATATAAAACAAATGATATCCAGGTTTTGCTTGAATACACTCAAGGAATGAGAACTTGCCACTTCCCCAGGCATCCCATTCAGTTCTTGAACTGTTCTATTAGTTAGGTACGTTTCTCTAACATCAAACCTAAGTTGGCTTCTTCGCATTTATATCCAGCGTTCCTGGTTCTGCCCTATGAGGTCAAGCTAAACAAGTCTAAGCCCCTTTTCCTTAAAGGCAGTGAGTTGGCTCAATGGGTAGAGAATCAGGCCCCGAGTCAGGAGGACCTGGATTCTACTTTTGCCACTAATCTTACTTACTGGCTCTTCTGCTCTCTCCACAAAGAGACCTGATCTTGTACTTTAGAAATTAAAAATGAGGGTGCACATGTTAGAGAAGATAAGAATTGGGGAGGGGTTGGGAAAGACATGATGGTGTCTTCAAGATTGTAACTTGGAGAAAGAAGGAAATAAAGAAGGAAGGGAGGGAGAGTAGAGGAGGAAAGAAAGGAGAGAGGGAGGAAAGAAGGGAGGGAAGGAGAGGGAAGAGGAAACAAGCATTTGTTAAGTATTTACTATGTGTCAGATACTCTACAAATATTATACTTACTATGTGTCAGATACTTTACAAATATTATTTCATTTGGTACTATTATTTTCTCTATTATACAATGAGTAGATAAAGGTTAATTGACAGCTAGGTTCTGCAGCAGATAGAGCACCTGCCTGGAGTTAGGAAAACCTAAGTTCTAATTCATCTCAGATTCTTATTAGCTGTGTGACCCTGGGCAAGTCATTTAACCTTTCTTTGTCTCATCTATAAAATGGCATTAATAGTGCCTTCTACATAATGGGACTTTTCAGGACTGCTCATGTACCTTTGGTATGCACCTGCCACCCAACTCTCACCTGTAGCTCCAAGGAGTTGTAGCATATGCAGCAGCCAGACCCCAGTAAAACTGTCTCAGCAGATGAGCTAAACCAGGTTGAGGGTAACTGACAGGTCTTAAACCTGTCGATAAGTTAGAGGATTGTCCTAACCCAAGAATACCATGACTTCCACTGGCAGAATGGGTAGATGAGAACAATTTATTCCAGCAGCCATAAAAGTGGCTGGAACAGGCACTGTGGATTGCTTAGAGCTTGGTCAGACATCAAAGATGCCAAGGTCATCCACTCCATCATGGGCCATCACCAATTGTCCTGAGTTTTATCTTGCCACTGGATTCCTATGACACAGGAAGAGCAAGTGAGGCTGATGATTTTAGGCAACTCTGCCTCACTTAAATCCAATTCACAAACAAGTCAAGACATCTGCCTGTGATGTCATTGGCTCTCTTTGAAGGACAAATCACAGGGTTGTTGTGAGTCTGAAATAAGATAATATTTGTGAAGTGCTTAGCACAGTGTAGGTGCTATATGAACCCATAGTAGACCCCTTGCCCGGGGTCACCCAGTTAGTGAGTATTCAAACCCAATGGTAAGATAAGGCATGTGAAAAGAGTGCTAGTGGAAAGAGAACTAGATTCAAAGTCAGATGAACCGAGTTCAAATCCTGCCTCTCTCACCTGTGTGACCTTGGTCAGGTCTCCACATCTCTGGACCTGTTTCTTCACCTGCAAAGCCATCACCCTATGTGACCTTTCAGCTCTATAATGCTATGAAAATTCTCATTTATGTTATACCATTTTTTTCTAACAGAAGTGGAGAGGAATCATGGCTGGCCATTGCAGTAGCTAAGAACCCCAAAGCTTTCAAGGTTATCACTATAGTGTACTTATTATCATAGAAATTACTCCCTCAGTTCTCACTTCACTCTGCCTCAGTTCAATTTTCTTTTTCTTTTTTTTTCATGTAGGGTGAAGGAGGAGGAAGAGAAAGAAAATACTTGTTAATGGAAAAAAAAGGTTACATAAAATAAGGGGAGATTATTTTTCTTAAATCAAGGAAAGTGTAGCTTGAAACTTCTGTAAAGGGATTATCTAAGACTGTAGATTTAGATCCAAAAAAGACCTCAGAGTTCACTGAGTCCAATGGGTTCATTTTACCAGGAAAAGAACTGAGGCCCAGCGATGGCCTTGCCCAAAATCACAAAGAGAATGAAAGGCAAACACAGGTTCTAAACCCAGGACATCAAATCTACATATCCAGCCAAGTCTTCTTCCTCATCCTTTGGACCCTGACTTTCTGTTCACATCCTTCTGTCTTGCTCACCATCTTTCTGAGTAGCTAAAGGAGGTTATTTCAAAGATTGCTTCCCCTTGCCAAAAGATTCCACTCTGGCACCCACAGGTTGGCATGGGACCACAGGCATACCACCTAGCAACAGAATTTGCATTAGAGAACCATGCCCTCCACATTTTTCTCTTTTTGGAAGGAAATTTCATATAAAAATAATGGGTATATATTCTTTTTTTTGATTGATTAGTCATGTCCAACTCTTTGTGATCCCATTGAGATTTTCTTGAAGAATATACTGGCATGGTTTCCTAGTAGTTAGGTGGCATTCTCATGGATAGAGTACTTGGCCAGGAGTCAGGAAGACTCATCTTTGTGAATTCAAATCTGGCTTCAGATACTTCCTAGTTATGTGACCCTGGGCAAGTCACTTAACCTTAGTTTCCTCAACTGGAAAATGAGCTGGAGAAGGAAGTGGCAAACCATTCTAGGTATCTTGTCAGTGCCCAGTAGGTAACAGAGTTTAATAACCTGTTGCTGATATGGCCTGAATTAAATTGCCCCCTTCAGTTGAGAATTCCCCTCCCAAAAAGGAAAAAGGCAAGGAGAGAGTTCAACTTAGAAGTCTATCATAGAAAGTTCTGAATAGTACAGTGGGAAGAATATGGAACCTGGAAATCAACAAATCTAATGACTTACATGTGTCCCAGCTCCACTGGGTTTTAGTTTCCTCATCTATAGAATGAAAGGGTTGAACTCAGTGATCTCTAATGTCATAGGATAATAGATCTAGGACTTGCAAGGACCTCAGAGGCCAATGAGTCTAGCCTCTCTCATTTTTACAGGTAAGGAAACTGAGGTCCAGGAAAGGGAACAAACATTTGTTAAGTGCCTACTATGTGCCAGGCACTGTGCTAAGTAGTGTACAAATATCATTTCAGGGAGATGAAGTGATTTGTGCAAGATTCTAAGTCCAGTCCCCAAATTTCACAAATGAAGAAATGGAAACGCAGAGAAAAGAATTAACTTGTTTAAAGTAACAAGTGCGGATCTGGGGTTCAAACTCAGACTCTCTGATGACACATTGAGGGTTTTGTTTTATTTTTGCCATGCATGATGCTATAGCAGCAAGGAATGATGATGGGGGCAGGGGATTAAATGATTTTTCCCATGGTCACACAATCAGTAAGCTTGAGAGCTGGGATGTGACTTGTCCAAGGTCACAGAGTTTGTATTGGACAGAGCTGAGGTTTGAACCCAGTCATTGTATGCACTGGGTGGCTGTTGCTTGTTGAATTTGTGCCAAACTCCAACAGATTCTGTGTCAGTAACAGCTTTCCTTCCATCTCAAGCAAATCAAAGGCAGACCTTTTTCTAGAATATTCTTCCATGTGATTTGCAGGTGCCGGGACACCCACTGAGCTCATAATTCACCCCCATTCCCTTTTGCTTACAGAAACATCAATTACTGTCAGATTACCCACCATCTCTTGTACATCTTCAGCTGGGCTGAAATGGGGACATCTGTTCAGGTGCCACGATCTGCAGTTATAGAGCTGAAGGAAGGGGGCTGAAGGAGGGTTGTGTGTAAGAAGCAAAATTCTGTTTCTTCAGAATGTATTATACACCACAGTATAGGGAAAGATCTAAATGATAAAATGAATCAAAACAACTCCCCCCACCCCCACCCCTAGACCCATTCTTTTACAGAAGGATCACTTTCAAGGGAAAGGGTCCAAAACTGCTGAATATAACTAAATCAGCAAACATTTTTCTTTTTTGGTCTCTGTATCCCTAGCTCTTAGACTGTAAATAAACTATGGTTGATTGATTATCAAGCACCTACTATGTTCCAGGTTCTTCCCTAAGCATTGGACATCAAAATAAAATAGTCCCTGCTCTCAAAAAGTTTACATTCTACTGTGGGACACAGCATTCATCTAGCTCAGTTCAACAAGCATTTAGTTAAAGATGGTTTTGTGCCATGCACTGTCCTGGGTGCTGAATAGACAAAGGAAAAAAACAGTACCTATCCTCAGAGAACTTATGTTTTATGAGGGTGGGGAAGAGCAAGGTGGGTTATAATATGTAGACAGATAAGTAAATACTAAGTTTGTGCAAAATAAACACAAGACAGAGACCCAAGCTAGAAAAGGTTGTTGATGGAACAAAGTCTTTATCTCACACAAAATCAGTAAAATTGGAGTTGAATGGATCTCTAGAGGTCATCTCCACTACTCTCTCTCTCTCTCTCTCTCTCTCTCATTATGTATGCAGAGACTGAGGTTTAATAAAGCTAAAGTCATGGTGGAGCTGGTGCTAGAATCCAACCCAGAATTCTTTCAAATTGTACATGAAACCTTTGCTAGCATAACCCTTTCTGCCTCAAACTGTATTTTTTAGTAGAATTTATATATGTATAGTAGATGGAGAAGGGCAGCTTAGTTGGTCCAGTGGATAGAGTGCTGGGCCTAGAATAAGGAAGAGTCATCTCTCTGAATTCAAATCTGGCCTTAGACACTAGCTGTGTGTGACCCTGGGCAAGTCATATAACCCTATTTGCCTCAGTCTCCTAATCTGAAAATGAGCTGGAGAATAAAATGACAAAGTACTCCAGAATCTTTGCCCAGAAAACCTCAAATGAAGTCAAAGAGTCAGACATGAATGAGATAACTGAACAACAATAGGTAGAGTGCTGGATTTGGCATCAGAATATGCCTTCTCTATAAGAATAGAATGGGATAATTAATCTAAAACTTTACTAAAATCCAGGTAAGCTATATCCATAGTGTTCCCCTTAACTATTGGTTAGTGACATTGTCATGAAATGAAATTAGATTAGACTGGAATGATTTATTCTTATTGGAGCCAGGCTGACTGTAATCATTACCTTCCTTTCAAAATGTTGATAAACCATCTCTTTAATACTGATTTTAGAATCTGTCTTTAGATTTAGAAACTGATTTTTTTCCAGGATTCAAAGTTAAGTTCATATACTTTAGCCTATACTTTGCAGACTCTGTTCTCTCTCCTCCTCCTCCTCAGAACAATATTTGCCCTTCTTCAATCTGTGGTAGTGCTTCCATTTTCCATGACCTTTCAAATATTACTGACATTGACTCAGAAATCACACCTGCCAGCTCTTTCAACATCAATGGGTGAAAGTCATCTGGAAAAATTACTTGCTGCTCTAATCCTGATTTCTATCAAATTTTGTCCAATTTTCTCAATAATCCTTGTAAAAAATGGAGTCCATTTCTTAGTAAAACTTATGCCTTTAGCTTTATCAAATAGTGGGTTACAGTTTACATTGCTTCTGTGTTTTGCTTCTCTAGTCAGGTTCACTAATAGAATTTTTGTTTTTTACTCAGCACCAAATAATGGAGTTTTATATCTTGTGATGCCATCCCCCCCTTGATTCACACTTTTTCTCATTATTTGCCTAGATATACTTGACCTTCTGTTCTTAGAAATGAACGATGTTATTATCTTGTATAACTCTAAAAAAATTGCCTCGGTAATTTAATCAGTATACCACTAAATCTGTAGTGCTATAATTAATTATGTAGTGTTGTCTTTGTTATTATATTGGCAAATTTTAATGAGGAGAAATATATATATATATATACATATATAACTAATTACTTGAGTTTCTCTCTATTTCTGTAGTGTTTTGTAGTTGTATTTACATAAATTTTATATGTGTTTTAGAAGCAATTCTCAGAAAGTTTATATATTTAACAGGCATTTTGAATAACTATATAATTATTAAATTATATAACAATCTTAGTTTTGAATAACTACATAATTGTTTTGAATTTCTTCTATCTTTATTGCTGACTTTTTATTAATATAGCAAAAAAATGCTAGTAATTTTAGAGATTTGTTTTATATCTACAATCTTTGCTATTAATCATTTTAATTTGTTTTTTTGCTAGTTCTCTGAGGTTTTCTAAGTACATTATCATGTCATCTGTGTCTAGAAATGCTTTTCTTTTCATTTTGTCCATTTTATGCCTTTAATTTTGTACTCTTATTTTAATGCCATACCTAGCATTTCTAGTACTATGTCAACAGTTGAGAGGGCATTTTTGCTTCCTAAGTTATACTGAGAAACTTTCTAATTTTATAAATTGTAAATAGGGATTTTAAATATATGCGTTTGATCATATTAGAGGACACTTTTGTAACCTAAATGAGTACTGAATTTTGTCAGAGACTTTTTTGTCTTTTGAAATAAGCATGTGTTTTTGTAAAATTTGCTGTTTACATCATTGGTTATATGAATTATTTTACTATTATTGAACCATTTTTTCATCCATGACATAATTTCAACTTGATCACTATGGATTGCTTTCTCTATATATTTTTGTAGTCTCAAAGTAAGGATTTTTTTCGAAATGTTTTCATTAATATTCATTAGCAAGATTAGTTTATAATTCTCTTTCTCTTGTTTGTATTTCCCTGTTTTGAGTATCAAGACCATATTCATCTCATAAAATAAGTTTGGCAGAATACTGTCTATTTCTACTTTTTAATACTTTTAATACTAAAAGTTTTAAATGGTCTTCAAGTAACTGATACAATTCACTTATAAATCAGTCTGTCCTAGATTTCTCTCTCCTTATCTTGGCAAATCATTTATGACTTGCTCAATTTATTTTCCTGAAACTTCATTATTTAAGTTCTCTACTCCATTTTGTTGGTTTGAGTATTTTGGTTTTGTAGATATTCATCAATTTCCTTTGAATCCCGAATTTTCCCGGCATATAATTATGTAGAATAATTTCTGAAAATTATTTTTATTTCCTCTCTGTTATTAATTTATTTTCCTTATTTTTTATTTTGGTAATTTTATTTTCCTCTCTTGCTTTGTCAGATTTACTAATGGTTTATTGATTGTTAGTCTTCAAGAAATCAGGTCTTAGTTTGGTTTATCAGGTGAGATAGGATTTAAATCCATTTCCTTTGTCTCTAAATTTTGTGGTTTTTATATTGCTTCATGGTACCCTTGACTTTACAGCGTTGTTGTGGGGCTAAAACTTTGTAAATCCTGAAGTAGAGGCAGCTCAGTGGTTCAGTGGACAGAGCACTGGGCTTGGAGTCAAGAAAATCTAAGTTAAAACCTGGCCTCAGACACTTACTGTGTGACCACTTAACTCCTATGTTCCTCATCTGTAAAATGAGGACACACTGGAGAAGGAAATGGCAAACCCCCTCCAGTATCTTTGCCAAGAATGTCCATGGAGTCATGAAGAGTGAGACAGGGCCAAAGCTGAACAACAACAAATCTTGAAGTTCTACATAAATTTGAATTATTAGTGAGAAGCAGCATTTTATAGTACTGAATTTGACATCAGGAAGACCTGAGTTCACAGATTTCCTGACCTGGGGGTGACATTAGAGCTTTTCTGGTCTTCATCCTAAAGAAGAAGAAATGGAGGGTCCCCCAAATTTATACAGGGAGTAAGCATTACAGGTATGATTGGAATCCAGGACCTCTGCTTCCAAATACAGAACTATATCATGCCCTTTCTGACATTATAATATGATCATAGGAGATATGAGGCAGCATAGTATTGTAAAATGAGGCAAGTTAATTTAAAAACAAACTTCCTCATAATCTGAGCTGTCCCAAAGTGGAAAGGGTTGCCTTGGATGAAGATAACTTCTTTCTTCTTGGAGGTCTTCAAGCAGTACTGGAAGACCTCTCATTGGATATATTAAGGTGGAGATTTCTTCCAGGTATAGATTGGATTGAATGACTGTTGATACCCCTCCTAGCAGTTAAGTTCTGTGATTTTATCATTCTGGATTATAAGGTACAAGGAATTCATAGCTAGGATCATAGGTTTTGAACCACAAGGGACTTTAGAGGTCATCTTCTTCCACTACCCTTTATTTTACAAAAGGGAAATTTGAGGCCTAGAGAAATTAAATAACTTTCCCAAGGTCACAGATAAGTAGTAAAGGGGAAACATAGATTCAAACCTGGGGCCTCCCAATCAAGATCTAATGTTCTTTCTACTAGGCAGTCAGGTTTGTCAAAGCATTTAGCACAATTCATAAGACACAGAAGTTCTGTATAAATATTTTTGTTATTATTTCTACTAACAGCTGGGTGGTGAATTTGATAGAGTATTGGAATTAGAGTCAGGGAGAACTGAGTTTAAACCTGACCTCACACACTTACTAGTTGTGTGACCCTTGGCAAGTTACTTCACATCTGTTTGTAAAATGGGGATAAGAGTAGCATCGGCCTCCCAACCTTGTGGTGAGGGTCAGATAAGATGCTATTTTTGCAGTACAGTAAAATGCCACACAAAGGCTCATTAATATTACTACTACTATTACTATATTACTACAACAACTACTACTACCACTACCACTACCACTACCACTACTACTACTACTACCATTACTACCACTACTACTACCCCAACAACCACTACTACTACTACTATTCCATGACTCCACATTGCTCCTGAGTTCGGAGGTTGTAAGCTGCTTAGAGATTGAGAATTTGAAGTTGTGACACCATAGAACAATAATGGTAGTAGCTTGAATGTTCGACTTAAAATCAAGAAGACATGAGTGCAAAATCCATTTTTGACATTTTTAACTAATGACCATCAGCAAATCACTTTACTTCTCACCTTTGAAGTTGTCTACCTATATGACCTGAGATAGATCACTTATCTTCCCACTTTCCTTCTGGGTAAAATAAAGATTATTAAGACAAGAATCGGGGTGATTGGAAGGTTTGGATTCAGTCAATGAGTCACACTGGAGGACCTAGACATTCCCTGTTCTTAGGCCCCTCCCACTTCTGTCATTTTCTGTTCTAAGGCACCTCCCACTTCTGTCATTTTTTATTCTAAGGCCCTTCCCACTTCTATAATTCTTTTTTCTAAAGCCCCTCCCACTTCTAGAATCTGAATAGTTCATAACCATGAGCTCAAGTAAGGACTGTTTATCCAAGAGCCCACAATGGACTTTAGGTTGTGCTGCTTTCTCACATGCTTTACTTAGCCACAGGCTGATTTTTGCCTCATAGAAGAATCATGGTGAAGAACTAGAGAAATGAAAACCATTCTGTTTTGCCAAGCACTTCTCTCCCAAGCATCTGTAAGATGGGTTCACATGGCCCTACAGGTAGAAGGATTGACAGAAGCCTGATTGTCCAGAGGAGGAAACCAACGTCCCGAGTGATGTGCCCAAGGTAGTCACCATTAGAGAGAGGATTTGAACTCTGGGCCTCTGCCTTCGGAGTCATTTTAAAGAGAAGAAAATGGGCAGCACAGAATAGTAAATTATTTTCCAGGATCATATAACTAGTTGGGGTCTGATCTGGGATTTGAACCCAGTTCCCTTAGCTCCCAATCTATCTGTCTCTCTTCTTTGGGTCTTTAAATCAAAGGAAGCCCTAAATCATAAGAGAGAGAAAATATAGAATAAGATTCTTCCCAATAATTATAATAGAGGAAAACTAACTGGAATGCAGGGAGAATTTGAAGTAATTAAATTTTCTGGTTTACTGAGCTTTAATCAGAAAACTCTTTTCCTTGAGTCTTTGTTGTTGAAGCTCTTTCTAAAATGGGTCAGTTCATTTTCTGCCGTGGTGAGCAGAGCATGGCAGAACCAAGCTGAGGTGAGACAAGTCTTGATCCTGTGGGGAAGCTAAGGCATCCTTCTGAATATGGATATTCACTGAGCAGTGCTGGGGTGGAAAGAATGCAGAAGGTTGGCCCAACTCCATATGGATTCCTGGGCATAGGCATCATCGTGGAATATTAGCCCTGGCAGACATCATGGGAGGGGTCATCATGTAGTCATGAGGTCTGGATCTGAGGGGGTCTTAGAGAGCATTTAGTTGGAGGAAGTCAAAGAACTGAAAGAGGCCATGATATAGACTGGGATCTGGAATAGAGAGACCTCAGAGATCTCATCCAATCCTTTCATTTTACAGGTGGAGGAACTGAGACCCAGAAGGGTCAATCATAGATCCACAGCTAGAAGGAACTTCAGAGACAATTTAATCCAACCTCCTCATCTACAGATAGAGAAACTCAATGTTATGTAATACCTAAGTTTGCACCAACAATAACACATGTAAGTCAGGATTTGAACTCAGGTCCTCATGACTCTCTCTCTACAGTATTATGTTGCCTCTAAATGCCACCCCTCACACTTAATACTTGTGGGACTTGGCAAAGATCACTTTACATCCCTAGATCTAGTCTTCATTTATAAAATGAGGGAGATGGCACTTAAGAGGAAGAATGTCAGGAAGACCTGAGTTCCAATCCAACCTCCAGCACTTACTAGCTGTGTGACCCTAGGCTAGTCACATCACCACTGCCTGCCTCAGTTTCCTCATATGTAAAATGAAGGTGGTAATAACATGTACCTTCCAGGGTTGTCTTGAAATAATATTTGTAAAATATTTCATAAATCTTATAGTCCTATAGCTATTTTTTTTAATATGGCCTCTGAGGTCTCTTTCACTTCCTGATTCATTATCCTATGAGCCTATGTTGAGTCTTCCGCAGGATCACAAAGGTAAGAGGTATGATATGACCCCAGATCTTCCTTAATCATTCCACATTAACCTATGTGAGCTCCCAGAGGGCATTAAAGGCAGAGTCTGGACTAGAGTTCAGTTCTAGTTGCATTTTTTTTCCTTTGCAAGGTTATGGAAAGGGAGAAAGACAACCTATACATGCATAAATACATATATACAAATTACATATGAATTTGGAGGAAGGAGAATGCTAACTGGACCTGAGACCTTTGTAGAAAGTGGCACCTGAAAGATGTTGGAGATTCTGAGTAGAAGTAAAGAGGGAAGGGATGAGAAGGCAAAAAACAAACAAAAAAATCCAACATATATACAGCCCCTACTGTGTGCCAGGCACTGTGCTAAGCGCTTTTTACAAACATCATCTCATTTGATCCTTGTAACAACCCTCTGAGGTAGGTGCCATTGTGATTCCCTTTTTAATGTTGAGGAAACTGAGTCAAATAGAGGCTAAGTGACTTGCCCAAAGTCATAGAGCTGGCAAATGTTTGAGGCTGAATTTGATCTCAGGTGTTCCTGACTCCAGGCCCACTGCCCAATCCAACTATCCCTAAGGCAGTGTATTCCAGTCATGGGAGACAAGATATACAAAGGGACAGAGGTGGGAGATGAAAATTATAAAAGAGAAACAAGTGTAATGTGAAATCAGTCAAAAAAACATAGTCTTAAACCAGATTATGAAAGACTTCACATGAGAATGTGAAGGTGAATTTGCATGATATATTTAGAATTTTTAGAATATTTAGAATAATTTTAGAATTTTAAAATATCTAGAATAATTTAGAATATTTAGAATAATTGTATATTCTAAATGCTGTGCTTAGGTGCAGTGGGGAGATTTTTGTGTTGAGGAGTAACACGGTCAGACCTGTGCTTCTGAAATATCAATTTGGGAATTATGTGGAGGATGGAATGGAGAGTGGAGAAACTAGAAGCTGGGATACCAACAGGAGGCTATTACAATGGTCTAAATAAGAGGGGATGAAAACCTCAGCTCAGGAAGGAAGGGAGCCATGAATGGCTATTTGAGCAGAGAGAAGGGATGCATAGGAATGATGCTGTGGAATCTTGGACATACATTAGCTGTGTGATTTGGGTAGTGTGTTGCATTTCTCAGAGCTCTAGGCAAATCTTTAAGTTGCTTTGGTAAGGGAAGTTTCTTACCAGTAGTCCTCCAGGAGAATAATTCCGTTTTCTATCAGAAGTTCTGTTTTTTTTCCAACTCCAAGGAGCATGATGCCTTTTCCCAGGATAAGCTGATCACCTAAAATGTCATTACCATGCTAATTGACTGAGCTTTTGATACTTAACTCTTTGACAATACCCTCAATTGCTTCTCCCCTCTTATTGGAGGGTTGGAGAACAGAGCAATGAACTCCTCCTAAAGCTTTTCTTTATATAGAGGTTTCAGATGGGAACTGTCCATTTTCTACCTCTTTTTGACTCTAGAGAAACTCATAGTCTTTCGTGCATTGCCTCCCCCACTTTTCAGCTTCCTTTTATATATTGCTCATTTCTCTCATTTCAGTTTTCTACTGTATGTTGTCTTTTTCCCACCTTTAGATTAAAAACACCTTGAGGGTAAGAACTGCCTTTCATTTTTTTATTTCGATCTCCAGTAATTAGCACAGTGCCTGGTGCACAATTAGTGCTTAATAAATAAAATAATAAATAATAAAGATAATTTTCAAAATAAAAATGAAAGATAAATTCCACATAATCACAGTAGCAGTTCTCCCCATAAGTGTTGTAGAAAGAAGTTGTACTGGAAGATATATTATACTTGTTAATACCCTTTTGAAGATAAACATGAAGTCATGGTAATATTTTGAAGAAGGCAATTTTTCATGACCTTTCCATTTGGTGCCTTTTTCCTCACTTATGGTCCTTCAAAATTTTAGTACCCTTCCATTATTTTAGAGTCCTTTTCATTATTATGAGATGTTTTGGGAAGTGGGTTACCTTTCCTACGTTGTTTTCATTTTACATCTTGATTCTAACTGTAGAATGGAACAGCCAGGGGTCTCTCCTCCTGCTCCAATCCTTCTTTCTGCAGGAGGCTTTTCCCATCCCTCCACCACCATGGCTCCCACCAGAGCCTTCCCTCTGAGATGACCTCCCATATTAATACTGGATAGGTCTTATTTTTGTTATCTCTCTCCATCAGATTGTTCCCTTGAAAGCAGGGACCAGGTTATTGCCTTTCTTTTTTTGCACTGAGTTGAGCACAGTGCCTGGCACATAGTGAGCACTTAATAAATGTTAGGTAGTGGCAGTAGCAGCAGTAGCAGTTGTAGCAGCAGCAGCAGCAGCAGTAGAGGGGTAGTTGTCCTTTGGTGTCCACCTGTCCCCCAATTCTTACTGCAAAGCTCTAATATACAGAGCAGCCCCACCCCTCACCTCCCTAGGAAAACTTTCTTGGCAGGTGACTAAACACAGAGGTCTCAACACACTAGTGAGTTAGGGGAGTACTTCCATTGGCATGGGCAGATGAGGACAATTTGTTCCAACAGTCACCAAGGTGGCCGAGGCACCCTTAGAGCTTGGTTGGTTGGTTGTTGTCCTTCCTTTATGAAGAGGACCAAAATGACATCACCATGATAAAGTGAAATTCCAGTGTGTCCGACAAGATCAATATGAGCTTGGAATGAGGATGACAAAGTCATCCACAGCATCCCAAGTCATCACCACTCCTCTTGACTTTTGTCCTGCCACTGGACTTCAAGGACTCTGGAAGAGTGAGGCTGATGACTGGACAACTCTGGCTCATTGAAATCCAATTCATGAGAAAGTCAAGACACCACCCTGTGACATCACTGGTCCTCTTTGAAAATGAAAGACAAGCAATAATTGGATTAAGCAGAGGAATCACTGGTCCCCTAAAAAGCCACCAGGCATTGCTAAATGCTATTAACTAGAGATACAAAAGCGAAGAGGAAATAATCCTTGTCCTCAGGGACTTTATTTTAGAATAGGAGCATTTCATTAATAAGTAAATATAGGTTTATATAAATACAAAGTGAATGGGGGGGGGAAGAATGTGATTTCCTGTTACCTGAGGGAATTAGGAAAGGCCACTTAGAGAAAGTAGCAATTAAGCTTTGGCTCTAAAAGGGTTGCAAAAGCCAGAGATGAGAAGTGATTGCATTTCTGGCAAGGGGTACAGTCTAGGCAAAGGCACTGTGGCAGGAGATGGTAAATAGGCTACTGTAACACAGGAGGGAAGTAATGGGTTAATCAGCCTAGAATACTAAGCTAAAGTCAGTTATACAGAACCTTAAATTCCAGACAAAAAATGTTTTTATTTTAGCCTTAAAGCATTGGAGAAGGAAGGAGGAAGGGGAGGAAGATAAAGAAGGGGACACAGAGAGAGAGAGAACATGATGTCACCTGAAAGTCATTTGAAGGACCCTTTGCCCCAAGTGGTCATGAACATGACTCAAAGAATCACAGACTTCAAGTTGGAAAGAACTTCATAGAGCACTGAGTCTAACATCCTCATTTTACAGATGAGGAAAGAAGCCAAGATATAGAAGGAGACTGTCTAAGGCTATTGAGGAAATTTTGTGTAGCGGAGACTCTAGAGTGAAATGATAGTTATCTACAGGTATTTGAACATCTGTCACCTAGAAGAAGGATTAAATCTGAGATCTGAAAATGGAAATTCAGAGCTGGAAAGGACCTCGGATGTCATCTAGTCCAATACTTATTTTTACAGGTGAGGAAATGAAGGTATAAGGAGACTTGATCACACAGGTAGTAAGTGTAAGAGGTGGAATTTGAACCCGGATCCTATGACTTTGGGCAACTAGGTGGTTGGGTCTGGAGTCAGAAAGACTAACCTTAGGGCGTTAGACACTTGCTAACTTACTAAACGACCCTAGGCAAGTCCCTTCACCTTGTTTGCCTGTTTCTTCATCTATAAAATGAGCTGGAGAAGGGGATGGAAAACAATCTTTGCCAAGAAAACCCAAAATTGGACATGATTGAAATGACTAAACAACAACAGTAATTTATGACTCTAGAACCAATAATCTTACCACTGTTCCACACTATTTCCCTTGGTGATACTTGGCCCCAGAGGGTACAGTCATGGCTAGTAGAAAGAAGTTCCAAAGAGACTAATTTTGATTTGATGAAAGGGGAAAAAATTCTAATAATTGAAGCTGTTTATCATTGAACTGGGAGGTCTCAAGAGGTAGTGGGTTCCCCCTTGCTGAGAATCTTCAAGGTGAGGTTGGTTGACCACTGGTTGAGTATAGTTTAGTGGAAGGTGTTGGTAGGTACTGTTGTAAGGTAGTGGAAGGAAATATGGGACCTGAAGTCAAATCTGGCCTTAGATAATTATGAACTGTGTACTTCTTGACATGTAACCCTGTTTGCCCCAGTTTCCTCATCTCTAAATGAGCTGGAGAAGGAAATGGCAAACCACTCAAGTATCTTTGTCAAGAAAAACCCAAATGGGGTCAAAGAGAGTCAGGCATGACTGAAAAATGACTGAACAGCAACAAAAGTGCTGTTAAAGATTGGGTTGGAGAGAATGACAACTTAGGTTCCTAAAAACTTTAAAAATACTGCAGAAGATACAACCACAATGCCAAACGAAGGTTCAGCACCCTCAAGTTTATCAAAATGATCAGGGAACTCCATTGGTCAATGCCCCACCCTCTCCCACTAGTCATCTCTTTGATTCCACCTATGGAATAAGTTGTAGTGGTGGGGTAAAGGAAGTCTATACGGGAAAGAAAAGTGAATTTCCCCAGAGACATCCATTCAGTGAGCAGAAATCAGGACTTCAGTCCTCTACACATGAGACCTTACTTTTTCTTCCCCAGCTGACACACAGTGTGTGAATGATAGCAGGTTTATATTTTTTTGTGCTAGACCAGACGAATGTCACTGAACTGAAAAATACCACTTCAGGGAGTGTGCAAACCCAGAAGTGCCTAGAACATCCCCTTCTGCTTAGAGAGGTGATTATGGAATCCCAAAGATCAACAGGTCCATCTGGAAGCCATCTGATCCATGCCCCTTCCTCCAGGACAGATATCACTTGGTTGATTCCCAGCTAGAGGGATGCCTAGATCTCAGTACCTAAAATTGATACCTTACTGTTCACTAAGCAGAGACATAAAGAGGTAATGCAGTACTATAAAAAGAACACAGAATTGGTCATGCCAAGACTTTGGTTAAAATCCAGCTCCATGTGACGTTAGATAAGTCACATCTCTTGTGTCTCAGTTCCCTTATCTGTAAAATGAGGGACTAGATCAGCTAGATGACCTACTCTTCCAATTAAAAAAATCGACAGTCCTATGATTAATGTTCCCAACTACTTGGAGCAGAAAAAACAGATCGACACCTTCCATTTGAAAGTTGAGAGTTCTGATTGTCTTGAACTTTTATGCCATTTTTGTGGGAAGGAGTTAATCCTGCATTCTTTTTTAAACATTCTTTTTAAAATTTTAACTTATTCAGTCAACAAAAATCTACTTCCTCTCCCTCACATGCTTCACCCCAGAGAGAAAGAGAGAAAAACAAATTCCTAATTACAAAATTCAGTCAAGCAAAACAAACAAACAAAACAAACAAACAAACAAACCCAACATTCACATATTGGCCATGACTAGGCAAATATATATTTTTGAATTAAATTTTATTTTAATAAATATATTTTAAAATATATTTAAACTATGTATTTTAATATATATTAAGAATATGCTATCTTTAGTTAAATTTTAAGATCTTCATTCTCACCCCACCCCACTTGCCTCCACCTCTCACTAAAAAAGCAAGAAAAAAACTGTGTTTATTTATAGTCAAGCAAAATAAATTCCCAAATTGACCATGTGAAAAAAGAAGTCTAATTTGGACCTGAGTACGTAACCTTTCTATCTAGGAATAGGTAACATGTTTCATCACGTGTCCTCTGGAATCATGATTGGTCATTAGATCAATCTGAATTCCTACATTTTTCAAAATTATTGTTGTTATATAAGTTTTTCTCCTGGGTCTGTTCACTTCAGTCTGCTTCGTATAATTTTTTTCCTCTGAAACGATCCCTTCATCATTTATTGCACCACAGTGATATTCCATTACATTCATATACCATAATTTGTTCATCCATTTCACAATTGATGGGTACTTCCTCTTTTTACAACTCTTTATCTCTACAAAAAGATATGCTCTACATACTTTTGCACATCTTTAGAGTTTATTTTGTTTAGGATTAATCCCTCTGTTAGTTTACCCCGCCTCTTATATTTTCTTTCTTCTCTCTTTTTCCTTCAATTTCTTTGTTGAATGAAATATATTTCTGTACCTTCTGTGTGTATTTTTCTTTCCTTTGGTCAGTTTAAATGAAATTGAGGGTCAGGTTTTGTCTGCACCTCCTACTCCTTCCTCCTCATTTATATAAACTTTTTCTACTTGTGCATCCCGATTATATGAGAATTTTCCCCATCCTTTCTTTCCCCTTTCTCCTCCTACTATATTCATCTTTCCCTATATTTCCATTCTTTTGTGATCATCTAAAGTTGTTCTGTTGAATGGTTCCCAAGTCCTCTCTCTAATTACATTCCCTCTATAACACCTGACAGTGAAAATGTTCATAGGAGGCATGTGTATCATCTTTCCATATTAGAATATAAACAGTTTATAAACAAGGATAAACTGATTGATGGAGTCTTTGTATGTCCACTTTGCCTCCAGTTATAAGAAATCTGGCAAGTTCTCTTTTGGGATTTCTTGAAATGTGATATGTAGACTTTTCTTTCTTTTTTTGTTTTTTTGTTTTGCTTATAGATTTCAGGTACTCCAGGGATAATAAAATTTTTCTTCAATCTGTTTTCCAGGCCAGTTGTTTTTTCCCTTGACTCTTCATCTTACTCCCCACCCCCCCCCACCCCCAGTATTTTGACTTTGTTTTAATAGTTAATATTTCTTGTTGTCTCATAAAATTATTGTCTTCTAATTGGCTCCTCTTAATTTTCAGAGAGTTTGTTGCTTAGAAGAGATTTCTCTTATGCCAAGATCTTAATTTCTTTTCTAATTGCTTCTTTCATAATTCATTTCTTTTCCATTTTCCCCTTCTAGTTCTCATATTTCATGGATAAAATCATTGTAAACTTAAAAAAATCCCAACAAGCCTTTCTTCATATCATCTAGGAATTCTAGTTTAGCTTGTGTTCAGGCTGTGATTTTCTTTGAGACTTTACTTGTAGCTGTTTTGGAATAATTTTATTCTTCTGTGATTGTGTCTTGAGTGTTCTGGTCACTGTAATAGAGTTTTATGGTGGGATTCCTTTTATTTGCTCATTCTTTCAGTCAACTTCTTGATTTTGGATTTTGTTTAGGGGCTGGGCTTTGTGTCCTTTTGATAGGAAGACTTGAGTTGTTCTTGCTGCCTGCTTCCTTGGGATACTGAGGTTTGTGTTATTCCAAGATCTCAAGGACAGATTAGGCTGGTGATCTGCAAGTTTTCAGTGTGTCCAAAATATTCTAATCCAGAATGAAGTCTGATCACTGCCTTCTTGATCTGAGTTCTGCAAGTTCCTGACTTGAATTTAGATTTGAGCAACATACCTGCGAGCTTACCCCGGTTGCAGTTTCAGTAGATTGAATCGTTATCAGCCAGATAGAAAGCCTGCTTTTGAAAGTGACAGAATTATTTGATCCTCTTTGGTCTAGGATTTTTGTCATCATAGGCTTCAGTGAGGGCTAGAGGATGGAACTGGGGCATCACTTGGCTTCTGGGGTCAGACCCATGCATCTGCTTGCCTCTGAATTTGTCCTTTCCTTGGTACATAAAGTCCCTGACTGCCCCTTTCCCTGGAGCACCATCCCTCAGTCCCCTTATTTTTCTATCCTGGATTTGTGGCCTGTGAATTGATAGCGAGTGATGGCGCTACCATTTGGCATTGATTCCTACATCATGCACAGGGTTAGGCTGGGACTGGCAACTCTCATTGCATTGATTCACAGCTTAGTTTCTCTTTCAGTTCTGGGATTGGAATGTGTAGTCTGTCTTCACCAGATCCTCTTCTCAAACTTCTCTATTTTGCTAGGCAGACCTGGGTGGAGAATGACACTGTGATTTTTCTTAGAGTTCCTGTTCATGCACATTTTCTAGATCTGTTTACAGGGGGTATGTCAACTATATTTCTTGTTTACAGGTGGTATGCCAGCTATATTTCTTCATGCTTGCCCACACCCCAGATCTGGAGTCAAGAAGACCTGAGTCAAATTCAACCTCAGACACTTGCTAGTGAGCAAATCCTGAACAACTCACTTAAACTCTGTCTTGGTTTCCTCATCTGTAAAATGGAAATGATAACACGTACCTCTCAAGGTTGTTGTGAGGATTAAATTAGATAGTATTTTTAGAATGCTTTGCAAACCTTCAAGTGCTATATAAACACTAGCTATTAGTATTTTCGACCCTGACTTCTTGAAGTTTATGACCATGGAATACAATTTCTGAAAGGTGGTACCAAGGTACCACAAAGGTTCTGAAAGGTACCAAGCTGCAAAGGTTTTGAACAGTCTCAGTGATGAACAACATCTGCTTTCCAAGGACCATAACTAGAGGCCATTTAATTTAACTTGTCATTTTATAGATGAGAAAGCTGAAAACCAGGGAAGTCAAATGACTTACACAAAGTCACACAGGCAATAAGTAGTAGAGAAGGGTTTATTCTAATGGTAAGGCTGTTAATACTCCCTGTTCCACTTGGATCCCTGGGGCCATACCCTGTTCTCTAGAATTGTTGCTTGGAGGCATGTCCACTCATACCACTTGAATGAGCAGAGGCTCATCATTTACACTTTTCAGTAAGGTGATAGAACACTGAGCCTTTTCAGTTGCCCTGCTGCTATATTCTTCCCACCCCTAGGCATTACCATTTGTACTGGGGACACCTAGAACTTGCCACCAGTTTTGCTATACCCTACATTGGGTCTTTGCATCTGTTAGGCAGCTAAACTTTCTAGTTACGTATTTATCCTCCTATTAGAATGTGGAGCCCTAGAGATCAAGGACCTTTTTTTATTTGTGTTCTCAATGCTTGGAACATAGTCATTAATCAATGCCTTTATATTCCATTCTCTTGAAAGCTGGTTGTAGAGTGATGGACTTTTTTGACCACAGTGAACCATAAAGCTTCTCACAAAAACATCTCAAGGAAAGGTTGGGTTTAGTTTAGTTTCTTGAAGACAGCAGGACTTGGAGCTCTAGATGGGATCATGGTACCCCAGGGCAAACTTCACCTGAAATGCATCCTTCCTTTTCAAATTCCAGCTGAGTCTCAATGCATCAAAAAGATGTCAGGACATGAAACAGACGGCATGTCTTTCCATACGTACATATTAATAGAAAGGCAATGCTCAGTGCATATCCAAGCAATCTCAGAGGCAGGGATGACATTTCATGAATAAACATTCATTAAACAGTTATGAGTGACCATCAAAATTATTTCATGGGTGCAAATTAAAGGTTACATTGGAGTCTCGTTGATTCATTTTCTCCTCTCCCTGTTTTCACGGTCTAACACACAAGAAGAGCTCCTAAGGAAGATTATTATAGGGCCTTTTTCCAAAGTGTCAATGCTTTTCCCTTTTATCTTTCTTTAACTCCCCTTTTCAACAGGCACAATTGTTTCCTCCTAATAGCACCATTAAATCCTCATTTTTATCAGACAATGAACTAGTGTCTTGATTGGCCCACCCACAGAGACATCTTCTGCAGAACCTAGGAACCTTGGTCTTCTAGTAGAGACAGTTTTTAAACTCTTTATTCATTCATTAATTCACTAATTAATTCATTCAACAGCATTTAAGTATTTACTATGGGCTAGGCAATTATTCTGGGTGCTAGAGATGCAAGGACAAAAGCGGAAACAGTCCCTGCCTTCAAGGATTACATTATAATGGAGAAACTACTGGCACTCTGGTAACTAAATACAATTACATACAAAAGAAGTAAACCAAGTAATAAGCTGGAAGGGGTGTAAAAATTTAGGGATCAATTAACACAAATAAATAAACAAATAAAATAGTCTTTGAATTCAAGAAGATTACTTTCTATCAAGGAAAACAACACATACAGGGAGATGCAAATGGTTCCATTGACCAAAATGTAGTGTGTGAAAGTTAGTGGTGTTCCTTTGGAGGAACTTCTATTTGGGGAGGCTACTTCATGATCATTTCTGGACTCCAGTGATAAGCCCTAACTGCAGGATGCTGGTTGCCTCATTTCAGAGATAATAGGACAAGATCTAAGTCTGACTCAACAGGTGTCAACAGAAGACTTTACCATTTATTACTTTTTTTGTCAATTGTTTTAATTTTCTTCAGAATGAAGCCTGAAATGCTAAAAATGTCCATCTTAAGAAACATTTGGATCTTTAAAAAAGATTTTTTTAAAAAGCAGGCTAATGTAATAATTCAAAAAAGATAGGCTGAAGCTAGACCGTCGGGGGCTTTCAAGATCAAAGACATTCTAACAGTATATTTTGCAATGGGATACTGAAAAGGAGTGATCAGATGAGTAGAAGGAAAACCAGGAAGGTGAAACATCGTGAAAACCCAGGGAGACATGTGGATCCTGGGAGACATGTGCAATTTATTGTCTTCAGTGTATTTGAAGATCTGTCCTGGAGGATAGGGATTCATCTTGTTCTGTATTGGAGAACAAAAAACCAAGAGCATTTGGTAAAAGTGGAAGAGGTAGATTTAGGGATCTATGTCAAGAAAAACAAGTAATTAATGTTGTCCAAAAATGAAGGGAATACCTTAAGAGAAGATGGAAGTTCATTACTAGAAGTCTTTAAGCAGAAGCTGGGCAGCTATTTGTTGGGTATATTTAATCTAATATAAACAATGAACTCCTCTGAGGTCCTTTCAACTCTAAGATTCTGAAAGTCTCTGACTCTTCATGGACTTTTGTCAACAGAGATGAAACTTATATGAAGGCATGGAGCTGGACCAGAGGACCCCTGGTTCGACCTTGTGTATGCCAGTTAGCTTAGAATCATAGATCTCAAAATGGAAGGGACCTCCGTGGTTATCTGGTCACTCATTTTACATTTAATTTCTGAAGAAGTTAAGTTACTTGCCCAAGGTCACACTGGGAGTAAAAGACAGAATTGGGACTTGAAAACATGTCATAAAGTCATAGATTTTGAATTGGAAGGGACCTCAGAAACCATCAAACCACGCTGCCCTTATTTTACAGGTGAGATCACCAAGGTGAGTGACATGGTCACGGTCACAAAGCTAGTGATTTGAATTTGGAGCCATCATTTCATTATTCCACAGAGACTCTAGTTCCAAATCTCTGCTTCCTGAATGCTCATGAATTTCTTAGGGATAGGGGAAGAATTCTCTACTAGGATGCTCAGACCTGGAGCTGCAGCAAGTTTGGAAGCTAGGCTGTTTCTGAGACAAGTGTGTCTTAGTGCAGCTGCATTGCTCATACTCTGGGAAGCCACTGGTAAGGTTGGGGGACTTCATGTTGCCTGGCTGGGGGTCACTGCCTCAGTCCCACTCACCTGAGAAGTCACCATTGGCATCAGAGCTTCCTGTCATACCTATCTGTCATCTTCAGGCATAGGAAGCTCCAAGGGTCGCATCTGCTTTGTCTTCTGTCACTGCAGTGTCTGCCTTCTGTCATCCTCTTTGTCAGTCAAGGCTGCCCTTGTGGCTTCCTCTCTTCACAGTGGCTTCTTCCATGCACCAGAGCCTCTGAAGACCTGGGAAATTCAAGAGTAAACTGTGAGGGGAGAGCAGGAGTCTTTGCCTTAGCCCTATCCCCAGGTGCCCTTTGGAGTTGTTCTACTAGAGGAAAGCCTGAGTATACCTCACCCCTCTCTCTTCATAATGCTCCCCTCTCTCTACCATCTTTCTCTCCTTATTTTCTCTAGTTGTATGTGTGTATGTATGTGTGTATATATACGTATACACACGTATACACATATATATATTATAAATAGATTATAGATGTATGTATAATATATACACATATATACAAAAATGTACAGTCTATCAATCTACCTGTCTGTTTATCTGAAGTAATACCAGGAGATATGTGTGTGTGTGTGTGTGTGTGTATATACACATATATATATGTATATATACACATATATATCTGTTCTTCTGTCTACCTCTCTATCTCCCTCCCTCCCTCCTTCCCTATCTCTCTCTCTCTCTCTCTCTCTCTCTCTCTCTGTATCTATATACCCTGAGTCACAGCATGGTAGCGGAAATAACCTTGCATTTAGAATCAGAAATCCTCGGTTCCAATTCTGACTTTGTCATTCACTATCTGGGATTTTGGGTAAGTCATGTAACTTCTCTGGAGCTCATTTCCACATGTACAAAATGAGGGGGTTGACAAGATACTTCCAATTCTAAATTTATGATCATCTAAGCAGTCCTTAGGTATCCCTTCTTCCATAGCCAATGCCCAGGCACCACAGATAATTATGAGTTTGGGGAAGCACTGCATTCTAAATCATTCCATGAAATAGACAGATAGATAGGCAAGCAGAGATTCAGTCAGAAAGATTCATAGAAGAATGGATGGGTGGATAGACGGATGGATTAATAGATCGATAGATAAGATACAAATGGAGATAGATAGAGGAATGGATAGATAGATAGATAGATAGGACATTTATTAAGCCCTTACTATATACCAGGCAGCATGCTGAGTGCTAGGAATAAGTGAGAAGGGAATGTTTGCCTTAAAGGAGCTCAGAAGCTAATCAGTGAAGACAACATAAAAAGGGGAATTGCAAGGTATGTGTGTGGGGAGTTGGTAGAAAAGAGACAGAAAAGGGGACAGGAAGGGCACCCAAATGGGGTCAATGTAGCAGGTAAAGAAGAGGAAGATTCCATGTTTGAGGGATATTATGGACTTTAAAAATGTTCTCCTTTGCTGCCCAGAGATGTATCTCTTTATTTATTTTTAGAAGAAAAAACCTTTTCTTACCACTTTAGAGTTTGAGCTGGAAATTCCCTTGTAAGTCATGTATTCCAGCCTTCTCGTTTGACAGATCAAGGACCTGAGGGTCAGGGAGATATGTGACTTGTGTTATGTGACTTGCTTCTGGGACACACACATAATAAGTAGCAAAGCTAGGATTTGAACCCAGGACCCCTGACTCTAGCTGTGCTTTCCCCCACCATTCCATAGTAGTCTATTTATTATTCATGTAAACAATCCACCTCTCAAGTAATGGATCTTCAACTAGCGATGGGGGCCCTGACTATGGAAGCGACCTTGTCCAACCTTTTCAAACACAGAGAACAGGAGCACTCTGGACATGACTGTGCCTATGAAGAGGGATGCTTGAAAACCACAACATGTCATGCATTTCAGCCTGAGTGAGCCAATGACATTTCCATGAATCCATGGAGTCTGTCAGTCAGTCAACAAATATTCATTTAGCTACCACTCATGTGCCTGAACTTTTGCTCATTGAGTAGAGGCCAAAACAGCACTTTGGGAGAGGAAACTCCTTCTTTCTTTACTTAAGAAGAGACGGTCTTGCATATTGGTCAGGGCACTTGCTTGTCAGCAAGGACTTTCAGTCAGCAAAAACTGGGTTCGAATTTTACCTCCAATACCATAGTTGTGTATCTCTGGGCTAGTCACTTAACCTGAGTCTTTATTCTCACACCCTGTAAGTAATGATAATTAAAATCATCTAGGTCAGCCAATTGTTTCCTTCCAGTATCAAATGAGAAGATGGATGAAATGCATTTTTCACTCCTTAAAGTGTTATGACAGTATCAGGCATTATCTTTGGGAATAAAGACTTGCAAAATTTTCTCCTGTCCAAACAATTTTTTCCAAGTTATGCCTAGAGGCAAGGGAAATGGAGTCACTTGCATTTTCAAGTTTTGGAGTTCCAAATCAATGATAAAGTCTGTCTAGTCTAGACCTAATCATTGACTATCTTGGTGGTTTTGAGTCTAAATGAGACTTTTTCCTGATTGTCCCAGATGCTAGTGCTACCCTCCCCTCAATTTCTTTGCATTTAGACTATTTTATATATGTAAATGCAGTGCCTCTTCCCCCCCATATGATATAAGCACCTTGAGGTCAGGGACCCTTATTTATATCTTTGTATTCCCAAGGTCTGCCACATAGTAGGCACCAGCACAGTACCTGGCACATAGTAGGTAATTAATGAATATGTATTAGTGTGGTGGGTACTTTCTAAATGCTTGCTGATTAATTGATTCAGATTAATTTAATTAATCAACTAATTAATTAATTGCAATTAATTAAACAGATGAATTGCATCTTTTAACAGATGGTTAACATCTCTGGCTGGAATCCAGGGATCATAGATTTAACCCCAGAAGAGATCCTAGAGATCATCACAATAACCTCATTTTTTTTGTTTCTTTTTTTGCAAATAAAGAAACAGTTCCAGAAGACTTCAATAGCTTTGCGAAGATTATATCTGTGCATAGGAGTCCATGAGATAAAATAATGGAAAGGGTACTGACTCTCAAGTCAACATCCTAGGTGTGAATCTCCCCTGTAATGATCTCATCTATGCACGTGACCTCACAGTTCCCTCATCTGTAAAATGAAGGGACTGGACAATATGACCTCTGGCATTCCTCCTAGCCCTAAAATCTTTGACGGGCCCCCAATGAAATGGGGCTGGCCTAGGGGACCTCTCAAGTTCCTTCTAATGGCCCCAGTTTCTCTGACTACAAATTGAGCACTTTACCATCTCATCATTTCTCTTTGAACTTCATTATTCTGCCTCCCATTATGACCATGGCCCTACCTTCAGTTGGATGAAAAGAACCATTTAGACACAGACTCCTAGGGCTTCACTCAGGTGCCTTGGAGGGGTAACTCAGAAAGCCCTTCAAAGGCTGTAAGCAGACACCATCAGAGCCCTTTTACAGTCTTTAGGAATCAAGGCTCTATTGACAGAAGATGAAACTTATTGACACGTCAGGAGACGGTCCCGTTTGGTCTTTGGTAAAGGGTAGAGATGGATGTGTGTCTGAAAACGTTCTTCTTCCGTCATTCATCAACCCTTCTTTGTTGGTGCATAAGTAGGAATGAGCACGTTGAACAAATCCGTCATTAAGTTGTCTGGCACTTTGAAAGAGAAGGAAGGCGGGGTCCAAGGTAGTGATGGATAAAGGGCCTATTCATGGCCTGGCTCAATGGGGGAATGGCGGACAGGTGGAAGAGTGAAGAGGGGTCTATAAATGACTCTGATTACATCCATTAATCAGGCCTACTCATACACAGTTGTTAATTCTGCAGCTCCTTACAAACTTACCTAGTCTTTGGGTATCCTGATGTCAATGCCTTGGAAACTACTTTTCCAAAGTTCAAGACTTGGGGACTTGGTTTCCTTGATGAATCAAGAACCAGGACAGAAAAAAGTTGTGAGGTCAGAGATTTTGGACTGGAGGGGACTTTAGAGGTCATCTAAGGCTATCCCAACTTCATTTTATGGATGAGCAAATACTCAGAGGTGAAGAAATGGCTGGCTCTTACACCGAGTGTTTGGGCTGTGGGGAGAGGCAAACATCTACAATCTCTATCACCTCCATAACAACCCAGTTAACCTGGGTAATAATAAGGAGGAAATGCATGAGAAAATGGGGAAGGAGAAAGAAATAGAAGAGGAAGCACAGGAGAAGGGAGACAGGGATGTAGGAAGAAGATAAGGTAGAAGGTGAAAGATGGAGGCGAAAGAGAGAAGGGAAGGAAAGAAAAGGAGGAGGAGAGAAAGAAGAGCTAGCCTTTAGCTCTTGAAGGTTGGCAAAGTGTTTAACATATATTATTTTACTTGATCCTCTCAACAACCTTGTGATACAAGTGCTACATTTATCTGCATTTTATAGATGAGGAAAGTAAGACTTAAGAAGGTTAAGTGACTCATGCAAGGTTGCAACTAATAAACCCACGGTGAGCCTGGTAATTCTAACCCATTCAGTACAAGGGACACAAATCCATCCTTTTGGATTAAACTCTTGCAGAGGGCTGCCAATCCTTCTGTCCCAGACCCTTCTCTCAGTCCTTGTCCTCAGCCACTGGCATTATTGACCCATTGTTGGTACTGAGAAGTCAAGAATGAAGAGAACTGATGTCCATTCCCTTTGTAGGGTAAAAATCTAATCCCTTTGAGTGAGTTGTCTCAATTCTCAGGATTTAGTTTCATCATCCTTTAAGTGAGGCAGATGGACAATATGATTCCTAAGGTCCATTGCAGGTATGAGTCTGATGATACCAATTGACTTCTATAGCTCTTTTATATGTCCTTCTAGTCATTTCAATTCAATATTTTTATTAAACACTTACTATATGCAAGGCACTCTCCTATGGTGGTTTCAGAGCACAAGCATTCCCTCTACTGTGTTAAGGCAAAATAAACCATTCTGCCTGAATGAATCCTTGACCTGAGACACTTCGGGGGCAATAGCAATTATAACTAGTCTATTATACCCCAGGATCTGTTTGGGAATGACTCAGATGAAGAAAGAAGTATCTTGGGCTAGAGATACCATTTTTTCACCTTAAACTATGGGGACTTGCAATATTTAGTTCATTATTTAGTTCAAGAGGCGTCTTCCATAGGAGCTGTGGGTTGACCAAGTGAATCACATCTTGGTGTCTGGTACCAATTGAATATCACCGAATCAGTCACTAAGTATCTGAGCATGGTCTCTCATCTATCATTCGCTACTGAGTCCAGGGGTGCCTGGTACCTTAAAATTTCTGAAGTCTGACCAGGGAGCTTTCTCCAGCCCTCCTCCCCCAACTCATATATCACTCACTACCAGATCCACTCAGGCAGTAAATTCTGGAGAATAATTCTGCATGGAGATTTCACTCTAGCCCTTTGTTCTTCCATGGGCAATTAACTTCCTAGAGCATTAAATAGAGGAGAGCTGCTTAATTAAAAAAAATTAACACACACACACTAACACCACTGGCATTGGGGGGATTTCAGCTCATGCAACTCAGAATAGCTCTGATTTAGATACATAAACTCAGTTCCAGGGAATAAATATGTAAGTAATTGACATTGTTTTGTATGGGAAGGCTAAGCTCTATCCATCACTCTTGGGCACTGAAGGTCTATTGAGGAACTCTGAGAACAGGCTGACAGTAAGAAAAAAAATGACCAAAGGGACCCAGACATCTTTGCACTCATCATAACTTACTGTTGTTTCTCAGTTAACTTATGCTTCAGTTCCTAAAAACAGCTTTTTTTTTTATCATGGTCCTTCCTCTATGTCCTAGTTAAGGTATGGGAGAAAGCATTCTGAGGAATGGAATAGGGTAGGAGCATGAAATGTCATCCTATGGATGTCTCCCTTCCCCATTATTGGGGTCCAAATGCCAGGCACATTTTCCTCTGAGCCAAACTTTTGAATCCCAGCTTTTGATGTTTTGACCCTAGACTGTCAGTGGAGGCCCAGGGTTGATGCTGGTTTTTCTTTCTTATCATGAAACCATTTGCAATTGAAATTGATGGAGCCAGTAATGGTTGGCTTTCTGTCTTCACAGGGAAATTTATGATGATGGTGAACTTGGCCTCTGTTGACTAGAGGTCCACCAAACTCTGTCTGGTTTTATCTTCATTTGTGTTTGAGCTGGGCTAGCCATCAAAGGAGGTTTTCTAATTATAATTGTTTTTTGTCTGAAAAAATGGAGGCAGTATGACTGTCTGGGGAGGGGGCCACCAGTCCTCTTGCCATTGTAGCCTTAGTACTTTTGAGTCTCCCATCAAGGCATAGCTCTGGTAACTATCACCTACATGGTGTTTAGTGTTCACCTTGACCCAAAAATTACTCCCCCCCCTTTTTTTAAACTTGGTGTCTCATCCATTTTATCTCAGTAGGCCTAATCCTAATCTGATCAATTTGGGAACTTTGAGGTGTTCCATTTCTGCCCCAGACTGGTTCACACCTCCATAAGCAACCTGGTGACACCCTTCCCCCACCTTTAGGGGGCATAGTATATTAATGTTGAATTTAATCTAGATACTTTGTCAACCTAGGTCATTGAAGCTCAGAACTCCTTTGCTCAAGCAATCTGCCGGCCTCAGCCTCCCTTGTACCAAGGATTACAGTCATGCCCCAAACATTCATTGTGTCCTTGACTTCTTCCCTCTCCCTCATCCTCCATATCCAATTAGCAGCAAAATCTTGTCAATGCTACTGCCATGATGTCTCTTGCATCAATCACCTTCTCCCCACTCACGCTTCTTCAGACCCTCATGACTTGGAATATTGCAGTAGCCTCCTAATCAATCTCCCTGCCTTTAACATTGCTTCGCTCAAACTCATCCTCCATGACTATGTCATCACCCCTCCCTCTCCCCCAATCAGCTCTGCTCAGTATACTCCCTACAACAAGGATCAAAAATAGACTTTTGTGTTTGGCATTTAAACCCTTCATGACCTGGCTCAAACTAACCTTTCCAACCTTATTACACACTACTACCTTTCACAAACTCTATGGATTGTTACTCACATAAGACCCTCCATAGCTCATGTCATAATCTCTCTCCTATGCCTGAAGGAAATTCTCAGATCCCTTCCAGTTCTGAATCTATGATCCTAAGTCATTTAACATCTCTGAGCCTCAGTGTCCTTCTCTGTAAAATGAGGTGATCGGACGAGGTGGACTCTAAAGCTCCCTTTATGCCTAGATCTAGAATTCCATGACTTCGCAGGTCACAGTTTGGATACCTGAAGTGAGGGGAACTCGCTGCCAGCTGCTCCTTCCATTTGGGGAAAGCTCTCATTCTGAGGCTGTTTTTGTTGGTAATAAACCCAAATGGATCTCTGCACCTTTTACCCATTGTTCCTGAGTCTTCCTTTGGGGGTCAAACAGAATGAACCTAATCCTCCTTCCACATGGCAGTCCTTCAGATCATGGAAGATAGTAAGTCATGCTGTCGCTCCCACGTACTCAATCAATCGATCAAATATAAGCAACAATTGAAATAAAAATAACGAGCATTTCTATGTCACTTTGGGGCTGATATTATCTCATTGATTCTCACAGGAACTCTATGGGGTGTAGGTCCTATTATTCCCATTTTACAGAGGAGGAAACTGAGACCGTGTGGTTAAGTGATTTGCCTCGGCTCATCCGGCTACTAAGGGGCTGAGGCAGGATTTGAATTCAGGACTTCCTGATGCCCATTTATTGAATACGTGCTGTGTGCTAGGCACAGAGCTAGGCACTCGAGACACATAAAACAAAAATGGAACAGAGTCTTTCCTCAAGAACCTTACCATCCTAGCCATTGGAGACAGCATGTTTAAAGACAGGTATATACCAAATGGATGCAAAATTATTTGGGGTGTGTGTGGAAGGAGCTGGGGCAAGGGGAGGTTCAGGAAAGGAATCATGTAGGAGGGTGGCATTGAACCAGGCTTTGAAGGCAACTTGATATTCCATGAAGTGAAGGTGAGGAGGGAATGCATTCCAGGCGTGGGTACAGTCAGTACAAAGGCACAGAGAAGGGAGATAGAGTGCCTTACGTGAGAAACAATAAGAAGGCTCGTTTAGCTATTTTCTATTCTGTAGCTTAGCATTGACTAAGTACCAAATTGTATTTCCCCTCTTCCTTCATCCAGTTCTCGTAATATTTTGTCTATTCATTAGCTCCACAAGCGTCACCTGTACTAGATAAGGAAGGAACATATTCCTAGGAGGGGGAAACTTTGTAATTTTATGTCAGTCCTGTCTGAAGATGGGTTGGGAGAGAACTTATCTCTTTTCTGAACTTTCTCTGGGAACAGCTCTTCAGCAAGTGGGCAGTAAACAAATCATTCCAGTGTCCTTTTATCTACCTGACAAAAGGAGACTGAAGAACATCTCTTGTCACACTTGAGATTCAAACACCTTTTCTGCGGATTTCTAACAATGTTCCACCAATATGAACATAATTTTGCTTTGAGACTATGGATAGAAGAAATGATACTCATTTTAGATGATCAGGGAATTTGTATTCAGGGAAACAGGAGACTTGTAATATTAACTCACATTTATATACAGTTTGAGATTTGCTAAGCACTTTAGAATTACTATCTCATTTGGCATTTACTATGACCCTGGGAAGTATCATCCTCATTTTACAGATGAGGAAACTGAGGCTGACAGAGTGAAGTAATCTTCCCAGAATCACAAAGCTAACAAGTATCTGAGGCTGGATTTGAATTCAGGTCTTCCTGAGTCCAGGCTCAGTGCTTTATCCACTATGCCACCTGGCCGCTATATCATGAGAGTTAGCAACTGGAGACAACGGATTTGGGATTCTGCTCCTATCCTGGTATATTTAGGGAGAATAAGGCACACAGTTAATAAGAATATTTCCATTTTGATCTTGCTTTAAGACTTTGAAAACACCTTCCTTACAACAACCTAGTCAGGAAGATAGTTTGCACATTACAGTTCGATAACAGACTCACCATTTTTTGGTATGTATCTGGGATTTCCTTATTGTATGGAATGAGGCAACTCCTAACAAGGAATGCAAATAGACAAATTCTGCAATTTATAATCTGAGAAAGTTTCCTAGGGTACTGAAATTCTTGTCCAATGCCAAAAGGCAGTATCTGTCAGAAATAGATATTGAACCTAGGACTTAGTATCTTTTTCCCCCAGACCCTTGTGAATTATTATGTTACTATTGAGAGCTCTACCATCCTTTTGGTCACCTAGGTTCATCCTCAGCTACTCTCTCTACCTTACCTCACATATTTAATCAGTTGCCAAATCTTGAACCCATTGAAGTTGATGAGATCACTATATGAAATAGTATAGAAGGATGAGAGGTCCAAGGGCAGAGCCTTGTGTATGTGGAGAAAGAACTCACTGCAACTTCACCCTACTGTTGTGATATGAATGACTGAGAAGGTCTGATCAAAAAGGAAGATAGAGAATCAGGAGAGAGTATTATCGTATCTCCTCTAGAGGAGACAGTGTGGAGTAAGAGAAGGTGTTTAGCAGTATCCAAAGCTCCCAAGAGGTCAAGAAGGATGAGAATTGAGAAAAGGACATTACATTGGTCAATTAAGAGATAACTGGTGATTTTGGAGTCATCTGTATAAAGATGATAATTGAACAAATGAGTAACAGTTTATAATATAACATCATTGTAAAAAATGAAAATTTTTGAAAAACTAAAAAACTGATCCAAAATATGACCAACCATGAATCCAGAGGATCAATGATTAAGTAAACTGCCTGCCTCCTGACAGAGAAGGGATGTACTTAGTGCCCAGAGATATATTTGGGGACATGGCTAATATGGAGATTTGTTTTGTTTGATGATGCATGTTTATTACAAAAGTTTTGTTTTTCTTTTCTTTTGCTAATGTGGAAAGGGAAGACATTATTACTCATAATTGAAAAAATAAAATTTAATTAAGAGTTAATTTAATCCATGAAGAGAGGGGTCGATGTGGGGCACAAAGAAGGAAAAGAGAAGATAGGATATAGCCTTGGGGGATGCTTGCAGTTAGAAGTATGAGGATTGGGAGAACATTACATTTTGCAATTAAGAGATTATTAATAACATCAAGGAGTATTTTTTTCATGAATGATGAGTTCAGAAGGTAGACTGCTGATAGTTGAGAAGGGAGTGAATAGAGAGGAAGTAGAGGCATTGAGTATAAGTAGCCTTTTCAAGGTGCTTAGCTGAGAAAAGGACAATAAGAAGAAAGCTAGTAGGGATGGTAAGATCAAGTGAGAATATTTTAAGGATGGAGGAAAATTGAGTAGCTGAGAAGGAACCAATAGATAGAGTGAGATTCAAGGTTGAAAAGGAGGCAACAGTGGAAGGGGTTATCTGCTGGAGATGCAAGGATGGATCCAATGCACACAAAGAGGAGTAGACTTTGGCTCTTTCTTTATGTGAGACTAGAATAAAGAATGGAAGAATGGGGACTGATGTCAAGGAATTTTAAGATGAAAAGGGAGGAAAGACAAAACTCTCAGTGAATGGGATTGATTTCCTCAGTGAAGTTTGTGGACAAGTGAGCAGGTTGGTTGAGAGATGTGGCACATTTGAAAAGAACAAGTCAAAGTGCAAGGAACTGTTCAACATTCAAGTCCTGTTCCCCGGCTCACTTTTTGGCTGCCATTTCACATCACAATATTCATATTAAGCTTCTACTCCTGGTCTTTGAAAGTGGGATTATTTCAGCTATTATGATCTCTTGGCATGGATCTGAACTGAGAACTGAGACCAGGATTCAAATCCTGTCTTTAGTATTTGCTAACTATATGACCCTGGGCAAATCCCTTCATAGCTCTGAGCTGTAATTTCTCCATCTGTAGAGCTGGAACCATAGTACTTCTTATACAGGAAAGGTTTTGTGAAGAAAGTTGTTGGGATGCCACAGAAATAAGAGGTATTGTTGTTGTTATTGGATAAGATTGTTGACAATTAATTCACAGTGATTTTCTAGACCTAGACCTAGAACAATGAAATTAGTTCAGTCAATCAACAAACACCTATTATATGTGCCAACTTTGCTTATCATTAGTCCCTGCCCTTAAGGAGCTTACAATATAACAGAAGAAGATGACACAGAAAAGGAAGCTGAAAAGGGAAAGAGTGAAGAAGGTACATGGTACAAGAGGAGGAGGATGATGGAGTTCAGTTCAACGAGTATAGATGGCAAGAAATGAAGAGTTATCTTATCTGTGAGTCCTCTTTAAATGGAGGCTTTGGGAGGAGTCCTTTACTCTGCCCTCTGGCCCTCTAGTCAGAGGGGTCCAGAGGCTCAAAGAAATATGAGTACCAAAGCTGATGCAGTCTCCTGAAGGTTGATGAATTTAGTGGTGAAGTGGTTTCTTGGTAACATGATGATGGTGGAGTCTAAACCCAAGGAGAGTGGCTTATTAGGATGGCGTAGAGATATGTTTGGGAAAATGTGGGTAGAAGGAAGGAAGATAACTTTCCAAAAGTAGTTCTGTTTTATATTGTGAGGATGTTTGGTGATTGATTGTAAAATTCATCCTCTTTTTTTACTCTCCCTTTCCAAAAAAGCCCTTGAGGTTCATCTTTACTTTAAGAGAAAGGTTTTCTGATCCCTACTGCCTCTCTCTTCCTCCTGTACACATTCAAGTGATTGTTAACATCTCTAATTCTTTTTCTATCGTCGCCCACAATGAAAATAATTGCTAGTGTAGCACCCAGGTTATGAGGCAAAAAAAAATCCCTGATACAGTTTAATAAATTTGGCAGTGGGCCCATTATAAAATGTAATTAAATGCTGCTACCATTTTCTTCTCCTTCAACAACAGTGAAATCTAATTGCAACTATCGAAAGTGAGTTGAAATAAATCACGTGATGAAGCTGGGATTTGAATTTCTCTTCAGAAAGAGGACAATATGATAAGTGACCAGATGTTGGATTTATGATGAATTAAAGGAATATCAGTGCTCTAGTTACCTGCTAAAGGACAGAGATGAGAAGATGACATATATTAAAAAGAAGTAGGAATGAAAAGATTCAGATGAGGATACATACAATAATTGGATTTGGATACTGAAAGGGACCTTAGAAACTATCTAGTTGAAACCCTTCATATTACAAGTGAGGAAAATGATGCAGATTTGGGGTTCAAACTCAGGTCTTTTAAACTCCAAATCCATCACTCTCTACTATCCCATGCTAAATCCCTCAGAGTATTTTGACTCAAACAAGGAAAGACATAAGATAAAACTTGAGAAGCCCAGAGTCATGAAGGGGGTAAAATTACTTTCATATCACAATTAGCATAAAGACATGTGTATAACCAGAATCTAGCCATCGCATGGGTTTCCAAGACTTGGATAAAACAATCTTATGGTCATAGCAGGAAGTAGGGATTTATAATCTAGGTTTGTTGCCCAGGGTTTGCACCTATTTGGGTGAGGAATACCTGAGGTTCCCCATGCAACAGAGCCTTGAGGGGTTATCCATTGAAGATGCAGATGGAGACTCTAAGGTTTTCAAACATTTCAGCACCATGGATAGTCATACCCAAGTAATAATTCCATTATCAGGTCTCTAAGAACATCAGTGTGCCAGTAAATATGCACTAGAAAATGAATGCAGAAAATGAGCTAGAAACAAAGAAAAATAGATTTAAGTAAGAAACAAGAAAATTTCATAAATAATTTCACAAGTATTTCATAATTTCAATTGCACAATCTCTTCATAGGGAGAGATTCCAAGGGGAATTGCCTTTATTGGAAATCTTTAAGAGAGCTGTGTCTCCAGCATGGTAAATGTCATCTGGATAAAGAAATAAGGATATTTCAGTAGATCCCTTGATCCCTTGCAGTTCAGTGACTGTATAAGAAATGGGGGCTTCCAGGGTACACTAATAAGCAGCCTCTGGATTGGAAAAAGCAAAAAATGTAACTAGGCATGTTTTCTCTTGGGGCAGAAGAAGTTGATGGGGGTAGGAATGAGTGGGGAGAGTGACTTGCCCAACTTCTCTCAGCCAGTAAATGGCAGAATTGGAATTTGAACCCAAGTCTTCTGACTCCAACTCCAGAGTTCTTTCCACTATACCACACTTCCTTATCTTACAAACTCTGATGCTGAGATGCAGAAAGGTAGAGTGACTGGCAAAGAAAAATAGACTGACTTGCCCAGGGTCAAAGGGATATCATTTTACAGGGCAGACAACTGAGAATGAGAGGGGAGAAGTGATTTTTCTATGGTCACATGAGTAAGGAATAAATGAGAGAGCCTGGCATAGTGAGAAGGCTGATGGAGATGATGACCTGAGTTCAAATCCTGCTCTGCCACTCACACAGATTTGACTTTGGCCAATTACTCCCACTCTTTAGGATAACAGACCTAGAGCTGGAGACTAACTCAGGTCCCTCATTTTACAGGAGAGGAAAAGGAGGCTCAGGGAAACATAAGTGAGTTACCCAGTGCTTTTTCTATTGCACCATTGCAGGCCTCTATTTCCTCTTCTGTAAAATTAGGTGGTTGGAGTTGACAACCTTTAAATTCCCTTTCAGCTCAAACTGAGAACCAGGATGATGTCTGACTTCAAATATTTAAAGCATTGGAAGGTGGAAGAGGGCCCCAGAAGGCAGAAAAATAGGTGAAAGTTGCGAAGAAACAAATTTAGACTTGACCAACAGGGAAAATTTCTTAGGAATTAAAGTGGTCTCCAAGTGGAATGGGCTGCCAGCAGACAGTAAGCTTTTCCTTACTGGAGGTCTTCAAGCCAAGGTGTGATGGCCACTTTTGGGCATATTATAGATGAGACTTTTTGTTCAGATATGGTTCATAGACTCACAGATCTAGACCTGGAAGGTAGCTCAGAGGTTATCCAGTCTAATACTCTCCTTTTACAAAGGAGGAAACTGAGGCCCAGAAAGGGTAAATCACTTCTCCAAGGTCACATAGGAGTCACACTCAGGTCTCCTGACTACATACTTCTTGAAGTCCCTAGCACTTTAAGATCCTGTGGCAACTTCCATGCCTGGATGAGGCATCAGAAGATGATTTGAATTGGAGACACAGGGTGGAGACTTGTAAAAGAGAAGAGAAATCAGCTTAGTAGGAGGAAGGCCCAGTTTTTTGAGTAGAGGTGGGAGTAAAGAGCCAGACAGCACAGAGAGTTAGATCAGCAAGCTTGTGCAGTCACTCTAGAATGGGGAGCAGATTAACTCTTACCTCCAAAGGGTTTCAGGGATGGGAAAGTATTTTGCTCCGTTAGAGAGATACCATGTAAAGAAAAAAACACCTGGTGGAGAATGTGGTAAGGGTCTGGTGGTAATGACATGCAAGGATATGAGTCAGTAAAAGATCTTGGAGCTAAGTATAGGCAGAGCAGACACCCCAAGAATTGTGGTGCTGCAGGGAAAGTGGTCACAGGGCTCCTTCCAGGAGAAAGCTTGTTACCTCTTCTTCTCCCATTTTTGGTGTCCTGGCCAGTCCCATATTGCTCATAACTCTGCAAAAGAGCACAGAGCTTAGTCAGAAGGCTGAACTTCAAATCCTGGCCTTGTTAACTGGCAACCTGTGTGGCAGTTAACCTGGACAAGTCATTTCCATTCTCTTGGGTTCTATTTCCGCATCTGTAAAATGAGAAAGAGTTGTTAAATGTAGGGTCTGTGGAATTGTGGATAGATTTCACGGGATTCATGAACTTGAGTGGGAAAAATACATCTTTATTTTTGTTAACTTCTAATAGAAATGTAGCATTATCTTCAGTTATTCAAAAGCATTCTTCTGAGAAAGGGTCTATGGATTTCACCATACTTCCCAAGGGGTCTGGCACACAAAAACGTTAAGAACATGTGGGCTAGGTGATCTCTAAGGTTCTGAGAGTCTTTGAATGTATGATCATGCATTCTAGGGTCCAACTTCTTTACTCTCTTTGACCTTCTACAAAGTCAAGGTGATCCCCTACCAGTTCATTCTGTCGCGTGTATTTTTTTCAACTCTGTCTGAAGAATTTCCTTATTAGATCTGTCTACCATGTCTGGATGTTAGAGTGGATGATCTCTTGGCTCTAAATTTGTGACTGAATGATTCCTGGTTTACCCAGGGCCCTGAGTGATCTTGGAGAATCCAAATCTAGAGTCTCCATTAGAAGCCAATATGGTATAGAGGGAAGAGCTCTGATTCTTGAGTCAATGGGTAGATCAAATCATGATTCTGATGACTTGATAACTGTATGTTTATTTATAACTTGAGCAAGTCATAAAATCCTGGGCCTCCGATTTCATCTCTATAAAGTAAGGGAAGTTGGACTAGTTACTCCTTGAGGTACCTTATGGATCTAAATATATGATTTAGACCTTGATATCAGATAATTCTTCCCATCTCTTGGCATAATGTATTTCATATAATCATAAACTTAGAGTTGGAAGGGCCCAACCCCACCATTTTACAGAGCAGGAAACTGAGAATGAGAGGGGAGAAGTGATTTTTCTATGGTCACATGAGTAAGGAATAAATGAGTCAGGCATAGTGAGAAGGCTGATGGAGATGATGACCTGAGTTCAAATCCTGCTCTACCACTTACACAGATTTGACTTTGGCCAATTACTTCCACTCTTAAGGATAATAGACTTAGAGCTGGAGACTAACTCAGGCCCCTCATTTTACAGGAGAGGAAAATGAGGCTCAAGGAAACATAAGTGAATTACCAAGTGCTTTTTTCTATTGCACCATTGCAGGCCTGTTTCCTCTTCTGTAAAATTAGGTGGTTGAACTTCACAGCCTTTAAATACCCTTTCAGCTCAAAATAGATGATCCTATGATCATTGGCAAGTCAGTTTATCTCTCTGGGCCTTGGTTTCATTACCTGTAAAATGAAAGGAATTGGATTAGATGGTTATGCTACCACAGAGCACCCCTACACTTTTAGCTCCCCTTTATATATTGTTTTCCTCCCTTAGAATGCAAACTTCTTGAGTTCAGGGACTGTCTTACTCCCTTTTATTTGTACACACACACACACCCACACACACACACACACACACACACGCATAGCAGCACTTAAAATGATGTCTGGCACAAAGTAGATTTCCATAAATGCTTTATTGTCTATCTATCTATTATCTTTCTATCTGTCTATCTATCTAGCATCTGTCTCTCCCACTATTATCTATCTGTCTCTCTCCATCCATCCATCTCTTCATCCCTCCCATCTCTCCCTCCATCCATCCCATCATGCATCTACCTACATCTATCCATCTATCTATGTCTCTGTGGATCTATCTCCATTCATCTATTCATCCCTCCATCACTGTATTCCTTCACGCTTCTCTCTCTCTCTCTGTCTCTCTGTCTCTCTCTCTGTCTCTCTGTCATTTGTTCTGACTATAAAACTATGTTTCTGTGATGGCAGAAATACCTTTCCTATTCTGCAACGCTGTCTGAGGTCTCCTCCCCAATCTGTTTATTATTTGGTTATTACTTATATGACTAAAAGTAGTGCTATTTTATCCCTTCCCTGAGTAACACACACACACAGAGGCTACCCCTGCTAAGTGACCCTCCTAGATAATTTTTATTCACTTCTGTGTCTCTTTAGTGGCTAAATGGGACTGTCAAAAGGTACCCAATCCAGGCCAAATGGATGGAAGTCTGTCTTTGTCCAGGACGTACCATGTAAATGTAACCTTTAGAGGCTGCCTGTAATTAAAATATGCTGTTGCCTGATATATGAGAATTGGATATTAAAGCAAACAGACTTACTCTCAGCTTATATGAATAATATCAGGCATGGGGTTAGTGAGGGATTGGTTGGCATATTGAATAAATCAGTGGGATTTCAGCTGCAGGCTGGAATGAAAAGTGTAATAGCCTGAGATTTGTTGTTCTTTGGCCCAAATAATTGGAGGGTGATCTGAACCCAATAAGAGTTGAAGGTTCTGCAAATGACTTCTCTTGGTGCTGGCTAGAAGCCTTTTATTGAGAGCCCCACTCCAAGTTATCCTGTCTGGAGCTAGTCAAGGAGAAAATAGCTATGTGTCCATTGAAGATGGGTATGGTGAGGCATGGTCAAGGCCAAGGATTCAGCTAGGTCTTAGATCTAGATGTGGAAAGACCTGAATGACTGTGTAACTGACACTCTCATTTTACAGATTAGGAAACTGAGGCAATGGAGTTGAAGTGATCCCAGGTCTACAACTAGAAGGGACCTCAGAGGGCATCTAGTCTGAACCCATCAAAAGACCCAGAGAGTTTAAATGGCTTAGGATAGGTCAAGAGTGGCACCTAGAACTTAGAAAGCATCTAGTCCAACCCCCTTAATTTTATAGGTAATAAAACTGAACTCTGTAGAAGTGAAATCCCTGGCCCAAAATCACATTACCAAATTAGTGTCTGAGGCCAGGATATGAAACTAACTCTTTCTCATTGGGTCATAGGGTTATGAAATTAGATTTGGATGGGACCTCAGGGGGTCTTGATTCTAATCCTCTCATTTTACAGATAAGGAAAGGCAGCTAGGAGGTACAGTGGATAGAGCACCAGTGCAGGAGTCAGGAGGACCTGAGTTCAAATCTTACCTCAGATACTTGACACTCACTAGCTGTGTGACTTGGACAAATCACTTAACCCCAACTGGCTCATCCTGGGTCATCTCCAGTCATCCTGATGAACATCTGGTCACTGGATTCAGATGACTCTGGAGGAGAAGTGAGGCTAGTGACCTGCACAGCCCTGCCTCACTCAAAACAAAGTCAAGTGCAAGTCATGTCATCATTTCTCTGATGGAATGGTCTTCTTTGAAAATGAAGGATGACCACACACAGAGATAAGGAACCTAAGGTCTTGACAAGTAAAATCACTTGCTCAAGGTCAGATAGGTAGTAGATAGCAGAGACAGACTTCAAACTGGTGTCCAGTGCTACCCTCTTCCCTTGTGTTTAATGATCTTATGACTTTTTTGTGTTTAGGACAATATAGTTCTTGTCTTTTGTTTCAAAATGAATGATGTTGATTCAAAATAGACCTAGCAAATGGGACCTGTGTGAAAATCTATTTGTCACTAATTCAGAGTGGTTTGAACTTCAATTAGTCATCTATCAGAATGGGAGCCCCATTTCCCCAACTGTAAAATAAGAAGCAGACCAGTGTAGTAGAAAGCATTGGACTTGGAACTGGAAAAACCTGGGTTCACATTTGGAATGAGACCCTAATTGACTGGGTGATACTGGGCAGAGCATTTAATCTTTGCATCTGTTACTCCCTCTCTCTCTGCCCCCCATTACTGGAATGTTTTGCCCATTCTCTCTTGATTTTCTTGACTTTCTTCAATACTCAGCTCAACGCTCGCCTTCTTCAAGACACCATTGCCAATACCCCAATTGCTAATGCCTCCCCTTTTAGATTACCTCTCTTTTGCTCTCTTTATATCTTGTATGTGCCTAGTTATTTATTCATAAATAACTCCCCCCTTCTTGAGAATGGGAGCTCCTTGAGAGCAGGGACACTTTTTTCCCTCTGTATTTCTAGGTTTTAATGCAGTGCCCTGTAAATGCGCTGAATTACTGACGCTGAAGCTCAGCTTCCTTCTTTGCTTAGGAGGGTCCTCACCTCTCAGGTCCTTTTCAGCTCCAAATCTATAATCATTTTATGACCTAACCCTAATTCCAGTCAATTTGAGTCTTTGAAAGGCATCACGCTATTGGACTTGCAGTGATGAATATTCTGCTTCAGATGCTTTTGTGTAACAACTATGGAGAAGTCTGAGTGGCTCCTCTGAACCTCACTTTCTTTGTAAAATAGGGACAATAGTATTTCAAGGAGTAAAGGAGGTGAGAAGACCTGGGATTTGAAACCTGCTTATATTTGTTGACTGTGTGACCTTGGGCAAGATATGGAGCCTGCTTCTGCCTCAGTTTCCTTTTCTGTAAAGTAGGGGTGATAACAGCACATATTTCATAAGGTTGTCATGAAGCCAAAATGATGGTACCATATGTAAAGTGCTTTGTAAGCTTAAAAATGCTATGGAAATGCCAATCATCATCATCATATTTCCACTTCATGAAGTAGTTGTGAGGACTGAATGACATAAAATATGCAAAGGAGCTTGAAAATGTTTTCTGTCAGCTGTGATTACTGATAACTCATCATCTTAGCACATTAATATTTGTAAAAATCTTGCTCACCACAGCTTATGAGAGTAAGTACAACTATGAAATGTTAAAAGCTTATAACTTTGATGAGACCTTGGGGAGACCCTGTAGAGTGTTACTACCCATCTTTTCCAGATAAGGAAACAAGCCTACAAAAGTTAGGTGTGCTGTCCAAGGTAATACAGTATCAGAAACAAAATCTGGGTCTCTGATTCCAGGACTGGCGTTATGTCCACAATACGGCCATATCTTTTATTTAAGACCTACTGTGTGTAGAGCCCTACGCTAGGATTTGGGGGGACAGTAACAGTTAAGATACCAGTCCCAGGACTTATGGAGCTTATAGTGTAATAAGAAGAGATCCATATATTGAGAATTGTAATACAAAATAATGGAAATTATAGCACCTTCCCTCTTTTGGTTAATAGAAATTATTCCTCTATATAGTTTGAAAATAGCTATTTACAGGTTCTCTCCCTTTTTAGTCTATGAGCTCCCTGAGGGGAGACTTTTCTTTGTCTCTCCAGTGCTTAGCACATAGTAGATGCTTCCCAACCCTAACCCTAAATGCATAATAGAGATAAGGACTTGTGATTTCATTGGAATAGGGAACTCCTGGGCCAGGAAACATTCTCTATTGATACAGAACCCAGCTTCTTTGTAACTTTGAGTCACAGAGTGATCCCCAGAGGACCGAGAAGTGACTTGACCCAGGGTCACAACGTAAGAGACTAACTCTCTTTAGCTCTGAGGCCAGCTCTCTATCCACTATGCCATGTTGCTTCTCTCCAGTCTTCCCAAAATCTTAGTGCAGTTTTAAGTCTAATTGCACTGATACCCTATATGTTTTGAGGATAATTACATTATTTCAGAATTGAGAGGGAATTCAGAAACCATCTAGTCCAGAACAGAGGTGCACAAAAACCCTTTCTACTATATCCCCAACAATTAACCATCTTTCTCTGCTTGGAAACCTTCAGGGTAGAGGCAACTCTGACACCTCTGAAGATAGCCTCTTCCACTGTTGGACCGCTCCAAGTGGGATAGATGAGATCATAGACGGGAATGGACTGTGAGGAAACATGTTCTCTGAGCTTCTCTGGGTTCTCACTGTTTCTTGACAGTCTTCTCTGTTCTGCCTTTATTGTCTCACTGTTCAAACTGTTCTGAACCCTTTCTCTTCCTTTCTTGTCCCCAAACACACCTTCACTGCCCATGCATACAAATGACTTTTATTCTTTTTTCTCTGAGGTTAAAACCATTTGACAAAAGCATTCAGCTTCCTTTCTCTCTTCCTCCAAATTCCTTAGTAATAACCAATTAATTATTAAGGATTTATTAAACACCTACTATGTGCTAGTCAAGAGTCTGTGTGGCAGAAAGGGCAGAGAGAAGGTCTCAAAGTTAGGATGACCTGGGTTCAAGTCCCACCTCTGACACATACAAGTTATACAACCCTGGATCACTCATTCATTATCTCAGTGCTCTAGGCAGCCCTGTGACTCAGAATTGCACAGAAAGTATTGACTTCTATTGGTAGAGGAAGTTCTTCATGGGGGCTCCTTTATATGCATGAACTCAAATCTGGTAAAAAAAAGATGTTTGAAGTTACAGAGGCATAAATCAGGAGACCACCATACATTTAGAGCTGTTATTAACTCATTTTGCAGATGAGGTAATTGAGGCAGAGGTTGTGACTCAGCTGTCATCCTCCATGACTTCTTTGTCACTTCAGATTCAATATGGTTGCCATGTCCTATGGATGTTTTCACTACAACCTGCCCCCTTTGTTTAACTCTCCTGGTTTAAGCCCACATCACCTGTCACTTGTACTGTTACAATAGCTTCCCTAATTGGTTTCCCTTCTGTTAGTCTTTCCTACCTTTAACACTGTTCCTAAGAAGACTTGTGACTGGCTCAGGATCATACAACTAGTAAATGACTGAGGCTGGATCTGGTCAGGTCTTCTTGACTCCAGGTCCAATGCTCTGTCCATTGTACCACCTAACTGCCTCATATGAAGGGAAGTGATATAAAACAAATTCAGAATGGCCTCTCTTCCTAGACTAGTTTCTACTTGGAGCTAGATGATGAAAGACTTTAAATGCCAGGCTAGAGAGTTTATGGGAGACAATAGAGAACCCCTGAAAAGTTTTGAACAAGGGAATGATATTGTCAGACCAGACTCTCTGGAAGAGTGTTTAGAGGTAGGAGATACAGGCAGCAGGGAAACCAATTAGGAGGCTATTATAATAGTCCAAGTGACGGGTGATGAGAGCTTGAACTAGGAGAGCTGAGCAAAGAGGACAGATTGGAGACAGTGGGAGAATCGATGAGACCTGGTAACAAGATTGAATCAAAAGGGACAGAGAAGTTATGGAGGATGACAGCTGAGAAAAGACCATCAGATTGAGCAGTACAGACCTCAATGGTTACACTTTTGGTCAAAGTGGTGGGGTCATCAGACAGATAGAAAGTGGTCAAGAGTGAGGAAGTGAGGAAGACATGAGGAAGTAGAGACTCCAAGTTTAAATGACCCTTGAAAATCTGTCCTCCTATGCTAGAGGGGATGTACTCTTCAACTGTCACTCCCAGAATCCTCCCTTCCTTGAAGGTTTAGCTCAGATTCAACATTCCCAGAGGAATTTGGAAGTGCAAAGGAGTACCTTGTGGAAAAATAGCTTGAGGTGATGGCTCTGGGAAAGAGAGGGACCTCACTCATTCCTTCCTCAGAAAAAGGAGCACTGGAAAAGCCTGAAGAGGAGGAAACATTCTGAGGTATGAAGAAAAATACAGTAAGCATACTACAGCTGTCTGGTCTTGACCTTCTCAGTAAAGTGGGAGTCAAGGTCATCTTCTAAGATACAGGATGGTGAAATTGGCTTTGTGGGGCTTGGGAAGGGAGGAACTTCTTGGCTTGTTTTCAAAACTGCTGTATTTCCTATGTGTTAGGCTCATAGATTTAGAACATTAAAGGACCTCAGAAGACCTTTAGTTCCAACTACCTTATTTTACGCAGAAAGAAGCAAGCTTGCTAAATGACTTGCCCTCTTGTGACCCTTGCCCTCCTGAAAATTCAATGCAGAGAGTCCACCTACAGGCTTTCTTTACTTCCTTTTGACATTGAATGGAGACTAATGGAGCACATAGACTGGTCTGTGGTTATCTCTCTATCTTGCTACGTGAGTGGCCTGTCTTTGTAAACTTTAAAACATAATGTAAAGGAGAATGATTATTACTATATTTTTCTGGGCATATACTTTTACTGGATGACATTATAGATATTGCAAGATGAGGGGGTGATGGATTGAGCTAAATAATGTCTAAGGTTCCTTCTGGCTCTAAATGCATGATCCAATGATTTGTTTGGCAATCTAAGCCCCTCATCGTACAAGTGAGAAAACTCTGACCCAAAGAGGGAAAGTCTTTTGCCCAATATCACACAGCCAGATTTGCAGACTTGGGTCTAAGCAGTGGAGACCATTTTTGCAAAGAACTTTGCAAATCTTGGAACCTGACACACAGGTTAGCTATTGTTAGAACCAACTCTCCTACTTCCATGTCCAGTGAATTTTTCATTCTATTCCCAGCTCAGATGTCACAGGGAACTTCTGCTGATCCCTTCTGACTCGTAGCCCACAGTGCTCTCCCACCATACAAGGTTGCTTTTCACCTGGAGCTGATAAGATTAACTCCGTGGGCTTTGGAGAACTTTCTATTATCCACCTGCTTTGAGATCCCAGGACAAAAGATACTCGGGACTAGTGATATGCAAAATATGACTTGGAGTCTGTATTCGTGGTTATCAGAAAATTGGACTGGAAACAGCTTTTGTTCTGCCACTGAGACATCTTAATAGGTGCTTTGATTGGTTAAACAGAAGCCTGCTGTCTCAATTTAATTGCTGTAAATGCTGTTTGCCTTACTGCTTATAATATCAATCCTGGCTTGCTGGTAGATTTGTGCCTTCTCTTTAAAAAAAATCCTAAGTTTTCAGAATTTTATTGGAAGGGATGATGAAAGAGAAACTTAAGGAAGTCAAGATGGGATTTCAGGGTTCAAATCTCCATCCACTCACCCCCTCCCATACTGTAGATGGTTGTTGCTGGAAACCAATGATAGGGTGCTTAATATAACTGACAAAATTCATTGTTGCTGACCTGTGGGAGATATGGAGAAAATGAATCTGTGCTATTAAGGTTAATTACATATATTTTTAGAGGATCTAATGTATTGAGAAAGAAAGTGTAACCAGTGATAAGGCATCCAGTGGAGAGGAATGCTTCTTGGGGAGGAGATCTGGCCTCTTTGCTTATTGGAGAAGGAATTAGTGAAAGTTGGAGGATGGCAAATAGCAAGGAGAAGGATGTGGCCTGGAATAGTCCAGTCTCATTCTCAGCACCTAGAGCTAGTCCCAGGGAAAACTGGGAGGATTGAAATGTTTGTCTTCAAAGTCCTTGAGCTGCAAATTTGTATGGTGCACATAGAATAGGAGTTCTTAACCTCTTTTGTGTTGTGGACCCCTTTGACAGTGTCATGAAGTCGATAGGGGGAGAGAGAGAGAGAGAGAGAGAGAGTCAGTCTCACACACAGTGCTACACAGTGTTAAGCTCCAGGGATTCGAATACAAACAAACGACAGATATACCTTCATGGTGTTTACATTCTAATTTGGGAAAATAACACATAAAGGGGGACCAAAAGGGAGACAGAAAAAGGAAAAAGGAAGAGTACCTTGTAAGAGGCAATGTAGCAAACAAGAACAATGGAGAGACTGAGTCCAGGTATGCATGAAGCATGGCAAGGATAACTTCCAGAAATGGAGTTGTAAGGAGGGAGTCATCAGTCAGAGAGTGATGCCTCAGAATGGTAAGGAAAAATCCCTAAGAGAGACATCCAAAAGTAGAACCAGCTACTCAAGATATAAGGACTTCTTCTGCACTGGAAATGTCTTTAAACAAAGGCTAGATGCCCACTTATTGTGTATATCATAAGGAATTTTCTTTTTCAGGTGATCAGTTAGGTGATCTCTGAGGTTCTGTCTGAAATTCTGTAATTTTCAGGCATTTGGGAAAGTTCACATCTCTCACACCAAAAATTGTGTTCCTCTGATTTTGGGGGGTGACCTTGTCAGACTTTCACTTTAGGAAGATTGCTTTGATAGTTGAATTGGAAATGGAGAGAGACTTGAGACAATGAAACCGATTGGCGAGCTGTTGTAATAGACCAGGCTTGTCAGGGTAGTGGCAATGTCAGAGGAGAAAAGGAATTGAATAGGAAAGATGTCACAAAGGTAGAAATAATAGGACTGGGCAACTGGTTGACTTTGGGGGTTGAGACAGTGAAGAGTTGAAGATGACACCTAAATTTCGAGCCTTGGAGGAAGGTGGTACCCTCAACAGTAAGAAAGAAGATAAGAAGAGGGAAGGGTTTGGACGGGAAAGATAATGAGTTTCATTTTTTTGGTGTGTTGAGTTTAAGATGTTTCCAAGACAACCAGTTTGAAATCTGCAATACGCAGTTGAAGATGTAAGGTTGGAGGGCAGCAGAGAGGCTAAGGCTGGACAAATAAATCTAAGAATCATCTGTACAGGGTTACAGTTGAATCTATGGGTGCTGTTAAGATCAAAGAATGAAATATCATATCAGGAGAAGAGAAGTGAGCCCAGGACAGAACACTGGGCAATACCCATAGTTAGTGAACATGACTTAGATGAAGATCCAGCAAAGGAGACTGAGAACGAACAGTCAGATTGGTAGGAGGAGAACCAGGAAAGTGCAGTTTCATGAAAATCTAGAGAAAAGAGAATCTTCAGAAGAAAAAGATGGATAATGTTGAGGGCTGCAGAGAGGTAAGAAAGGAAGAGGGTTAAGAAAAGACCAGTAGATTTGGTAAGAGCTCACTAGTCACTTTGAAGAGAGCAGCTTTGGTTGGTTAATGAAGTCAGAAGCCAGACTACAACAAGTTAAGAAGAGAGAAGATTCAATTATGAACAATGGTTACATGTTTCAAACTGGCAATTCTAGGCTTGAGTCACAAAAACAATTGGAGATAATCCAAAGATGAAATGCCCACCTTCCCCCTCTCCTGGGGTTCATCAAGAAAGGCTGACTGGCCACTTATCCTGGCCAGAGATATCGTAAGGATAATTGTTATTCAGATTAGACTAGGTGGTCACTGAAGTTTGTCCAGTTCTGATATTCTATGATCCTATCTGGTGACTCCAAACTCATTATATATCCCATCACCCCAAGCTCAGTGTAAGCTTCTCAAGAATCTTGACCATCTGAGGCATGCTATGGATGTCCCCTAGAGTCTAGCAGAGTGCTAAGCTTATGGTAAGGACTGAATTAAGAAGACTTGGTTGGTGACTTGAAGGATTCAGTTGTGAGATATCCCAATAGGAAGACATTATTTCTATCCCTATCCCTTATATTACTTAAGTAAGCAACAGCTCAGGGAGCCAATAGCTGTGGCATATAGGGCTCCAGTTCTCAGATGGGGAGAGAGTTGAAGAGAACACATAATCTGTTTCTTTGTTTTCCTTCTGTTCCTTTCTCTTCTCTTCCTTCCTTTTGAAATTTCTTAAATTGTCTTTCATCAGGCTGACATTTTGGCTTTAAGTTAAAGTAGAGAAAACTCCAGAAGGGAAGGGACTTTTCATCTCTATATTTCCTGAAGTACCAAACTCATATTAGATATTCAGTAAATGTAATTCCTGCAAGACATAACTTGGGATCGGTGAACTTAAAATTTTTTTGTTAATTGTGTCTCAATATAATTGGTGTCCTTTGTAATCTCATGGATGTTATTTTATGCATTTAAATACACTATTTTGAAAAGAGATCCATAGGCTTCATCAGGCTGTCAAAGGGTGCATGATGCAAAAAATGATTAAGAACCCCTGATTTGCTGAATTATATTATGCCTTGTATCACACAGATACCTTCAACTCCACCTGTCCCAAACTAAACTGCTTCCCTTTCCCACCCAAACCTCCCCTCTCCTAACTCCCTAGGACTTCTAAGGGTACCACCAACCTCCTAGTCAATCAGGCCCTTAACCTTGATGTCATCCTCCACCTGCCATATGCAATCTGTTGCCAAGTCTTGTCAATTCCTCCTTTGTCAGGTCTCTCATGTACGTCCCCTTCTGCTCTCTGATACTGTTACCATCCTGGCACAGACCCTTATCTCTTCATGCCTCAACTGTCGCTCTAGCCTGCTATTTGGTTTATCTTCTCCAGTTTATCTTCCACTCAGCTGTTAAACTGATCTTCCTGAAAAAGTGGCCAAGGTCTCCCACTGCATCCTGGGCCATCTCCAGTTCTCCTGATCTGGGTTTTGCCACTGGACCCAAATGGCTCTGGAGGAGAAAGTGAGGTTGGTAACTTTGCACAGCCTTGCCTCACTTAAATCCTTACAAGTCAAGGCATCACCTACCTGATGTCATGGTCCTTTTCAAGAATGAAGAACAAGCTACATATTGATCTTCCAAGAACAAAAGTTTGACCCTTTCATCTCTTTAGTCAATAAACCTCAGTGGCTTCCTATGACCTCCAGCACTAAATATAAAATCCTCTGTTCCATATTCAAAGCCCTTCATAGCCTGCCTTCCCTTGACTTATTTGGTCTTCTGACATCTTCCATCTACCTCCCCCATATACTCTATGATCCAATGACATTATCCTCCTTGATGTTGCTTAAATTCAACATTTCACGTGCTGATTCTGGGCATTTGCACTGACTGACCCCCATACCTGTAAAGCTCTTCTCATCTCCATGTATCTGGCTTCCTTCCCACCTAAAATCCTACCTCCTATAAAAACCTTCCCAATCTCCCTTAATATCAGTAATTGATTCCCTTTAAAATTATTTCCAATTTATCCTTGTTTATAATCTTTATCATAATTTATTTATATCTTGTTTGTAGCTAGGTGGTACAGTGGGTAGAGCCTGGAGTCAGGATAACCTGAGTTCAAATTCAGCTTCTGATACTTACTAACTGGGTGACCCTGGGCAAGTCACTCCACTTCACTTGCCTCACTTTAGTCATCTGTAAATTGAATGGGAGGAGGAAATGACAAACATTGCAGTCTCTTTGCTAAGAAAACCCTAAATGTGATCATGAAGAGTTGGACATGACTGAAATGACTAAACAGTGACAACAAAATCAGAAGTCTGTGGCTGCCTGAAAAAACAGTCATGAAGTGAACTGGCTTATATCCCCAACCCAAAGTCTCTGGTATCAGAGTCTCTATACAAATTTAGAAATTTGCCTTCTACAGGGAAAGGAAGAAAGTGCTGGATTTGGAGTCAGAGGACCTGTGTTCAAATTCAGATGACTGTTTATTATTGGAATATCATAGGCAAGTCCCTTTTTATCTCGGTGACTGACAGTCACCTATAAAATGATTATATTTGTCTATAAAATGAAAACGCAGGCTACAAATTCTCTAGAGTCACTTTCAGTCAGCCAACAAGCCTTTATTAAGCCCCTACTATGTGCCAGACACTGTATTAAGTGCTGAGGAATTCTAAGAAAGGCAAAAGAAGGTCCCTGCTCTCAAGGAGATTACAGTCTAAATAGGGAGACAACATGAAACAACTGTGTGCAAACAAGATTTTGTTGCTGCTGCTGCTATTTTATTATTGCTGATGTTCTATCATTTCAGTCATGTCCAACTCTCCATGACCCCATTTAGGGCTTTCTTGGCAGAGACACTGGAGTGGTTTGCCATTTCCTTCTCTAGTTCATTTTATGGATGAGGAAACTGAGGCAAGCAGGGTTAAGTGACTCTCCCAGAGTCACCCAGCTAGCAAGTGTCTGAGACTGGACTTGAACTCATGAAGAGTCTTCCTGACTCCAGGCATGGTGTTCAATCCATTGTACCACTAGCTGCCCCAACCCCCTGATTATCAGAGATTTTGGAGATTCCCATCTCAAGCCCCATGGGTCTTCTGGTTCCTGTTCTCAGTCATTGAAAGTTGGGGAAATTGTGCTTATCTGCTGAATAATCTGCTCCTTCTGCCTCTCTGCTTTCTTCCTCCAGACACACTGTCAGTGCCTCGATGGTCTCCTCAGATTCCTCGAAGAGATCTAGGCAACTCAATAAAACACAGGTAGGCTGGATTTGGGGGAGGGAGGATGGAGGGGAATGGTGTTCATAATTTGTTTCTCTGTAGTGAGAGATACTGTCTGGGTAGTACTACTAGGGCTAGCATTTATATAGCACTTCAAGGATTACAATGTCTTTTACATATGTCATTACATTTGACCCTTACAAAATTGAGAGGTAGGTGCTACTATTATCCCCCTTTTATAGATGGGAGGCAACTGAAGCCCAGAGAGGTTAAATTAAGTCAACAAGGACTTAATAAGTTCTTATTATGTGCCAGGCACTGAGCTAGGCTCTATAAATATTGCCTCATTTGGTCTTCACGATTCTGAAAGCTAGATGTTATTTCCCCATTTTACAGTTGAGGGAACCGAGGCAGAGACTAAGTGACTTGCCCAGGGTCACACAGCTGGGAAATGTCTGAGGCTGAACTTAAACTCAGGTCTTCCTGACTTCTGGTCCAGGATTCCATGCATTGCACCATTAGCTTCTCCAAGGAAGTCAGAATCAGAAAGATGTGTCTTGGGATGTATGAATTGGTGCTTAATGCTTGTTGACTTGTCATTACTCTCCTGCTCTGGACCTCGTTTTCCTCATCTGTAAAGTAAAAGATTTGGACTCCATGGCCTCTAAAGTCCCTTCCAGCCTTAGAATTGTTTTGCTTTTAGACAGAACAGCTTTTCTTTTCTAGAAGTCCCCTCAGGTCACTCTGCCGAGAACAAAGTAGCTCCTGCTCAGTATTATGTCCAGTACCACCTCCCCTTGTATCTCAGCCTCGAGCCATTCCCTTCCAAAGAGCTCCTGGCAATCTCCAGGAGAGATGCAGGGGAGGCATTGAAAGGAGCTCCACCTGGGGGATGAATCCCCCGCCTCTCTAATGCTGTGTCTCCTGGTGGAAATTTCTTCTCTCACTTCACTGGATCAGATCTTTGACTTCCTGCTGTGATCCATTTTTTTCTGATGGATGGAAAAATGAGTTCTGATATGAGTCTTAATGTTACTATATCCATTGCTGGTAAGTCCACTAGGTCATGGTCAAATGGCCACAATCTCTCTATGAAGATGGTTTCTAAAGATGGAAGAGAGAAAGGAAGGGGGGGGGAGGAGAAAGAGACACACAGAGAGACACACAGAGAGATATGCAGAGACACAGAGACACACAGAGAGAGACAGAGAGACAGAAACAGACACAAAGAGAGAGACAAAAATAGACAGACAGGAAGACACACACAGAGAGATAAACAGAGACACACAGAGATACAGATAAAAAGACAGAGGGAGAGACAGAGAGATAGAGGGAGAGAGAGAAAAGATAGAAACAGAAGGAGAGAAGACAGACAGGGAGAGACAGAGAGGGATAGAGAGACAGGGAGAGATAGAAGACAGAAATAGAAACAGAGAAAGAGGAAAAGGGAGAAGACAGAGAGAAATAGAGAGACAGAAGAAAGAAACAAAGAAAGAGGAAAAGAAAGAAGACAGAGAGATAGAGAAAAAGAGGGAGAGAAAGAGGAGGAAGAGAGAAGAGAGAGAGAGAGGAGAGACAGAATCAGGGGCTGGGGGAATTGTGGAAGGATGGAGATGGACATACCACAGAGGAAGTCCCAAAGGAAAAGACAGTTGCTAAATGTCTCCTGATCAATAGAATTCCTTTCTGAAGAGGTAAGCAATTGCGCCAAGGGGTTGCTATTGCAAACTGTTCCTCTCTGTCACTTAGGTGTTCCCAATCTGGGCAGGACAAAATTGTCTTCCAGTGAAGACAGGGCATTTTCATTCTATCCCTTTGAGTCATAGACGCAGAAAACTGGAAGGACCCTTAAATCATCTTGTGCAATCTCCTTTTTTCAGATGATAAACCTGAGGCTCTGAGAGCTTGTGAAATACCGAAGCTCATCTAGCCAGGTATCAGCACAGCTGGGCTAGAAGCTGAGCCTCCATTCTCCATATTGTAAAATCAGTTTATCAGTGATTGTTAATTAATAGACTAATTTGTGCCACCCACACCCTGTGTTAGACAAACATGGCAGAGTCCCGGGCTTACAATCCATTGGGAAGGAAAGATATGTACAGTTCAATGCTTTCTTCCTGGAGGATACAGCCTCTCCAAATGGATTTTAAATTTGATGCCTACACTTCATTTAGGAACTGTTAAAAACTCTGAATTCAAGAAATTACCAGAAAACCGAAACAACTCATTATCATAAATCCTGTAACCAGCATAGAAATTCTTGCTCAATCTTATCTTGACTGTCAACTTTGGGGAGAGTCCTTTCTTAATATTAAAGATTAATCATCATCATTATCATAAGTAATAATATTTCTATAGCACTTTAAGACCTACAAAGTACCATACATATGTATGTGTGCACATATACATATACAGAGTGAGAGACAAAGAGAAAGATATTCATTTTTGACACTGTATCCTCAGCATCTGGCTTATAGTAAGTACTTGTTGATTATCTCATTTGATAGAAGACATGGTTCCAGTTTTTTTTTTTGCTTGGTCCCAAAGGTATAGGTAGAATCTGCAAACTAGATGACACAATGGATAGAGGGGCTGGACCTGGAATAGAAAGACTTGAGTTCAAATCCAATCCCAGGCGCTTGCTAGCTGTGTAACGATGGGCAAGTCACTCTCTCTCTGCCTGCTTCAGTTTCTTCATCTGTAAAATAGGGTTAATGATAGCACCTTCCTCCTATGGTCGTTGGAAGGATCAAGTGAGATGATCTTGGTAAATACTTTACAAAACCTAAAGCATTTTAGGCTGGCTATTATTACTTATTATTATTAAGATCTCAAGAGTTCATTGTCATCTTAATATAAAGAAATGCTTCCTCATGATCAGAGCTATTTAGAGGAGCAAGGGGTAACCTTGAGATCACAAATAGGATTGTAGCTCTAGAGCTGGAAATAATATTAGAGGTCATTTGGTCCAAGCCCCTCAATTTGCCCAAGAGGAGAATGAGTTTCAGAGAATTTAAGTCCAACGTGGTAGAGCCAGGACTGAAACTAGGTCCCCCAATTCCAAATTCAATGTCCATTTCCCTTTCACTGAAGGTCTCCATGCAAAGGTTAAATGATCATTCTTTGGTGATATAAAAAGGATTCTTGGACCAGATGAGCTTGCGAAGGTCCCTTTCCACTCTGAGATTCTTGAATTTCTGAGGATGCTTGATACTTTGAGCTCCCTGTTTATGCTGCCCTTGACCCAGCAGGTGCCCAGCTCTCACAAAATGCCCTGGTTCTGGGCTCAAGGGGACCAAACTCAATCTGAGATAAACATTTCCTCTAAAAAGTTTTTATCGTGTTCATCATGTCCACATTGGGGTAAATTTATGAGACCTTAGGTTTGATTCACATTTAGAGTTTCCCCAAAGGAGATTAACAAAGGTCCTTTCTAGGAAAGGTGTAAAGTAGTAGATATCAGATATAGGACAGCTATTTATTTCTTCCATCACAAAATAATCCTTCAAACACAAGACTCATAAACATTCTTCGACAAATTCTTAAAATAAGAAACAATAACCTATCACACCTATTATACTCTTCTGGAAAGGATAGAGTCCCAGGAGACTTAGAGTAATTCTGAGAGATATTTTATGTTCATATCAGATGTGTATTGTCTGAACAGCAGCTTAAAGTCTATATCATCTGGCCAGTCAAGTATGCATTACTCATTCTCCTGGCAACAGTCAACTTGTGTGAAGGGTATAGTTGTAGGCAGCACCTCCCCTTGGGTAGCAACACCCCTTTCAGTGACCCTGATCTCTCAGTCTCAAGAGGTAAACATTCATCTTTCAAGAGTTCTGCTCTCAGGAAAAGAAACCCGAAGCAGAGGAGGCAGCTGAGGACTTCAGATCCAGCCACAATCTCATGTAGCAAATATATGTGGTAGATTCCATAGCTGCGAGGGGAGAGGGATGGAAGAAATAACAATACCAACAGTATTAACATTGTGATAAGAACAATAGTCAGCATTTATATAGTTCTTAAAGGTTTGCATAATACACTATGAATATTACCTTATTTCATCCTCCTGGGGAGATAGGTGCTATTATTTTATAGATTTTATCCCTATTTTATAGATAAGGAAACTGAAGCAGGTAGGCATCCAGGATCACATAGCTAGTGTTTGAAGCAGGATTTGAATTCAGATGTTCCTAGCTTCAGGTTCAGTTTTCTCGCCACTGCTACACCTAGCTACCATTAAAGAATAGAAATCCCTCCCCTCCTCACTAGAAGTCCAAGAAGAGACCAGCTTGGAAAAAAAAAGCTTATCTAGCTTATTGAATTCCTCTTGGCTCAGTCACCAATCATCATTGACACCTTCCTACCCCTACCCTGCCACAAAGACCGAGGGACCAACTCGGGATCCAGAGTATAGACTTAGCCCCTTGCATGCTCCATGATGTAGCCTTGCTGCAATCAGACCCATCATCAGTGATATCTCTTGAACCTGACGCACCACTACCCTCCTTCTGGGGAACTCTTCCACAGAGTCTCTCCTGGAACCAGGGCAGAATTGCCCATGGTTCAATTTCCATAGGTGAACCCTGAGTGACTTGCAGGCTGTGTTCTCTCTCCAAGTCCTAGCGAAGGCAGGGAGTATATTCTGAAGTTTCAGTGAGCATTTCACCCTCCTGTGTGTTGTCCCAGCTGTCAAGCCCATGAGGGGAAAAGAGGGTTCGCTTCAGCTCACAGCTCCTGCTAATTAACTGTAACAGAGCTCCAATTCTGGCTGATGAACCTGATATAAATCACATGCCTCAAGGCCAGTACACACTCAAAAATGAATACTTGTCTTGCCATGGAACTCCCTCAAGTTTTGGTGAAGAGCCCCTCTCGCCTTCACCACCCCCTGCCATCTGAAATGAAAAGTCACTGAAAGCCTATTATATGCAGAGAAACAGCCACTTTGGGGTCTCACAGAATAGATTATCTAGATAGGGACCTGGGGACCTGCATTCTGAGCTAAGTTTATCCTTCTGCTCTGATGCTGAGCTTGTGACAATAATGATAAATACAGGAACGCCAGTGCATGAAGGTATCTCTTCAGTTAGGTCTAGGGCAGGGGTGGGGAACCACCTTTGCTTCGCCATTTAAATTCAACATTTTGTGGACTACTTCCTAGATGCCAGGGATTGTGCTAGGCAGTATAGATAGAGACAAAACCCGAACAATTTCTGCCCTTCGGGAATTTAGATTCTATGGAGAAAATCAATGTATACCCAGAAAAGTAAATATGAGGATTTTATTTCTAAATGAATGAATGAAAAAGCTTTATGTCCCATACATTGTTCTAGGTATTGGGTATAAATAGACAAAATAAATTCCCTAACCTCAGAGAGCTTACTTTCTACAGAAGAAAACAACATACATAGTTAGAGAAGTAAATGATTGTGGTAGGTGAAGGATGAAATAATAGGAGACAATGGTTCAGACTTCAGGGCACATCCATTTATTAAACAATCCGGGACCAGATCTCCTCAGTTTAGGTCTGGACTCCAATACAGGGAGAGACAGATTTTTATACATCAAAAAAAAATTAATCAAATAAAACTAATTTAAAGGAAATAATACAACATTAGGTCATCTGATTTCTAATTGAAGTTGGGAGGGGGAAAGTGAACAGCGCAGTTCCCTGAAATCAGAAAAGGAGGTATCTCATTCCTTGCTCTCCCCCTCCCCCAAATGTCTGTCAAAAATCAAAGGGATGTGGAAACAAGTGATTGATCAGTACAGGGCCAGTTTTCAGATTAGATAAGATACATAAATTACTTGAGATATGCAACTGTGAGAAAACTTCTTGTATCAATCTTTGAATCTGAGTTTCTGGTCATAATGACCTAGGTCCTTAGTTAAGGATTTCTAAGCAGCAGGTAGAGGTGGTCCAATTCCCAGGCATGCAGGATTAGATCCAGCAAGAAGGTTTTCTCTCAATTTCATGATTGAATAAACTTTTCTCAAGAAAGAATTTGGGTTAAACCTGTAAATTGAATAGAAAGCTAGCTCCAGAATTGAGTCACAAGATGGAGTCAGTGTGGTTCACTCAATTACCACAACTGACAACTTGTTGTGCTAATATTCCTTTAATTTCCTCAATTTCTTCAAAAATTTCTTTCTTTAACCAGACTTGTGAATGAAAAAATAAACCAAAGAAAAAGCACTTATTAAGCACTACGTACCGTGTACCCTCTAGGTGTTGGGTATACAAAGACAAAAAAAAAATAGTCCTTGTCCTCAATGAGTTTCCATTCTATGAAAGTCTATATATATATATATATATATGTATGTATATACAGAGAAGTAAATGAAAGTTGATGTTTTTTAACCAGACTTGTGAATGAACTAACAAATACATGAAAAATTATTATGAATTTATTATATGCTAAACACTAGGGATGCAAATAGAAGAACTGAGATATTCCCTGACCTAAAGAGTTCACACACTAACTGGAGGAAACAATATAGAAAATTCAGTTGCAAGTTGGATGGAAATGCCTTTACATCCTAAATGCATCATGTCAGGGTACATGGCATGGCCCAGAGCTCCTTAGCTGTATCACTTGGTCAACTAACTGACAGTGCTTGAGAGATGGAAGCTGCAGGTTTCCCAAGTGTCAGAATCCTTTAATGGGAGAACTCCCAACTGAGATATGTAATAACCATATGTAAAGTGCTTTGAAAATTGTAAGGCAATTTTATTATTGTTGTGCTTTTGTCCTTTGTTTTCAAAGAGGGCCATGACATCAGCAAGATGATGACATGACTTGCAGTTGACTTTGATTTGAGTGAGGGCTGTGCAAGGTCACGAGCCTCACTTTCTCCTCCAGAGTCATCTGGGTCCTGTGGCCAGATATTCATCAAGATGACTCAGGATGAATGGCCAAAGAGAAATAGTTACTATTTGCGTTCACTCTGAGCTAGGAGGGCCCAAAAAAGAGCCATTAAGTGGCACTTGGGCAGGGACCTATTGTTGTCTAATCTAAGCTCCAGGTGATATGGGTTTAAAGTTTGGTCTTTGAGGAAAAAAAAGGAAGGAAGGAAGGAAGGAAATCTAGCTAGTAATAAAAATTGTCTTCCTTTGGAAAAGAGAGGGAGAGGAAGAGGATGAGCTGATGGCTGGGTTCCCATTCAGGGAGCTCGGACTGCTCGCAGGTTGGGTTTGTCCTTCATTTTCCAAGAGGACCATAACTTCAGGGAGATGATGACATGACTTGCAGTTTTAGCTATTAATTGAGTTTATTATTGTTACCAACATAGATGACAATTTCTCTGCAATCTATGGTTTTAGGGAGTTGTCTAAGGTACTGAGGGATTAAGTGTCTTACCCAGGGTCACACAGCACAGTAGATTTCAGAAGTCTGACTTGAATTCAGGTCTTCCTGACTCTGAGGCAAGCTTTCTGTCCCATCAATTTTGGTGTCAACACTGAGTCCTTCCAATCAGTGTAATGGGGAAAGTTCTATAATAGGTAACGCGTGGGCTCCTAATCATACTAGCCTCCACCAAAGTGCTACAACTAAGGCATTCTGGGACTTTAAGGAGGGTCCATATTAACACCAATAATAAGTTCTTGAAAAGGATTCTAACTTTGCAAAGAACTTTAATTATCCTTGTGGTTATTTTTTAACCATATCTGACGCTTCATGACCCCATTTGAGGTCTTCTTGACAAAGATAATGGAGTGATTTACTATTTCCTTCTCCAGCTTATTTTAGAGATGAGCAAACTGAGTTTTGCTCAAACAACCAATAGGGTTAAGTGACCTGCACTAAGTGTCTAAGGCCAGATTTGAACTCATGAAGCTGTCTTTTTGGTTAAGCGGTTTGCAATTACTGACAGTTTGAACCAGGTTCGAGTCTGTATTCTTTCCAGGAAGCTTCTGAGAATATTTTTCGGTGAACTTTTTGAGAGCAGGAGCAATCTTTTGCCCCTTTCTGTATTCCCTGGTGCTTTGCACAGTGCCTGGCACTGTGTTTGACTGTTTGGATATGTGAGATTTTTGTTTTGTTTTGTTTACTCCTGTGGTTTGGAACTCCTGGTGTGGAAACACTCTCTGTAGAGGAGATCAGAACCTTGTTGTAGCTGCCTGGAGTACTGTTGAGTTAAATGACTTGCCCAACACTCAGCTGCTTCAGAGAAGCCAGAGTCAATGAATCAGGGATTCTAACTATCATGGGTAAGAAGATCAGAAGTAGTCCTCCTGACCTCTTTCCCTATAGAATGCAGAATAACCAAGAATAGTGGGGAGGATGAGGTTTGAGTAATACCAATGGAATGAAACAGTGCTAGGCACTGTACTAAGTGCTGAAGATGCAAATAGTAAAGCCTAGTCCTGCCCTCAAGGAGTTTCTGTCTGCTCCAATGGAGGCAGACAACTTATGGAGGAGAAGGGTGAACTGGGAGCAGTATTTTGGAAGTGTTGCTTTGATTCCTGTTCTTAGAACGGTGGGAGAGCTTCACCATAGCATGAAGATGGCTGAAAATAGTCAACCAATATTTATTAAATACTTACTGCATGACAGGCATTGTGCTAAGCACTGGGGATGCAAAGAAAGGCCAAAGACAATCCGTACCCTCAAGGAGTTTGCAGTCCTGTGGGGAAAGACTACATACAAAGAACACAGGAAAGTGAAGGAGGTGGGAAGGAAGTACCTGGAAGAGGGGCATGGAGAGGTCCAGAAGAGTATGGTCTGGTGGGAAATGAAGAAAGATTGCTGACGTGGATGCCTTCCTTAAATGTAGGTCCTGGCAAGAGAGGTCTCCGCACTCTAATTAGAGAGCTAAGAGAGATTATGATGAAGATTGTCATTTAGGAGCTCAGAGTCTAGGATCACGACTGGAATTCAGGTCTTCTTCACTTCTAAGCAGCTAGGTAGTATAATGGATAGAGAGTGATATCTTGAATCAGGAAGACTTGGGTTTAAATCCATAGCTGTGTGACCTTGGATAAGTCACTTCGCTTCCATCAACTTCAGTTTCCTTATGTATAAAATGATGGGGTTAGACTCAGGGACCTTAAAGGTCCTTTTCAGCCTGTGAGGCTAGATCCCCTTTGCAGGCTCTTATTTCCTGAGACAACAACAGTAATTTAAACTTGACAACTTTCTGGAATTTCAGGTGCTGAGCCCCTCTGGACCTTCTTGAAGTGGTCCAGTAATGGCCACTTGCTTCCTCTTTGGAAATTGCTACTGCAGTCCTAGTTTCAGGACCATTTCCTTCTTCCCATCATGTTTGTGGCAACTCATCTTTTCAAGGGGTAGCAGAAAATAGTTGATTACCAGTACAACATGGTGGAAAATTAGGAGCCATGAGGTCTTATGAAACGTCAAAGAGCAGTTGGGGAGGGTGGGGAAAGTTTGCAAAAATATTAGAGGAAGACTTACACTGTGAGGCAGTAAAGATTGTAGGATTGTATATCACAGCATTTTAGCACTGGAAGAAACCTAGACAACCCACAAAAGAATCCCTATAATGACATGGCCAGCTAGGTGGAAAGAATGCTGGGAGTGGGGTCAGGAAGACCTGAATGCAAATGTGGCTTCAGATGCTTACTAGCCATGTGACCCTGGGCAAGTCATTTAACCATTTGCCTCAGTTTCCTCATCTGTAAAAATGAGGTGGAGAAGGAAATGGTATATTTGCCAACAAAACTTCAAACTGGGACATGAGCAAACATCATGACAACATGCTTCACAAAGAGGCAACTTTCTAATGCCATTACTTGAAGAGAAAATAACCAAATTGCTTTAATATAGGAAGTTCCTCACCTTGAGCTCCTACCCTAATAAATCCAGTCTCTATCCTTATATTTTGTATATAAGTAAGGCTGGTCATGTTGTCTCCCATAGCTAAATCATAAACTCCTTGAGGGTAGAAACTTTTCACCTTTGTCTTTATATCTCTAGTGCTTAGCACATAAGTGCTTAATGTTTATTGATTGTTACATGGGCTGCTACAATATAAAGTACATGATAATAGCTGGCATTTATATAGCACTTTACATAAGGTATATGAATGGATCCTCATAACTACCATGGGAGGTAGGAGCTTTAATTATCATGAGGAAACAGCTAGATTAAGTGATTTGCCCAGAAAACCCGTGAGGTGAGATTTTAACTCTGGTGTTCCTCACTTTCACTATGCACAATCTAGGTGCCTCCCTAAGCTAACCTCAATACACAAAAAGTGATAGTAAAGAGGTTCTATTGGGGCAAAGCTCCCTTCTGCTGCTTAAAGCTAGTCAACCAAAAGGACACTTCATCTTTTCTCCCTTAGAGAAGAAAGGGACGTGCTCCTCCTTGGGATGCAGATTGTAGAAATCCAGTGAAATTCCTTAGAGACTAATCATCCTGTCATCTGGTGAAGGAGGAAAAAGGCAGTTGCAAAGAGGCTAACATGGAGGAGGGGGGGAAGATCCCTAAAAATTAGAACTGTTTGAAGTGGGATAGGATGCATCAAAGCAATTTATTAGGCACACGAGTCTCATTTGCAAATCTGTATTGCTTTACTAATTTAGTTGTTTTTATACTGCTTAGGTCTCTGCCCCAGGCCAAATTGGGGAGAGACAAGTATCTGCTTCAAACTTCTATTGGAAGAAGAGAGCACTGGAGAGCACCTTAGCCCTCTCTCGAGCCATAGGAGCCCGAATGCTCCCTTCCCCTTCATAGGCTCAGGCACCAATTTATATAATCACATCCAACTTTCATTTCAACTCAGATCCAGCTGAGATTAGATACAACTCCAGCTGATGCCGATAAAAATCGAAAATTCACTCTGACCTGGCAACCTTCAATAAATTTCCCATTCCCAGCCCTGCTGGCTGCAGCCCGTCTCCTGAAAAAGAAGCCCAGCCCCAGACAAGGGGTTAGAGAGATGGTTGCAGCTCGTTTAGCCCTAGATCTTCTCTAGAATTGCCCACTTTCCCCATCTCCCTCTCTCCCTTTCCCCCTCCCTGTATTTGGGGAAGAAGGAAGTATCAGGAGAGGGTCAGATAGAGCTGGAAGGGGCCATCTACTAAAGACGATAATGGCTAGCTAGCATTTATATAAGGCATGTATAAGCATTTGTATTAGGGTTTGCAAGGCACCTGACAAGTGCGATCTCATTTAATCCTAGCAACAACCCTGGGAAGTAGGTGCTGTTATCATCACGATTTTAAAGATGAGGAAACTGAGGCAAACAGGAGTGAGTGACTTGCCAAGGGTCACACAGCTAGTAAGTGTCTAAGGCTAGATCGGCACTAATGCCTTCCTAACTCTAGGTTCAGTATTTTATCTACTGAGCTCCCCCATCCCCCGCCCCAGCTCCTCTGTACACCAAGGGACTGATGTGCAGAAGACCCTAAATCAAATCTCATTTTCCTGTGTGACTTGATCATATCAGTTCCTTCCCCTCTGCCTCAGTTTCCTTCCCTGTAAAATGAAAAAGCTGTACAAGTTAATCTCTGAGGGTCCTTTCCAAGTTTAAATTGGTATAAAAGTCCATTAAGGATTAAAAAACACTTCCCTCTACTAGTCCTGGGAGGTAGGCCCTGCTGGTATACTTTCCCCCTTTTAACAGATGAAGAAACTGAGGTTTAGGCACATTATTGGTGAGCACTGAAGCAGATGAGTGGATCTACTTCATTATCTGTTGTTTCTCCCTTCATAATATCAACTGCTTGAGGGCAAGGATTCTTTTCCCCCTTTTTATAGCCCCAGTGTTAAAACCCTTAAGAAATGCTTGTTTGTTGACTGACTAATTAATAGTAGGTCTCTTGATCACAAGTTCAGCTTTGTAGGATTTCTGAGAGGTGGAAGAGACACTGGAGGTCATCTAATCCCAGTTTTTACAGATGTGAAAACTGAAACCAAATAAGTTCAGTGTGTAGCCTAAGACCACAAAGCAAAAGTGGCAGAGCTAGAATTTGAACTCAGATCCAATGTTACAGATCCAGAATCAGGAAGACTCATGTTCCTGAGTTCAAGCTTGACTTCAGACACTTACTAGTTATATGACCCTGGGTAATTGTTTGCCTCAATTTCCTCACTCGTAAAAGGAGTTGGAAAAGGAAATGGTAAACCATTCTAGTATCTCTGCCAAGCAAACCCCAAATGGGGTCACAAAAAGTGAGACACTACTGAAAACAATGAAACAACAGCAACCAGTGACACTGAATTCAACCCTCCTGCTTCAGTGCTTTTCCCCTGATGCCTATCTTGTACTGTGCTGACTATACTCCTCTGAACTTTTGATTTTGAATGTCCCAGTTTTACAGATGGTTCTTCAGTGGTTAGCTCATCCACTAGTAAGTATGTGCATGAGTCAACCCTAGTGATCCTTCATCTTCTAAATGCAATTCCTAGCACACAAATCAGACTGAGTCATGATCTTCCTCTGCTATATTCAATGGCTCCCTATTGCCAGGTGCATAAAATAAAATTTAAAAACCCATCAGTTTGGTATTTAAAACCCTTTACAATCTAGCTCCCACTTATCTTTCTAGTCACATTTTATATTATTCTTTTTCATGCTTTCTATGCTCAGTACTGTGCTGGAGACAGCTCAAAGGACTCGAGAACTAATTATTAAAATTTCAGAGTAGGCGAATGTTTACAAAAATGTACATTTGGAAATCAGCAAATGCTAAAAATTAGGGTTTGATCTATTGTTTTGTGGACTGTCTAGACTGAAGAAAGTGATAAAGAAAATGTTGATAGTAATGCATCTTAAACTTAAAAATGTGTTGTACATACCTTTTTTAGTGAGGGAGAGAAGGAATTCAGTTGTTAAACCTGTGTACTCTTGTTTCACTCCAGCCAAAATGGCTATTCCCTGAACATTGCAGTCCATGTCCTTCCCTGTACCTTTGTGTAGGTCATCCTCTATGTCTGGAATGTTCTCCCTCCTTACCCTCTACCTCAGAGAATACCCACCTTCCTTCAAAATGTAGCTCAGTGATCAAAGAAAATGCTGTATGTGCCAAAACATAATTATGGCTGCTTTTATGGTAGCAAAGAATGGAAACTAAGGGGATGCCCATTATTTTGAGAGGTCAAACAAGTTGTGGTATGTGTTTGTGCTATAAGAAATGACAAGCAGGATCATTTAGCCTGGTAAGTCTTATGTGAGCTGATGCGAAGTGAAGTGAGCAGAACCAGGAGCAGTAACAGCAACATTGTAATCAACTGTGAAAGACTTAGGTACTCTAATCAATACAGTGATCCAAGATAATTCCAAAGGACTCATGATGAAAAATGCCATCCACCTCCAGAATGAGAACCGATGAACTCTGAGTCAAATTGAAGCATACTGGTTTTTTTCTTTACTTTTTCTTTACACATTTTTCTTTATTTTTCTTGGGTTGTCTCTGTGTGTGTGTGTGTTTTGCAACATGGATAATGTGGAAATATATTTTGTATAACTTCACATGTACAATCGGGGCAGCTAGGTGGTGCAGTGGATAGAGCCCCAGTGCAGGAGTCAGGAGGACCTGAGTTCAAATCTTACCTCAGACACTTGGCACTCACTAGCTGTGTGACCTTGGGCAAATCACTTAACCCCAATAGCCTCGTCCTGGGTTATCTCCAGTCATCCTGATGAACATCTGGTCACTGGATTCAGATGGCTCTGGAGAAGAAGTGAGGCTGGTGACCTGCACAGCCCTCCCTCACTCAAAAAACAAAGTCAAGTGCAAGTCATGTCATTATTTCATTGATGGCATGGCCTTCTTCGGCAATGAAGGACGAATACCCGCATGTATAATCAATGTCATATCGCTTGCCTTCTCCAGGGGTGGGGAAGAAGGAAGGAGAGAATTTGTACATCAAAATATTTTTTTAAAAAAAGAATGTTGAAAATTTTTCACATGTAATTGGGAAATGTTTAATGAAATAAATTAAAATGATAAAAACAAAATGCAGTTCAGCACCACCTCCTACAGGGAATCTCTCCTGATCCTCCTATGTTAGTTATTGTAGTAGTACATCCTTGTATTTACTTATTAGTGTGCATGTTGTATCCTTGCCTCACCCCCATCACAACTTCTGGAGGGTAAGGATTGATTTATATTTCTGCCTTACCTACCATCCTGGCTTTCATTTAATAGGCATGTGATTGAAATGGATTGAATTAAATTAGTGACTACCTAGCCCTCCATGGTTTTGGGGAAGGTGAGCATCAATGAGTGCCTACTCAGCAAGATTCGAAATAGAAGCTTAATATAAGGGAAAATTTCCTTAAAACTAACAAGTTCTAAAAGGGTATAGGCTACATGGGAGGTGAAGGGTTTCTCCTCACTGGAGGTCAAGTAAAACTGAACAACCTCTTTGGGGATATATTGTCAGGTCCCTGAGATCTTGTTCAGCTTTGAAATTCTGAGTCATTTCATTGGCAGACATTGCTCCACCATGGAACAGTGGAAAGAATGTTGGAGTTGGTGTCAGACAGTCTGGATTCAAATCCCAATGAAGGAACTGGACTCCATTGTCTCTGAGGTCCTTTCCAGCTCTAAATTTATGATCCTTTGATCTAAGTCACTTCACCAATCTGGGCCTCAGTTTCCTCATCTGTACAATGATAGGGGTCATTCCTAAGATCCTTTTAAGCTCTAGAACTGTCGTCCCAACAAGAGTCCCTCTGGCTTTGGGACTCTATTGGCCCTCTTTTGTGATTCTCAAGTTCAAAGCCATGTTTGGAGGTTTGATCAGTTGCCTCCTAACTTGTCTTCTAACTTTGGCTCTTTCTTTTTCAGATTTTCCACCAAGTACTGGATGTCTCAGACTTGCACCGTCTGTGGGAAAGGAATGTTGTTTGGACTGAAATGTAAAAACTGCAAGTAGGTATCCACAATTCAAAGACTCTTGTCATGTTGCATGAAGTCATGAAGAGCCAGAGTTTGGCTTTGAAGTTTGTTTTCCTGAAGTTCAGGGTCTCTGATCTTTCTATTACTCAGGACTAGGATCTCAGATGAACTTGTGCACCCTGGGAGCAAATATATGTGTACGTAATAAGAATGAGTGTTGTTGAAATGTCTACAAAGCAGGGAAAGGGAACCTGCAACCTCAAGGCCACATGTGATCATATAGGTCCTTGGGTGCAGCTTTTTGACTGAGTCCAAGTTTTACAGAACAAATCCTTTTATTAAGGGGATTGATTCTATGAAGCTTGGATTCAGTCAAAGGGTGGCACTTGAGGACCTAGAGAGCCACAAGTGGCCTCGAGGTCACAGATTCCCCACCCCTGCCTAAAGTGACAATATTTCCTGAATTGGAAGATTTTATCGTAACAATGTACTAAAAATAAAGTAACATCACACTCTCCTGTCAGAGCCGAGCACCATTACCATGGCATGACCTTCCATATTGGTTCTGTCTGTGACTTAAGAAAATAATTTTTTTAAACTTCTCTTTTATAGAAATGAAGAACATAGAAGTTCCAAGGATCCTTCCCCCAGCTCCCACTTCCATTGACAAGTCAGGTCCCCAAATTTGACTAGGTGCATTTCCCCTCAGAGTTCAAAGATATTCTCAATACTATTGACTCAAGCCCCCACCAGCATGCTTCCTCTCTACAAGATTGTTAATTGAGAATCATTTAATCAAACAAATTTAAGTAGCTTTTAGAATGGAACTATTTACTAAGGTGACCCAGGAGATGTTGGAAAATATTTCTCTAAAAGTATATGATACACTTTCTTCCAAATGTATACAAACATATTTGTAGGTAGCCCGTGCTTAGAGTTTAGATGTGGCAAGTAATGGAAGTGCTTAGAGTTTAGATGTGGCAAGGTGCAGGAAGTTCTTTTCTACCATTTGTTGGGGTTTTCAGAAATTCCCTTTAAACATGATCAATCCGCAACCATCTCTCCTTGGCTTGTGATGCAGACACTGCCACTAGCTGGTCCAGGGGCCCTGTTTAGGACATTGAAGGAAAGTTGAGAAGTCCAGCATTCTGTTGACACTGAACCTGGAAAGTTTTCCTCTGATCAAAGATGGAGAGAGGGAAGGAAACCTAGTTAAGGGTGAAGATCTCTCTCTTCCCCCCAAGTGGTTCCATCTTGGGGGTTCTATTAGACCCTCATGCTCATTGAAATTTCTCAGACCTCCTCTCCTCTACTTACTTGATAATTTATGGATAATTCCTAAGGCATGGTCAAGTTTCCTTGATCCATTTGAATTAGATTCTTGTACAACCATCAATCTAGTTCAAAGGCCTTTTCTAACTTAGTCTGTCAGTTTGATAAATTGATTAGGTCATGTTTTCATCTAGTTAAGGAATTAGAGCTAAGATGGAGGTATTTTTTTTTACAACAACTTTACAGGAAAAGTGCTGTATTTGGAGTCAGAGGGCATGAGTTCAAATTATGGGACCATGAATCCAAAACTGGAAGGGATTTGAGAGGCCATCAAGTCAAAGCCTGGCTCCTATATTTATTTGCTGAATGACCCTTGGCCTCCTCACATGTAAATTAAAGTGGTTGGAATAGCTGGCCTCAGGACCTGAGTTCAAATTCCAGTTCTTCTACTACCTACCTGAGTGACCTTAGGCACATCCCATAACCTCCCTGAGACTTATTTTCTTCATTTGTAATGCTAAAGGAAGTGGATTAGATGGGCTTTGAGGACCCTTTTGAGTTGTAAATTCCAAGAGCAACTTCAAACTAATTTCCATGTAATTTACATGACATAATTTTCATGTCATTTACTTGATGTCTTAGGAGACAGTGTAGAACTATGTTGGATTTGGTGTTGAGTTCAAATCCTAGCTCAGCCACTTAATATTTGTGTGTGATATAAACAAAGTCACTTCACCACTTCACGTCTCAGTTTCTTCATCTGTAATATGAGAAGTCTGGACTAGATAAGTCCATGCATGTGCAGCCCAAAATCTATGAATCTATGAATTTATTATCTGCACAACTTTGACCAAATCACCTAACCTCCCTGGGCCTTAATTTCTCTGTTTGTAAAATGAACCTCTAAGCTATCTTCAATCAGTATATCTGTGTTTCTACGATATTTCCTTAGGGTCAGTATGCAGAAACATCACCCCTGGCCCATCCTCCTCTTATTCTATTTCTTCTTCCCCTCTGTTTTCCCATACTTTCCTCTGCGGTTCTCCTTCATCTGGTCCAGCTATGGAAGCTTAGATTAACTAGCAGTTGGTGTCCCCACCTGGCTGCTGACCAGCCAGGCAGAAGGAATGGCAGTGAGGCAGTAGGAAGAGAAATTTGCATTCTCCCTTGTTCCTCCTCATTCTTACCTGCGGGGTGAAGATGAGACTGAAGTCCCCTCTATCCATCCTAGGAACCAATCAAATTAATTAGTTAAAATCTTAACAGCTTTCAGTGCTCTGGGGCCAGATTGGGAGATAATTAGAAGGCATTAACATTACTGAAACTCCTTGTTCCCTGGGATCCTTGACCATCAGGGACCCTGCAGGTAAAGAGGTCAGGGAGATTGTCCATGGTTTTCGTGCCTACAAACCAACTCTAATCGGGTCCAGTCATAGGCTTCTTAATTTCTTCTTTCACACATGACTGAGTTAAAAGTGGTTTTTTAAATCCGTGTCTAGTCACATCATGTACTTTTGGAAGGGGAAAAATGGCAACCTTCATATCCTCTCACCTGCAGAGAGGCTTCCTTTGAAGACAGGTAATTAGGTGACAGGCAAGCAGCTGGGGAGAGCCAATGAGGCTGAAACTCAAGGACTTAGGTTCTCAGTACCACTAACTCAGGCTCCCCTTCTCCCTTGTGTTCCAGAAGGAAATAGGTAAGTTTTAAGAAAAGGCAGTTGTTAGAGGATGAATAGAGGAAGCCGAGGCAGACAGAGGAGGAGAAATTAGGTTACAGTGGGGGAAAAATACTAGCACTGGAGTTAGAAAATCTAGGGTCACATTCCACTTCTGATGTCTATGACATGTGTGACCTTGGTAAAGTCATCTAGCTTTCCTAGGCCTCAGTTTCCCCATCTGTAAAATGAGGGTAGTTGGCCTGACTGGCTTCTGGGGTCCCTTTGAAATGGAGATCTGTAATCTATGCTTGTACCTCCATGTATGGAAATAGTAACGAAGAGAAAAGGAGTATGGATGGAGAGATGACATTGGAGTCTGTGTCATCATTTGTCCATCAATAATTTTTTATTCAGCACCTACTGTATACCTGTACTGTCCTGGGTGTTAGGGATACAAAAATAATGAGATAGTACTTGTCCTTAAATAAATTAAATTGGGAGAAGGGGAGGGAAGAGAGAGTATACTGTGTTCATAGATAAATGAATATAGGATACATCCAAAATAAATACAAAATGATTTGAAGGGGGAACGAACTTGGCCTTGATTTCCCCATATGTACAATGGAAGAATAATAACTGCGATAGCCTATCTCAAGGTGGTTGCAAGACTCAATGAGAACATGACATACATAAAGTACTCTGCCACCTCCAAATGGCCATTGGCCAGCTGTTACTGTCACCCCTTCCATTTTTGGACAGCTCATATGGACAGAGCATTTTCACTTTTAAAATGTGACTCAACCTTCTTCCCTGTAATTCCCAGCACTTGGTCCTAGTTCCTCCCTCAGGAGCCCCTCTGAATGTTTAATCCCGCTAATCTGTCCAATTGGATCTGAAAATTGCATGCATGGTTTAGGAATGCAGGTACATTCATTTATAGGCAAATTTTATGCAAAACACAAGCACATGTTTTGGAAAATGCCCTCATATCACAGCAGCAGAAGCAAAAAACCATTTATCACAAAAACAAAATAAATCAATAAAGTTAGGGCTTTTTAAAGAGCAATTTTATTCTCTCTGTCTCACTCCTTCCCTTTCTCCCCCTTTCTGCATCACTGTATCTCTCTCTTCTCTCTCTCCCTTTCTGCCTCTGTTTCTGCATCTCTCTCCTCTCCTCTCTCCCCCTTTCTTTCTGTCTCTCCCTGTGTTTCTCTTTTCCTTATCTCCTCTCTCTCCCTTTCTATCTCTCTGTCTCAATCTCTCTGCCTCCCTTCTTTTATGTCTTCTCCCTCTCCTTTTTGTCACTGTCTCTACATTCTTAGTGTATCTACCTCCTCTGTCCATCTTTGTCTACTCTCTTTTCTTTTTCTCTGTCTCCCTTTTCTTGATATTTCTTTTCCCTCTTTTCTTTAAGTATCTCTCTTGTCTCTGTCTCTTCCCAACTACCTTTTCTCCTCCCTTTTTTCTCCCCTCCTCAACTTTCCTACCTACCCCCAGGCTCTGACAGGTGCTTTGTCAATAATGTAAACAGACCTGGTTTGTGACTTTTGTGTTTACAGTCTGACCACATTAGTATAGTAGAAGTAGCAGCAGCAGCTAATATTCATGTACTATTTTAACATTTGCACAGTGCTTTAAAAATATTTGCTCATTTAAAATTCACAAACAACTCTGGGAGATAGGTACCGTATTTATCTCCATTGTAAAGATAAAGAAACTGAGATGGACAGAGGTTAAGTGACTTGCCCAAGGTCATATAGCCATTGTCAGGCTGGCTTCCTACCTCCAATTGATCTATCCTCTGTACTGCCACTTGAGTCAGTTAAAGAAAAAAATGAGGATGGTGATGAACCTACATAGAAGCAGGGCAGGGACTGTGTGAATCATTGGGAAGGGTAAAGTCCCTCTACTGAAGCAGGTCGGCACCTTCTCTGCAACTAATTCTTAGAGAATTGCCCAGAATATTCATTAAGAGTTAAGTGACTTTCCCAAGGCAAGCATGTGTCAGAGGCAGGAGCTCATACTTCAACGTATTTATCCATTACACACAGACATTGGTTTTTTTTTGTACCTGTAACATAATCCAAAAAAACAAACCCCACACTAAACCATAAAAGAATGTTAGAAGAATCATGACTTGTCTCAATAGTATTTCTTTCTAAGTGCCATAGAACAAAATACCAATGATAACTTATATTAATGTTATTAATAATTAATATGTTAATATCAATACTATCAATATCGAACATTCAGATTTGTAAAGCACTTTCCAGCTACCATCTCCGGGGAGGCTCCTCAACAATCCTGTGATGTAGATGCTGTGGGTGTTATGCTATGACCATTCTATAGATGAAGGAAATGAGGTAGAGAGAAGCAATGAGATTGCCCAGAGTCATATAACTAGTGTCAGGTGGGATATGAGTCCTGGTTCTAAAGCCAGATCTCTATGTTTCTGTATCTCCAAATGCATCCACAGAATCACATGATCTCTCAGTTGGGAGCACATTGTTCAATTTATACTGAAACAAGCATCCTATGACCAGCACACCCAACAAGAGGTCATCCCATCTCTGTTTAAGGACCTGCAGCAGGGGAAAAACCACTACTTCCCCAGGTAGCTCACTCCTCTTTGGGGCAGCTCTCGTTGTAAGCAACTTTGACCTTATGGTAGTAAACATCAGAAACAGAATTTGAATTCCGGTCTTCTGACTCTTAAGTCAGAGCTAAAGAAAGGAGGTTGAACACATGCCTTCTTGGTGGTTGTTGAGCGAAGATGATTTCAAATGGGGTTGGAGAAGGGCTTTAAACCCTCAGTGCTTATAGGCTTGTCTGTTCTAGAAATTCACCAGAGATGATTCAACAGACACCAGCCCTTTCTGGGACCTCATCCCCCCAACAAGCCAGGAAGCTTTCTCTTTTCATCCTGTCTAACCTCATTCCCTCCTGCTGCATTTTAAGCCTGTTTCCTCCGGAATTATCATCAGCTGTCTTGTTGGCTGCTTGAATGAAAAGATTAATGAATTAATAGGAAATTAGGGCCGGGAAAGCAATTTACAGTTATCGAAACCTTGCCATTTCATGTAATAGGTCCACTGATGTTTGGAGATGGGGTTTTAGCTGTCCATGGTGGAAGTGTCAGCACAATTCCATGGGGTGTCTGATAACTGTATTTGCAGCTGTCTGAAGTTTTCTTTCTTTAATGACTTTGCTGGCCCTCCATCACTCTTTCCTTATCATCACCCTGCCCCCTCTTCCATCTCCAGATGACTCTCTAGTCTTCAGTCAATTCTTAAACAGAGTAGACTGCCAGTCAAAATAACTGCTGAGAGGTTAGGGTTGGGAGGGGAGGAGGATGGAGAGAGAGTATGGAGGAAGCAGTTGGCCAACTGCTCAAGTAGACACTCCCCATAGAACAATACAGGACTGGGCATTCTGGTGCCCTTTGCTTTATGGAAATGATGTTCTTTTGGAACCACATTGCTCTTTCTTAGTGATGGGGCAAGGGACCAGCCGGAAATGCAGCTGGGTTATTAACATTTAACTGTGTCCTATTTTTACCCATCATCCGGCTTGGAATGATCTCCTGTTTACAAGGCATTCTACAGTGCGGTTTAGAACCTGTTCTATGCCCTTTGGGAAAACAAATTAATTCAACAAACTCTGTTAAGGACCTGCTATGTACTGGGCTCTGTGCAAGGCTGTGGGGAACCAGTAAAAACAAACACAACACAAAACAAAATATCTCCTGCCCTCAAAAAATTTAAGAGGAGACAGCATATTGCAGTGGAATGGGTGATGGAATTGGAAGCAGAGGACCTGGGTTTGAATTGTCCTTCTGCAGTGTTACTCTCTGTGTGATGGTGGGTAAGGCATTTAGGATCTCTTGGAGTCAGGTTCCTTGTCTCTAAGCTGAGGGAGCCCAACTTGATGAACTCTGAAGTCCCTTCAACCTCAGCCTACCTATGATCTTATGAAGTATCTTTGTTTGGCACCATGAATCATCCCAATTGCCAGAAGAAGAATCTAAATTTCAAGGACATAAAGGGGTTTACTCAGTCTAGCTAGCTAAGTGTGGAAATTGGAGTTGACTCCAAAATTATCTAGCTCCAAGTCAGCCTTCACAGGATTACAAAATTTTAGAGTTGGAAATGATCTCCACTGACCAACCAATTTAACTCTTAGCCCCAGAAGAATCCCATATTCAATACACTCTGCCTAAAGACCTGCAAGGAGAGGAGGAGAAATCCACCTAGCACCTTCCTCAGTGGACAGCTCTCATTAAGAAGTCAGCTTGGTTTTGGTTTCTGTTTTTTTCCTTCCACACTCAAGCCTCTTTACAAGCACCCTTCCATTCCCTCTGATTCTGTCATCTGGAGCAAAATAAGAGCTAACCCTTTTACCAGAAAATAATTTCAAAATACCTGAAGACAGCAGTCATCTCTCCTTCAACTGATTCACTTCAACGCAATGAACATTTATCGAATGCCTACTATATAGTGGGCTTTGAAGATAAAAGGCATGCTGAGACCCCAGGGCTCTCTAGCTTTTTTTATTTTTTGAAGTTTGCAAAAATTTAAGAATTTTCTCAAGTCCCACTCCTCTCCACCCTGCTCCCCCATCTTGGGTCAGATTGTCTAGTTGTTAAACAGTTGAGAGGGAAAGGGATAGAGGCTGGATGTCTGATTTCATTGGTAGAAGTAACTCCCTTCCCCAATACAGGTTGGCACCTTCTCTGTAATTCAGACCCTTAGAGCACCAAAAAGTTAAAGTACCTGCCCAAGGTCATACAGCCTATGTGGCTGAGAATAGACAGTGAAAAGATAAACTTTGGAACACAGCAGCGATTTCTAGGGAAGTCAATCTTCTGGTTACGGCTTAACTTGTCTGTGAAAATACCTTGGCCCATGAGTTTTCTGCTTCTAATCCCTAGTCACTCTTAACACAGTCTTAGAAGTCTGGAAATTAACTGTGGTCCTGGGGCTGATCTTATCTTTTCCTATTCCCTTGAATATCAAGCCTGGGTCTTCTGGTAGGAAGCTTTCCACTTTAGTGAATTAACACTGATTTTCGTTCAGTCAAGTTGCTTTCCATCAGGCCACGGTCCTGATGAATATGTTCTTGACGGCCATGATGCCGTGACACTCTTACTGAGGACTTTTTACATGCATGGATATGTGTTGTTTTCTCTAATACTTAGAGCCAACAATCACAAAGGAATTATTATAATAGCAGTAGTTGTAGTTGATACAATAATATAAATAATATTATTGCTTACATAATATACATATAATAATATATAAAATGCTTACATAGCATTTTTAAGACTTTCAAAGTGCTTTACATATTAACCAATCAATCAACAAGCATCCATGAAACATTTCCTATGGGTCAGGTGGGACAGCTGGGTGGTTCAGTGGGTACAGTGCCAGACCTGGAGTCAGGAAGACCTCCAATCTGGTCTCAGACACTTACTGGCTGTGTGAGGGTCATCCAGTTAATAAGTATCTGCAACTAAATATGAACTCAGATCTGCCTGACTCCAGGCTGGAACACTCTATCCCCTGAACCACGTGGCATGAGAAAGGGAGACCAAGTGGAACACTATTTCAGTATTACAGGCAAGGGGTGATCAGGGCCTCAACTAGAATGGAGGCTATGGGGTGGCATGAAGGGACAGATATAAGGAATGTTGTGAAGGTAGAAACTATGAGATTTGGCAGCTGATTAGACTTGTGGGAAGAATGAAAGTGAGGAGTTGAGGAAACTGGGATTTAGAGCCTAGGTGACGATAGGGATGGGGTGCAGTGAATAATGATAAGAAAATTTAGAAGGGAGAGCTTGCAAAGTAATGAGAGCTGCATCTCTCTGTGCCTGCTCACCCTGTGGGACCCACTCTTTATCACCCAGAACAGAAAGGGGAGGGGGAAGGGCTCTTCTTTAGGGTCACAGCCCCACAGCATAGAACTCACCCATTTAGGGGTGTCTTCAAGTCACTGAGGTAAACTAGCAGGGAGGCATTGAGTATTCTGGAGTGAGGGGAAGGAGAGGCTCAGAGACTTTTTCAGTGGTATATGCACGGTTACTATTGTGGGTGCTCAAGTATTGGCCAGGTTAGGTCTAGTGTGAGGGCTGAGACCATGCTCAGAAGGCGTTGGAAGGAGCCTTCAGAATCTTCTAGTTCAGCCCTCTCAGTTCACAGGGAGGGAATGGAGGCCCAGACAATTTGAGTGACTTACTAAAGATTACTGAGCTACTAAATAGCGGACCCAGGTCTCCTGACCCTTAGTCCAGAGCATTTTTCATTATTCCATGGTGTTTATTCAATACAAGCACTTATTAATCACCTACTGTGTACCAGACACATTTCCAAGTTCTTCATATGCAGAAATAATACCTTCATGGAGCTTATATTCCACTTACATTTCATGGAGGAGGGACAAAGAGAAATGGAATTTTTTTCATCTGTAAAATGGACATAATAATAGTGTCTACAGTTCAGGGTTGTTGGGGACATAACATATGATAATATCTGTAAAATACTTTGCAAACTGTGAAGTGTTAGATTAATAATAGCTAACATTTATGTAGACCTACTACGTGCCAGAGACTTCACAAATATGATCTCACATAATCCTCACAACCACCCTGGGAGGTAGATACTGTTATTATTATCCCCGTTTTACATATGAGGAAACTGAGGTAAACAGAGGATACGTTATCTGCCCAGGATCACACAGCCAGGAAGTGTGAGGCTGGATTGGAACTCAGGTCTTCCTACTCCAGGTCCAGGATTTCATGTACTATGATACCTTGGCTGGTAGATGGTGATGATGATGATGATGATGATGATGATGGTGATGATGGTGATGGTGATGATGGTGATGGTGATTGTGGTGATGATGATTGTGGTGATGATGATGATGTTGGTGATGATGGTGATGGTGATGATGGTGATGATGGTGATGGTGATGATGATGATGATGATGATGATGATGGTGATGATGGTGATGGTGATGATGGTGATGATGATGGTGATGATGATGATGTTGGTGATGATGGTGATGGTGATGATGGTGATGATGGTGATGGTGATGGCGATGATGATGATGGTGATGGTGAT